>CM069857.1:20027970-20627970 GCA_036172795.1 Pelodytes ibericus | reverse complement strand
AGAGGCAGTAAATGAAGATGGAGCAGAGGAGGGAGCAGAGGAGGAAGAGGTAGAGGAAGAGGCAGAGGAAGAAGAGGAGGAAGAGGAATCATAGAAACCACCTGTGCTAGCATACAATATTGAGGTATCTCTCCTACTATTGCGATTACTTGATGTTCTGGTGGATGGCTGAGAACTAAGTAGGCTTGCTTGATGGTTGGTTTATGTACCAAATCAGTCACGCTCACTTCAATAAACCGAAAGTCTATAAACCGAACAACCTTCGGTTTATAGACTTTCGGCTTATAGAATACGTGTAGTACTATTGCCTTTCTATAAACCGAACGAGAGCTCTGGTTCGGTTTATAGAAAGCCAATAGTATTACACGTATTCTATAAGCCGAAAGTCTATAAACCGAAGGTTGTTCGGTTTATAGACTTTCGGTTTATAGAATACATAGAATTACATGTAATTCACAATGTATCGACCATTTTTGATCATTTTCTACACTCTGCAGTCACAATATAATACCACTATCCTGAAGGACAAATGAGAGGATTCATTTTACATCCCACCTTCAACAGAACTTGTATTTCACATCAATTAAGAAATTGTCTGTTGACTATCATGTTAGACGTTTATTGATATTTGGCCATTTTTTCTTTTTTTACCCACAGGCTTCCTAAATCTAAGCACGGCCCCCAACGACCGCCACACTGCCACCTCACCGCCACTAGTTACCACAAAGTCCTATTTCTCAATCATGAAGGACATTTCGCTTCTAAAGGACTAATGAAGAACTATACCCAGCCCCCTCCTTGCTGGCAATTTTTTTTTGTTCTCGTACAGAAAGGATTGTTCAGATGTGACCGATTCGAGCACTTTGACCTTGCACTCTACCTTCAGCGGAATATTGTGTACACAGTTTGTAATAAAGTTGGAAATAAAAAATTGTATTCTTTCTAATCCGGCCTCAGAATATGTCACCTGTGTATCTTGTGTCTGTTATTTACCACGGCTGGCTGTTTGCAAGAACTGAGCTCTTTGACCTGTGCAGAGATATAAATACATTTACAAGTAAATTTACACTACTCTGTATTATGTTTTGCAATTTTGCAGGCAGTCACATGTGTCTCTCATATACCTTAGCAAGGACTCTTATCCATATTTACTTATCTGTAAGACCTGTGAGTAAGCTGTCTGTGGTGAAATGCGTCAGGTCGTCAGGGATGCTTTGGTTTGACACAGTTGTGCAAAAGTTATTTATTCTCCCAGGAAAATAGTTATTCTTGACTCATGCTCTGGCTATTTATGGATTTATTGGATTTCCTATGAGTTCGTAAAAATATATATTTATTTTTCATTATATTAATTTTTTTACGCCCAATAACACAATTTTACTTATTTCACCTTTACCGTTTTGTCTGAAAAGGTCACCCCCAAGTGTCGAAGGTGCTGGTATTGATTCCCATTGTTATGTCTAAATGGAGCAATTCCATATCTGGTAATTGTGTTATACACCATGAAAAAAAATGAAACGGCTGAGGTATAATGAAGTTAGTCTATTGCACGGTCGGATCAGAAGAGTATCTGGGTGCACTGAAAACAGCAAAATCTAAAAATGATCAATAATCCCTTATATATCACTATCCAGTTATGTCAAACACCATAGTTCACAACAGTCCTGAATTTTATGGGGCAGTCTTGTTTTTTTTGGGATCCTGCCCTAATAAATTTTAGGACTGTAGCTTTTCCACAGTACCTGTATTACATTGGCACGGGGTCACACAATGTCTCAAGATGTCATATAGCCCTGCCGTTTTTTTTGTTCCAACCTTGCTGCATCCCACAACCCAATCCAACCAGGTATGCAGAAATCTACACAAGTAATTTATCTGACATGGAAAAGTCAATCCATGAATGTCTCATATGAATTTACAAACGTGCAATGGAAAATCCCTCTAGCGATATCCTCAGTTACACTAGGGCCACAAGACTAAACTCACGCACCCCCTAATTTTCATTTGAAGAGAACCACGGTAGAGATTAACACAGTGAAGCAGTTTAAGCATGCGTAAGGCTATCCTAGATATAAGATAGGGAACTGGGGACTAATAAAAGTATTTAGAACATTGGGCAGACTAGATGGACCGAATGGTTCTTATCTGCTGACGCATTCCATTTTGAATGTAACCAAATGATTAAAAAAATGGTCCACACATAGAATTTCAGGCATAAATTAAGAGAAAAATGTAAATGTATCTCTGTGTAATTTTTTAAAATGAAAACCCTCTGAAGCCCATTTATATCGGGAACAAGTCTTTTGATTTATTCATCACATTGACGGATAGAAGCAGGATAGTGTTTAAATTAACCTTGATTTAATTCTCCTCTCCAGATGACATCGCTTACCGTCGGCGATTGCTAAGGTCATGTGCTTGACGTACTGGTTCCAGAAGATCTTTGGTTCATCCGCAAGCAAAATAGCGTAACAGGCCAGTCTATGAACGGCTTGGTGAGCCTGGACTGCAATTTCAGAACCAAAAATGTGTGTGCTTGGCAAAGTGTTTGGCAGATTAACAGATATTATCTCCCCGTGTTATCAAATCCTATATGGATTCTACATCTCAAAAGCTGATACACTGCAGATTTACAAAGCCTTAAAAAAAGATCCAGAAATGACATTAAAAACAATCCCGCTTGGGATCTCTTATCCATCAGATTAGTGGTGAGAGGTCTGGTGGAAGGGATCTAACCGAGATTAAGCATGTTACAGGGGAAGAAGATTTACACCATGCTGGGCGGTATACAGAGTATTCTATCCACGACAAATACCGGGGATTAAATATTAGGTTTGATTCCACATTTGGTCCTATAAATAAATAATGTTTCTGGCCCATCCTCTGCTTGTGTATCCCTTTCAAAAACTTGACATCTGTGCTGTGCGGAGAGATTCTGTGGATTGAGAGTGTTGCTCTCTCGGAATGCATCAAAACGCACAACTTTAGCTGGAGGTACTGCAAAGGATGATTGCCTTGTTTACATAGTTTAGGTTGAGAGAAAGCTCAACCTAATTCCTAAACATTCTATTGGTCTTTGAGCAACTCTGCCCGCCAACTGTAATTTTTGCAACATTGTTGCATGGAAAGAAATTAGTAAGTAAGTAAGCAATATCTTTTAAAATAGGCGCTCTGACTAAAATAAGGGCTTAAATAAAACGATATTATCTCCTGAAAGTTTAGTAATTAAAAAAAGTATTAAATGCATCTTAATGTAGTTATCTATTTAGGAAAACGTCCTTTTATTTGTTTTACTTTACTTAACTGTAATAAGAGAAAGCTGCGGAAGACAAGTTAAGATTTAGCTCAATCCAACTGATAGGGGGGATACAACTGGATTCAACTTAAAAACTTTTGAAGCCCATGAAATCATAACTGAAAAATAAAAATGCAAAATTCTTATCTATAATGACATAATAAACACGAATGTTAATTAGAAACCATGACATATGTTAAACATTGTTATATATTTATGGTGGGTTCGTAGATAATACAGGATCCTGCGAGAACTGCCATCGTGTACAACCCGGCGAAAAATTAAAATGGCGTACAGGCTTCAACAAGCAGCCTACCATTGAAGCTGATACTCAATTCCAACACTAGATCGGTTTGCGATGATCGGTTTGCAATGATATTACCAGTGGGCTGGGTGAAGATGGGTGGTGAAAACGTGGTTTCAGAGTGAAAATGTGGTTTCAGAGTCAAAACGTGGTTTCAGAGTCAAAACGTGGTTTCAGAGTGAAACTACGTGCCTGAAAGTGTTTAGAACTACATTAAGAAAATTAAAGTATGTTTAATTGAAACATTGCATCAAGTGTAGGCATGTTAAATTGAAATGTTTTAATGAAAGACTACAAATATAGGAACGAAGGAAGATTGTCCTGTCCAGTTGACTCTCAGACTCCATCAGTGCTAAGAGTGCACAGCGAGAGTCAGTCGCTGAGGTGAGTCCTTGAATGCCATCTGAGTGATGGGTTAAGTTATTCAGTGCAATCTGTGTGCTGGTGTGCATCTTGAGCACAATCTGTGTGCTGGGGTAAGTGATACAGTGCCATCAAGGTGCTAGGGAACATCCTGGGTGTGATCTGGGGTGCTTCCTGGATGCTGGGATGAGTATTTGGTGCAATCTACATGATGCAATCTTGGTGCTGGATAACATCCTGCAAGCAATGTGGGTGCTGGGGCAAGTCATGTGAGTGCATTGTGGGTGGTGGTGCAAATCCTGTGAGAGGAATGGATGCTGGGTCAAGTCCTCTGTATGCAATCTTGGTGTTGTGACAAGTTATATGGGGCAAACAGGTGCCGAGGGTTCAATTGAAAGGGATGTGGGGGATATAATGGAAGGATACATGGGAAAGGATGGCAGGAGAAATTAAGTGAAAGGATTAAATAAAAACAAGGAATGCATTTTTAAAAAAAACAATTTTCTTATTTGATAACTATACCTTACCACCCCCTATGACTGGCAAGGGAGTGGGGGCACCATGGTTTGTCCCACACAGGGTGTCTGAACAGATAATGTCAGCCCTCGCCCAAGGTGCATGTGCTTTACCCCTGATACTGCTTCTACCATCAAACTGAGCATGTCTTGTCTCAATAATGTATAAGGCTGAAGTGGTAATATTGTGTCCAATGTAAATACTTTATTATTCCATCGCTAACCCAGAAAAAAAGATTCACACTGACCCAGGTGTACTTTTACAAAGTGGCCACAAGATGTCCCCCTACTGACCACAATTTTAAAAACAAATGCACATCAACTGGACATTTAGGATGGCTGGACAGATCCCTTATGGCAGATTCCACATCATGTGCATTTATAACACATATGATTTACCAATGAAATGCCCCATGTCAGAAATGCATTGAGGGGCAAGTAAGCAGCACAATAAATAAAAACCTTGCTAGAAAAATGTGTAAAGTATGAAGATCAACTATATCTGCTAGCGGCATCATTGTTAACAGAGATGGTTAGCCCTCAGGCACACCAGTCGGCTGGACTGCATGTCCTATGGTGCTCAGCCTGACCTCATGTCACCTTGCATCATGACTTTGCTGGTTAGCTGGCTTTTGTTCCTGCATGGTTTATAGAAAGCCAATAGTACGAATGGACGAATGGAAGAATGAACGAATGGTTAATAAACGAAAATCATTCGTTCATAGCATTGCATGCATTCCATAAACCGAAATCGTTCATTATGTCGGTTTATGTAATGTATGTAATGCTATTGGTATTCTATAAACCGAAATAGAGTTGAAATAGGTCAATTCGTATGAATGGGGACTCTATTTCGGTTTATGGAAAGCCAATAGCATTACATACATTCTCTTTCGCTTTATAGACTTTCGGTTTATGGAATGCATGTAATGCTATTGGTATTCTATAAACCGAAATAGAGTCCCCATTCATACGAATTGACCTATTCGTATGAATGGGGACTCTATTTCGGTTTATAGAAAGCCAATAGCATTACATACATACCATAAACCGAAAGTCTATAAACCGAATCTCTTTTGGTTTATAGGCTTTTGGTTTATAGACTTTCGGTTTATGGAATGTATGTAATGCTATTGGCTTTCTAGAAACCGAACTAGAGTCCCCATTCATAAGAACTAACCTATTTCAACTCTATTCCAGTTTATAGAATACCAATAGCATTACATACATTCCATAAACCGAAAGTCGTTCATTATGTTGGTTTATGGAATGTATGTAATGCTATTGGTAATCTATAAACCGAAATAGAGTTGAAATAGGTCAATTCGTATGAATGGGGACTCTATTTCGGTTTATAGAATACCAATAGCATTACAAGCATTCCATAAACCGAAAGAGAGGTTAAAATAGGTAAATTCGTACGAATGAATAAAATGAAAAGAAAATAATGAACGAATTTCGTCTGAAACGAATGCAGTAATGAACGAAATTCGTTTTGGACAAAATAAGTAACATTTTCGTCCGAATGGACAAAAACAAAACGCAAATTTTAGTTTTGCACATGTCTAGAATTCAGGTCAGACACATTGCCACAGGTGTATAAAATCAAGCCCCTAGCCATGCAGTCTGCATTTACAGACATTTGTGAAAAAAATGGGTCATTCAGAAGAGTTCAGTGAATTCAAGCATGGTACAGTGATAGGTGCCACCTTTACAATCCCTCATAGATATTCCACGGTCAAATGTGAGTGGTAGTATTGGAAAGTGGAAGCGTTCAGTTACAGCAGCAACTCAGCCAAGAAGTGGATGACCACGTAAAGTCACAGAGCGGGGTCACAGAGTGCTGAGGTACATGTAGCGTAAGTCGCGGATGCTCTGCTGATTCCATAGCTGAAGATTCCAAACTTCCACCGCCATTAATATCAGCACAAAAACGGTGCGGCGGGAGCATCATGCATGCCTCCACTGGACTCTGGAGCAGAGGAAACATGTTCTGTGGAGTCTTCACTGTTTGGCAGTCTGATGGGTGAGGATGCCAGGAGAACGTTACCTGCCTGACTGCATTGTGCCAAATGTGAAGTTTGGTGGAGGAGGGATAATGGTACGGGGCTGGTTTCAGTCTAGGCCCCTTACTTCCAGTGAAGGGAAATGTTAAAGCTTCAGCATACCGAGACATTTTGGGCAATGCTATGCTTCCACTTTGTGGGATCAGTTTGGGGAAGGCCCTTTTATATTCCAGCCCCAGTGCACAAAGCGAGGGCCATAAAGACATGGCTGGATGAGTTTGGTGTGGAAGAACATGACTGGCCCGCACACAGCCCTGACCTCAATCCCAATGAACATCTTTGGGATGAACTAGAACAGAGATTGAAAAGCAGTAATACTGCAAAATATTGTAGAAATCCATCCCAGAATAGTGCAATATGTTATAGGGGGGGCCAACTACATATTAACCCCTTGCCGACAAAGGACGTTCCAGGCACGTCCTGGGAGAATCTCCCTTAACGACAAAGGACGTGCCTGGCACGTCCTGCAGTGAATGAAGCGGTTTTCGCTATCACCAGTCGCGAAAACCGCTTTAACAGTGCTGGTCTATTGCCTCGACATCGAGGCAATAGCCAGCACCGATATTTCTATTTTGGGACCCCCACGATCGCCCCACGGAGCGATCGTGGGGAGCCATATTGACGGAGCATGCTGCTCCGTCAATATGGCTAAGTCCTCTGCCGGTCTGAGCTTCGGAAGTGAAAGTAACTTCACTTCCGTCGCTCTGAATATGCTACTTGACTACCCCTAGTGGTAGTTTAGTAGCATTGCAATGGAAAAAATTTAAAATACATATTTAATTAATTAAAAACATGTTATTTAGCTATATTAGCCTATAGGGTTAAAATTAAATATTTTTTAGCATAAGGGATAGGGTTAAAATAAAATTAAAAAATATTAAGGGATATAATAAGGATTAGAGTTGGGGTTAAATTTAGTGTTAGGGTTAAATTTTGGGTTCGGGTTGGGCTCAAAAGATCAATATAGGAAAAAAACAAAAAACACTATTTTTGTTTTTTGCCCCATAACTCGTAAAAAAATACCGAAAAAAATATGGAAACATGCATATTTTTGAACTCGGGAGAACATTTAGAAACTATTTAGACGGGGTCTTTTTTAATGATTTTATTTGTGTAAATTATATTTTAGGTCAAAGTTAGAAAAAGTGGGTTTTTTTAAAATTTTCATCATATTTTATGATTTTTTTTGTAGTAAATTATAAGATATGATGAACATAATGGTAACTAATGAAAGCCCTTCTTATGACGATAAAAACAACATATAATTTGTGTGGGTACTGTATGTGAGAAAGAAAAAAATTACAGCTAAACACAAACACCCTAGAAATGTCAAAACAGCCATTGTCACCAAGGGAAAGTCAAGGTGAAAATGTCTTGTCACTAAGGGGTTAATATCTATTTATTTATAATGTAATGTCATACAAATCCTTGTAATGGTTAGGTGTCCCAATAATTAGGTACATATAGTATAGATGTCTGTGATATCCGCATTGATGGACATCATTGTACTCGGTGGAGTATTCAGATTTTGTGCTGCCCTAGGCTTGATTAAAGTCACGCACCCCCCTGACACAATAGTCACACCAATGGAATGGTTATGTGACAGTGAGGGAGCATGTACCACCAACAATGGCAGTGTTGACTCTGCTGTCGCTCTCTTCAATCTGCTACAGCCCCCCCTCTGGTCTCCTGCCTTAGGACTAAATTTGTGCTTATATATTGTGCCAAAACACAGGAGCAGGGTGTCAGTGAAGTGCTGAAGCCAAGCCCTTCAGCTGAGTTATTTTTGCCCCCAAAACACACAATAACCTGGTGGAAATAATTTGCATCCCACACACCCCCAGGCACCATGATGTCCTATAGTTTGTTTCAATTCAAAATGTTCTCAGTGTGCTACATGATTCCCAAGGTTCCTTGTGCATGTAATGACTTCTGTGACATTCCAATCTGGTAGAACAAGGGTCTGTCAAGGTGCCAGCAACAAGTGACATCCCGGCAACCACATCAAACACATACATATAAAAATAGAACAATACTCTGCTTAATTTGTGAGCTCTGCAGGGACACCCACACTAAGACAATAGAAGCACAAACTACATTCTGTAGTAGGATTTTGTACTGAAACTCTCCTCAGAGACACGGATGCCCATGAAAGAAAAAAAAAGGGAAATACATAGGAGGGTATTCACTAAAAGGTGAGTTGCAGGTGAGTAGAGGTGAGTTGAGATGAGGTGAGTTGAGGTGAGATGAGGTGAGATGAGATGAGATGAGATGAGATGAGTTGAGGTGAGATGAGTTGAGGTGAGTTGAGGTGAGTTGAGATGAGATGATGTGAGATGAGGTCATTTGAGATGAGATGATGTGAGATGAGGTGAGTTGAGATTAGATGATGCGAGATGAGATGATGTGAGATGAGGTGAGTTGAGATGAGATGATGTGAGATGGTGAGTTGAGATAATGTGAGATGAGGTGAGTTGGGATGAGATGATGTGAGATGAGGTGAGTTGGGATGAGATGATGTGAGATGAGATGATGTGAGATGAGGTGAGTTGAGATGAGATAATGTGAGATGAGGTGAGTTGGGATTAGATGATGTGAGATGAGGTGAGTTGAGATGAGATAATGTGAGATGAGGTGAGTTGGGATTAGATGATGTGAGATGAGGTGAGTTGAGATGAGATGATGTGAGATGAGGTGAGTTGAGATGAGATGAGGTGAGATGAGGTGAGTTGAGATGAGTTGGGATGAGATGATGTGAGATGAGGTGAGTTGAGATGAGATGATGTGAGATGAGGTGAGTTGAGATTAGATGATGCGAGATGAGATGATGTGAGATGAGGTGAGTTGAGATGAGATGATGTGAGATGAGGTGAGTTGAGATAATGTGAGATGAGGTGAGTTGGGATGAGATGATGTGAGATGAGGTGAGTTGGGATGAGATGATGTGAGATGAGATGATGTGAGATGAGGTGAGTTGAGATGAGATAATGTGAGATGAGGTGAGTTGGGATTAGATGATGTGAGATGAGGTGAGTTGAGATGAGATAATGTGAGATGAGGTGAGTTGGGATTAGATGATGTGAGATGAGGTGAGTTGAGATGAGATGATGTGAGATGAGGTGAGTTGAGATGAGATGAGGTGAGATGAGGTGAGTTGAGATGAGTTGGGATGAGATGATGTGAGATGAGGTGAGTTGAGATGAGACGATGTGAGATGAGGTGAGTTGAGATGATGTGAGATGAGGTGAGTTGAGATGATGTGAGATGAGGTGAGTTAAGAGGAGGTGAGTTGAGGTGAGCTGAGGTGAGCTGAACATTTTATCTCACTAATTTAGCTCTACATTGAGCATGGACATTCCTGGGGAGTTTGCTTAGTGCAAGAAATAACCAGGATTGCCCTGCACAATATATAGTTAAAATAGTGAGATGAAATGCTCATCTCACCTCAGCTCATCTCATCTCAACTCACTGTTTAGTGAATAGCCCCAAGAGAGTAAGATATTAAAAGCAATAGCCTGGTGTGGCAAACATCTTTTATATTTTATACTGTTGATATTGCTGTTTTTTTTCTGCGGCTTATTTATTTGGATGTTGGTACCGCTTACCATTAAGCACACATGTGCGAAACGCGTCAAGCCGTGGGTCAGTGTTTGCAGTTCTGTTGTTATCGATGTACGGGTTATACTATAAAGGAATCTCCACGAGCAGTCCGTTTGGATATAATATTTTCTTGGTGATCACAGAGTTCCATGAAACAATAACTTGTGCTAACGGGCAGGTACCGGAACCTCCGCTTCTGACTGCACCTGTGTAGCGATAGCTCGGCAATCCGGGAAAGCCTTGTGACCGCGCACCAGTGGTGCCGATTGGGACCCATTGCAGGGCCGGCTCTGGGTTAGCACCTTGTGTCAGTCGACCCAGATCTGACCCAACATTCTAGACAACATGTCCGCCACTTGCTAGACCTACACAGAGCAAGGAGGGCTCAGTGACCTACTTTATTTGTATTCTTTCTTTGAGACCTTTCTATTTAGAATGCCTACACTTGATGCAATCCTTCACGCCAACTTATTTATTGTCAGCAGTTGCGCCACTGTAACTAAAAAACGTGGGGGTCACATGACATACCCTTGCACAAAATAAGACTGAACATCATGACAACGCGTGGAGCGTATAACCAAATATAAATGAGACGTCTGCCTGCTGACAGAAATTATTAAGATCTTTATTATAACTATAAATTGTGCCATAGCAACGTAGTTTCCCCTAAAGCAAGGAACGTTCCCTCTCTATGCTAAATCTACAAGATGAGTTCTCCTCTGGACACGGATGCCAACATTTGGGTTCTTGGCAGTCCAGGTAAATAAATACACAGGCAATAAAACCGGTTTCAAGCCAGATATATTACAGATAAGTGAACCGCGATTTAAAGGAGTTCCCTTCGACTCCTTAAAGGACTCGTTCATTGAGCCCCTAACAGTACAAGAACCTGCCGAAGTCTGTGGGAGAAGAGTTTGGGAATCCCCCCAAAAACAGTCCTATAGAAGTAAGCGAATCTGACCAGTCCCTTCCCACATTGTAATGTATAAAGAGTAATATATTAACCTGGTATAACTTGGCTTAATCAGCAGTAATGTATTAACTTGGTATAACTTGGCTAAATCAGCAGTAATGTATAAACTTGGTATAACTTGGCTAAATCAGCAGTAATGTATAAACCTGGTATAACTTGGCTAAATCAGCAGTAATGTATAAACCTGGTATAACTTGGCTAAATCAGCAGTAATGTATAAACTTGGTATAACTTGGCTAAATCAGCAGTAATGTATAAACTTGGTATAACATGGCTAAATCAGCAGTAATGTATAAACTTGGTATAACATGGCTAAATCAGCAGTAATGTATAAACTTGGCATCACATGGCTAAATCAGCAGTAATGTATAAACATGGTATAACTTGGCTAAATCAGCAGTAATGCATAAACCTGGTATAACTTGGCTAAATCAGCAGTAATGCATAAACCTGGTATAACATGGCTAAATCAGCAGTAATGTATAAACCTGGTATAACATGGCTAAATCAGCAGTAATGTATAAACTTGGTATAACATGGCTAAATCAGCAGTAATGTATAAACTTGGTATAACATGGCTAAATCAGCAGTAATATATAAACTTGGCATCACATGGCTAAATCAGCAGTAATGTATAAACATGGTATAACTTGGCTAAATCAGCAGTAATGCATAAACCTGGTATAACATGGCTAAATCAGCAGTAATGTATAAACTTGGTATAACATGGCAAAATCAGCAGTAATGTATAAACCTGGTATAACATGGCTAAATCAGCAGTAATGTATAAACTTGGTAAAACTTGGCTAAATCAGCAGTAATGTATAAACCTGGTATAACATGACTAAATCAGCAGTAATGTATAAACTTGGTATAACATGGCTAAATCAGTAGTAATGTATAAACATGGTATAACATGGCTAAATCAGCAGTAATGTATAAACTTGGTATAACATGGCTAAATCAGCAGTAATGTATAAACTTGGTATAACATGGCTAAATCAGCAGTAATGTATAAACTTGGTATAACATGGCAAAATCAGCAGTAATGTATAAACTTGGTATAACATGGCTAAATCAGCAGTAATGTATAAACTTGGTATAACATGGCTTAATCAGCAGTAATGTATAAACCTGGTATAACATGGCTAAATCAGCAGTAATGTATAAACTTGGTATAACATGGCTTAATCAGCAGTAATGTATAAACTTGGTATAACATGGCATGGGCTCCTCCAAACAGCTACTGCTTTCTCCAAACTGGTCTGGATCACCAGGTTCCACAGATCCAGACCCATAGGGTTTAGGTGAACCCCATCTCTCCCATAAAAGGAAGCGTTGGCTCAGTTAAAATGCAGAGCGATAATCCCATCATTAAAATCCACAAATCGTGAGATGGTTCCGTTAAACTTTTTTTGAGCACGTTCCATGCCCTGGGGACTCTTTGCTCCACGCCACAACACAGCGAAGTCAGACTAGATGTGGTCTAATATAGGTACGGAATCTGGGTGATTCCCACCGCCCTATTAATTTTACCACTTCATCCCCTAAGACCCAGCGTGAGGCGTCAGTGGCTGCCCCTATCCTAAAGGAATGAGTTCCAAACAGCAGCGGTTGCAAACCAAGCAATGATAGACATCGCCGAAATATTGTAATAAATTGGTATCGGGACAGGGCCGTCCCATCGCTGTGCAGCAACAAAGTGGGGGAGCCCAGTGGGCGTGATCGGAGAAATAGAATAAAGCATTGTACAGGGCATGCAATAGAGCCAGGAAAAGCCAACATAGTCACCTTCAAGCCACGCCTGAAATGATCTGTCTTAGACTTGCGAAAGACTGTGAGCTTTGTACATCCTCCAATAATATACCCCCATGCTTGTTTCGTGTAGGGGAAACAAGTTCACTGATTCTGAAGGCGCCAAAGAAGGTCTATGAGAATGCGATACTAAACAAATGTACTTCGTAACCTGACATACAAACAGATTTTAGAATTGTGAGCAAGCGCAACTATAACTGATATGTCACGGGGCGCCTCGCATCGGCCTGTTTGTATCTCTTCCTATACCCCTTTAGATCCATTTAAACTAAAAATTCTTTGGTTAAATCAGGTAAACCACCAAATTTAAAACAGGGCCGCTATCGCAGACATTTTTCTATTAATAGCTGGCACTGAAATGTTGTCTGCAAACATTTGTCTGATAAACCATAGCAGAACCATGCGGACAACGTCCATATCCGACGGACTGCTTGCATCCAGCATGAAGGAACGCCATTGCTCCCACACCTTTTTGCACGCAGCCCAGGAAGCAGGTACCAAAGACCGGTGTATCAAAAAGTCTACTTTCCATCTGCAATCTCCCAAATCCATTGTGGGATGGGAGTGGCTTCTCCCTCTACCCCGGGCTCCAATAGTAGGAAATGATCCCATTGCTGCCGAGATAAAGAGTCCGCCACATCATTCCGTATCCCGAGAACATGTACGGCTTGCACCAGTAAATTCCTTTGAAGGCAGATAAGGACTAGCTCCCTCAAGAGGCGTATAACCGTGGGGAATGAAGCCGACCCATTGTTAACCACCCCCAAGTTATCACACCGAAACCTGACCTTTTTGTTCTCCAACTGAGGGCCCCATACTATCACTGAGACTACAACAGTAACAGAAAAGCCAGGTTTTTAGTCAAGCCTGTCTGGAACCATCGCCGTGGCCAAAAATCGCTCGAAAATGGCCCCGAAACCCAGAGGCGTCTGTCCAGAGATTCAATTCTTTGTTGGTAATTGCCCTATCAAGGATCAATGACCTCCCATTAAACTCTTTCAGGAAAGAATCCCAAACCCCTAGGTCAGCCCTGTGCTCACCCGTCAGGCGTATAAAATGATGGGTTGCTCATATACGCTAGCGACAATAGCCTGCAAAAAATTCGACCCATAGGGATGATTCTACAAGCAAAATGTAGTTTTCCCAACAGTGACTGCATTTGTCTAAGCTGTACTTTCCGCGCTCTTTTCATGGCAGACAGGTGCTCCACCTTATCAAGGGGAAGGCGGCATTCCATGGACACCGAATCGATTTCTATCCCCAAAAACGTTATGGTGGTAGCTGGACCCACTGTTTTGTCCTTAGACAATGGCACCCCAAATCGATGCATGACATGCTCTATAGTACGCAGTAGCGTAAGGCACAAGGAGGAGTCGGGTGGGCCAACACACAAAAAAATCATCCAAGTAACGAATCATAGATGCCGAACCAGACTCCTCCCTGATCACCCATTCTAAAAATGAGCTAAACGTCTCGAACAGGGAGCATGATATGGCACATCCCATTGGTAAACATTTGTCCACATAAATGCCACCTTCCCACTGACAACCCAACAAATAAAAACAAGAAGGGTGAACCGGTAGAAGCTGAAAAGCCGCCTCTATGTCAGTTTTGGTCAGAAAAAATGCCCTGACCCATCGTGCGCACCCACCGGTCGCTTGATCAAAAGAGGTGCATGACATCTTGAAAAGCTCATCATCCATGCCATCATTCACCGACCTGCCCCTTGGGAAGGACAGATGGTGGATAAGGTGGAACTTGCCCTGTTTTTTTTTGGGTACCACCCCAAGGGGAGATATGAGTAAGCCAGGAATAGTGGATGATGGGAATGGACCAGACATCCTGCGTTTAAAACATTTAAAGGCTGGGTGGCCTCTGCCGCAACTGGAGCACTCATGCTTACATTTTAACAAACTGCCCCTTTTGCAGGTAGAGTCATTAAACTGCCTACAAGGTCCTGAGGCTGGCTGTCCTGCGGCCACTGCCAAAAAGGGCTATACAGTAGACATGTGCATTCGTTTTCGGACGAATGCATTTTTGTCCGAAAATAACATTTTCGTCCATTCGTCGAAAATGCTAAGCTAACAAAAGCCGAATGAACGAATGGTTAATAAACGAAAATCATTCGTTCATTCGTAGTACTATTGCATTCTATAAGCCGAAATAGAGTCGGTTTATAGAATACAATAGCATTTCACTACACGGAGACAAAGTCTCCATTCATAATGAATGGAGACTCTGTCTCCGTGTAGTGAAATGCCGACAGCCTATAAACCGAACGTTCGGTTTATAGGCTGTCGGCTTATGTAATACATGTAATCCTATGGCTATTCTATAAACCGAACATTTGGTTTATAGAATAGCAATAGGATTACATGTATTCCATAAGCCGAAAGTAAAACTTATATATAAACTTTCGGCTTATAGAAAACATGTAGTACTATTGCCTTTCTATGAACCGAACGAGAGCCCCATTCATGAGAATTTCTTATGAATGGGGCTCTCGTTCGGTTTATAGAAAGCCAATAGTATTACATGTATTCTATAAAACGAACGAATAAAAATTAACGAAACGAAAATAATGAACGAATTTCGTCTGAAACGAATGCAGTAATGAACGAAATTCGTTTTAGACGAAATAAATAAAATTTTCGTCCGAATGGACGAAAACGAAACGAAAATTTTAGTTTTGCACATGTCTACTATACAGCATTGCGCCCAGGGGCCATGACCCTGAGCCATATCGCTATATCCTTGTGGTGCCACTGAATAGACTTGCAAACTGCTAAGCACTGATGAAACTGTTCATCATATTGAAGCCAAGCCTGTCCCCCATAGATCCTGTAAGCTTTGTGGATGGAGAACATGTATCAAAACAGGCCCATGCATTGCTCCGGGTTTGTTTTAGCAATCACCCCAGCCAAGATTGCAGCCAATTCGTGAAAGGGATGAGGAGATACCACCTCTTCTCCTCGTCTTCCTTCTTATGATTGTCAGGCTTGGAAACTGCATCTCTCATTTTTCTAGGGGGAGCAGAGAGAATATTTCTACAAACTCTCCCTTCCCTATCTTATCCCTTTTTAAATGTGCACCCATGGGGCCCTGGTAGCAGACATATATGTCCCCCCTGGCAGCGTCAGATAATCCTACCGTGTCTTTTTCTTTCTCGACCGGTGCTTTTTGGGATGTGTCCGTGGCCGGAACCGACATACCTGTAACAGCTGGTGCTGGGCAACATTGGTTCCCCCGTGATCACAGCAGACGTCATACCCGCCCCACAAATGTCCCTACCCCCTCAACCCCCTTGTTGGAATCTCTCCCCACCATAGTGTGTTGCATTTGAGTGTCGTGCAATGGTTGTGAGATGGTAAAAGGGTAAATAGGAGACTCACCACTGGACAAGCCCCTGACCTGAGGAACTGCGGAACTGGAAGCGGAGAAGCCCTCGGAGACTGTGAGAACAGCAACGGGCTGACATCAGACGATCCTCCTCTGCGCTGCCGGGCCAGATGCAAGGGAACTGTGGACCTGGCTGAAGACTCCCTTGATGGATGCTGCCTGGACCGACACGTTCCAGAAACCCCTTCTCTTCTTTTTGACGCACTGTGTTGCCATGGGTTGATGGACCACTCGGGGGAAGAAGAGCCAGACCTGTAAAAGGCAACTGACCAGTGCCCCCGCTGTGCACCATTTGTACTGCTGCCCTGCATGCCGTCACTGCTGCCACCCCTCTGTGAAGTAGGGGAATCACCACCTGATGAAACCTCTGCAGCCTGGTGCCTGCTGCTGCCCTGCCATGGGGACCTGGTCCAGGCATTTTTTTCAGATCCACGGGACTCCCTGGCATACCCATGCCGAAGGGCCACGTGGCGGGATAAAGACTGCCTAGCCGCTGCTCTCCTGTCATAGTGAGAATTATAATGCAGGGGAGAGGGAGAAGGAGACTGCACGCGAGTGCTGTCCTCTCTGCACTGAGCGTGCTGACATTGCGGGCTCTTTAGGGGGGCGCCCCACCGGCTTGTGGTGGGAACTGGCATTGTGATCACTACGCGAGCAGCCCGCTCGCATAGAAGAGTCGGCTTGCGGTAAAGGGGGTAGGAGGAGGCAGCAGGGGGAGTGGGGCTAGTCCAGGGCGTTGGAGGATGCATGAGTCCCGGCTCCCACAATTTTTTTCACAGGGGTCTTCCTCCTCCGTTTAGGGGCCGGCTGAGAGGGGGCAGATAATGATAGGTGTCCCTGCCCTGCTGTATCAGGGCTAAAATTGACCGGGGGTCTAGAGGCCCTAGACATAGCTAGTAGGGTTGCCACCTTTTCTTCAAAAAAATACCGGCCTTGGTACTGTCTCCATAGACTTAACATTACCGGCCAGGTGGCAACCCTAATAGCAAGCCTGACAAGGGCAGAAGTTAAGGGTGGTGTGAGTCTGCTAGCGCTCTGTGCAGGGGCTAACATCTCACCCACTCTGTTTTTCAGCCAGTCTGGACCATGGATGGAAGCAGCAGTCCTGAGCTGGGCCAGGAGAGCTTCGATATCATCAGGTGAGGAACTTGTCATTTTTTCTTTAAAACAGGAAGTTATTCCCTGAGTTTTAACAATATATAGCCTAAGGCCACCCCCTTTATGTGATCATTGCCATTGGGCACTTAAATTAAACGGACAGGGAGAGAGAAATGACAGGAAAGCTTTGTCATGATGGCCTTCATTATATTGCATTATTCCAGGCCAAAACTTTATTTATAGGTAGATAATATTTATTATATCATATAATGCTATATCTTTATGATGCCTGATCAACAGGTTCAGAGATCTAGATATGCAGTCTGATATATATTCCCCAAGAGGAATTCGTATTCTAAGTGATGAAGAAGACAAAATTCACCTCTATATAATATATATATATTGAACTTATATTTAACCTCTGTTGCTGATGGTGTCCAATCTCTCTCACTCGGATACAGGAAAATGTAAGTGGAAATTAATTTCTAAGCTTAGGAGAATTTAGAAGTATGAAGATATAAGATAAAGAGTGAATGTAATGATTTCAGGAGGAAAAAGATAATTCTGATAGTAAGAATCTCTTAGTCCTGATAGTTATATGAGGAAAGATAAAGGTTGAGTTTAGGTGTCAGGTAAAGTTTTTCCTCTTGTCTTTCTTCTTTTTCTACCTCTGATTTTAAGGAAAATCTTATCTATAAAGTTTATTACCTTAGATTAGAACTAGCCAATACAATGTTACTTATGGTAATTATAATTGGTCATGTGATAAGACAAATTCTAGCAAAAAAACATTTCCCATTACCCACCAGCAGGGGGCACTCTCTAATAAGGAATACATTGATTATCTCCCCATTTCTGGAGTGTTAATTCACATTCGTGCGATAATATGTAGAAGGCCGTAGCATCTATAGGTTGAGATAAGATAATCCTTTAAAAGGTTTTTTCCAGACATTTGGTAAATTCTGTTTTAGACATTTGCAAACATAGTTCATACTTATGTCAACTTGGACCAGACTTTAATACAACATAGTTTGGACTCTGGCCTATATGGAGCGTAATCCATCCAGTATTGACTTTCTTTGTCTGTACTATGCACCTTTAAAAACGTACTCAGCCTCAGTGGCGTCCTGAGGGGGGGGCGGACCGCACCGGGTGACACCTCCAGCGGGGGTGACACCCGTGCTGCCGGCACCCCCCCAACCGCATCGTGCTGCTTGACTTTTTTTTATGGCAGCCGAATCCACTGGACGCGACCACCGGAAAAAAAAATCACAGCAACCGGATGTGATGTTACGTGCAGGAGGGAAGACTTCACGGAGAGGTCCGGCCGGGGACACGGAGCATCAGCTACTCGGTAAGTAATGGGGAAGGGGGGAAGGAGGGTGGTTTAAAACGAGCAGTTTATTACTGGGCTCTGACTGCCACACTATTACTGGGCATCTGGCTGGCACACTATTACTGGGCATCTGGCTGGCACTATATTACTGGGCATCTGGCTGGCACACTATTACTGGGCTCTGGCTGGCACTATATTACTGGGCAACTGGCTGGTACTATATTACTGGGCTCTGGCTGGCACTATATTACTGGGCATCTGGCTGGCACTATATTACTGGGCATCTGGCTGGCACTATATTACTGGGCATCTGGCTGGAACTATATTACTGGGCTCTGGCTGGCACTATATTACTGGGCATCTGGCTGGCACTATATTACTGGGCTCTGACTGGCACAATATTACTGGGCTCTGGCTGGCACTATATTACTGGGCATCTGGCTGGCACTATATTACTGGGCATCTGGCTGGCACTATATTACTGGGCTCTGGCTAGCACTATATTACTGGGCTCTGGCTGGCACTATATTACTGGGCTCTGGCTGGCACTATATTACTGGGCAACTGGCTGGTACTATATTACTGGGCTCTGGCTGGCACTATATTACTGGGCTCTGGCTGGCACTATATAACTGGGCTCTGACTGGCACTATATTACTGGGCATCTGGCTGGTACTATATTACTGGGCATCTGGCTGGCACTATATTACTGGGCTCTGGCTGGCACTATATAACTGGGCTCTGGCTGGCACTATATAACTGGGCTCTGACTGGCACTATATTACTGGGCATCTGGCTGGCACTATATAACTGGGCTCTGACTGGCACTATATTACTGGGCATCTGGCTGGCACTATATTACTGGGCATCTGGCTGGCACTATATTACTGGGCATCTGGCTGGCACACTATTACTGGGCATCTGGCTGGCACTATATAACTGGGCTCTGACTGGCACTATATTACTGGGCTCTGACTGGCACTATATTACTGGGCATCTGGCTGGCACTATATTACTGGGCTCTGGCTAGCACTATATTACTGGGCATCTGGCTGGCACTATATTACTGGGCTCTGGCTGGCACTATATTACTGGGCAACTGGCTGGTACTATATTACTGGGCTCTGGCTGGCACTATATTACTGGGCTCTGGCTGGCACTATATAACTGGGCTCTGACTGGCACTATATTACTGGGCATCTGGCTGGTACTATATTACTGGGCATCTGGCTGGCACTATATTACTGGGCTCTGGCTGGCACTATATAACTGGGCTCTGGCTGGCACTATATAACTGGGCTCTGACTGGCACTATATTACTGGGCATCTGGCTGGCACTATATAACTGGGCTCTGACTGGCACTATATAACTGGGCATCTGGCTGGCACACTATTACTGGGCATCTGGCTGGCACACTATTACTGGGCATCTGGCTGGCACTATATAACTGGGCTCTGACTGGCACTATATTACTGGGCTCTGGCTGGCACTATATTAATGGGCATCTGGCTGGCACTATATTACTGGGCATCTGGCTGGCACTATATTACTGGGCTCTGACTGGCACTATATTACTGGGCTCTGGCTGGTACTATATTACTGGGCATCTGGCTGGCACTATATTACTGGGCTCTGGCTGGCACTATATTACTGGGCTCTGACTGGCATAATATTCCTGGGCTCTGACTGGCATAATATTCCTGGGCTCTGACTGGCATAATACTCCTGGGCTCTGACTGGCACACTATTCCTGGTATCTGACTGGCATAATATTCCTGGGCTCTGACTGGCATAATATTCCTGGGCTCTGACTGGCATAATGTTCCTGGGCTCTGACTGGCATAATGTTCCTGGGCTCTGACTGGCACACTATTCCTGGGCTCTGACTGGCACACTATTCCTGGACTCTGACTGGCACACTATTCCTAGGCTCTGACTGGCACACTATTCCTGGGCTCTGACTGGCATAATATTCCTGGGCTCTGACTGGCACACTATTCCTGGTATCTGACTGGCATAATATTCCTGGGCTCTGACTGGCACACTATTCCTGGTATCTGACTGGCATAATACTCCTGGGCTCTGACTGGCATAATATTACTGGGCTTTGACTGGCATAATATTACTGGGCTCTGACTGGCACTATATTACTGGTATCTGACTGGCACTATATTACTGGTATCTGACTGGCACAATATTCCTGGTATCTGACTGGCACAATATTCCTGGGTTCTGACTGGCACAATATTCCTGGGTTCTGACTGGCACACTATTACTGGGCTCTGACTGGCACTATATTCCTGGTATCTGACTGGCACTATATTCCTGGTATCTGACTGGCACAATATTCCTGGGCTCTGACTGGAACAATATTCCTGGGCTCTGACTGGCACTATATTACTGGGCTCTGACTGGCACTATATTACTGGTATCTGACTGGCACAATATTCCTGGGTTCTGACTGGCACAATATTCCTGGGTTCTGAATGGCACACTATTACTGGGCTCTGACTGGCACTATATTCCTGGTAACTGACTGGCACTATATTCCTGGTATCTGACTGGCACAATATTCCTGGGCTCTGACTGGAACAATATTCCTGGGCTCTGACTGGCACTATATTACTGGGCTCTGACTGGCACTATATTACTGGGCTCTGACTGGCATAATATTACTGGTATCTGACTGGCACAATATTCCTGGGCTCTTACTGGCACAATATTACTGGGCTCTGACTGGCACAATATTCCTGGGTTCTGACTGGCACACTATTCCTGGGTTCTGACTGGCACACTATTCCTGGTATCTGACTGGCACAATATTCCTGGGCTCTGAGTGGCACAATATTTTTGGGCTCTGAGTGGCACAATATTACTGGCATCTGACTGGCACAATATTTCTGGGCTCTGAATGGCACAATATTACTGGGCTCTGAGTGGGACAATACTACTGGGCTCTGAATGGCACAATATTCCTGGTATCTGACTGGCACAATATTACTGGGCTCTGAGTGGGACAATACTACTGGGCTCTGAATGGCACAATATTCCTGGTATCTGACTAGCACAATATTACTGGGCTCTGAATGGCACAATATTTTTGGTATCTGACTGGCACACTATTACTGGGCTCTGAGTGGCACAATATTACTGGGCTCTGAGTGGGACAATACTACTGGGATCTGAATGGCACAATATTACTGGTATCTATAATTGTAAGATTGTCACCTCGTGGGGCTCCTGTGTGTTGCATAATTAATGGCGGTCCCATGTGTGCATAATTATGGGGCACTTGTGTGTGGCATATTTATTGGGCCCCATGTGTGGCATAATTAAGGGACTCTTTTGTGTGGCGTAATTAAGGGACTCTTTTGTGTGGCGTAATTATGGGGCACCTGTGTGTGTGTGGCATAATTATGGGGCACCTGTGTGTGTGTGGCATAATTAATTGGGCAGAGGTGAGGCATAAATAGTGGGACTCTGGTGTGGCATAATTTATGGGGCTCTGGTGTTACATAAGTTATGGGGCTCCTGTGTGTGGCATAGTTATGGGGCTCGTGTTTGTGGCATAGTTAATAAGCCATCTAACTGGCATTACTAAGGAATCTGTTTGGCATTGTATTGGAGGAAATCCAGGGGGGTGACACCATGAGTTACCACACCGGGTGACACCAACCCTAGTGACGCCCCTGGTCAGCCTTTCTCAATTGAAAGCAAAATAATTCTTAAAGATTTGTGTAATACATCTAACATGCCTGAACCACTACTCTGGTAAGGTATTACACTCTGAAAAAGTTTTTAAGTTCTCAGCAAAAAAATAAAATGAGTAATTTGCTTTTTAACAAAGATTCCAAGATGGCTACCACTTCCATTTTTTCCGTGTATAAGGTATAATGTGGGAAAACATATCATATACATATTTTCTGGTATAATATGTCTGACAAAATGTTGCCGTCTTTGCGGTGAATAAACAAGAGTGCTGAGCAAATGTTTCTATTTGGTACATTCTAGAATATGCACTAAATGTTAGGCTTGATGGTAAAAAAAATATTGGGTCAATTTAGACCTCCTTGTCCTTTGGATGTAGTTAAATATTTATAAGCCAATCTCTTTTTCCCCCTTCCAAATGAAGCCTACTTGTAGGCTACAAAAAAAAGTTAGGATTATGAATAGGAAGTGTCTCAAAACTATACAAAAATAATGTTTAATATAACACATTCTGAGGTATTTATTTTAACATTTGAGAACTGACTATATATATACATTTATTTCTATACCTAGATATTTTATTGAATTTAAAAGATTTGAAATGGCCACCAATATATTATTTGCATAACCTATACATTTATGGAGGTCCTTCCCTGTTTTAATACCCTACATTTTAGGGTTAAGTCTAATAGAATTTAATATTGTTTTCAGACTCAAGACAAATAATAAAGATGAGAGGGAACAACCCTGTCTTGTACCATTTGTCATGCTGATAGGATCAGATACCATTTATCTTGACTCTGGTACTGTATACATTGATTGTAGGTAATAGAAGGTATATAAGGTATCAGCGAGCAGTCACACCTGGGAGCTCATCAAATTCTTATCCTCAACCTGGTCTGTCCCTCCAATACCATTGACCTACATAGTCATAAAGTGTAATTATTACTAGCAATCTGATATTGATTGTGCTGGATTACTTGTTTCTTGAACCATTTTGCATTCTTAAATCTTGTGTAACTATACCATGGAAGCTCTGAACATTGCTCCCTACTTAGGCGGGGAAGTTTAAAAAATATGCACTTCATTCCACATTCTAGATTATATGATAAATAAACATGCTAAAATCTCATCAGTGGCTGTTTATATACAAAAGAGACTTCAAAAGGGGGTAACCCGGAGGACTAAAATGAGAAATTCAATTAGTTGTGAAGTCTCAACAAATAGAATAAAACTTAACTTTCATTAAAGTTTATTAAAATCAACAAAACTTGTGCTTAAGTGCCAAAATTGTGCAAAAGATGTGAACAAATGTGAAATATATTAAATAATCGTACACATGATATTTCTGTGGATATCTAAAGGAAGATGGCACAATAGGTCGAATGGGGTGTGTATTACAGACTATTTTAGATACAGGTTGCTAAAGATTATAATTGGTATGTTTAGTAATTAGTCTAAAGGGATCTGCAGTCTGTTGTGCAAAATAATTATACATGTATTCGCAGTGTCAAGAACTCACATATATCACACCTGTAGAACATGTTTGATGATTTTATTGTGTTAAATAATGACATGACAGAAAAGAACATTAATAAATACACCTGAATGAGGTTAGACTATAATTAAAGGGACACTACCACTTACATAAGATGTAACTAGATTACCTGTACATTTATATGTAATATAATATATGCGTCAAATGCCACTGTTTTTTTTTTCTCTATGTTTGAATTGATTGCATATAAACGTTAAAAAAAAATGAGGTGTCTGTCTCCAGCATTCATATTGAGAATTTTACCCATGATGCAACATTCTCCAAAAGTCTCACTTTAAAACTGCATGCTGATGTCATAAGTTACACCCCAGCTTACTGGCTCCTGTGTAGCAGGACTAGGTGGCTGTGTACAACTTTTTTCATCTGCATTCCAACACAAAGAGAGGCGATTGACCTGATCAAGCAGGATCCGCCCCTTATGATGTAATAGTTACATTCAGTGGCGTCCCGCAGGGATTTTCGGTCAGCACTGGGTGACACTCCCAGCGGGGGTGACACCCGTGCTGTTGGAAATCTTCAGCAGCGCATTCCACTGCTGAATTTAAAAAAAAAAAAAAATTCTGGCAGCTACATCCGCTAGATGCGGCTGCCAAAAAATAAATAAAACAAAATTGCCACTGTATATGACCTTACATCATATCCAGTGTCTGTGTTTCCCAGGGACACGGAGCAACCAGGAGGTAAGTACTGGGGAAGTGGTGAGGAGGGTGGCATATAATGAGCAAAATACTGGTATACTGAATGGCAAAATACTGGCATATTAAATGGAAAATACTGGAATATATTAAATGGCAAAATACTGGCATATTTAGTGGTAAAATACTGACATATTGAGTGGAAAAATACTGACATACTGAGTGGCAAAATACTGGAATATTGAATGGCTAAATACTGGCATATCAAATGGCTAAATACTAGCATATTTAGTGGCAAAATACTGGCATATTAATGGCTAAATACTGGCATAATGAATGGCAAAATACTAGCATATTGAATGGCTAAATACTGGTATACCGAGTGGCAGAATACTGGCATACTGAATGGCTAAATACTGGTATACTGAGTGGCAGAATACTGGCATTTTGAGTGGCTAAATACTGGCATATTTAGTGGCAAAAGACTGGAATATTGAATGGCAAATTACTGGCTTATTGAATGACTAAATACTGGCATATGTTAAATGGCAAAATACTGGCATATTGAACGGCAAAATACTGCCAATTAGTAAATTACAAAATACTGGCATATTGAATGGAAAAATACTGGCATATATTAAATGGCAAAATACTGGCATGTTATTGGGCAAATTGGCTGTGACATATTAATGGCAAAATAATACTGGGATATTATTGGGCAAATTAGCTGTGGCATATTTATGGGCAAGCTAACACTGGCATTTTAATGGGAAAACTGGTTTATTTTAATTGTCAAAGTAATGCTGTGGCATGTTCTGTGGGGCAAAATAATATATACTATGGTGAAAGTGACACTGGCTTGTTCTGCAGGGTCAGTTCTGTGGGGCAAAGTGAAACTGTGGTATGTTCTGTGGAGCATTGACACTGTGGCATGCCAAATCATGTAGGTTCAATATATTTGCAAGCCAAGTCCTGTGGGTTCAATATAGGTGCATGGCAAGTGCTGTGGGTACTGTATGGTGCTGTGTTAAATCCTTTCGGTGCAATGTGGGTGCAGAGGAAGGGAATAAAAACAAGGAATGACATTTTTCTATAACATTTTTATTACGATATGAAACTAGTTGAATATAATATTAAAAAAATTAAAATAAGTATAAATGCAACTAATTATATATAGAGATATGTCTGTATGTATAGATATGTATTGTTTTAGAATCGTACAATTGTCACCTCATGGGGCTCCTGTGTGTCGCATAATTAATGGCGATCCCATGTGTGGCATATTTATTGGGCCCCATGTGTGGCATATTTATTTGGCCCCATGTGTGGCATAATTAAGAGGCTCTTTTGAGAGGCATAATTACGGGGTGCTTGTGTGTGGCATAATTATGGGGCACTTTTGTGTCGCATAACTATGATGCACTTGTGTTTGGCATAATTATCAGGCGCTTGTGTGTGGCATGTTTAAAGGGCCATCTGACTGGGCTCCGAGGTGTGGCATAATTTATGGGGCTCCTGTATGTGGCATAATTTATGGGGCTCCTGTGTATGTATTGGAGGAAATACAGGGGGGTGACACCATGTGCCTCTGGTTACATTATAGGAGGCAATATTCTCCATATATAATGTAAGGGGAAGAAAAACAAACACGAAATAAAGTAATATAGTGTAGTATATTAAGACTAATAAGTGGACCAAAAGACATATAATATATGAGGGTTCCACTCACATCTTCCTGAGCAGTACCCTGCTCAGTGTCATAGGTATTCGGGAGCCCCTCTAGGGGTCTTGAATTCACAGGTGTTATCAGATGATCCTCGAGGTCATAAAGAATAGGACAGGGGAGGAAGGAGATAAATCTTCAGTAAAACTTTCTTTAATAATGCAGAATACAAAACTATAAAATCTTACATAAAAGCAAACAGCAAGCAGCTGCAAAGTGCATGTAGTTCCAGACTTGTAAGGTGCATGAAGTTCTAGTAGAATGCTCCTCTCCCACACACAACGCGTTTCTCCTTATTTAGGTTTTCTCAAGTGTGACACACTTGATGTGAGTGGAACCCTCATATATTATATGTCTTTTGGTCCACTTATTAGTCTTAATATACTATACTTTATTACTTTATTTTGTGTTTGTTTTTCTTCCCCTTACATTATATACGGAGAATATTGCCTCCTATAAGGGTAAATAACAGTGTGTAGTGTTTTGGGAAGCGCACGATTTCACTTATTTGTTTTGTGTGTATTTTATGTACCAGGAGTGAAGCACTGATTGTGGTTTTGTGCTGCTACTCCCTTTACAGTTAAAGTCGCAGTGTACTCTATTTTTGTTTACTCTGGTTACATTACCCTCCCATTCATTGCAAGTCTACCAGCATTCTGACTTATAGACTGCGTTCTGTGTCCCCAGCCCCCAAGTGAGAAACTAGTGCTGTAAAGTCACTGGGGGGTGGCACCCAAAAACACTATATTTCACAAAATGGCGGTGCCCAGTCACACTTGTTTAGTAAAATATTTCATAAAATAAACTCGCATAACAAAAACAAAAGACAGATCTGAAATCAACAATGCAAAATAAAAAATAAACCCTTTTAATTTTGTGGTGGGAGTGTCCCTTTAAGCTATGACAGCAAAGGTTGCAGCAAATAAAAGTTGTAATATATATATATCACAACGTTGCCATTCATTTAAATATATCGGACAGTAATACCATTTAACAGTGAGTATATATTCATTAGTTAGCAATATATAGGCTGGTGGGTCTATTCACTAACTTTGACTTTTCATTTTGAGGTCTCAAAAATAGCTTTGATCATTACTTTCAGTGGGGGAGAGTCGAACATGGGTTATTTTGAGTGCAAAGTCGAATTTTAGTGAATAGACCCATTAGAGGAGTAAATATAAAATGTAACAATGCTATCAGCTGTCTTAATGGATACTTAAAAAAATGTATCCTGTTGCTGTGCAGCTCAGATGATGCACTGAGAGAGGAACAGAGCAGAGCACTTAATATTGGGCAGGGCTTTTCCTGTTCTCTCCCTTGGCACTGGAAAAAATAGAACCAGTATAATATCAACACAATAAAGGAGGGGAGCATTTTTAAAAGAAGAAAAACTACCACAACTACAGGACATAGTCTTACATTAGAGGGGCAACAATTTAAAAGTTATATCAGGAAGTATTACTTTACTGAGAGGGTAGTGGATGTATGGAATAGCCTTCCAGTGGAAATGGTAGAGGTAAACACAGTCAAAGATTATAAGCATGCGTGGGATAGACACAAGGCTATCCTAGATATAAGATAGGGAACTGGGGCAGTGGCAGATCCAAGGAAGGGCAACAGGGAAATTGCCCCCCCGAGCAGTGCCAGGGTGGAGGGCGGACCCCATCGGTGAAGGTCTGCCCCCGAACTGAGTGGAGCGCAGGGCTGCTCACTTGGCGGGGAGACGCAGGAAGCATGGGCTCAGTGTGTGTTAAACACACTGAGCGCTCAATCCATGCTGCTCGCGTTCCCCGTGTGTAGTGATGGTTCAGAGCATTGGAAATACGATCCGTCATCACTACGCGCGAGCAGCATGGATTTAGCTCTCAGTGTGTTTAACACACACGGAGCCCATGCTGCCTGCGTCTGCATCAGGTAGGAGAGAACACGGAGAGTACACGGGAGTGGGGAGGGGGGGGAGGAGAGGACACGGGAGTGGGGAGGGGGGGGAGGAGAGGACACGGGAGTGGGGAGGGAGTGAAGGAGAGGACACTGGGGAGGGGAGGGGGGAAGGAGAGAACATTGGGGAGCCAATGGGGGACAGAGGAGAGAACACAGGGGAGAGAAGGGGGGGACCGAGGAGAGAACACAGGGGAGAGAAGGGGGACACAGGGGGGGACAGAGGAAAGAATATAGGGGGGTGAGAGGAGAGAATATAGGGGAGAGAAGGGGACAGAGGAGAGAACACAGGGGAGAGAAGGGGGGGACCGAGGAGAGAACACAGGGGAGAGAAGGGGGACACAGGAGAGAACACAGGGGGGACAGAGGAAAGAATATAGGGGGGTGAGAGGAGAGAATATAGGGGAGAGAAGGGGGATGGAGAGGAGAGAACACTGATGGGGAGAGAACACTGAAGGGAGAAGAGAAAACAAAGATGGGGAGAGGAGAGAATACATATGGTGGAGAGGAGGAAAAGAGACAGCTATGGGGGGATGGGACACTTCATCGCGGCTGCTTCCGCGCAGCCGCTTCACCGCCGACTCTACAGCACAACACAGATCGTCGCTGGAGATTTCATCGCGGGACATTTCATCGCTAAAGGTAAGTATTTTACCGATTTTAGTTTGTTTAGAATTATGGTTTAGGGGGTTAGAATTAGGTTTAGTGTTTAGTGTTAGGGGTTAATTTTACTATTAGGGGTCGGGGTTAATATTAGGGTTAGTACTAGGGTTTAGGGGGTTAATATTAGTATTAGGGGTCGGGGCTTAGTATTAGGGTTAGTATTAGGGTTTAGGGGGTTAACTTTAGTATTAGGGGTCGGGGTTAGTATTAGGGTTAGTATTAGGGTTAGTATTGGGGTTAGTATTGGGGTTTAGGGGGTTAACTTTAGTATTAGGGGTCGGGGGTTAGTATTAGGGTTAGTATTAGGTTTAGTATTGGGGTTTAGGGGGTTAACTTTAGTATTAGGGGTCGGGGGTTAGTATTAGGGTTAGTATTAGGGTTAGTATTGGGGTTTAGGGGGTTAACTTTAGTATTAAGGGTCGGGGGTTAGTATTAGGGTTAGTATTAGGGGTCGGGGGTTAGTAGTAGGGTTTAGGGGGTTAATTTTAGTATTGGGGTTAATTTTAGTGTTAGTATTGGGGTTTAGTGTTTAGTGTTACTATTGGGGGGGGGGGAATCATTTATTAGGGGGGTTATTTTAGTTTTACTTTTAGATTTGTAAGAGCTGACAGTTCAGCGCTGAACTGTCAGCTCTTACATAGCTGCAGCCGCGGTGAAACGGCCGCGTTATTCTTCATTGCTGACAGTTCAGCGTTCTAACTGCCGCGCATCAGCATATAAGAAAAACCCTTAATAGGGAACACATGGGATGGGCGGCTGCATTGTAACAAGGCTGAGTAATACAAAAATTGGATACAAATACAGAAAGAAAAGTCCTGCGCTCACTCCCATCACTGGGCGGCTGCAATGACTCAGCCTTGTTACAATGCAGCCGCCCATCCCATGTGTTCCCAATTAAGGGTTAATAATGTATAGCGGTGTAAATAAACAACACCCTTTTCTGTCTCATTAGAGATTTTTCCAAGAGGCTCAAAGAAGCAAGGTGAATGGTTAGAGTTAGGACCCACCTAGGGGGGTCTGCCTTGACGTTGGCAGGTGGGCTCATCCTCTCATGGCCATTGGAGGTAACTAAAAACCATTTGTTTTAAATACATAGGAATATAAGAAAAAATGTCTTTGCATATATAAGTGACTATGATGGTGCTTGAATAGAGAAAGGTTAAGAGAGGGTCCTGAGCTGTTAGTATATTCCTGTAATGTGCTAGAATAAAGGAGGAGATTGGATGAATCTCTCATGACACTCACTAGCATTAAAATTTAAGTGGCACTAATTAGTTTGGGACTGACTACATTTTATATTATACATTTCTCTGCACATATTCAGTGTAATAATGGTACATCAAAGGGCCACGTGATATCAATGAGCTGTGCAGATTCCAATTTGTGGCTCCTATACAATGAAAGAATTGCTGGCTCTTGTGCTGCTATGGAAGGTGCTAACCCCACCGTTATCTCTGACTAAAGTAGAACCTCCGCTGTCCCTAGGTGAAGTACCGGCTCTACATACCCCAGGGTAAAAAGTACATGTTTGTTCTTCTGGTTGAGGCTCAATGAGTAACTGAATCTGACCTCTGTAGCAGCACAATAACCAGCAATTACCTAATTGTATAAGCGCAGAGAAAAAACTAACAAACAAAAAGTTTAGTTGTCTTTTAATTATAGTTTAAACCTGATTCAGGTATACTTTTTAATGCTCTTTTCCACCTTGTCATTGTTAAAATGACACTACCACTTACATAAGATGTAACTAGATAACCTGGTCATTTAAAACAAACACATATATAAATCATAGGCCACTGTTTTTTGTTTCTTTTTATATTAACCCTTTAAGGACCAGGGATTTTCCTGGGCCAAGGACCATAGCGTTTTTCAATTTTTAATACGCGGTTTTTTAAACATAATTTTCCTCTCTCTTATTTAACGTACCCATACAAGTTATATGTTGTTTTTTAAAGGACAGTTAGAGCTTTCTTTTGATACCCTATACATAAAAATGATTTACATTTTAGTATTAAAAAATACATATAAAAGAGGACATTTTTGAGGAAAAAAAAGTTTTTCCCCATTATTTTCCCATTAATAAGCTACATAACTAGTGCAACACTAACCCACTTATCCCCCCTAATTAACTAACTAATAAAAAAGAAAGATATTGGTTCCCAAACCCCCCATAACAAAAAAGACAGAAAAAAACTCTGAAGAGTGCGATGTCAGATCAGTAAAAATCATGCAACAGGCATGCAGGGGTTACATTTTATTAAATAAATATATTATAATTACCTATATTTATTAAAAAAAACTTTATAAATTGTAAAAATAAAAAAATGTGTTAAAAAAAACTAAATGAGGGCCATAAAGTGGAAGGAAACTGATCACAGTTAAAAACTGTGATCAGCAATGAAGGGGTTAATTGGTTTTTTTTTTTTGTTTGTTTGTTTTTTACCTCTGTGTATGTTATTAATTTGTTTTTACTTACAGGTCACTCTCTGTGCTTCACTATAAGAATGTGAAGCACAGAGAGTGAATTAGAGGCAAAGTCAGTGTGTGAACACACTGACTTTGCATCTAATTTGCATGTTATCGTGGTGATTACTCACTCACCGCGATCACATGCCCGGAAATGCACCGATCGGGTCCAGGAGTTTTGCCTCGGGTGCGAGGCTTAGTCCTGGACCCGTTGCAGACTAGCTGGCGGTTCACACGGAGTGCACCGCCGGCTAGACTGCATGACGAGTTAACTCGTCATAAGGTCGGGAAGGGGTTAATTGCATTTCAAAAGAAAAATAAAATTAGGTGTTTATCTCCAGCATCCATTTTGAGAATTTTACCCATAATGCAAAATTCCCCAAAATCTTCCAGCAATTTTCAATTACAACTATGGCCAAAGCCTGCATTATGATGTTATAAGATACTCCGCTGCTCTTTTACTGGCTCCTGTATATCATAGAGGGCAGGACTAGGTGGCTGCGTACAACTTTTTACCTACCTTCCAACACAGAGAGGAGATTGACCTGATCAAACAGGATCATAACTCCGCCCCCTTGGTCTATGAACAAAATTCTGACTTATAGACTGCATTCTGTGTCCCCAGCCCCAAAGTGAGATACTAGTACTGTAAAGTCTCTGGGGGGGTGCACCCAAAACACTATATTTCACAAAATGGCGGTGCATAATCACACTTGTTTAGTTACATATATTATTAAATACAGTCACATAACAAAAACAAAAGACGTATCTGAATTCAAAAATGCAAAATAATAGAAGTAAAACCTTTTCATTTTTTGGTGGGAGTGTCCCTTTAAACACAAAAATCACAAAACAAATTCTACAGGTGTGATATCTGAGAGCTCTCGATACTGTGTATACTGTGTCTGATCCAATTTATTTTTTTAACATAACAGACTGCAGAGATTGAGAGTAATTACTAAACATACCAGTTATAATCTTAAATAGTCTTAAAACTGTCTGTAATACACACTCCATTCGTCCTTTTGTGGCTTCTTCCTTTAGATATACACAGAAATGTTATGTGTACAATTATTTTATATTTTTTCGCATTTGTTCGTGTTTTTTGCACAATTTTTGGCACTTAATCACTGGTTTTGTTGATTTTATTAACTATTATTAAAAGTTAAGCTTTATTCTAATTGCTGAGACTTCACAACTCATTCCATTTTTCTAGATTATAGGATATTAAGCAAATTAGGTATTGACCTGTTTCTGTGTTTCTTACAGAGTTTTGTAACCACCTCTTAAAGGAGAAGTTCCACCTATAGTGTCGGATTTTTATTTTTTTAGAAAAGTGGTGCATCGGGTAAAGGAAATAAGATGAAACCAATGTGTCTTATCAGTCTTAAAAATACTACAAAATGTGATAAATGTATTACTGTTGCAACAGTCCTGCCTAGCCCTCCTTATTCGGTCCTAAAAAAATCTACAGACTGTGACAGATTTATTACTGTTGCTATTGCAACAAAGACCTCATCTATATAGTTTATCATATTTGTCCTGAGTTTAGAAATATGCATGGTTACATGTGTATCTGTTTGTTTGTTTGTTTGTTTCTTTGCAAGTTATAAGGCAATTGTCACAAGTAGTGTCTTTGGTTTCCTAACCAGTTTCTTCTACAGTGACCTTTCCTCAACCACAACCCTAAATCTAATCCTAACCCTAAATCTATCCCTAACCTTAACCTTTGCACTAACCCTAATTCTAACCCTAACTCAACTGTAACTACTGTATAGGTGGAACCCTAGATCTAGGGTTAATAGAGTGAGGCTTAGATTCCTTCCCCCCCCCCCCCCTTTTTCTTCAATATAATGTTGCTGACTGCTTCTAGGGATAGTCAAACATCAGCAACAGAGCAATGGAAGGGATTTGTGATCTCTTCCATCATTCTTGCCGGATAGGGAGCAGCACCATATTGGCGCCCGCCATCACTGCATGGGAAGATTGTGGTGCCATGTGGGGGGGGGGGGGGGGGGGGGAATTTGTGTGTGGCATGATGCCTCAACACCATCAAAGCATAGGCATTGACCATTGATTGCCACCTATGGGGGATTTACCGCATGACATGCCAGTCATGTCAGTTGTCACAAACTGCACGTTTTTGCATGATGTGCCTGGTATGTCAATTGAATTTTGCCATTATCTTAAAACACATGCAGCATAGAAATGGGCAGTTCCACTTAATGTGTTGGAATAGGGTATATAGGTGTACAGGTTGTATAATGTTTCCAAAGGGTTTAGGGACTATAATCTGGGAACAGGAGCCACGCTGACCTTGGTATAACCCAAGTAGGTGCTGCCTGACCAGTAGATTGACCAAACTGTGGACCTCCAGATGACTGGCAGTCAGGTGTATACTTTTACTCTTGGCCAGGGTCCATCTGGGGGGTTGAAGGTAGGGGTTGCCACCTTCTGTTTGAAAAAACTGCAGACTATGCTCTTACCTTCATAGACGTAACATGGTGCTTGAGCCAATATTTTACTGCCCTGCCGGTAAAACACCGGTGGGGTGTCAACTATAGTTGGAGAAGGTTAAGAAGTTGAAGGCATCACTTGCAACTGTCTTACAAGGATATATCCTAAGTCATTCAAGAGCCACTTCCACACTTCCCAACAAATGGAAAATCCACCTACAAATGGCAAATGAATATCTGGTACCTGACTGATTTAGCGGCAGACCCGTGTAGGGTCTGGTTTCAGGCCAGTCATCTTTTAATGGTGGAGATAAGTGACAGGATGTTTGAGGCTGGCCATGAATAACTTGTGTATTGTTAGTTCTTGCTGTTACAGAAGGGGTAAAAGGCAGTGGGTTATTATCCTTTGCTTATATTGCGGATGTATGTATGTTATATTATATATAAAGTTGTTGATCTTTAGCTAGATCTTTAGATAGATCTTTAGGCCTATGACTAAGTGCTACTATAGTGCGAAATGCGTTTGGTTGGTGACTTCATTTTTCTGTACACCCTGCAAGTTGTCACTTTATTTTGCAAGCATGTTATATGCAATTGTCGAAAATACTTCGCCTATTTTCGTTGCGAGCCGCAAGCCTCTTTCAGTATACAGTTTTATGGGTTAACCGTCCATGGCATGCTGCCGTCCGAAATTCAATGATTAATCTACTGGAGTGGATAGGTTCAATTCTGCAGAACTTCATCCAGCGGTGAAGTGGTGCTTGGTGAGTGATTTCCTACCTATGGACGGCGAGCACAATTACTACGTTTGTGTATGTGAATGTAATTTTAAAAAGGCCAAAAAAGCCCCCGAAAAGGGCTTTGATTACATTACTTCAGATGCAAGTAGAGCTATTTGATGGGTCGCGTTTCCCAGACAGGGGTTAGCAAGCCAGGGGAGGGGACGACCGCACCAGGTGCCAGTCTGCCCCATCCTGTAAAGAAGTGGAGTTTCCTTGGTGAGCCACGAGCAGCATCAGGTCAGTGTTTTAAACACACTCAGACCTCTGTCAGTGTTGCTCGCATTCCCCACGCCAGTAATGCTCTGAATTATCAGTACCTGCAAGGAGTACAAGCAGCACTGATAGAGGTCTGAGTGTGTTTTACACAGAGACCTGACGCTGCTCCTGGCTTCCCAAGGAAAAATGGACTAGTGGAAGGCATGGGGGGGAAAGGAGGGGAGAGGAGAGAGATGGCCTTGGGGGATGGGGTGAGGAGAGAGATAGTCTTGGGGGTTGGGGAAAGAGAAAGTTTTGGGGATTGGGGAGAGAGAAAGCCTTGAGGGTGGGGAAAGGAGAAATACATCTGGGGGGGGGGGGGGGGGATAGAGTAAGCCTTGGAGGCTGAGGAGAGACAGCCTTGGGATTTGGGAGAGGAGATACATCCTTGGGAGGTGGGGAGAGAAGAGCGAAAGCCTTGAGGGGTGGGGAGAGGAGACGGACAGACTTTGGGTTTGGGGAGAAGGGACGGACATATTTGGGGGGTGGGGAGAGGACAGACATGTGAAGGCACATGAGACAGACAGACATGTGGGGGAGAGAGATATGGGGAGAGGAGATTGATCTAAAGCTGGTTGCCATGCTGTGCCAAGTGTTTGCATCTAAATCTGATTGCCATGCTGTGCCAAGTGTGAAAAATATTCTGAGTCTAGGCACTTTAAGGATTGGCATGGGAGTGATGATAAGTCATTGAGCGCCATGGCAATGCATCATAGAAAAGGTCATAAACAGCTTAAACTGAACAAGAGAGGAACATTTTGGATTTTTGAATTGAATACCTTACATCTAATTGGCCTGAATGAAGGTTTAATACTTTGTATCTTTTCCTTTGTATTACATTGCCTCTTCTCGTTGGGGGCATTGCTTATCATGTGATATGTATAATATGTCACAATGAGATTTAGTTGACTGTGTGATTTCTTTCAGTTTTACTGTTATTATATACTTCTGAGAACAAAGCCTGAGCTTTAGAAAAATCATAGATAATAAAGGATTAAAGCATGTTATACAAGTTCCTGATGCTAAAGTCTGATCTTGATAAAAATGATGAATATTTAAGCCATTCTACAATGTGAATATGTGACTTGCGTGTGTGTATGGATTTTTACCCTAGCCACATATGTGTAAAGAATCATGTATCATTCTGTATATAATTGTTTTTTTGTATATGTGCATACACTCTTGTATTTTTCTTTTTTTTTATATTTATTTTCTTAATATATGTTTATTTTTATATATGTATAATGTTTTCAATATATTTTTTCATATTTATTTAATCATCACACACACATATATATATATATATATATATTGTGGCAGAGTTCCTATGTCAGAAGCAGGTTGGAGTGCATGAGAGGGTTAATAAGTGGAAGTCAGCCCTTTCAAGTGAATTTACATAACCTGCACTGCAATATCTAAAGCAGGGGTCCTCAAACTACGGCCCGCGGGCCACAATTATACGGCCCGCGGGGGGTGCTGCCGGCATAATATTCCTGGGCATCTGAATGGCATAATATTCCTAGGCATCTGACTGGCATAATATTCCTGGGCAACTGACTGGCATAATATTACTGGGCTCTGACTGGTATAATATTCCTGGGCATCTTACTGGCATAATATTACTGGGCTCTGACTGGCATAATATTACTGGGCTCTGACTGGTATAATATTCCTGGGCATCTTACTGGCATAATATTCCTGGGCATCTGAATGACATAATATTCCTGGGCTCTGACTGGCATAATATTCCGGGGCATCTGACTGGCAAAATATTCCTGGGCATCTGACTGGCAAAATATTTCTGGGCATCTGACTGGCATAATATTCCTGGGCATCTGACTGGCATAATATTACTGGGCTCTGACTGGCATAATATTCCTGGGCATCTGACTGGCATAATATTCCTGGGCATCTGACTGGCATAATATTACTGGGCTCTGACTGGCATAATATTACTGGGCTCTGACTGGTATAATATTCCTGGGCATCTGACTGGCATAATATTACTGGGCTCTGACTGGCATAATATTACTGGGCTCTGACTGGTATAATATTCCTGGGCATCTGACTGGCATAATATTACTGGGCTCTGACTGGCACACTATTCCCATTGAAATATTGGTAAGTTTGTTGATTTAACTTTACTTCATTTTAAATATTGTATTTGTTCCCATTTTGTTTCTTCACTTCAAAAAGGGATATATTCAGTGTGCATAGGAATTTGTTCATAGATCTAAAGGATAGCCTTTAAAGGCATTAGGGACAACAGCGAGAGAGGAGGCAGTTAAGCCTGAGGCCCTGAGACTCCAAAACCTAGGAAACGTTATTGTTTGAAAAGCATGTGTGTGTGTAGGTTGCTGTGATAACATTGTTTAATCTAACAACTACAACAACTAGAGGACATAGTCTTAAATTAGAGGGGCAACGATTTAAAAGTAAATTCAGGAAGTATTACTTTACTGAGAGGGTAGTGGATGTATGGAATAGTCTTCCAGTAGAAGTGGTAGAGGTAAACACAGTGAAGGAGTTTAAGCATGCGTGGGATAGACACAAGGCTATCCTAGATATAAGACCGGGAACTGGGGACTAATAAAAGTACTAAAAAAAAAATTGGGCAGAATAGATGGACCGAATGGTTCTTATCTGCCGACACATTCTATGTTTCTATGTTTCTAACTGGGAACTGGATAAGCTGGCCGGTTGGAAAAGTTAGAAAATATATTGTTTTGTTTCTTCCCAAAATGAAAAAATAAATAAATTACATTAAAAATAAAAATAAAAAATCTAAATAATAATTAGCCCTGGTCGGGCCCTGAATTAATCATGAGGTTGACCCCCCCTACTAACAAAACATGGTTGGGAGCCACCCAAATGGGTGATATAACTAAAAAAAGTTTTTTATATTTATTTTCATAAATGGTTGCATTTATAGATATTTTTTTTTATCTAATATAACAAAAAACGTGTTTAGTTTTTTAATATTATTTAGCTGTTTCAAAGGGCTGAATTTATAGTTATTTTTTATTATCTAATATAACAAGAAACGTTTTTTAGCTATTTATATTATTTAGTTTTCACAAAGGTTTGTATTTATAGCGTTTTTTTTATTATCCAATATCACTTAAAAACATTTTTAGTTTTTTATATTATTTGATGTTCACAAGGGGTGGTTCTTTTACTATGGAAGGATATTCCAATGGAAAACAGAAAAGATTGAGAGCTTGTTATCAAATGCATCATGCTAATAAACCACTAGATATAGATAGAATTTATGGCACAAGGTCCCAACTTCCAATAAACAATGGAGGCAGGACACTACCAACGAGAAGGGAATATGGCAAAACATGAAGAAGCTTGGTACCCATGGGTAACGTTAAATTAATAGCTCCCACCAGATAACGTTCTCCTTGCTGGGACTGACGAGGAGGGTATGGCCTCATAGGGTATGGCACCTACAATATGGCGGAATGGTTGAATGTTTGAGTGTATTGTGTATCACTGTATTTGTGTTTTCTATGGTAATTTTCTGTCTCGATTTGATAACAAAGAAGGTGGAAAGAAAGTAAGAAGAAGATGACAGTTTGGTTATTGTCATTTGGAATAAAATATTTATATATATTAAAAAAAAAAAAAAAGCCCACAATTGGGGCGGTGATTTGGCCTTCCAAGAATGGTAGTATAAGGTATTGGACATTTGTTCAAAGGAACGTATGCAACTTTTAATTAAACAATGTAAGAAGATGCTTTACATTTCTGAGACAAGAGTAGAATCTCCAGCAACAAATGGAAAGTTTTAAAGATAATATGTTTTCATAAATAGAAGAAAATTCGAGATGAAAAACTCTAGATGAAAATCTGAAGGCCCTCTCTAGGATATTATAGAAAAGAAATTAAATGAAATGAATTCAGGATCAAAATGGATTATGCTTCTAAACAAATATAAAATACTGGTCTAGAGATGAAACAAGAAATCAACATAAAGATAGATTCAAAACTATGAATGATAAGACAGGTAAGGAAAATGGAGTGATACATTTGGGGAGACAGAGGAGGCTGAGTTGAAACAGATCCTAAAAATATGAGAATAATACAGAAAGATAAAAATGAAAGACATAAGAGAGTTAAATATTTATGGATCAGAACCCATTTGTTCCTAGTGCAAATTCACTATATGGAGAACAGATGTAACATCATGTGGGCTAGAAAAATGAATTTATTAAATTTAAGAAATGAACGCCATAATGATACCCTTACAAAATATGAAAGAATTAGGAGATAATAAGGAGATAATTATAAGAAAGGCAGTCCAGGGGGGTGGTGTCATAATCCAAACCACTAGTGGGTCTATTCATTGAAATTTGATTTTGGAGGTTGACTTTCATTTTCAGACAAATTAGGCACCTGAGTTTGACTTAGAAAATAAAATCCTGTTTGGAATCTTTCCCCTTTGAAAGTAATGGGAGGCGAAAGGATTGAAGCTACTTTTGAGACTAAGTCAAACTCAGGTGGCGTATTTCAAATAGCTTTGATCATTTCACCTCCCATTACTTTCCAGGGGGAAGATTCCAACCTGGGTTATTTTTCAAAGTCGAACTCAGGTGCCGAATATGACATAAGTCGACCTCCAAAAGTCAAATTGCAGTGAATAGAACCACTAGTGTTTTGGATTATGACACCACCACCCTTGTTTGCCTTAACTTATAATTATTTCTTACTGTCATACAACGCTCAAACTGCCGCACTGAACTGTCAGTGGTGCAATGGCCACGATGATCTGTCCTAGACGCCAGCAGTCTGACACATTTACAGACCACTAGGAGTAGCCGTCAGTCGTCGGACAGTCTCAGTGATGCAGCAGCTTCTCAAAATAATTTCTCCCAACGCATGTTGTTTTGACAAAGGCTATGGGATGTCTTTTAAAAGGGGCTTTTCAGAAGTTCATGTAATGGGTTTACTTCCTCTTTCAATAAAAATGCTTATTTACAGTATTGCTTTTTCATTGTCACTAATGAGGTCTAGGATTTGCTCTCACGTAGCTCTCACATTGGGCATGTTGGATTGCGTTGCGTGCCAAACCCCAATGCATTTTGTGCCAAACCCCAACACTTTCGTGCCTACACCCAAGACATTTTGTGCAGTACAAATGTGGTTTGAGGTTTAAGGTCTGATAAATAGGGACCAGTTAGGGTGAGTTCCGCTCCATATATCAAATATCAAAACACGTCAGACTTTACCTATTGTTTCTTGTGTTTCATTTTGTTGACCTTACTACTTGGGACTATTGGATTGTGTGCCAAATCCCAACACATTTTGTTCCAAACTCCAAACACATTTTGTGCAAGAGGAAAATATAGATGTGGTTTGAGATTTAAGATCTGGTGAATTAGTGACCAGTTACGTCGGATTCCACTGCCAATAAATCTTTTGTATTTGTTTCCATGCTATGGTCCTGTTCCCTGTACAGTGTCCATGTTTATCTGCCTTGAAATGTTACTTGTATTTGTCATACAGGTTGACTCTGAATAATTGCCTATGGATGGTGAGAATTATAGTGCCACAACGCTATAAACCAGAGCCAGATTGAAGGGCTCTGCTACATGTGCGTTGACTCCAAAGCAAAGACAATAAAGAAGATCCTCTTTTGTATTTATTTAGAGTGGCACATTTTCTTTCCCAGTGTTTTTTTTCTTTTCTTTACATGTACCTGCAATTAATGCTAGTAAGCTGTTTATTAGGATTAGTATAAGTCTTGCACAACACTGTCTGGTTTATTTAATGCTATATTTTACCTTCTCAGCTTACCAGGTCCAAAGAGGGATTACTTTTTTAGTATATTAGCTGGTATGGTCAAATTTTGTACACGGTGTATCAGTTTTGTTACTTTTTTACTCACTGTATCCTGAGTCTGCTGCTAATCTTTATGTTTTGTAAATACCTTTTTGTATATGTTTTGCTGGTGGTTGGGGTAAGGAGTGACCCATTCATACTATCTATGCATTTTGATTCTAATTTAATGAAATCATATTCCATATACACTTGGTTTGTGTCTATTGATTAAGGGGGCAGATACGATGAAGGTGTGGTCTCTCTGAATGCTCCAATTAACATTTTGAGATTGGGAGCAACCTCAGCCCCCCCTCCCCCCATTAATCTGTGACTATATAGTAGGACACTGATCTACGGTCACAGATTTTTTATTCATTTGATTTATTTTTTGGATGCTCTATCTCTTAAATACATTTGTTATACAGGGAGCTAACCCGAATTCAGGTTACTTCTGCAATTTTTAGGTGGGTGGAAAAGTCCTTTTTAAGACCTCAAGTGGATTTCTCGAAGTCCACCATTTGTAATCTAAATTGGTGCTGGTTTACTGTGCATTATGTTCTGTTTTAGAGATCTGGTATCACTGTGTTAGTAGCCTCTGCTGCTAAATTGTACCCTTCCCTGTCAAACAGGCAGAAGATGTCTAATATCCCAGGATAGACAGTTCATAAATGAACTCTGTCACCTAAACATTGAATGTAGAGCGTAAAAAAAGTAAAAAATAATAATAATACTTTGCATTATCAGAATTGCATGCAAATACCTAAATTAAGAAAACTGTTTTTTTTTTTTAATGGTGTCACAATGCCTTCTGTTTATGCAATCACCTGTGGCTAGATATGCAAAATCAACTATTTGTAATTTGCATATCAAGCCATAGGTGACAGAGGTGTCAAAAGCAGGAAAAACTTAAAAAAAATTTTCCCCACAAAATCTACTAACACAAATCTACTAACAAAGTGCATCTCATTTTTCATTATTTCATTATTTTTGTATTCTTTAAGTTCACGGTATAAGCTATATTTAGGTGAGAGAGTACCTTATAAGGGTTTAAATTTTTTTTATTTTTTTTTAACTAGGCTAAAGAAATGAACTCTAGACTTTTAAAAACACGGTGGTAAGTGGGGGTTTTCGAAACACTAAAAAAATGTTATTTTCCTTGATAGTCGAGAGTCGTTTTTTCGGAACAGACTTTGTATCTGTGTCAGACATGTGACCTGAATGGATGAATGGGGGACATTGTTCTCTGCTGTTTGTGTAATTAATGACTCCTTCTAGATGCTGATCAACATGCTCAGAGCATCGGTCTCTTCAATGCATCTGTCTGGATCAGCTGGTCCACGGGAGAGGAGGCAATGTGAGCAGAGAGAAAAACAAACCTTCTACTTTGCAAAATAAAAAAAAGACTATTCTAAAGGACTCCTTCGAGACTTGAAAATGAACACATATATGTTCCAAAATTATAAAAATTGACTTATTTCTTAAAAAATTAAATGCTTGTATTTGAACCAAACTGAACGAAACAAATAGTCTACAATCATCCTCAGCCTCATCAACCAGTTATGCTAATTTTCTGTTTGAAGCCTGTTTGATAAACTGTTACACATTTTTATATCAACCTCACCATTTTTTAGGTTTATTATACCTACTCAGTATTTCCATTTTTTATTTGGAATAGTTCAAAGCAGTCTCTATACACAGTAAAGTTATGTGCAGAATAACCCAGGTACAAACTTGTGTTTTTTAAGAATATAATACATTTTCAATCAAGTGACAACATAATCCCCTTTTCCTGCACATCCACACTGGTTGAACTACTTGTGTTGCCCCCCTTGTTTCATGTTTATTTCCTATACTGAGTTCATTTACTGTGTATCTTAAATCACTCAGAATTTTTTAACACATTTTTGTTTGTTTTTTCTCTTAAGCAATTTTAGTATTATGTTGATTTTGTTTCATCTATTTTATATTTATCTTTATTAAGTTTTAAGAACATAATGTGGTTTATCTATCCAAAAAAATGTTTTGTCTTAGCACCAGGGTTACCCCTATATGATACACCCCTCCTTTAAGCTCGAGTTCTTGAAATAAAAAATAAATGTTAAGTTTAGCCTCAGTTGGCCTTCAGGCTAGAGTTTGGGTTAGCTTTAGGGTTGGGCTTAAAAGGTCACTACAGGATAAAGGGCTAGGCAAAAGCAATGCACCACTTCTATTTATTGCCCTTTAACTTGTAAAATACAACAGAAAAAGATGCAAACATTGGGTATTTCCAAGCTTAGGACAAAGATTATAATCTATTTATCTCTCTCCAATTATAAATTACCATAATCTATTTACCTCTCTCCAATTATAAATTACTACGGAACTATTAATAAACCTAATGTATATGTACTCTAGTAAAAGTAGAAAAGGAAATAATATACCTATGTATGATTATTTATATTTATTTATTTATATCTATAAATGTGTCATGTGACAATGGATTTTGAATGTTTAATAAAAAAAACTCTTTGAGAATCTGTTTAGCAGGGTTTTTTGGGGGGTTTGTAGATGTGTAAAAGATTTTTAGAAGATGTTTTAAAAGTTAGAAAAAGTGGACTTTTTTCAATCTTTCATCATATATTTTCATTTTAAATTATATGTTATGATCAAAGTAATGGTATCTAAAGGAAGCCTTTCTTATCTCCAAAAGACCCCCAATATATAATATGTGTGATACAGTTAAACCCAATATATAATATGTTTCATACAGTTAATGAGAGCAGAAAATTACAGCTAAACACAAACACTACAGAAGTGTAAAAATAGTTTATATCTTTAAGGGGTTAAGCGAAGAGTACATGTAAATGTGTAAAACAGTAAATGTGTTTTTCATTTGTGTGTTCATTTACTGGCCGAGGTGTACAGCAATCATTAAACCAAGTCCTTGTACATGTTACAGCGGTATCCTATAAACACATTCTATAGATTATGCTATCGCAGGGGCCCAAGCGAAGACTGTTGACATTTGTCATCAATTGTACAGTTATAAAACAAGGTTATAAAACAAGGTTATAAAACAAGGTTATAAAACAAGCCAAAAACAATAATTATATATAATTTTTATATTTATAAAGTTGGCTTTCGGAAAATGGTAAGTTTATTCTTAGGAAGCCTTCAGGTTTGGGTTAGGTTTAGGGCTGGTCTTAAAAGGTTGCTGCAGGAGAAAATGGCTAGTCAAAACCAATGCACTACTTCCAGTTATTGCCCTATAACTTGCAACTGTAAATGTGTTTTTCATGTGCTTGTTATTCACAGTGGTCCCATTTTTTATAAGAAGTGTCAGGTCTATTTGGCCTGCCCCCCCCCCCCCCCATGTATATAATGGGGGCTGGCAACCATTTTGCTAGTTCACAACCCAAATTACCGTATTTGCTCGAATAAAAATGCATTTCTTGTTTTTATTTTCTTTTATGTGCCAATGCTGCCTCTCTCTTTCCCCTCCCCCCAGTGTTGTCTCTCTCCCCCTTCTTAGTGTTGTCTGTCTCTCCCCCAGTGTTATCTCTCTCCTCCACCCTCCCTTTCTCTCTCTCTCCCCTCCCTTTGTGTCTCTCTCCCTCCCTTTGTGTGTCTCTCTCTCCCCCTCCCCTTGTGTCTGTCTCTTCCCCCCCCCACCCCTCCCCTTGTCTCTTCCCCCCCCCACCCCTTGTCTCTTCCCCCCCCTTTTCTCTGTCTCTAACCCCCCTCCCCTTGTCTCTCTCTTCCACCCCCTCCCCTCCCCTTCACTCTGTCCCCCCTCCCTCCCCTTGTCTCTTTCCCACCTCCCTCCCCTTGTCTCGGTCCCCCTCCCTCCCCTTGTCTCTGTCTCCCCCCCCCCCCCTCCCCTCTGTTTCTCTCTGCCCTCCCCTCCCTCTTACCTCGTCTCTCCTTGGTGGCTAGTGGGGGCAGCAGGGGGATGACTGCTCGATACAACATCCTCCCCTGCCTCCTGGCACGACCGCCGGGACTTCTATGATGAAGCCGGGTCCTTCCAGGGACATTCGGGCAGCAGGGGGATGTCTGCACGATAGTGCAAAATCAATTAGTCCCAGATCCGCAAATATAAAGACAGGTTTTGGTGCAAGGAGTCCAAGACGCTTCCCAGGTCTCTAACACAGTAAAATAATGAATACAGACACCAGCACTCAGTGTGAAGTGAGAAACTTTAATCACACACTTGGCGATGTTTCAATCCTGTGACGGATTTTCTTCAAGCCTAGTGTGAAGTGGTATCAAACAGGTTTATATAATGCAATCAATAGTGAATAAATCAATTAAAGAAAGGACACATGGTCCAATACAAATCTTTACACAGCAATTACAAATTTAAAGCAATACAGCTGACAGTGATAGTACAAAGTGAAATGTGACCATGTATATTTCAAAACATTATGTAATAAAGATGTGAACATATATTTACAAAACATATACTGTTACATTTAAAGTTTTATATTTTTATGTAAAAGTGTATCAATATATGAGGCCGATAAGGCAAGATCAGACCCCGACCACCAGGTGCATTAACACACCATGGTGGTGTGGGTATGATCTGGCCATCAACCTCTCATGAATCTAAATATATTAACATTCGTGGAAATAATTAATAAAGTGTATTTAGTAATATTTAAAGTTAAAAACACCACTATTGCGTATAGTACATTCAGGTCAGGAGGAAATAAACATTTTATTATTTAGATGTCTGGGATGTCAGATCGTATTCTAAGTTTCGCTGAAACAATGGGAATCCAAATTTTTAAAGAGAACTGATTTTTCTTTGAGTTGATTTTTCTTTATCTTTATCTATCCCAACAAGGGGGTTCCAGCCAATATCTATGGGGGCAAAAAGAAAGAATGAGATAAGAAATTTTTTTGGGATGTCTTAATATACCCAAATATTTTATAAATCCAATTTTCTATATATTTAATTTATAAGACATTATGGTCATTCAACCAAATATACCCATTCTATAGCTAAACGACACAAATCTGTAAAGAATTAAGGGGAAAATGTTGTAATCATCTTGATAGTGCAGACATCCTCCATGTTGCCTGACACCTCCGTCTATTATGACGGACCGGCTGTCCGTCATAATAGATGGAAGTGTCGGGCAGCATGGAGGATGTATCAGGCAGATATCCACCTGCTGTTAGCAAGGGGGATCCAGGTCCCCTGCAGCTCTGCTGGGGACCTGGATCCCAGTCTTATAGTCTGACCTCGATTTGAGGTCAGATGATAAGACGACCTCGAATGTAAGACGAGGGGTCTTTTTCAGAAAAAACCTTGTCTTATATTCGAGCAAATACGGTATTAATAAGTGTTTTTTTTTATTTATTGGTCCAGTGACTACAGTCCCCCGGGGGCCTTCTCATAATAGGAGAACTGAATTGTAGTCAGGGATGATCATTGCATATTAGGTAGCCAAAAACCTCTGGTTTGCATGGCGAAAATGTCCGATCTGAAGTCCTCCGAATTCAGAGCTATTGAGTCAGCCAGTCCATATTAAAAAAAGCAAGAATAATGTATTTTTAGACATTCTTACTGGTGCTGGGTGAGATCAGCCATTTTGTTTGTTTTCGCTGCATATTTTCTGGTCTCTTTGTGAATTCCCAGAAACAATGGACCCAAATGCATTTTTCACACTCGACCCAAATTCATTTTTTTACAAAATGATTTTCTCCGCATTTTGTTTGAAAATTTTATATTTTTGGTGAGACATAATCTTTACGTGCAATTCTGCCATGTCCTGACAAGAGGCTATAGGGAATGTGTTCAACTGCGTCTTATTATTTTTAGATAATGCAGCAGAACCTTTGTCCTGTTACTAGTCTGTTATCATGCCAGGATAATGCTGTCTCTACCCATGTGCCCCTTTTGCTCTATGCACAAAGCCTAATTCTAAAGGTAAAGCGGACTGTGCAGATTTACATTGTATCAGAGTAAATTAGCTAGGTGTCATACACAGGAGTGTCAGAGATCAGCCCCAGACTGGGGATAAAAACTAGCCCTGGAAATAATTGTATTCCAGCCCCATTATTTTCTTGTCCATAAAAGGGAAAACCATGCATTTTAAAGCACTTTTGAGGAGTGTATTATTTATAGAGGCTGATGCATAAGGGCAATCTATACCCCCAGTATGTACACAAGGTTATAGCTCACACACTGTCCTGATATATACCCCATACACAGGGCAATATTAGGCCCCAGTTTGTACACATGGTTACATGAATTGTCCTGTGCAGGGGTATCTATCAAGGCAGTGTGTAAGATATAACCTTGTAAATAACTGGGTGGATATATTGATTTACCCCAGCACCCAGATTGCGTTCACAGGACTTGCCACAGAATTTACCCCAGCACCCAGATTGCACTTACATGACTTGCCCTAGCACTCATGACTTACCCATCCTGCAAGTTTCACTCATAGGACTTGTCCCAGCACCTAGGACTTAGCCCAGCTCACAGATTACACTCGCAGAACGTGCCCTAGAACCCAGCACCTATCCCAGCATGCATATTGAACTCACATGACATGCCCCAGCACTAAGTATGCACTTACAGGGCTTGTCCAAGCACCCAGGACTTACCTTATCATTTAGATTACACTCACAGGACTTGCCCCAGCACCAAGGACTTATCCCACCTCGCTGACTGCACTCATAGGACTTTCCACAGCACATAAATTGCACTCCCAGAACCTGCCCCAGCACCCAGCATTCACAGACACACTTGCAGACACACAGTCACACCCACAGACACGCTTACAGACAGTCACACAGTCACAATTACAAACACACTTACAGACAAAGACACACATTCACACTTACAGACACAAAGACAAAATAACAGACACACAGTCACATTTACAGATCCACATACAGACAGTCACACAGTCACACAAACAGACACACAGTCACACTGAAAGACATTCACATTTACAGACACTAGCACACACAGGCTTGAAAAAAAACTTGTAAGAGTTGAATAAACTCTCACTTCACACTGAGCGCTGGGCTCTGTATCTTTATTTTATATCGTGAAGATTTGGGCAGCATCTTGGAGCCTCGTCACCGACTCCTATATTGGTGCGGATCTGAAACTATTCTTTGCACTAGAACACACAGGCACACTGTCACACACAGGCACACTGTCACACACAGTAACATTTCCTGGTTTACTAATAATTTAATTACCTGTTTTAAATTGGACTCTCTATTGTTTGGGATTTTCATGTCCCTGATTGATCACTGTTTTTGTTTTGTTATTTGGAGAACTGCTATATATTCAAGGAGCCAAAATACAGTGTTCATTTAGGTCAAGCTGGAGGGCTGTGTGATTATTGCTGAGTGAGGTTGAAAGCAGGGGTGTATCATGCCCATGAGTGACAGGTGTCCTGCCAGTCCGGAGCACGCCTGTCACTTGGAGACACGATGTATCGTGGATTTCTGGGGGGGGGTATTTGTGTGCTCTGAACAGAGAGAACACAAACCTCGGAAATACATCCTGGAGACAGACGGCAGCCGCGAATTCGGCATCAGAGTCACTCATTCTGTTGCCAATTCGACCAGCATGAAAAGTATGCGGAAAGTGAGTGAGCTGCTGAATTCAGAGTCGCTGTCTATCTCCCGGATGTATTTCTGGGGTTTGTGTGCTCTCTTTTCGGAGAAAGTACTAGCGACAGAAGGTTTTTGAGTAAATGGCTTTAGACAACTGGATAACTGACCCACTGCAGTACTGGTTCTGAGATACGGAATAAAACACAGCCACTGGTACCGAGACACAGGATTACACACAGCCACTGGTACCGAGACACAGGATTACACACAGCCACTGGTACCGAGACACAGGATTACACACAGCCACTGGTACCGAGACACAGGATTACACACAGCCACTGGTACCGAGACACAGGATTACACACAGCCACTGGTACCGAGACACAGGATTACACACAGCCACTGGTACCGAGACACAGGATTACACACAGCCACTGGTACTGAGACACAGGATTACACACAGCCACTGGTACCGAGACACAGGATTACACACAGCCACTGGTACCGAGACACAGGATTACACACAGCCACTGGTACCGAGACACAGGATTACACACAGCCACTGGTACCGAGACACAGGATTACACACAGCCACTGGTACCGAGACACAGGATTACACACAGCCACTGGTACTGAGACACAGGATTACACACAGCCACTGGTACCGAGACACAGGATTACACAGAGCCACTGGTACTGAGATATTGGATCTTGGAACACGCAGCTGTACTGGTTTTGGAACAAAAGGATAGTATACAGCCAGTGGTACCGAGACACAGGATTACACACAGCCAGTGGTACCGAGACACAGGATTACACAGAGCCAGTGGTACCGAGACACAGGATTACACACAGCCAGTGGTACCGAGACACAGGATTACACAGAGCCACTGGTACTGAGACACAGGATTACACACAGCCAGTGGTACCGAGACACAGGATTACACACAGCCAGTGGTACCGAGACACAGGATTACACAGAGCCACAGGTACCGAGACACAGGATTACACACAGCCAGTGGTACCGAGACACAGGATTACACACAGCCAGTGGTACTGAGACACAGGATTACACACAGCCAGTGGTACTGAGACACAGGATTACACACAGCCAGTGGTACTGAGACACAGGATTACACACAGCCAGTGGTACTGAGACACAGGATTACACACAGCCAGTGGTACTGAGACACAGGATTACACACAGCCACTGGTACTGAGACACAGGATTACACAGAGCCACTGGTACTGAGACACAGGATTACACAGAGCCACTGGTACTGAGACACAGGATTACACACAGCCAGTGGTACTGAGACACAGGATTACACACAGCCACAGGTACCGAGACACAGGATTACACACAGCCACAGGTACCGAGACACAGGATTACACACAGCCACAGGTACCGAGACACAGGATTACACACAGCCACTGGTACTGAGACACAGGATTACACACAGCCACTGGTACTGAGACACAGGATTACACACAGCCAGTGGTACTGAGACACAGGATTACACAGAGCCAGTGGTACCGAGACACAGGATTACACACAGCCAGTGGTACGGAGACACAGGATTACACACAGCCAGTGGTACGGAGACACAGGATTACACACAGCCAGTGGTACGGAGACACAGGATTACACACAGCCAGTGGTACGGAGACACAGGATTACACACAGCCAGTGGTATGGAGACACAGGATTACACACAGCCAGTGGTACGGAGACACAGGATTACACACAGCCAGTGGTACGGAGACACAGGATTACACACAGCCAGTGGTACGGAGACACAGGATTACACACAGCCAGTGGTACCGAGGCACAGGATTACACACAGCCAGTGGTACCGAGACACAGGATTACACACAGCCAGTGGTACTGAGACACAGGATTACACACAGCCAGTGGTACCGAGACACAGGATTACACAGAGCCACTGGTACCGAGACACAGGATTACACACAGCCAGTGGTACCGAGACACAGGATTACACACAGCCAGTGGTACCGAGACACAGGATTACACACAGCCACTGGTACCGAGACACAGGATTACACACAGCCACTGGTACCGAGACACAGGATTACACACAGCCACTGGTACCGAGACACAGGATTACACACAGCCACTGGTACCGAGACACAGGATTACACACAGCCACTGGTACCGAGACACAGGATTACACAGAGCCACTGGTACCGAGACACAGGATTACACAGAGCCAGTGGTACCGAGACACAGGATTACACACAGCCACTGGTACCGAGACACAGGATTACACAGAGCCAGTGGTACCGAGACACAGGATTACACAGAGCCAGTGGTACCGAGACACAGGATTACACAGAGCCAGTGGTACCGAGACACAGGATTACACACAGCCAGTGGTACCGAGACACAGGATTACACACAGCCAGTGGTACCGAGACACAGGATTACACACAGCCAGTGGTACCGAGACACAGGATTACACACAGCCAGTGGTACCGAGACACAGGATTACACACAGCCAGTGGTACCGAGACACAGGATTACACACAGCCAGTGGTACCGAGACACAGGATTACACACAGCCAGTGGTACCGAGACACAGGATTACACACAGCCAGTGGTACCGAGACACAGGATTACACACAGCCAGTGGTACCGAGACACAGGATTACACACAGCCAGTGGTACCGAGACACAGGATTACACACAGCCAGTGGTACCGAGACACAGGATTACACACAGCCAGTGGTACCGAGACACAGGATTACACACAGCCAGTGGTACCGAGACACAGGATTACACACAGCCAGTGGTACCGAGACACAGGATTACTCACAGCCAGTGGTACCGAGACACAGGATTACACACAGCCAGTGGTACCGAGACACAGGATTACACACAGCCACTGGTACCGAGACACAGGATTACACACAGCCACTGGTACCGAGACACAGGATTACACACAGCCACTGGTACCGAGACACAGGATTACACAGAGCCACTGGTACCGAGACACAGGATTACACACAGCCAGTGGTACCGAGACACAGGATTACACACAGCCAGTGGTACTGAGACACAGGATTACACAGAGCCAGTGGTACTGAGACACAGGATTACACAGAGCCACTGTTACTGAGACACAGGATTACACACAGCCACTGGTACTGAGACACAGGATTACACACAGCCACAGGTACCGAGACACAGGATTACACAGAGCCACTGGTACTGAGACACAGGATTACACACAACCACTGGTACCGAGACACAGGATTACACAGAGCCAGTGGTACTGAGACACAGGATTACACAGAGCCAGTGGTACTGAGACACAGGATTACACACAGCCACTGGTAATGAGACACAGGATTACACACAGCCACAGGTACCGAGACACAGGATTACACAGAGCCACTGGTACTGAGACACAGGATTACACACAGCCACTGGTACTGAGACACAGGATTACACACAGCCACTGGTACTGAGACACAGGATTACACACAGCCACTGGTACTGAGACACAGGATTACACAGAGCCACTGGTACTGAGACACAGGATTACACACAGCCACAGGTACCGAGACACAGGATTACACAGAGCCACTGGTACTGAGACACAGGATTACACAGAGCCACTGGTACTGAGACACAGGATTACACACAGCCACAGGTACCGAGACACAGGATTACACACAGCCACAGGTACCGAGACACAGGATTACACACAGCCACTGGTACTGAGACACAGGATTACACAGAGCCACTGGTACCGAGACACAGGATTACACACAGCCACTGGTACCGAGACACAGGATTACACAGAGCCACTGGTACCGAGACACAGGATTACACAGAGCCACTGGTACCGAGACACAGGATTACACACAGCCAGTGGTACCGAGACACAGGATTACACACAGCCAGTGGTACCGAGACACAGGATTACACACAGCCAGTGGTACCGAGACACAGGATTACACACAGCCAGTGGTACCGAGACACAGGATTACACACAGCCAGTGGTACCGAGACACAGGATTACACACAGCCAGTGGTACCGAGACACAGGATTACACACAGCCAGTGGTACCGAGACACAGGATCACACAAAGCCAGTGGTACCGAGACACAGGATTACACACAGCCAGTGGTACCGAGACACAGGATTACACACAGCCAGTGGTACCGAGACACAGGATTACACACAGCCAGTGGTACCGAGACACAGGATTACACACAGCCACTGGTACCGAGACACAGGATTACACACAGCCACTGGTACTAAGGTTCAGGACGATAGAACACTTAACTATACTGGTTCTGGAACACTGGATACATACAGCCACTGGGTCTGAGATTCAGGATGATAGAACTGTACTGGTTCTGGAACACTGGATACATACAGCCACTGGGTCTGAGATTCAGGATGATAGAACTGTACTGGTTCTGGAACACTGGATACATACAGCCACTGGGTCTGAGATTCAGGATGATAGAACTGTACTGGTTCTGGAACACTGGATACATACAGCCACTGGTTCTGAGGATGGAACAGCTGAACACACAGCCACTGGAACTGAGGCACCAATATGCAGGAATTAGAGTGGAAGCTAAGGTCAGGATTACAGAGAACAGGATAATCAAGGGGAAGCCGAGGGTCTGGTACACTGGAGTAAGGCTCAAGAATAGTCAGGCAAGCTGGGTCAAGAATACAGGAGACAGAATATCAATAAAAGCCAGGAAGCTAACAATGGGCACAGAAAGACCTATTACAAGTAATGCTACAAGGTAAGTGAGGGGTTTAAATATAAAACTGGCACCAATCCCCAGTAAGGGGTGTGTAACCAATCATTGAGCAGAGTTATACTGTGATCTGTCAGTTTCGTTGTTTGCGCATGTGCATTGGGTGCCTCACGGCCATTTTGTTGGTTACCGGACTCCAGCAGGATGGCGTATCGGAACATAGATGGGAGCTGCATGGAGTTAGGTGAGTAAGTTCGTGACGAACGCAGGGAGCAGCGCAAAGAGGATCAGTTAAGGTTGTTACACCAGGTACCAGTTGGGTAGCCAGGTTCCCATAACTGATAATAATCCTGGTCAATTGTGTTCCAATAATTCGGAGAAACTGCAAAAGCAGGACAAGATATTCTTCATGATCAACGGAGAACATGTTATCCGACCAGTTATATCAGCGTCATGACAATTGTAAGTTACAATTTCAGAATGGCAAAGATTTATTCAATTCTTATGGGGCTATTCACTAAAAGGTGAGTTGAGGTGAGTAGCACGTGAATTGAAGTGAATGTCAGGTGAGTTGAGATGAGATGAACATTTCCTCCCACCAATTCAGCTATACATTGCTCAGGAATAAGCCTGGTTAGTTCCCCCGCTAAGTAAACTCATCAGGTTTGTTCCTGCACAGTGTTTAGATGAATTGGTGATATGAAATGTTCAGCTCACTACATCTCACCTGCTATTCACTACATCTCACCTGCTATTCACTTCATCTCACCTGCTATTCACTTCAACTCACCTGCTATTCACTTCAACTCACCTGCTATTCACTTCAACTCACCTGCTACTCACTTCAACTCACCTGCTACTCACTTCAACTCACCTGCTATTCACTTCAACTCACCTGCTACTCATCTCAACTCACATGCTATTTATCTCAACTCACCTGCTATTCACTTCATCTCACCTGCTATTCACTTCAACTCACCTGCTATTCACTTCAACTCACCTGCTATTCACTTCAACTCACCTGCTATTCACTTCAACTCACCTGCTACTCATCTCAACTCACCTGCTACTCACTTCAACTCACCTGCTACTCACTTCAACTCACCTGCTACTCACTTCAACTTACCTGCTATTCACTTCATCTCACCTGCTATTCACTTCAACTCACCTGCTACTCATCTCAACTCACCTGCTACTCATCTCAACTCACCTGCTATTCACTTCAATACACCTGCTATTCACTTCAACTCACCTGCTATTCACTTCATCTCACCTGCTATTCACTTCAACTCACCTGCTATTCACTTCAACTCACCTGCTATTCACTTCAACTCACCTGCTACTCATCTCAACTCACCTGCTACTCACTTCAACTCACCTGCTATTCACTTCAACTCACCTGCTACTCATCTCAACTCACCTGCTATTTATCTCAACTCACCTGCTATTCACTTAATCTAACCTGCTATTCACTTCATCTCACCTGCTATTCACTTCAACTCACCTGCTATTCACTTCAACTCACCTGCTATTCACTTCAACTCACCTGCTATTCACTTCAACTCACCTGCTACTCATCTCAACTCACCTGCTACTCACTTCAACTCACTTGCTACTCACTTCAACTCACCTGCTACTCACTTCAACTCACCTGCTATTCACTTCATCTCACCTGCTATTCACTTCAACTCACCTGCTACTCATCTCAACTCACCTGCTACTCATCTCAACTCACCTGCTATTCACTTCAATACACCTGCTATTCACTTCAACTCACCTGCTATTCACTTCCTCTCACCTGCTATTCACTTCCTCTCACCTGCTATTCACTTCAACTCACCTGCTATTCACTTCAACTCACCTGCTATTCACTTCAACTCACCTGCTACTCACTTCAACTCACCTGCTATTCACTACATCTCACCTGCTATTCACTTCATCTCACCTGCTATTCACTTCATCTCACCTGCTATTCACTTCAACTCACCTGCTATTCACTTCAACTCACCTGCTACTCATCTCAACTCACCTGCTACTCACCTCAACTCACCTGCTACTCATCTCAACTCACCTGCTACTTATCTCAACTCACCTGCTATTCACTTAATCTCACCTGCTATTCACTTAATCTCACCTGCTATTCACTTCAACTCACCTGCTATTCACTTCAACTCACCTGCTATTCACTTCAACTCACCTGCTACTCATCTCAACTCACCTGCTACTCACTTCAACTCACCTGCTACTCACTTCAACTCACCTGCTATTCACTTCAACTCACCTGCTACTCATCTCAACTCACCTGCTATTCACTTCAATACACCTGCTATTCACTACATCTCACCTGCTATTCACTTCATCTCACCTGCTATTCACTTCAACTCACCTGCTATTCACTTCAACTCACCTGCTATTCACTTCAACTCACCTGCTACTCATCTCAACTCACCTGCTACTCACTTCAACTCACCTGCTATTCACTTCAACTCACCTGCTACTCATCTCAACTCACCTGCTACTTATCTCAACTCACCTGCTATTCACTTAATCTCACCTGCTATTCACTTAATCTCACCTGCTATTCACTTCAACTCACCTGCTATTCACTTCAACTCACCTGCTACTCACTTCAACTCACCTGCTACTCACTTCAACTCACCTGCTATTCACTTCAACTCACCTGCTACTCATCTCAACTCACCTGCTATTCACTTCATCTCAGCTGCTATTCACTTCAACTCACCTGCTACTCATCTCAACTCACCTGCTATTCACTTCAACTCACCTGCTACTCATCTCAACTCACCTGCTACTCACTTCAACTCACCTGCTATTCACTTCAACTCACCTGCTACTCATCTCAACTCACCTGCTACTTATCTCAACTCACCTGCTATTCACTTAATCTCACCTGCTATTCACTTCAACTCACCTGCTACTCATCTCAACTCACCTGCTACTCACTTCAACTCACCTGCTACTCACTTCAACTCACCTGCTACTCACTTCAACTCACCTGCTATTCACTTCAACTCACCTGCTAATCATCTCAACTCACCTGCTACTCATCTCAACTCACCTGCTATTCACTTCAACTCACCTGCTACTCATCTCAACTCACCTGCTATTCACTTCAACTCACCTGCTACTCATCTCAACTCACCTGCTACTCACTTCAACTCATCTGCTATTCACTTCAACTCACCTGCTACTCATCTCAACTCACTTTTTAGTGAATAGCCCATTAAACATCTTAGACCAATAAAATCCTGTGTGGTGATTTACCAAACATGAAGCAGGTGTGTGTACTTAAAACAAAAAAAAAAGCTTCCAGCAAACCCCCTACATCCAGTCTACCTGCCAAATGTCAAACAGTTACTTTTAACCCACGTCGTCTCTAGCTGTGGTCAAGACCGTTCATCTCGTTTCTTGCCCTGGTTAAATATAACTTTAGTTATATAGTGTTCATTTAAGGAATTAAATTGAAGTGTTATTTTAACTTCCCCTATTTCCTCTTGGGACAGTCCTATTAATAGAGTCAGTCAGTCTCTTTAAAAGAAACAATTTTCAGCACTACAGTTGTCCTCTAAGAAAGAGCATCTCCAAGTCAGTGCTGTATCATATATGGTGATCTCTACTGGCAGAGATGGTACGCTTGAGAGGAATTGGTGGTCTAAGATTTGTTGAAATGTTTATCCAGATATTACGTCTACTATGTCTCAGGAGAGCTGCCAAGTCACAATGTTTTATGTTCCCTTGATTGTAGCCCATATTTGCTCAGGGCTGATATCTGTATCGGTAATAACCTTGTGAGTTTCCCCCCCTGATAAGCAAACTCACCAGGATTGTCACTCTATAATGTCCAGCTAAATATTTATCCGACCCCATTTCACCTCTTAATGAATAGAACCCTGCGATAACAATACTTTTCTTTACAGGAAGCTACGAGGTTAAGTGTTCAAGGTTTTGTTTTTTTTAAATTGCTTTATTACGATACAAACATTTTACATTATTCAAGGTTTTTATTGTACACTTAAGCTGTGTTTTCTCAAAAATCTGATACAACACTCATTTCATCATTGAGTTTGACCTACGCAAATGTGCACTGTCTAAATCCGACTGAAAACCAATTTAAGGTTATGAATAGATGGTATCTGTATCCCGCTTTGTTGGCTAGGATGCACCCCAGGCTCCTCGATGACTTGTTGGAGGTGCGAGACCAACAGAGGGAACATGCTACACATCTGGTGGGATTGCCCCAATGTCAAATCATACTGGAATAAAAAATTATTATAAATAATAAGAAAATTTGGCCAAGCTTGGAATTTAACCCCAGAACGGGCCCTGCTACATCTTAAATTACCCAATACCCACAGACAAGATCTCCCGTTATTACTACACATACTGACAGCACTCAAACTAAATATAGCAAAGAGGTGGAAATAGGTAGACCCAATAATAAGGGAGCCGATAAAAGCCCAGATAATCCATCAATGCCTGATGGAGAGAGGTATAGAAATCAACTCGCGAGGGGAAAGAAATAGATCCGCATATTGGGACGGGTGGGCAAAACGACTTAAGGACGGTGAATTGGACACACTGATGTGAAACTCTTAATAAATAGCAGCCATGTCCCTCCAACTATTGGTCTCCCAGCCCAGGTCCAGTGAACTCCACTTCAAAAAACCCGATTAACATCAGGTCCATTTTGTACTGTTTATGCAGATGTACTTGAATATTATGAATATGTCAGTGTTTTTCTTCTGTCTTTTCCCCCGTAATCAAGAATATGTAAGGAAAGAGAGATACACGGATTGGGAGGGAGATAGGGTGGGAAGAGGCGAAAGAATGAGAGAAATGGTTACGGTTTAACATGCAAGATTTTATTATATATGTATGTCTTTTTCTCATTTTGATAAATAAAGGAAATAAAAAATAAATAAATCTGATACAACACAATTCTGCCAGAGATACCTGGATTGACAATACTGACTCATTTGGCATCAGGAATTTGGACATCCCATGGAAGTAGAGAGAATAAGCTTTAAAAAGCTAATATACATCGACTATCAGCATTTTTTTCACACGAATAACAAGATCAGACACAGTCCTGAGTACGGATTGAACTCACAGAAAACAGCAGGTCTTTCTAGGGATTATATCTAGTACCATATACTCATTTAAATCTCAACTAGGGGATAGTGAAACACATCCTTAATATATGAAATAAAAACATAAAATACTTTTGGAACACAGTGCTGGCCAATGAAACTGTTTTCATGTTGGCATGGAGAGGTATCTGAATAAACCACCAAAAATGCCGTCCTACAAACCTGTCAAACCAGACGCAAACCCACAGAGAGCTCAAACCAGAACAACTAAAGTACAAGAGAACAGCTGTCTTCACCCAACCAATCTTTGGAAGACACAACGGAGATTACGACAAACCTTGCAACTCGGTGGTACCAGCATCCAAATCGGAGAAAAGGCTAATATCCTCTGTGTAACAGCAAACACAACAAGGATTGGAGAGCTGGAACAAAGTCATAGTAATCACAAAGCGGAATGCCAAAACATACAACTACACATTTTTTCCAACAAGGTGGATGATCTGGTATACGTAAACAGGAGAAATAATTTGCGATTTGTAGGTAATCTTGAATCAGTGAAACCCTTTGGATTACTAACGATGTTAGCAATCTAATGACAAGCATAAATTTATTCCACAGGGTAGATCATGGATAACGAGACGCACATGCAGAACAGCCCCCCCAAATAACTGTAAAACCCCAAGTTTTGGATTTGATCACATGGAATGTGGATGGGTTGAACTCTCCACTTAAGATGAAAAACTCCTAAAAACTTTATCCCTACAAATGATATTTTTACAAGAAACCCACTGGCAGAGAATACTTACAACCAACAGTGGAAATCTTCCATGGTAGCCTCTCACAAGTCCAAATCCAGGGGTGTAGGCATACTTTTACACAAAACGTTACCCCCACACAATTCACAACAAGGTATTAGGTAAAATATGGTTTGGTTAACATAATGCTCCGAATGAACCTAACCAACGGTTTTATGTTAAGCTATTTGGGTTGTTGGTAAATTCATTTAATATGAATATCATTATAGTTTGGGATTTCAGATGAACAACAGAACCTCCCATGGACAGGAAGAGGGCTGAGACTCATGGATAGACATTTCATAGATCCACTGACCAGACCTTCCACTAAAGACTTGACACAGAACGCATGGCACAGTCTGTAGAATAGACTACTTTTCATACCCTCCAATCTATTAGAACTAGCCCAGCATACTAAAAACAAGTAGGTTCATGGGCCAGTTACAATGATGACAAGCTCTATCACCCGGATGATGATTTACTGGTGTGGCAAGCTGCTAAAGCAGCGATGAGGGGTCAGGTTATCTCTTACTAAAAAACAAACTTACCAAATCCATGGCAGATTACAGAAAATACCCCACGGACTCAAGAAAGGAAAAATACTAAGAACACAAAATGCTCACCGAAAAGGCACACAGTGACTTCACAAAAAGCCATTTTTCAAGTGTGGAAGTTATTAATTACCTTGGGACCTAGAAAGCCAAAACATCATATACCACCGTTAAAAAGTCAGGTAGCTCATAACACCACAAATGTAAATGATATTAATAAACATTTTCCCAAATTTTTACTTGGAATTACACCAGGCCAGGCCTTGAGGTGTAAAAATTTCTCCCAAAAAAAAACTGGTCTGACTCGATTGAGTAATGAACAAAGAGAAAGACTAAATGCCCCAATGGGGGAGGAGGAGGCCGGGTAGGTGATAACCCAATTGCACAATGATAAGGTGCCGGGAACAGACAGTCTCACGTCTGAATATTATAAAATATTAAAAGGACAAATTACCAAACCTTTCACAATATTGTGTAATGATGTATTGCAGGAAAACATATTTATAGATATTCTAATACAGAAAAGGACAATATGTATCCCCAACCTAGGGAAAGATCATGGAGAAACAAAATCTTACAGACCCATTACATTAATAAAACTGTTGGACATTCGTTTACAATCCTTTTTACCAGAGATGCTACATGGTTGTCAGCTGGGTTTTTTGAGGGGGAGACAGACAGTGACAGGCAACCATAGTGGCTGTAGCAATTATGAACTGACAAACCTCAACACACTGTCGATATCCTCGCACGTTTAGATTCCACTAAGGTGTGACTAATGGCTGGGTCACACCTCATTCCTTTCCTGGTATATCAGTACTTCGGTCTCTCCTTCCTCAACCTCGAGAGAAACCTGCACACAAATAGATTTATGCATATCACCAAAAATAATTTAGACTCAGACCTGACCCAGTAGCTCGATCACCCCAATCTTACCTGTCTTAAAACAATTGAAATAAATTGCCGGTTTACAAATAAACCTTGTTACAACCGAAGTACTGAACCCAGGGGCCCAGAGGAATCCAAGAAAAATGCCCTCACTTGGTCACTGGGCATAAAAATATATTGAATACGAATCTACTGAAGGCAAACATGGAGGTCCTGTATGATTACCAAATTCTAACGTAACCCAAACTGACTCTATTAGGTGTACTTTATAGGCCCCCCTACACAAATAGAGGATTTAGATAATCTACTAGTTGAGGAAATACCATATTTGCTCGATTATAAGACGACCATGATTATAAGACGACCACCCAAACTTTGGATATTCCATTAGGAAAAAAACTAAAAGACTGAATGTAAGACTACCCTATAGGAAAAAAGTTCAACTTGTATATATTCACATGTAAATTGCGTATTTAATAAAAAATTATGATATGAAAAAAATGCATTTCTTGTTTTTATGCATGAGCCAATGCTGCCTCTCTCTTTCCCTTTCCCCCAGCTTTCTCTCTCTCTCCCCCTTAGTGTTGTCTCTCTCACCCCCTCCTTTTGTCTCCCCCTTGTCTCTGTCTCTTTCCCACACTCCCTCCCCTTGTCTCTGTCTCTTTCCCCCCCTCCCTCCCCTTGTCTGTCTCTCCCCCCCTCGTTTCTCTGTCCCCCCCTTCCTCTCCCTCGTTTCTCTGCCCCCCCCCTTCTTCCTCTGTCCCTCCAGCTGGTCCGTCATAATAGACTGCCGTGTCGGGCAGCATGGAGGATGTCTGCACGTATCGTGCAGACATCCCCCAGCTGACCGATTCTCTCTGGTGGCTAGTGGGGCAGCAGAGGATGTCTGCGCGATGAGCGCAGACCTCCCCTGCTGCCGCCCGGCACGATCGCCGGGACTTCTGTGACGAAAGCGGAAATACCCGGCTTCTTCATAGAAGCCCCGGCGGTCGTGCCGGGCGGAAGCAGGGGAGTCTGTGCTCATCGCGCAGACATCCCCTGCTGTTAGAGAGGGGGATCCAGGTTCCCTGCAGCTCTGCTGGGGACCTGGATCGCTGTCTTATAATCTGACCTCAATTTATTATAAGAATTTTCAGATTTTTTTTTCTGAAAAAAACCTTGTCTTATAATCGAGCAAATACGGTAGCTAAAGTGACAATGAAGGGGGAAGTTATCATCATGGGCGACTTTAATCATGGCTGGCCTAAGGGGTGTGCGACCTGTGCGATCGCACAGGGTGCAACACCCCAGGGGGCGCCCGTCCGGCTGCCCCAAAAAAAGGTTTGCCGGTGGAGGGGGCGGAGCTCACCGGGTGAGAGGAGTAGCTCCGCCCCCACCCTGCTTCATGGGGAGCCGCTGGCAGCATGAGTACGTTTTAAGTTTGGATTTCAATATTGTTGAATGGATTAGACAATGGCTGAGTGACAGGCAACATAGGGCTGTAGTCAATGGGGTATATTCGATGCAAGGTCTTGTTACTAGTGGGGTACCTCAGGGATCTGTACTAGGACCCATTCTCTTTAATATTTTTATTAGTGATATTGCAGAAGGTCTTGTTGGCAAAGTATGTCTTTTTGCTGATGATACAAAGATTTGCAGCAGGGTTGATATTCATGGAGGGATAAGCCAAATGGCAAATGATTTAGCTAGACTAGAAAAATGGTCTGAGCAGTGGCAACTGACATTTAATGTGGACAAGTGCAAGATTATGCACCTTGGGCGTAAAAACCCAAAAGCAGAATATAGACTATTTGGTACAGTCCTAACCTCAACATCTGAGGAAAGGGATTTAGGAGTAATAATTTCAGAGGACTTGAAGGTAGGTAGGCAATGCAATAGAGCAGCAGGAAATGCTAGCAGAATGCTTGGTTGTATAGGGAGAGGTATTAACAGAATGCTTGGTTGCATAGGGAGAGGTATTAGCAGAATGCTTGGTTGCATAGGGAGAGGTATTAGCAGAATGCTTGGTTGCATAGGGAGAGGTATTAGCAGAATACTTGGTTGTATAGGGAGAGGTATTAGCAGAATGCTTGGTTGTATAGGGAGAGGTATTAGCAGTAGGAAGAGGGAAGTGCTCATACTTCATACTGGAGTATTGTACGCAGTACTGGAGACCGAGTCTCCAGAAGGATATTGATACTTTGGAGAGAGTTCAGAGAAGGGCTACTAAATTGGTCCATGGGTTGAAGGATAAATCTTACCAGGAAAGGTTAAAGCATCTTAACATGTATAGCTTGGAGGAAAGACGGAACAGGGGGGATATGATAGAAACATTTAAATACATAAATGGAATCAACACAGTAAGGGGAGAAAGTATATTTAAAAGAAGAAAAACTACCACAACTAGAGGACTTAGTCTTAAATTAGAGGGGCAACAATTTAAAAGTAATATCAGGAACTATAACTTCACTGAGAGGGTAGTGGATGTATGGAATAGCCTTCAAGTGGAAGCTGGAGAGGTAAGCACAGTGAAGATAGGCACAATCCTATACATAACATAGGGAACTAATAAAAGTATTTAGAGATTAGGCAGACTAGATGGACCGAATGTTTCTTATCTGCCGACACATTCTATGTTTCTATGTTTCTATGTAATACCTGGGGGTGAAAATCCCCAAGAACCTCTGAAAAATTCCCCCCTTTTTATATTCGAGGATCATCTTATAATCAGACCTCAAATTGAGGTCTGACTATAAGATTGGGATCCAGGTCCCCCGCAGAGCTGCAGGGGACCTGGATCCCCCTCGCAAGCAGCCAGTGGATGTCAGCATTGGCTAAGTCTGGTGGACAGATGGCTGTGGGGGAGATGCATTGGCTACGTCTGAGGGGGGGGGGGGGGTCAGATGGGCAAAAAAAAAGAAAAACAAGAAATACATTTTTTTCTATCATAAATGTTATTAAATATGAAAAAGCCATTTACATGTGAATATTTACAAGTTAAAATTGTTTCCTATAGGGTAGTCTTATATTCAGGCTTTTCATTTTTTCCCTAAAGGAATATCCAAAGTTTGGGGGGTCGTCTTATAATCAGGGTCGTCTTATAATCGAGCAAATATGGTAATAGAGTTGTGGAGGAGCTAAAGAGCAGTAAGAAACAGTGTCACAATGGTGCCACGGCACCGCACCATTACCCCAGCACCACCACACCATTACTCCTGCTATCTCCTACGGACCGTCCATAGTTCAGGTCCTTCACCACATGCTGGCCCCCGCCACCCCTCTACCTCCTCAAGGCCACCTATGCATTCACAGGTTCCCTATCGCACTTCTTTGACTTCTCTCTAGCCGCGCGGAGCGTGCATAGACCCCACACATGTGCAGTGATGTTCCGTGTGTCTTGTCATTCTGGCCTTAAAACTTGTGTTTCTACTCCCAGTGCACTCATCGGGCATGAAATTATCTCAAACAGTATTTAAACCCTCAGTATGCCTCTGCACTTCACCTGTGATAGTGTCTTGCTACATAATAAAACAAACCCTTTATTATACACAACTATTAGGACATGGAAGTAGGTAAGACTAAAAAAGGGGACGGAACTGGAAATTCTCCTGCTGGTTGCCACTAGTGGCTAATCCATCATTTCAGGTGGGCTCCCCTGGAAGCCAAATACTAAACTGGAGTGATCGGGGTCTCAGGAGTGCTAGCCTGCTACATATTGCTTTTGTTTTTCAGATATATATACAACTTTAGCCTCAGACTAAATTATGACACAGGAGTAGAGTTGAGCGGACACCTGGATGTTCGGGTTCGGCAGGTTCGGTCAAACTTGACCCCGAACCCCATTGAAGTCAATGGGGACACAAACTTTTGGCCACTAAAATGCCTCTAAAAAAGTCCTGGAAAGGGCTAGAGGGCTGCAAAATGAAGGAATATGTGGGTAAGAGTGTCCCCATTCATACGAATAGGTCAATTGACCTATTCGTATGAATGGGGACTCTATTTCGGTTTATAGAATAGCAATAGCATTACAAGTATTACATAAACCGAAAGTCTATAAACCGAATGTCTTTCGGTTTATGGATTACATGTAATGCTATGGGCTTTCTATAAACTGAAATAGAGTCCCCATTCATACGTATAGGTCAATTGATCTATTCGTTTGAATGGGGACTCTATTTCGGTTTTTAGAAAGCCCATAGCATTACATTCAATGTAATCGCCGAACCCCGAACTCCAACCCAAACATACAGTGAAATGTCCGTGTTCGGGTCCAAAAACCGCAATGCTCGCTACAAACCCGAACAGTGCGGTCCGGGTTCGCTCAACACTACACAGGAGCAATGTAAAAAAGAAATACCCAAAGATAAACATTTACACCTAGATGCAGGCAAGAAGCTATACACTAAGTGTCATTTCAAGGCTGGAGACACAAGAATTGAATCATGACCAGGATTGCTACATGGGTGCAAATTCATCTTTAAATACTCAGTCAGTAACCTTTACTGATGCACAAGAACCAAGGTTGGGCTAGAATGTCAGACATTTCAGAGATAGAGACAACGGCTTGTTAAACACTCAAAGGTGCACAACTCATACCCTGCGCAAAATACGGAGAGATATGCAATAAGAAATAATCCATAGAGCATGCGATCCGCCTGAAGACTATAGAACATGGGCATTCGACCTCCATCTTCGTGTCCCAAATGCAAGAATGTAAATAAGACAAATTTGTTGCATCCTCTTTGGGAGAGTCCACTAATTTAATCATTCGAGACACAAGTAATCACTTTTCCTGAATCTACAAAGAGCCAAACTCTCACTAACACAAACAAATATGATCACAAATATATTATAACAACAATATTATATAGATCGGCAGGTTGCTCTCTTTATATTTATAAATGGAGGATAACATAAAAAAATAGATTTGGAAGCAAAAACCCTTTGTCTTTTTAAAATATTTTATTGGATATTAATGAATATGGACAATAGAAAAACAAACGACTTAATCATCAATATAATAAAAGCAGAGTAAGTAAAGTTAAATGTATTTGATTGCAATAAGTAAAATAAAATCACATACCCTCCTGGTCATTTACAGGTTAATCTCTCAATCTTGTATTAATGCAGTTGCAAAAACATAGTCTCTTCATTCTATCTCAACTAATAACTGGTGTTTATTTAGCTTTTAGATAGCATTACTTCTGGTCATTTATGGTCAATCAAGAAAAAATGTATTAAGCTGTGGTGTTAATTTCTTGGCAGATAGTCAAGGCCGTGAAAAATGAGGCCTAGCAGGACAAAAGGGCGTCTATAGTCTAAACATTTTCCTTGTGGAGTTGGGCGTGAAGCCAGTTTGATAACAGAAAGAACACAGTTGAAACAACAAAAATTTTTTCGATTGTTAAGTAACAAAGTGGAAGAAGGGGGGAAACGAAACCTCTCATTGCTGCATGGAAAATGAGACCCGTCATTTCTGCAAGTGCCCATAACATCATCTCAGTTTAACGCACCTCACGTCAAACCGGATAAGCCTATGTTAAACAACTTACTTTCTAGCAGCAGCTAGAAATAGGTGGTTATATTATGGATAAAGGGAATAATGTTCAGGCACTTATATACAACATAAGACAAGGTTATTTTTTGGAAAACTTTCCATTTTTTCAGAAACCAAATGGTACTGATGTCAACATGTATATTGAACAATCTCGGAAAAATTGTATCACACCTGCCAGAAAACTATGTATACTGAACGTGTTGTAGACTTTTAGAACCAAAAATAAAATATGATCTCCATGTAACAAAAAAACAAAAAAAAAAAAATTAATTAAAAGTTTAAAAAAAAAAGATAGAAAATCCTTTTTGGGCTCCCCTGTGTCCCAGCACTCTGAAGTAGATATGTACAAATGAGCAATGGTAGAATTGATCATATACTATTTGGCGCAGTTTTAAAACAAATTTACAAACGCAACGGAATCTACAAACATGGATATATCGGTAAACTGACATAAAGGTTCTGTATCCCAAGACAAAAATGATACTTAGTCCAATCAGATGTCCTCCTTGGCCTGTGGGGAAGACCTCGACAGTGAGACACCAAGAAGGAGAATGGAGAATGTGAGTTTAATGCGTGATGGCTTGTGGATGAGCTCAGATTTTTTTTTTGGGTGCTCGGATGGGAGATATTATACTATGGCGGTAACGCCTCCAAAAAACTAAACATCTGTAAAAAACTAACACCTCTAACTGTCAAAGTAAAAAAAAAAAAAAAATTGTGTCTGTTAGGCAGAAAATGTAATATTAAGCCATACTTTTATTAAATATTAAAAATGCACTATGGATAAATTTATGGAAAATTAAATTGAATTTAAAAAAAAAAAAGACAGAAATATGTACAGTATAATATCCATAAACAGTGCCGAATCATGCAGCAAAGAAAAGCTTCCACCACTGTCTCTCTTCTCTTCTGTTTCTGGTCTCTGGAGAGCATCTCCCATGGTGACAGATCATGTAGACTGCTATTGCTAAAACAAAAAAAAAAACCCCACTGTCTGGCACGGTTCTCATTAAAACATCTTTGCTTTATGGCAGTACTGGTCCCACAAGGAAAACGGTTTAAGGGTAGAAAAAAATGTACAGTTTTCAATTCCTTAACCATACTTGACAACAGCCCAGGATTCTCTAATAAATTTCGGGTGTGTCCTGGCTTACCTGCTCCAGTTTCCGCGGTATAGGTACCAGCTGTATTTAGCTCAATTCTTTAGAGTTTGGACTGTGTATGATACAAAGATTTGCAGCAGGGTTGATGTTTCTATAGGGATAAGCCATATGGCAAATGATTTAGCTAAACTAGAATGAGGACAAGTGCACGATTATGCACCCTGGGTGTAAAAAACACAAAAGCAGAATATAGAATATCAGTCCTAACCTCAACATCTGAGGAAAGGGATTAAGGACTAATAATTTCGGAGGACTTAAAGGTAGGTAGGCAATGCAATAGAGCAGCAGGAAATGCTAGCAGAATGCTTGGTTGCATAGGGAGAGGTATTAGCAGAATGCTTGGTTGTATAGGGAGAGCTATTAGTTGAATGCTTGGTTGCATAGGGAGAGGTATTAGCAGAATGCTTGGTTGCATAGAAAGAAGCATTAGCTGAATGCTTGGTTGTATAGGGAGAGGTTTTAGCAGAATGCTTGGTTGCATAGGGAGAGGTATTAGCAGAATGCTTGGTTGCATAGGGAGATGTATTAGCAGAATGCTTGGTTGCATAGGGAGATGTATTAACAGAATGCTTGGTTGTATAGGGAGATGTATTAACAGAATGCTTGGTTGTATAGGGAGAGGTATTGGCAGAATGCTTGGTTGTATAGGGAGAGGTATTAGCAGAATGCTTGGTTGCACAGGGAGAGGTATTAGCTGAATGCTTGGTTGTATAGAGAGAGGTATTAGGGCGAGGTATTAGCCGAATGCTTGGTTGTATAGGGAGAGGTATTAGCCAAATGCTTGATTACATAGGGCGAAGAATTAGCAGAATGCTTGGTTGTATAGGGAGAGGTATTAAGCAAATGCTTGGTTGTATAGGGAAAGGTATTAGCAGAATGCTTGGTTGCATAGGGAGAGGTATTAGCAGTAGGAAGAGGGAAGTGCTCATGCCATTGTACAGAGCACTGGTGAGACCTCACTTGGAGTATTGTACGCAGTACTGGAGACCGTATCTCCAGAAGGATATTGATACTTTGGAGAGAGTTCAGAGAAGGGCTACTAAACTGGTTCATGGGTTGAAGAATAAAACTTACCAGCAAAGGTTAAAGCATCTTAACATGTATAGCTTGGAGGAAAGACGTAACAGGGGGGTATGACAGAAACATTTAAATAGGAGGTAAGACTCTGTGTTTAATCTCGACACTCTGTATACCCATGGGCACTGAACGACACCTGACAGAATTTTTTGGGCAACCACCAACCTAGTGGCAATAATATTATGTATTATATATATATATTTTGTCTCTACTAAATCATTTTTTTGTATAAAAAAAAAAGGAATGTGCACAACTATGAATTTACAAACACACACACACACACATATATATATATATATATATATATATATATATATATCGAAAATTGTCGATATTTGGATAAATAAATAAAAGAAAATGATCTATAAATTGTGTTAGCAAAATAAGTGTCTGTGGAGTCTCCATTTTATGACATCTCTGTGGCCTCACATGCAAATGAAGTGCTTTTTAATGGGAAATGTGTAATTTACATATTAGGCCACATGTGATACATTAACTGGAGACTCCACAGTCACATTTAAAACACATTTTTTTTCTCCTAATTTAGGGATTTGCTGGCAATTTTGCTAACACAATACATTGATCATTATCTATCTTTTTTTTACTGTGAATGTAGAGAATAAAAAGTTATTGTAAGTGATCTATATATTATCTTAGCAAAAAGGGCAAGGAAAAGCCTAAAACAGGAACAAAACGTGTTTTTAATGTGTCTGTTTATGACATCACCTGTGGCATAATATGCAAATGACATATTTCCCATTGAAAAGCACTTCATTTGCATACCGTGCCACAGGTGATGTCATAAGCCGGAGACTCCACAGATACATTTAAAACACATTTTTCTCCTAATTTAGGCATTTGCTGCTATTTTGCTAACACAATTTATAGATCACTTTCAATCATTTTTTATTCTCTCCATGCACAGTAGAAGCAAAGCTTAGGACATACAGTGCCTTGACGTCTATAGAGACAATAGCACTGGCCGTCATGTTTAGAAGAAAGAGGTGGCAAACCTATCTCTGTCACACTTTCTGAACAGATAGCATTTTTGCTGTTTACCTTAACTCTTCCCATTGTCTACATCAAGCTTAGAGCATATGATCATTATCATTTGATCGAAAAAATAAGAAAAGAACCGGACAGAGGTACCAAGCATTTCGGATAAGAGATACTCAACCTGTAGTTTAACAATGCATTTGAAAGGTGCTTTTTATTTGTCTTAAGTGTTAATCATATGTTTATTTATCTTGTTTCTATGGAGATACCTTAGGATGAGTGGGTTTTAACTCAGCCCCAGGTGATCCCCAATGCTTTAACTAGATTACCATTTTTCTGCTTAAACTGTCTATGATTACGCCTTTTTATGGTGAAACACGTTAGACTGGCTTTCCCTCATGCTGAGATTATTTGTATTACTTTCTAATAAAGTATTGATTTTTTTTTACTTTTAGACTCCACGTTTACCACTTGTAAGGAATCTCCGTTTGGCTGCCCTTGGCAAGTGGGTTAGTACATAAGGCTTGTCAGTAAGAGCAAAAAATTGAAGAAACCACGGTGGTACTCTGCAGAGGTGGCTAAAATGGTAAAAAAATAAAAAGCTAGCATTTAGTAATTATAAAAAATACTTAGAGTGAGGAAGATAGAAAGATCTATAAGAGTAGGCAGAAAGAGGCAAAGCAAGCTATAAGAGCTTCCAAAGCACACACAGAAGAGACTATAGCCCAGTCAGTGAAAAAGGGGGATAAGACATTTTTTAGATACATAAATGAGAAAAGGAAAGTAAAACAAGTATTAGTTAGATTAAAAACAAAAGAAGGATGCTATGTAGAAGAGGATAAAGGCTTAGCAGACTGCTTTAATGAATATTTTTGTTCAGTTTTTACAAATGAAAATGAGGGTAGGGGACCTCATTTAGGGAAAAAGACTAATGAGTCTTTTGATACATGTAAGTTTACAGAGGAAGAGGCTTTACTTCAGCTGTCTAAAGTAAAGACAAATAAGTCCATGGGACCTGATGGGATACATCCAAAGTTATTAAAAGAACTTAGTGGTGTACCATCAAAACCGTTAACAGATTTATTTAACCAATCATTGTTAACGGGAGTAGTTCCAGAAGATTGGAAATTAGCTAATGTTGTGCCCATTCACAAGAAAGGTAGTAGGGAGGAGGCGGGCAACTATAGACCAGTAAGTCTTACTTCAGTAGTGGGGAAAATAATGGAAACCTTGTTAAAGAATAGGATTGTTGAACATCTAAAGTCGCTTGGATTTCAAGATCAGAGACAGCATGGGTATACTTCAGGGAGATCATGCCAAACTAATCTTATTGATTTTTTTGATTGGGTGACTAAAATAATAGATCAGGGTGGTGCAGTAGACATTGCTTACCTAGATTTCAGTAAGGCTTTTGACACTGTCACACATAGAAGGCTTATTAATAAACTGAAATCTTTGAATTTGGATTTCAATATTGTTGAATGGATTAGACAATGGCTGAGTGACAGGCAACAGAGGGTTGTAGTCAATGGGGTATATTAGATGCAAGGTCTTGTTACTAGTGGGGTACCTCAGGGATCTGTACTTGGACCCATTCTCTTTAATATTTTTATTAGCGATATTGCAGAAGGTCTTGTTGGCAAAGTATGTCATTTTGCTGATGATACAAAGATTTGCAGCAGGGTTGATATTCATGGAGGGATAAGCCAAATGGCAAATGATTTAGCTAAACTAGAAAAATGGTCAGAGCAGTGGCAACTGACACTTAATGTGGACAAGTGCAAGATTATGCACCTTTGGCGTAAAAACCCAAAAGCAGAATATAGACTATTTGGCACAGTCCTAACCTCAACATCTGAGGAAAGGGATTTAGGAGTAATAATTTCAGAGGACTTGAAGGTAGGTAGGCAATGCAATAGAGCAGCAGGAAATGCTAGCAGAATGCTTGGTTGTATAGGGAGAGGTATTAGCAGAATGCTTGGCTGTATAGGGAGAGGTATTAGCAGAATGCTTAGTTGCATAGGGAGAGGTATTAGCAGAATGCTTGGTTGCATAGGGAGAGGTATTAGCAGTAGGAAGAGGGAAGTGCTCATGCCATTGTACAGAGCACTGGTGAGACCTCACTTGGAGTATTGTACGTAGTACTGGAGACCGTATCTCCAGAAGGATATTGATACTTTGGAGAAAGTTCAGAGAAGGGCTACTAAACTGGTTCATGGGTTGAAGGATAAAACTTACCAGGAAAGGTTAAAGCATCTTAACATGTATAGCTTGGAGGAAAGATGTAACAGGGGGGATATGATAGAAACATTTAAATACATAAAGGGAATCAAGAGAGGAGAGTATATTTAAAAGAAGAAAAACTACCACAACTAGAGGACATAGTCTAAAATTAGAGGGGCAACGATTTAAAAGTAATATCAGGAAGTACTACTTTACTGAGAGGGTAGTGGATATATGGAATAGCCCTCCAGCAGAAGTGGTAGAGGTAAACACAGTCAAGGAGTTTAAGCATGCATGGGATAGACACAAAGCTATCCTAGCTATAAGACCGGGAACGGGGGACTAATAAAAGTACTCAAAAAAAATTGGGCAGACTAGATGGACCGAATGGTTCTTATCTGCCGACACATTCTATGTTTCTATATTTCTACCGCAGATTCACATCATTTACCAGAGTTGTTGGATATATCCGACATTTGTTCACATTAACCCCTTCGTGACATTATGACGTACTATGCCGTTCTGATTTTTAGTGCCTAAAAGATGCTAGGACAGCATAGTACGTTAGCTGCGTTACACAGCTCATTGTGGCTCCCCGCGATGAGCCGTGCTTGGATCACGCTGCTGGCACTTGCAGCGGGATCCCACTTGTCAGATTAGGCCACTTTGAGTGGCCTCTGTCTGACAGGGAAAATGTAGCTGGTGCGCAAAGCGAGCACTGGCTACGTCACATGTGATGTCCGGAGGTCTCACGCTTTTTTGGCCCGGGCCTACAGGGTCTATTAAGACCCTGATCGGGTCTCTGCTATAGTGTTCCTGGCCACCGATCGGTCACCAGGTACAAATCATAATGTTTTTGTGCTTGCGTCGTTTGGGACGCAAGCATCATGCGTCACGAAGGGGTTAAACATATTTAGAATATATACTTACATTTTAATGAATGCATACATTTTTATAATTCTTTTTTTACACTTGAAATAAAATGTTAGTCATTTTCAAGTAAGTGTGGTCCTTTTAACAATTTCTCTGGTATGCATTGTTTTACAGTCATTTTGTAAGCTATTTTTTCTTTCATACAGAGATCAGACTTTATAAATATACAAACAGACCGCGCTTGAATAAATAAAAAAAAACAGATAAAATACCAAACACACAAATATACCAATGTATAAAGAAGCTTAATACAAATACAATCAAATAATATTAATAATATATATCAAAACCAGAACAAATGATAGTTCCACTCTTTCATGTATTATTGGGGTATTTTTACACCTATGTTGAATTATTTAACCCCTTTGCGACAATGGATGTACCAGGTAAGTCACAGAAATGCTGTCAGCTAATAACATCTGATGTATCTGGTACGTCCTGGGCTGAAACCCACAAAGGCAGTGATCAACAGTCACTGCCTATGCCTCGATATCGAGACATCAAGCAACACCAACATATGGCACCACAGGACTCTGAGATAACTCCACGAAGCAAACGCATCCGCCATATTGGATGGCAGCATGCCCCTCCAATTTGGCGCTGCGCCAGAAGTTGGCAAGGGCTCCAGAAGTGATAGAATCATAGAATGTGTCGGAAGATAAGAACCATTCGGTCCATCTAGTCTGCCCAATTTTCTAAATACTTTTATTAGTCCCCAGTTCCCTATCTTATATCTAGGATAGCCTTGTGTCTATCCCACGCATGCTGAAACTCCTTCACTGTGTTTACCTCTACCACTTCTGCTGGAAGGCTATTCCATACATCCACTACCCTCTCAGTAAAGTAATACTTTCTGATATTACTTTTAAATCGTTGCCCCTCTAATTTTAGACTATGTCCTCTAGTTGTGGTAGTTTTTCTTCTTTTAAATATACTCTCTTCCATTACTGTGTTGATTCCCTTTATGTATTTAAATGTTTCTATCATATCCCCCCTGTTACGTCTTTCCTCCAAGCTATACATGTAAAGATGCTTTAACCTTTCCTGGTAAGTTTTATCCTTCAACCCATATCAGTGATCCTTACTGTCTTTCTTGCCTCTAGAAGCAGTCAACAATATTACTAGTTAAAAAAGAAAGCAAAAAAATGCGCTTTCAAGGGCATAGTAATAAGATGTACGTGGTGGCGTGCTTTATCAGTCAGTGTGCCGGCTTCTCACTGTATAGAAACACTGGCTGCACTATATGTAAGTGCTAGCTCCTATTTCTACTAAAAGCTTGTTTTACTTGTTATGGCTCAGTTTGGGCTCATTTTTGGTCTGGGAGGTTTGGGTTCACTAGGTGGCATATCTATAGGTGCTCTTTGTGTGTCATGGCTGTGGCTGTATTTGCACACTGATAAAGGGGTATTCCTAAAAACTCCTCTGCAGGCCTGGTTGTATTACCTTTACTGAATAAGTTATATATACTTCTTTTTTTTCTCATTTTTCACACACTATGTGCAACAGCAGCTATTTGTGATTTTTTTCTATTTGTTTCAATGTATTAACCAATATCAAGCACCAGCTCCACCTACAGAGATCAAATTTTTTTTTTAAGGTATGTCCTGTACTGTGTTTAGCAAACTGAATGAAACAGACCCTCTTCACTAGTTTTTCACACAACTCTTCCAATCTTCTAAAAAAAGAAAAGAAAAAAGAATGCAAACAAAGTGTAATTAGCGTCGCCATAACAACAGTCCTGCCTCCAAGCCAATCCTTATTGGATGTTGCTGAATTTAGAAGCCCCGGTGAAAATTATTTTCAATAGAAAACTACAGTTGATCTGCAAACTGCTTTGAAGTTAAAATAAGAGCTTTTCACATATATTAAAACAGAAAATAAACTTGGCCGGGCTGCTCTTTCAATGGTGCTCCTTTCTTATCTAAGGATGAAGGACTGCATTGACCTTGCCTGGAGCTGAACCTGTAACACTGATGGATGAACAGATTAAGCCCACTGAGCTAGCCCAGGAGCTCATTTGCTCATGCCTAGATGGACTTGATTCACATTGGGCCATTTTCCTGTATTGGAAGCCCAAATTATTTGGTGCAGAGATTTGAAGTCTCCCCTGGCACTCAGTGGGTTAAAAGGAAAATGCCCCAAAATCTCCAGCCAACGGTATACAGATCAAGCTGGGGTGGAGAGCTTGCAGCAGGGTCTCTTATCATTGTGCATGCAGTAATTGGGAATTCTCTGCCAGCTCCCCCCCCCCCCCCCCCCCTCCTTCTTATTTGGGCGGCTCCCTGACAATGAGACGCTTTGCAGACAATCCCTTCCTTCACTCTCCTGGTAACAGCTCTGTGCGCGCTGCAGTCTGGACCATTCGGTTTCTCAGGGAGGAGGAGGGGGGGGGGGGGGGGGGGGGGAGCAGGCTACTGTTATTCCATCTGTTCATTTCTGTCCAGTGTCTGCGGGAGTACAGAGCTTCCAGTTGTGTGATGGTGCCTGGGATCCAGCAGTCCTGAGAGGTAGTGTACTGTACTGTGTGTTCCATGTTTTATTGGGTACTGTACACAGCACAGGTGGCAGTCACTGTTACTGTATCTTTTAACATGGATAAGGATAAAGAAATCTTCAGAGAAGCAGGGGGCCTGGATACATCAACCCTAATCATATGCAAGCCAAAGGTATACTGGTACCATGTGCTGTGTATATGCATTCTTTATATAGGTAGACAGACATGTAGGTTGATACACATATATAGACAGGTATATAGACAACTAGACTGATATATTGATAGACAACTAGACAGGTATATCGATAGACAACTAGACAGGTATATAGATAGACAACTAGACAGGTATATAGACAACTAGACTGATATATTGATAGACAACTAGACAGGTATATCGATAGACAACTAGACAGGTATATAGATAGACAACTAGACAGGTATATAGACAACTAGACAGGTATATAAATAGACAACTAGACAGGTATATCGATAGACAACTAGACAGGTATATAGACAACTAGACAGGTATATAAATAGACAACTAGACAGGTATATCGATAGACAACTAGACAGGTATATAGATAGACAACTAGACAGGTATATAGACAACTAGACAGGTATATAAATAGACAACTAGACAGGTATATCGATAGACAACTAGACAGGTATATAGATAGACAACTAGACAGGTATATAGACAACTAGACAGGTATATAGACAACTAGACAGGTATATAGATAGACAACTAGACAGGTATATATAGATAGACAACTAGACAGGTATATATAGATAGACAACTAGACAGGTATAGCGATAGACAACTAGACAGGTATATAGACAACTAGACATATAAATAGACAACTAGACAGGTATATAGACAACTAGACAGGTATATCGATAGACAACTAGACAGGTATATAGATAGACAACTAGACAGGTATATCGATAGACAACTAGACAGGTATATAGATAGACAACTAGACAGGTATATAGACAACTAGACAGGTATATAGATAGACAACTAGACAGGTATATAGATAGACAACTAGACAGGTATATAGACAACTAGACAGGTATATAGACAACTAGACAGGTATATAGACAACTAGACAGGTATATAGACAACTAGATAGGTATATCGATAGACAACTAGACAGGTATATAAATAGACAACTAGACAGGTATATAGACAACTAGACAGGTATATCGATAGACAACTAGACAGGTATATAGACAACTAGACAGGTATATAGACAACTAGACAGGTATATAGACAACTAGATAGGTATATCGATAGACAACTAGACAGGTATATAAATAGACAACTAGACAGGTATATAAAAAGACAACTAGACAGGTATATCGATAGACAACCAGACAGGTATATAGACAACTAGACTGATATATTGATAGACAACTAGACAGGTATATCGATAGACAACTAGACACTTATATAGATATATAGACAACTAGACACTTATATAGATATATAGACAACTAGACAGGTATATAGACAGACAACCAAACAGGTATATAGATAGACAACTAGACAGGTATATCGATAGACAGTCAGGTATATAGACAACTAGACAGGTATATAGATAGACAACTAGACAGTCAGGTATATAGACAACTAGACAGGTATATAGATAGACAACTAGACAGTCAGGTATATAGACAACTAGACAGGTATATAGAGGATAGACAACTAGACAGGTATATAGATAGACAACTAGACAGTCAGGTATATAGATAGACAATTAGACAGTCGGGTATGTAGACAACTAGACAGGTATATAGATAGACAGACAGATTTATTATATGTATAGGGACCTGTTTGAATTTCTTTTTTTTTCCATTCTATAAATACATATTTACTTAGATACATGCATATATGTATATAAAGGTTGAATTAGAATGAAGAACTTTCCGAACACAAATATATAAAATCATAGGTAAGAAGCTCATGTTTCAGACTGAATTATAAACACATTACAAGTCTATAGATGTATGTAGAAAATCTCATGTTACACATTTCTTGTTCTGTCTGTACAAAAACCCAAATGTAGGCAGGGTGTACATCTCTGGAGCATGTCTTGTGCATGATCTCGGTGCAGTTGTTAATTGTGCTGTCCAGCTTTGTGGTGACTATTTTTTGACAATAGTTCCAGGCCAGTACTTGGGGCCAGACTGGTTTGGCCATGTGTGTGCAATGCATTGCTTTTCCTGCACTGATTTAGGTATCAGTGACACTATGCCACCACTAGGGGTTGTCACTGACATCATACATAATGGACATTTACTGTGGTGGACAATTTATTGAAGTTCTGTGGACCTTCACAGACCTTGCCATGAACCCTGGTGTGCTTTTGCAAACACTTAGCTTATCCCTGGCTAGCACTGTATGACTGACTATACATTATCAGCCCCATATGACATACTGAGTCATTTAACGCTGCTAGGGCTTTTTTTTTTAAACCTTTCTAGGCTTGATAATAATTTTTACGTAGCTTATGGCTATCCATGTTCCTCATCAAATCTTACCTGTCTACCTGGCACAATCCGACAATATGCACCTTCTAACACCACCTTCTTCTCCTCCCTTTTCCAACACCTTTGGTATCCAATACATTATTATTATAATTGACCTTTATTTAATAAGCAGAGCTGTACAATAATCGGAGTAACCAAATACACAGTATATAATATATGGAGACAAACTGATAGAAAAACAATTTGTCAGCCCTTGCCCCAGGCTTATAATCTAACCCTCAAAAAGCTTAGTAAAATAACCCGTGATTTTATAATCTAAAGGAGTGTAACACACTCGGTCTCAAGGGAGATTGGAAGTCAGTGTTTGGAGAAATGAAAGGGATTAAAGTGTTTAAATGGAATGTTTGACAGACTATTAGAACATTCGAGGGACATGAAAAAAGTAGAGCAAAGTGTGCGTAAGAAGGGACCTTGGCATATAAACATAGCATATATTGTGAATGTAGAGAATAAAAAATGATTCTTACTTGATCTGTACATTGTGTTAGCAAAACTTCAAGCAGATGCTTAAATTAGGAGAAAAATGTGTTTTACATGTGTCCGTGGATTCTCCTGCTTATGACATCACTTGTAACTTGATATGCAAATGAACTGGTTTTCAGTTATCTACACTGTGCAGATAATTATAACATTACTAATATAAATAAATACTGGTAGTTAAATAGTAAAAAAAAAATTATTTATTTTATATGATTATCTGTAACGCCACATTTGGGGATATGTATAAATACTCCCACTCTACGCATTTAGGCTCCTGTGAGTCTGATTTATGCATTGGCTCACACGCCAATTGTTCCTAGCACTTGGGGCAATCTGCGTGTCCGCCATGTTAATACATGCCCCTTATTATGTTTCTTAAATATCCATGGCAGTCTGAAAGGTGTATTCAAAGAGATTTGTGCACCAACTCTCTAGTTTATAGGATACTGGCATATACAGGGGGTATCCTCATGCATGTATCTATCGGCGCATGTTGAATGTAGAGTGCGCCTATTCTATATATGTTTATAGTCGTACTTACATTATCTTACCTAAAGGTCTGAATGTTTAGGCACTGCATATAACACACTGGGGGTTATGTATAAAAACTCACCCATTTTGCCTAGCTATCTCAGACTCCCGTGAGTCTGCTTTATACATGGGCACACACCGCGATTGCACCAGTATCGGGCGCAATCTGTGCCTGCACCTTGTTCTTACATGCCCCCAATATGTTTAGTAGCATCTCCAGCATTCTCCAGCATTTCCAATACATGGGGTATGTCAGGGCTTGACAAATCTAATTAGATTTTAGGAGCCAGCCAAAAAATTTAGGAGCCAGACAATCACGCAAGCATACACGCAATTCATAAACACACACGGCTTCTTCACATATATACACACACACACCTACTTTACATATACACATATATCCAAACACCTCACACACATCTACTTTACATATGCACATAAATACAAACACCTCACACACCTACTTTACATATACACATATATACAAACACCACACACACCTACTTTACATATACACATATATACAAACACCTCACACACCTACTTTACATATACCCATATATACAAACACCTCACACACACACCTACTTTACATATTCCCATATATACAAACACCTCACACACCTACTTTACATATACACATATATACAAACACCTCACACACCTACTTTACATATACCCATATATACAAACACCTCACACACTTACTTTACATATCCACATATATCCAAACACCTCACACACACCTACTTTACATATCCACATATATCCAAACACCTCACACACACCTACTTTACATATACCCATATATCCATACACCTCACACACACCTACTTTACATATACACATATATCCAAACACCTCACACACACCTACTTTACATATACACATATATACAAACACCTCACACACACCTACTTTACATATACACATATATACAAACACCTCACACACACCTACTTTACATATCCACATATATCCAAACACCTCACACACACCTACTTTACATATCCACATATATCCAAACACCTCACACACACCTACTTTACATATACCCATATATACAAACACCTCACACACACACACCTACTTTACATATAGCCATATATCCAAACACCTCACACACACCTACTTTACATATACACATATATACAAACACCTCACACACACCTACTTTACATATACACATATATACAAACACACACCCACCTCACACAGTCTTTTCTTGATGTGTCCCCCCTCCCTGCTGCTTTACCTCACTGCAGGGGAAGGGGACATCCGTGCTGCAGCATGTCCTCACTCATCGGCCTGCTGAGTGCCAGGATGTCACGTGACGACACCCGGCACTCAGACACGCGTTGCGCGAGGGGGCGGAGCTTGCAGTCTGTGCTATACGCACAGACTTTACCCCCTCGCGCTCCGAAAAAAGAAAAAAACATCGGATGGCAGCGGCAAGGGGACAGGGAGGGTAACTTCACCCAGGCGCCAGGTCTCATTTCCTGGTCGCCATGGCGACCTGGCGCCTGGGGTTTGTCGAGCCCTGGGGTATGTAACAGGTTCAGAATAATTTTTTTTTTCTTGTATAGTTCTTGTGAACTGAAAAATAGCAAGAGTGTCACTTAGTGGACTTTTTTTTTTTTTGCAGCTTTGACCATTTTTTCAATTTTTCCAATGTATTGCATAGTGGGCGGATCTTCACTACATCTACATTTGCTCCTAATATTGTATTCAACGCATGATAGTGTGAAGCGTGTTAAGTATACGCTTGATTTTGCATTTATGGCTTTTATTATAAGGACTTACAAACTCCATTAATAGGGAGTTCTTGCTTTATTACAACTCTGCCCATATTATTGGTGTGCTGACGGGATTTATTTCTATTTGTCCTTATTTTGGGACTTTGGATTCATCCATCTTTGGGAATGTATTCATATGGGGCTGAGCCAGGCTGATCTTTTGTTGCTGAGACTGAGACAATTTTACAGAAAGATCAAAAGTGTTACTTGCTTTGACAGAGCCACTCCATCAAGAGAAATTATAGAGCATCTCGGGGGGGGGGGGGGGGGTAATTGCCCTGCCGCCCCACTTGTTAGCCCTTTCGTCCACCCCCTCACCCCCCTTGACCCTGCATTGGACTGTTCTCCAGACCTTGTTTTTTATGCTGTTAAGCCCCTATACTGGGCACCTCTATCGTGTAAGATGCTCCAATAAAGGAGGATTTTTTTTACTATTCAAACTACTACTCTATGTGCTTTTTTTTCTTTTTTTTTTTTTACCTCTTTGTACAGAAAACCATCTCCAGAAAGCCTAGACAACTATTTCATGATGCCTGACACTCACCTGTGTTTGGTACTGCACACTGTTGAATATTACTCTGTATTTTACTTATTACACTATGATTTTCTTTGTGTTTATATTGTTTCGTGTGTAATCCAGCGCTTCTTCACCTTTCAACCTATTTCCATGTATAAGCACTGTGAGGAATACTTTGAAGCAGCTGCGTTTCATGTATGAATAAGTTGATTTAATTACACAGTGGCATCCCTCCGAACTTTGCCCCTCAAGCGAATCGGGACACTGAGGGGGCGGAGTCTGGAGAGGGGGCAGGATATCAGGGGGCGGGGTCTGGGGAGGGGGCAGGATATCAGGGGGCGGGGTCTGGGGAGGTGGGTGCCAGTGCTATCACTCGTGTGTGGTAACACTGTCACCCATTTTTGATCCTGGCTTACGAAGCCAGTATCGCTACCGAGCATGAGCACAATGCTGCGCATGCCCAGTACGCATTCTCTGGGGTCTGGGACACTGGAGATCAGCTGCAGCACAAATGTCCCCCTCCCCTGCAATGAGGTAAAGCAGCAGGGAGGGGGATACATCAAGAAGAAACCCCCAAGAAAAGACTGTGTGAGGTGGGTGTGTGTTTGTATGTATATGTAAAGTAGGTGTGTGTGTGGTGTTTGTATATATGGGTATATGTAAAGTAGGTGTGTGTGTGAGGTGTTTGTATATATGTGTATATGTAAAGTAGGTGTGTGTGTGTGTGTGGTGTTTGTATATATGTGTATATGTAAAGTAGGTGTGTGTGAGGTGTTTGTATATATGGGTATATGTAAAGTAGGTGTGTGTGAGGTGTTTGTATATATGTGTATATGTAAAGTAGGTGTGTGTGTGAGGTGTTTGTATATATGGGTATATGTAAAGTAGGTGTGTGTGAGGTGTTTGTATATATGTGTAAATGTAAAGTAGGTGTGTGTGAGGTGTTTGTATATATGTGTATATGTAAAGTAGGTGTGTGTGTGAGGTGTTTGTATATATGGGTATATGTAAAGTAGGTGTGTGTGAGGTGTTTGTATATATGTGTAAATGTAAAGTAGGTGTGTGTGATGTGTTTGGATATTTGTGGATGTGTAAAGTAGGTGTGTGTGAGGTGTTTGTATATATGTGTATATGTAAAGTAGGTGTGTGTGATGTGTTTGGATATTTGTGGATGTGTAAAGTAGGTGTGTGTGAGGTGTTTGTATATATGTGTATATGTAAAGTAGGTGTGTGTGGTGTTTGTATATATGTGTATATGTAAAGTAGGTGTGTGTGTGTGAGGTGTTTGTATGTATGGGTATATGTAAAGTAGGTGTGTGTGTGTGGTGTATGTATATATGTGTATATGTAAAGTAGGTGTGTGTGTGAGGTGTTTGTATATATGTGTATATGTAAAGTAGGTGTGTGTGTGTGAGGTGTTTGTATGTATGGGTATATGTAAAGTAGGTGTGTGTGTGTGGTGTTTGTATATATGTGTATATGTAAAGTAGGTGTGTGTGAGGTGTTTGGATATATGGCTATATGTAAAGTAGGTGTGTGTGTGTGGTGTATGTATATATGTGTATATGTAAAGTAGGTGTGTGTGTGAGGTGTTTGTATATATGTGTATATGTAAAGTAGGTGTGTGTGTGTGAGGTGTTTGTATGTATGGGTATATGTAAAGTAGGTGTGTGTGAGGTGTTTGGATATATGTGTGTGTGAGGTGTTTGTATATATGGGTATATGTAAAGTAGGTGTGTTTGTATATATGTGAAGTAGGCGTGTGTGTTTATGAATTGTGTTTATGCTTGCGTGATTGTCTGGCTCCTAAAAAAAAATTCTGGCTCCTAAAATCAAATTAAATTTGTCAAGCCCTGATATACACACTGATTCACATGTGTACACTCCGTCATATACACTGCTTTTTGTTCTTGCTATTGTATTTGAGCATTTCGGAGTGCTCCAGAAGGCTGCAGTGTGTGTGGTACCGCAAGTATTATTTTATTTGTTTCAATTTCTGCACAAAGGTTTATTTCATACAAATCACTTTATCTGTTTGCATTATCAGTGGTAATGCACTGGTTTTGTTTGTCTACTGATGATTTGTAATGCACTGGTTAGGTCTGTCTGTTTATCATTGGTAATGCACTGGTTTGGTCTGTCTGTTTATCATTGGTAATGCACTGGTTTGGTCTGTCTGTTTATCATTGGTAATCCACTGGTTTGGTCTGTCTGTTTATCATTGGTAATGCACTGGTTTGGTTTGTCTGTTTATCATTGGTAATGCACTGGTTTGGTTTGTCTGTTTATCATTCGTAATGCACTGGTTTGGTCTGTTTATCATTGGTAATGCACTGGTTTGGTCTGTCTGTTTATCATTCGTAATGCACTGGTTTGGTCTGTCTGTTTATCATTCGTAATGCACTGGTTTGGTCTGTCTGTTTATCATTCGTAATGCACTGGTTTGGTTTGTCTGTTTATCATTGGTAATGCACTGGTTTGGTTTGTCTGTTTATCATTGGTAATGCACTGGTTTGGTTTGTCTGTTTATCATTGGTAATGCACTGGTTTGGTTTGTCTGTTTATCATTCGTAATGCACTGGTTTGGTCTGTCTGTTTATCATTGGTAATGCACTGGTTTGGTCTGTCTGTTTATCATTGGTAATGCACTGGTTAGGTTTGTCTGTTTATCATTGGTAATGCACTGGTTTGGTCTGTCTGTTTATCATTGGTAATGCACTGGTTTGGTCTGTCTGTTTATCATTGGTAATGCACTGGTTTGGTCTGTCTGTTTATCATTGGTAATGCACTGGTTTGGTCTGTCTGTTTATCATTGGTAATGCACTGGTTTGGTCTGTCTGTTTATCATTGGTAATGCACTGGTTTGGTCTGTCTGTTTATCATTGGTAATGCACTGGTTTGGTCTGTCTGTTTATCATTGGTAATGCACTGGTTTGGTCTGTCTGTTTATCATTGGTAATGCACTGGTTTGGTCTGTCTGTTTATCATTCGTAATGCACTGGTTTGGTTTGTCTGTTTATCATTGGTAATGCACTGGTTTGGTCTGTTTATCATTGGTAATGCACTGGTTTGGTCTGTCTGTTTATCATTGGTAATGCACTGGTTTGGTCTGTCTGTTTATCATTCGTAATGCACTGGTTTGGTCTGTCTGTTTATCATTCGTAATGCACTGGTTTGGTTTGTCTGTTTATCATTGGTAATGCACTGGTTTGGTTTGTCTGTTTATCATTGGTAATGCACTGGTTTGGTCTGTCTGTTTATCATTGGTAATGCACTGGTTTGGTCTGTCTGTTTATCATTCGTAATGCACTGGTTTGGTCTGTTTATCATTGGTAATGCACTGGTTTGGTCTGTCTGTTTATCATTGGTAATGCACTGGTTTGGTCTGTCTGTTTATCATTCGTAATGCACTGGTTTGGTCTGTCTGTTTATCATTCGTAATGCACTGGTTTGGTTTGTCTGTTTATCATTGGTAATGCACTGGTTTGGTTTGTCTGTTTATCATTGGTAATGCACTGGTTTGGTCTGTCTGTTTATCATTGGTAATGCACTGGTTTGGTCTGTCTGTTTATCATTGGTAATGCACTGGTTTGGTCTGTCTGTTTATCATTCGTAATGCACTGGTTTGGTTTGTCTGTGTAACATCATGTTACCCTTACAGGACCTAATATTTCAGGGTGCTCATGTTCCTTTAAGTATACAACTCACCCAGGCAGTGTTGGGAACAGAGCCCCATGTGATCTGGTTCAACCATCAGGGACATAGCAGGCGTCTTCAGTACAGGTGTTGATAAAGGTTTACATGAAGATAATTCTTAGAATGAATAATAAAGGGATTTATGCACCTGTGTCAGTGTAACTAGAAACCCGTGGGTGACGGTTCAACCCAGGTGCCACTCATTAGAGGGATACCATTGGCTGAGGGGCCCAGTGCCTCAGACAGCCACAGAGCTGACGAAGAAGGGGGGGTGCGAAGCACGGATGTCAGTGCCTGAGTTTGACTTAGAAGAAAAAACATGCAAAGCAGCACATCAGCCTGCTCAGGGAGGGAGTATTGCGCCTTTCCTCCATCAGTTCCTCAGGAAGACATGCCTGGCTCCCCCTCATGGCAAGTCGGGGAATGTATTGCAAGTCTGGGGGGCAAATTGGTACTTCTGGGGGGTGGGGGGGGGGGGGGGAATTGGCATGTCTGAGAGTCAAAATTGGCAAGTCTCAGGGCAGAATCGTCAAGCTTGAGGGGCAGAATTGCCAAGTCTGAGGGGCAAATTGGCAAGTTTGAGGGGCAAATTGGCAAGTTTGAGGGGCAAATTGGCAAGTCTGAGCGGTAGAATTGGCAAGTCTGAGGGGTAGAATTGGCAAGTTTGAGGGTCAAATTGCCAAGTCTGAAAGGCAGAATTGTAAAGTCGGAGGTGCAGTATTGGCAAGTCTGGGGGCAGAATTGTAAAGTCTGAGGGGCAGAATTGTAAAGTCTGAGGGGCAGAATTGGCAAGACTGAGGGCAGATTTGTGGGTGTTTTTTTACATTTCAAAGTCAGTGGTGGGAGGTGCCAAATACTCTTGGTATGCCGCTGCTAGGAACAGAAGCGCTAAACTGTGCGATCAAATCAGCAACAAGTGTACTTTAATACAGGCTGTACATAAGCCTCAGGAGACATGTTTCCCACTAGAAGCTAAAAGAAAACATTCACCCTCAGATACAGTCTCTCATAGAGGATGGCACTCTATAACCATGTCTGCCCCTCTGCCCCCTCTACAACAACTTTTAATTCATTTAAAAAATAAAAATAAACTTTCTGTGTAGAGATACCTTGTTATCATTTCCATCCATTTAATCAGGTTTCAAAGCAAGTCTTTCCATAACAAGAGAATTAAACAGGGATATCCTGGATGTGGATCTAGACTTTATTTATCAAAGTAAAAGAAACAAATGCTCTCCCCAGAAATACTGACAGGAAACTGAGCTTTGCAGTGAACGCTTCCTTCCCGCTTAATTAAAAACATCACTTTACCGTGAAAATAAAATTATTAGAAATATAAAGAAAATATATTGCATAAATCCCTATGTGGGATCAAATATAATAATAAAAATATACAGCGTCAGATTTGATAGTAATAGTAGACAATACGGCCTAGGGCATGCACATGACCTGGAGCCTGCCCAGTACAGATACCTGGTGTCCTGGCATGATGTGAGTTGAACTTAGAAAACTATGATCTGGCTAATTATATACTGATGGAACTATGCTGTACGGCCACTTACGTCTGGTTTACTATATGATGATAAAGGTAATGGCGTGCAAATCTCTCTCTGGCTAACTATATACTGATGGTAGCTACGATGTAGCAAATCTCTCTCTGGCTAACTATATACTGATGGTAGCTACGATGTAGCAAATCTGTGTCTGGCTAACTATATACAGATAATGATCCTGAGGATTGTATAGATACTGTAGTTCATCAATTGCCTTATGACAAAAGGTATAAACAATGTAAGATGTTATGAGCATAAGGAATATGCTGCCTAATCTGGGGTCTGTGACTGACATTTACAAGTTGTTTTTAGGGTGAGAACATTCAGCACTGCTGTTTGTATCTGTCTGGTTTGTATCAAAGTGAAGAATATGATGTTAATGCTGAATCTAATGTAAATATTTGAAAATTCTTTTGAAAACTGTTTTTTAAACATTCTATCATTTTGAGTACAAACTATAAGGCTACTTAAAAACAATATATCATGCCGGGGGGGGGGGGGGGGGTTGGGGGAATTGTATAGGTAAAGTCCTACTCTATGCCAATAAATGCACAATGACCAAAAAGTCAAATGCTTTAATAAATGTACAAATCCATTAAAAATACAAAATATTACCAAGATTCCCAAAATACATTAGGTAGTAAACAAAAATGTCATTACAATAAATATTATAGATATAGGGAGCCGAAGCAATCACATTTACTTTCAGTAGTGTATCTTCCACAAGGCAAACAAGGCACTCGCCTAGGGCGGCACTTTGCCAGAGGGTGTTAAAGCACACTTCTGTTGCTTCAAACATTTTCATTCCCTCCCCCACCGATCAGCAAGCTTTAGCTCCTTCCAAATAATCAGGGTGAAGGGGGCATTTTATGGACGTGGTGGGGGTATGTAATGAGGGGGATGGTGGCATGTAATGGGGGTGATTGGCATTTAATGTGCGTGTAATGAGGGGGATGGTGGCATGTCGTGGGTGTGCAACGCGGGTGATGGGGCATGTCGTAGGTGTGCAACGTGAGTGGGGGGGGGGGGGGTGCCCGAAATTTGTCTGCCTAGGGCAGCACAACACCAAGATTCACCACTGACTACTTTACCAAACAAGCCTTTTAGTGTAATGAAAAATATAGCGTTTGCAGGGTAAAATATTTGTTGGAATAATTAAATGACTGTTATGTTTGCCTAATACCTCATGTACGTATGTAATATTTTGTATGTTTAATGGATTTCTAGTAAAAGCAAATATCTTTTAATACATAAATAGGGTGTGAATTTGTAAAAAAAAAAATAAGGATATATTTAAAGACTGTCTGACTAACATTTCACCATCCAATATCAATACTTTGAGCATGCCTGCCAACAATTATGGGATGATGTTGAGGAGGAGCCAAAAATGTCATGGGACTGCCCCCGTTAAAATGTCGGTTTATTTATACAGTTCCAAGGTAGCTAATATAGGAACAAAACGATGGATTGACATAGCGCTCTTCCCAGGAATAAGGTAGAAGCGCCCCCAGTCGTTCAGGCAAAAATAATAATTCCTCTCCATCTGCTAATGGTATGTCCCATAGGTCTTTTCTCTCCACTGTCATGTGTAAGTTATCACCTCCTAAGAGCGCTATACTGGCCTTTACCACTAGACACGAAGGGGGATCTATTCACTAGATATGAAACCAGGGCCTCTCACTGCACATTAAAAGTCCCAAGAAGCAAGAGTCGGAGAAAATAGAGGGCAGATAAAGGGTCATGTGACGCGGTATAACATCATGTGACGCTCTGTAATCCTGGAAGATTGAACTCCAGTTTGCATAGTGTATGGAGCACCTTTTTTTAGCATTTAGGCTGTGTATGTCTAATGGGCATGCACAGTTTAAACACAATGCTGCATATGCACAGCTGATATAATGTTATAATATCTCTCTCGTAGTTGCCGTTTTTCTAGCGTATATATATATATGCAACCTTTTAAGCCTCTAAGATCCTCCAAACCCCTTATTAATTTTGTAGCCCTCCTTTGCACTTTTTATAGTTCCATAATGTCCTTTTTAGAGACTGGTGCCCAGAACTGCACCACATATTCAAGTCTAAAAAGATCACATCACCTGACACACCTTGACCGATATTTTTACTGACTTCTTCATAGAATGCTATTAAGCTGGTCTGACAAGAACTTTCTTTTTCAAAACCTTGTTGACTTGTACAAATAATATTTTGATTCAAGAATTATTTTTGAATATATGACATCCCTTTAAATAATTTCCCCACTACAGATGTCAAGCTCACTGGCCTGTAAATTGCCCCGCTGAACAGAACCCTTCGGATTGAGACATTTTTCCCCATAAAAAGCTTCCCCCTGAGGGCCAGTGGACTTCCTGCTGACCCCATAAACCCCCCAAAAAAATAAAATAATTATCTCCTTTTGGTCTGGAAGCTGCTAGAAGCCCTGGCCTGATCCCCACCCATATGTGTAACAGGGGCCTGGGAGCCATTTTTGGTAGGCAGGTCAAGGCCTCACTGGGCCTGTTTCTCTCATTTTTTAATTTTTTAATTTATTTATTCGCTATTGGGAGGATTTAGGTTATTTTCATAATAGCCAAATTCCTCCCGAAATAAGCATCTGTCATCCCATTGAGGTCGGTGGGGATGACAGAGGCGCTTATCAGTTGTTGCGTTTGGGTCTGCTTTTAGTTTCAGTAGGTCTCCGGTTGTAATTGGATATCGATTGTGACTGTATCCAGGGCCACATTGGCGCATATTAGATGGCCAAGGGCCCAAAGTGTGGCACATATTGAGAAGACCCCTTTATCAAATTTGTAAGAAATACTTATAATACTTGATATTGTGCATAAATAGGATAATGGCACATTGTACAATTCAGTGCACATAATGAATGACCTGCTAGCAATGCATGCAACGAAAACCAGATTACAAATCAGGAAACAGAAAATTAAATAATCACTTAAGAACATCAAAGCCTGCCAAATAATGCATTATCGTACTGATAAACAGCTCATTGTCCAAATGGAATATTATAAAAATAACCGTCACTGAAGGGTACATATGGATTGTGATCAACAGAAAGATAAATTAACAGGAGACTTGAAGGAAACAAAAATCTTTAATTAGATTGAATCAAATGTAGATATTTTTAATATAAATAATGAAAGAATAGAACACATTATTGACTCCTCTCTTGCTACTTGTCGGGGGGGCAGACTTGTTGACTCATGTTGACCCAAGATTCTAAACATGTCAGATTCTAACAGAAAAAGTGTTTTTTTTTTTTTAATTTTTCATCATATTTTATGATTTTTTTTGTAGTAAATTATAAGATATGATGAACATAATAACAACATATAATTTGTGTGGGTACAGTATGTGAGAAAGAATAAAATTGCAGTTAAACACAAACACCCCAGAAATGTCAAAACAGCCATTGTCACCAAGGGAAAGTCAAGGTGAAAATGTCTTGTCACTAAGGGGTTAAACATTCATCTTTGTATATATTAATACAAGTATATATCATTTTAAATCATGTTTTATTCTCTACAATCACGGTAAAAGCACCATTTAGGTGATACAATCCCTTTAACTTCTATATTAGAAAGAAGCCACAGGAACAGTCCTTAACACATGCATATGGGAAAAGAAAACCAAGGAAAAAACAAAGCTATTTCTCTCACAACAAATCCAGTCCTTGTCTCATTGCACAATCCTTTAGACCATGGGTCGTCAACCTGGTCCCTACCGCCCACTAGTGGGCGTTTTGGGACTCCAGGTGGGCGGTAGGGACTTTGGAGGTTAAAACCTCCTTTTGAACGAGCGAGCGAGTGGGCGCGTGCGTGAGCGCACACATCAAGAAACCAACGTGCGCGAGAATGAGAGTAGGATTTTCCCGGTGCAGACGGGTGCGAGCGCACACATCAATCAACCTCCTTTTGTGCGAGAAGGGGACGGGCGGGAGCGAGCGCACGCAAACACGTGGGAAGAGGAAGGGGAGGAGTGGAAACTGATAGCAGGGACAGGCAGAAGCAGGCAGAAACGGAGCAGAGCAGTTGCAAAAGAAAAGTTATAGGCAGGAGAAAGAGAATTGTTGGCTAATAATAATAAGTGGGCTAACTAGCTCGGCCTTACTTTTCTCGCTCAGGAAGGTAAAAGAAAGGAGATAAAAAGGAAAAGATAAAAAAAAAGGAAGAAAAATAGAGAAAAGGGGATAAAATAAAGGAGGAGAGTAAGCATTGTTTAGTCTGGCTCATAAATTAAGTTTTGTTATCTTATAAAAGAAAAGAAAAAAATAAGTAAGGGAAGGAGAAAAGAAAAAAATAGGAAAAAGAGATCCTTAATATAGTGATATACTATAAGGAAGGTAAAGAAGCAGGCAGGAAAAGGAATTTCTTTTGATGGTGACATTAATAAAAATTGGCACCTAATACAACATTGTTTTTGGAGTTAGTAATAAAAGGGAAAAGAGGAGGGAAAAAAGCACTGTGTGGAGTGCAGATCAAAACGTAAAAAAAAAAAAATAAAGAAATAAAAAGATAAATGTACGTACATTTATTTTTTTTTAAACACCCTCCTTTCTAAAAAATATTCTGCGCTTGCGCGAAAACTGGTGGGCGGTAAGGAAATTTTTCCATCAAGAAAGATGCATTAGTGGGCGGTAGGTAGAAAAAGGTTGACTACCACTGCTTTAGACAAAGGCAAAGCAACCAAACCAGTGTTTATTACAGTACTACACTATTGTACTTTACTTCTCTACAGCACAGTTTAAAGGGGGGGGGGGGGGGGGGGGGTAAAGCTTCACACTGAAACACTGCCAAATTCATGGGTTTAACCCTTTAAGGACCAAGGATTTTCTGGGCCAAGGACCAGAGCCATTTTTCAATTTTTAATACGTGTTTGTTTTAAAATGTAATTTTCCTATCTGTCATTTAACGCACCCATACAAGTTATATATAGTTTTTTTTTTTTTTTAAAGGACAGTTAGAGCTTTCTTTTGATACCCTAAACATAAATATAATCTACAATTTAGTATTAAACAATATATATAAATTGGGAACATTTTGGGGATTTTTCTTATCCCCCCCATTATTTTCCCAATAATTATCTGTCAACGAATGCAACACTAACCCACTTATCCCAACTAATTAACTAACTAATAAAAAATAAAAATATAGGTCCCCCAAACCCCCCTTCGCTGTGGCTCCTATGAGGAGTTAACTCGTCATAAGGTCGCGAAGGGGTTAATAAATAAGTCCAGTGATGGACAAGGAAAACAGAGCAGTGCAAGGTATTAAAGGAGCATTAAACATTGTTTAACCCTTGCTACCTTGAAGGTAGCAAGGGTTAAACAAAACATGTCCCAGGTCAATTAATTAAACCTGACGGGTATCACAGATACACGCGGGTTCACTAACTGCTGTGTCTCACATGCGAATAAAAACATTACTTGGCAGATGCAAAATCATTGGATTAAATGGAAAAGGTATTAACTTTATATGCAGATCTCAAATCACCGAACGCATTTCATGCCAACAGGGGTACTTAATCATAAGCTGCCTGGTATCCATGGGAGTAGGAGCATTATACCAACGCACCCAACAATCAGTTGATTAGCCTGGCACCAACTCCCTCCCACAGAGACAGCTCAAAATACAATAACACAGTGTAAAAAAAACATAATCTGTATGCAGTGCATCATTAAAGCTGTTAAATATCTTTTTTTATTAGGAATTTGGTTTAAGTCTCATTAATGCCTGAGGAAGGGACCTAGCAAATTGGTCTTGAAAGACACGGTACTACTCTTTTAACTATTTCAAATGACCGTATTTGATCGAATATAAGACTTATCTTATATTCGAGGTTCGGGGAGGAGGGGATAGAGGCAGCATTGGGCAAGTCTGGGGGAGGGAGGGGGGAGAGAGTGAGCATTGGGCAAGTTTGGGGGGGTTAGGGGCAGCATTGGCACATAAAGGAATTATATCATAATTTGTATTAAATATGAAAAAGCAATTTACATGTGAATATATGTTCGTTTTTTCCGATAGGTTAGTCTTATATTCAGGCTTTTAGTTTGGAATATCCAAAATTTGGAGGGTCGTCTTATAATCAGGGTCGTCTTATATTCGAGCAAATACGGTTATCTTGCTAGGATAGAACAGGCAAGAGATGGAAAAACACATTTAGACAGAAATCAGTCTGGACATCCTAATACTGAAAGGAATTAAAAAATCTCTAATAGATACCTAAAGCAGAACTCTGTGTAAAGCAACTTAAAGTGATAGCATCAATGTAGCAAATTTCATCCAAGTGTAATATACACATTTTAATTTATTATTCATTTAATACTTTGCCCTGCTCTGTTTTACTTGTCCATCACTAGACTTATGTATTAAACTCATGAATTTAGCAGTGTTTCAGTGTGAAGCTTTACCCCCCCTTTAATCCGTGCTGTAGAGAAGTAAAGTACAATAGTGTAGTACTATAACAGACACAGGTTTGTTTTGTTTTACTTTGTTTAAATTAGGGGAGATACAAATGGATACGAATAATGAATCCAATATAAGTCAAATCAATTTAATATTAATGAAGGTATAAAGTGCACACGAAAAGTGCAGACAGCAAACACTTAACGCGTTTCGCGTCTAACGATGCTTAATCATAGAAAAATAGAAACATAGAATGTGTCGGCAGATAAGAACCATTCGGTCCATCTAGTCTGCCCAATTTTTTTTGAGTACTTTTATTGGTCCCCCGTTCCCGGTCTTATAGCTAGGATAGCCTTGTGTCTATCCCACGCATGCTTAAAATCCTTGACTGTGTTTACCTCTACCACTTCTGCTGGCAGGCTATTCCATACATCCACTACCCTCTCAGTAAAGTAATACTTCCTGATATTACTTTTAAATCGTTGCCCCTCTAATTTAAGACTATGTCCTCTAGTTGTGGTAGTTTTTCTTCTTTTAAATATACTCTCTTCCTTTACTGTGTTGATTCCCTTTATGTATTTAAATGTTTCTATCATATCCCCCCTGTTACGTCTTTCCTCCAAGCTATACATGTTAAGATGCTTTAACCTTTCCTGGTAAGTTTTATCCTTCAACCCATGAACCAGTTTAGTAGCCCTTCTCTGAACTCTCTCCAAAGCATCAATATCCTTCTGGATATACGGTCTCCAGGTGTATTATAGGCGTATTAAAATAAAGTGAAACAGTGTTTAAATAATAACATCAAACCAGTCACGTTAAAGGTCGAATGACTTCATATACAAGACAATTAAATGGTGCAACATAACTAAGTAGTGATTATATAAGGTGCAAAAGTAATTAGTGCATATAAATTATTGCAGTTTGTATATTATTAAATAATAACACGTGATAAAGTGTTTTCAATCACTTACAGTTAGTTATACAGTACACAGACATTACAAAAAACTTTCAATGAAAACATTTTAATCATTTCTTCTAAAAAAAAACATGTTGATGAAAAATTGTTGCGCTAAATGCTTTCGCTTGTATAATTAATTATTGGAATCTTGAGATGTTAGAAAGATGTATATGAAATTCACTTTCCCAGAGCTTTTAACATGTTGCATGTCTATGCAGTGATGAATCTTGGTTTTGCCCTAGGCAGACAATATTCGGGCACCTCGCCCACCCACGTTGCACACCTACGACATGCCCCATCACCCACTCTGCACACCCACAACATGCCCCATCACCCACTCTGTACACCCACAACATGCCCCATCATCTCAGGATTACAGCGAAGGCATTTAGCGGAACACTTTTCCTTAAACATGTTTTTTTTTTTATAATAAATGATTCAAATGTTTTCCTTGAAATTTTATATGTACTGTATAACTATAGGTAGCTTATTGCAAAACGCTATATCGCATTTTTTTATTTAAAAATTTACAAACTGCAATAATTTATAGGACATTTTTATATGCACTTATTACTTTTGCACCTTATATAAGCACTATTTAGTTATGTTGCACCATTTAGTTGTCTTGTATATGAAGTCATTTGACCTTTAACGTGATTGGTTTGAAGTCAGTAAACACTGTTTCACTTTATTTGAATAAACTTATGATTAAGCGTCGCTGGACGCGAAACGCGTCAAGTGTTTGCTGTATCCACTTTTCGTGTGCACTTTATACCATCATTACTATTAGAATTGAATCGACTTATATTGGATATTGGATATATTGCTTTTTCGTATTCGTGAAGCTGCAGCTTGGTCGGCTATCTCTGTTCCCGAGCACCTGGAATCATTCAGTGAGATTTGAACTTACCTCGCCAGCGAGAGTGAGTTGGAATTCTTTCCTTTTGTGGAGCGAGCATACAAGCCGCACGCATTGAAGTAGCTTTGATATAGATCTTGACACCATGATGAAGCCCGATCTCTGGTGAAACGCGTTGTGTGGATATCATGGAACTGGATTGCATACGTGCATCTGAGCTTTTGCTGATTGGGATGGCAGTATACTGCTCTGAGAAGTGTGCATTAGCATCACATATTCTATTGTGTTTCTGATTGTGCCGATATTTTCCCATATTTTTTTCATTCACGGGTTTTTTCCCCCCCATGTGTGCATGCTGGGGGACTGCTCCTGTGGCTTCTTTATAATATGGATGTTAACCCTTTCCCGACGTTAGGACGTACTATGCCGTCCTGACTTTAAGTGCCTTACAGTCGTTAGGACGGCATAGTACGTCCTGTATGAAACAGCTGATCGCGGCTCCCCGGCACTTGCAGCGGGATCCCACCCGTCATCTTAGGCCACTTTGAGTGACACGTGATGTAACGGATCGCCTGGCACCCCGACTGGGTACCTCCGTTAAAGGATGCTCCTAGCGCTTCCTGAGGACTCCAAGCACTGCAGCAGACACCACAACCACCAAACCGGAGAAGCATATGAATCCTCCCAAGCATATGAATGCTGTAGGCAGTTGAATAGGAACCATACGAATAGGTTTACTCTCCTAGCAGTCAAACTGGAACAGCATACAATAAATCCTTCCCCCAATAATGAGACGACACTTCACTTTGAGGGTTAAGCAGGAACTTTTACAGCAAGATTGAACTACTTTATTTGACAAACAACACAGACTTATATACACCAAACTGCAATCAGATAACACTTGATTAAACAATAGAAAACTTAAACACATCACCAGTAAAGCAGTATCTAGCCACTTTAATCTGGAGCCAGAAGCAAGGTAGTCAGACTGGGTGGCTGACATAACTAAACAATGGAAGGCTTAAACACATTACAGACAGGGTCCATAATCTATAGGGAGGTGTTTGGCCCTCAGGCCCCTCCAAGAACCCCAGTCAGTCAGACTGTCAGAATTCACTTCGTGACAGCGGCCACCCCCGAGAACAAAGGACGGCTACTTACTGTTCAATTACCCGTTCGCAACAATGTTGCAACGGGTAATTGAGGACACACTTTAAAATACATAAAGTCACATTTTACACATAACACACAGACATTTCACATATCCCCAGATAGCTCAGGTCTGAGCGCACATTATTAAGTGAATGGCGCTCGGACCACACAAATACAGTTTAATCGCCATGGAGCCAAAGTCTTTACAGTCAGTTTCATACGAATGGGCTCCATGGGATTCCTATCTGGGGTATAACACATTCACATAAAGTCTGGTCCATAGTCCAAAGGCAAGAGGCGGGCAAGCAGCCCCCTCCAAGGACACGTGGCGAGGCCGGTTTCGCCACACGTGACGTCCGGAGGTCTCGCGTTTTTTTTTTTTCAGGGACCCACAGGGTCTGTTAAGACCCTGATCGGGTCTCTGCAAGAGTGTTCCTGGCTACCGATCACCTTGTGATTCGTCGTTTGGGACGCAAGCACCTTAAAGGAACTGTATCACCTAAACATCGTTTTTACTGTCCAAGTAGAGAATTATTTATGGATTGAAAATGATCCATAAAAAAGTGTTCATAAAAAAAATGAACTACTTTTCAATGGGAAATGCATAATTTGCATGTCAAGCCAGGGTTGATGTCACAAACTGGTGCCGAGCTAATTAACTGATTGGATCCAGCCGTTTGTTACTTCTATTGGCTGCATGGGATAATGCTCCCTCTCCCACGGATACCGGGCAGCCTGTGATTAAGTATCCTTGGTTGGTATGAAACGCGTTAGGGGATTTGTGATCTGGGTATGCACTTAATATCTTCTTTCCACTTAATCCACTGTATTGCACTTGGATCCACTTGTATTGCACCAGTAATGTTTGTACTTGTCTGATACCAATGAAGCTTGATGCTGCTGTGACACTCTTCGTGCCTGGAGTTTCTGATCCATGTGAGCTGTGTGTTTCTCTTGGACAAGTTATTTCCTGTTATTTTCATTCTCCGGACATCATACACTGTACGATGGTTTGTGCAAGCATTTTCTTGTTGAGATTCGGTGCAAAGCATTGGAAGTGTGCAGGGGGGCGTGCTCTATATTGCTGTTGCTCTATCTCTCCAAGCCTTTCCTTATTGGATGTCACTGAGTTTAGAAGCCCCTATGGAATTATTCTCAATGTAAAACTACAGTGGAACTGTTAATTGTTTAAAAGTAAAATTAGGTGTATTTCACATATATTAAAAGCACATAGTCTCCCTCAATAGAAGCTCACCACTACCATACATCTCAGCCTGGGAGAAAGATATGGACAGAGAAGATTAGACCGACATTTGGGATGCTCTCCCAGGTTTTTCAAAAAATGATCGACCTGGACCCATGTGTATTTCTACTTTCAAAACCACTAGACTCCTGTACGATTCACAAAAAAACACTTGATAGCCAGACTAGCCCCAGCAACTCATAGAGCCTTGGCACCAAAGTGGAATCAGTCCACAATACCAACCATCCCAACTGGAATTGCGATGATAGAAGACGCAATTGACACGGACTCGCTGACCGCCTTGGTCCAAGAAACGCCCGTGAGATTTCATAAAATTTGCTTTGCATGATTCCATATCAAAAATAACCCTGAAGCCTACTCTTCACTAGCCCCCTTCTTCTACAGTTTCCCACCCACCTTTCCCTGTTCCCCCCCTCTATGCCTCTTATTGATCCGGTGTAATTCTATTTTCTCTAGCCTGCATCTTTACAAATCAGCACACATTTTATAGAACTATTTAATGGTACCCATTGTATAATGTTGACACATTTTGAGTTTAATCATCCGATTGCACCTGTTCATTTATATGTTGTTGTTTTTTTAAAAGAAGAAAACAAACCCCGAGAAAAATAAAGAATTACAACAAAAAAAAAAACATACAGGAAATAAGCCAGGTTGAACTGTCACCTTTAAACTCTGTCCCAGGCTTCACTATTTCTTTATAATAGTTGTATAGTTAAAAATGGAAAACTACTTTCAAATTCGCCAGGGCTTCCTACAGCCAAGTTCAGGTAAAGCTCTATTTTTGTGGTACTGTGATACACTGTATGGTGAAACCTTCAATCTAATCAGTATCTGTGAGACCTGCTTTCACCAAAGGAGCCTCTCCGTTAGCCTGGGTGGTCCACGCTGTGATCATACCAAGAACTGTAAAAAATGCCAGACATAAACCAACTGCATGAGCTTTTATTATTAACCCCCTAAAGCCACATGGTACTTTCATCCCTAAGGACAAAAGAACCAAAACAATGTTTTTGTGTTCCTAGCCCCAGTTAGAAGTGTATCTTCCACAAGGCAAACAAGGCACTCGCCTAGGGCGGCACTTTGCCAGAGGGCGTTAAAGCACATTTCTGGTGCTTCAAACATTTTACCTCCCCCACCATTCAGCAAGCTTTAGCTCCTTCCAATTAATCGGGGTGATGGGGGCATGTAATGGACATGGTGGGGGTATGAAATAAGGGTGATGGTGGCATGTAATGGGGGTGACGGGGCATTTAGTGTGTATGCAATGTGGGTGATGGGGGCATGTAATGGGGTGATTGGGCATTTAATATGTGTGCAATGTGGGTGATGGGGCATATCTTAGGTGTGCAACGTTGGTGCGGGGTGCCCCAATTCTGTCTCCTTAGGGCAGCACAAAACCAAAATACACCACTGGCCCCATTCACAAAGGGGTTAAGACCCAGGGATACAGTTGCAGGCCTTATAGGTCCCTGCCGATAGCTCACAAGTCCTCTCAATGTCCTTGGTGACGTCATGGAGACGTGCTTGAACCCAGACATTCGGGTTAGATGCGTTTAATAAAAGTGACTCACTTTCGAGGGTCAGACTGAAAGTATCTCATTTGACAGGTGAGTCCGAAGCTTATATTTAACCACCTGGAACGTGAAACTGGTAAAGCTTTCTAGCTATGGTTCCTGTGGCAGTACATATTTCTTTTTCACTTGCAATTTAATTGGATTAAATGAAACATTTGCCTATACCACGCGTGCTTAAAATCCTTGACTGTGTTTACCTCTACCACTTCCTCTGGGAGGCTATTCCATAAATCCACTACCCTCTCAGTAGAGTAATACTTCCTGAGACATATATAATAAAAAGTTCCACTTGCTTCCGTGTATTCATCATATCCTTCTCAGGTGTACCTTAAGAGTATATACAAATGCAGGATTTTTTTCATTACAAAAGGGTTCTGCTTCTCTACCGAAAATTTCAAAGGTGAACACAAAAACAGGACCTTTGCGTTGGCCGGGAATCGAACCCGGGTCAACTGCTTGGAAGGCAGCTATGCTCACCACTATACCACCAACGCTTGAAAGCTATTGATCAACAAATCAACAATGTCCAGGTACAGACAACAAACTCTGGATGTGTTTTGCACATGATAGCACTTATTCTTAAGCGAGTTGTTCCCTTTAGGCTCACACTCACTTTTGCCAACAAGCGCACAAAGGAAAAATAAGTGCGCACAAACGGTGCCGAGCCTTCACCTTTTTCGACCCCTTGCAGACCTGCCGCAGCACCAGCAGTTACCGTATGTTACTATGTGTCTCATATTGTAAGACCAGCATAGTACTACTACTCGGGTCTAGGACACTTTTTCGCCGCATTTTCATCGCTGACAGTTCAGCGCGGCAGTTAGAACGCTGAACTGTCAGCAATGAAGTTTTTCACCGCGGCTGCAGCTATGTAAGAGCACTGAACTGTCAGCTCTTACACATGTAAAAGTAAAACGAAAATAACCCCCGCTAATAAATGATTCCCCCCCCCCCCAATAGTAACACTAAACACTAAACCCCAATACTAACACTAAAATTAACCCCAATACTAAAATTAACCCCCTAAACCCTAATACTAACCCCCGACCCCTAATACTAACCCTAATACTAACCCCCGACCCCTAATACTAAAGTTAACCCCCTAAACCCTAATACTAACCCCGACCCCTAAGACTAAAATTAACCCCCTAAACCCTAATACTAACCCCTGACCCCTAATAGTAAAATTAACCCCTAACACTAAACCTAATTCTAACCCCCTAAACCCTAATTCTAAACCAACTAAAATCGGTAAAATACTTACCTTTAGCGATGAAATGTCCAGCGATGAAATCTCCAGCGACGATCTGTCTAGGGCTGTATAGTCGCCGGTGAAGCGGCTGCGCGGAAGCAGCCGCGATGAAGTGTCCCATCCCCCTACTACTCTCACGCGGGGTCTAATGTTGTGTTCATTCTCGTCTCGTTTTCAGCCGTGTATGGGGAAAGGTTTAATGAGCTTACAACGTGTTGACGAGTTATGCTTTAAGCAGTTTCTACCGCAATGTATACACATGACCTGGCTGAGGTTTTTTTTTTAACCTGTTTCAGGGTGTGGTTGGATGGCTGGGTGGGTGAGCGTTCTCCCAAAGGCCGTTGTCTGTACCTGCACCTTGTTTTTTGCCCTCTTTGATCTACAGATATTCAATAAATGTTGCTACTATTTCACTATAGGACGTTCCAGTCTTGTCTATGATGCCGGCTGGTGCATTGGTTTTGTGAATTTTCCTCTATTGCAGACCTCTGCCCGGTTTTAAAGGGGGATTGTTATTTTTTTTTACTAGAAGTTTAGGTTACCATTTTTGGACAGCTCCCAAAACAAATTCCGGAGAGTTCCCTGCTTAATTAATATACTATTTCCTGTCTAGCATCATCCATCCAGTTAATTGGGCACTTATTCTGTTCATAAAAGCCTTTTGTTGGGATGCAGAGAATAACATATTATGAAAAAATGTTCTATATATTTTGTTAGAAAATGCATCAAATAAAAGTAAGATGTCTTTTAAATGTGTCTGGGGTTTCTTCTGCTTATGACATCACCTTGTCGCTTGATATGCAAATGACAGGATTCCCATTGAAAAGTACCGTGTTTGTTTGAATATAAGCAAATGCTCTGAAAAAGTTCCTTTGTATTATTTTCGAACTCTGTGCTCCATGAAGGCGGCATGGTGAATGTCTGTGCGATGCGTGCTGCCATTCTCCAATGCTGCCCACCACTTCTACAACGGAACATGTGACCTCCCAGCGTTCCGTTGTAGAAGGCCCGGCAGAAGTGTCAGGCGACATTGGTAGACATCCACCAGCTGCCCGCACTAGTCACCAGGGAGTCTGCAGAGCAGTGGAAAGTCTGCGGGCAGATGGAAGCAGAATGGCAAGGGTGAGGGCAGATTGGCAAGTGGGGGCAGAATGATAGTATATTGGCACGTGTGGTTGGCAGAATGGCAGGTGTGGGCGGCTGGTTGGCAAATCTGGGAGGGTAGATTAGCAAGTGTCTGGGGGTGCATTGCAATATACCATATTTGTTCGAATATAAGACAAGGTTTTTTTCCCGAGCAAATGGTCACCTCGTCTTATATTCGAGGTTCGTCTTATAATCAGACCTCAAATCGAGGTCTGACTATATGATTGGGATCCAGGTCCCCTGCAGAGCTGCAGGGGAGCTGCTACGGCAGATGTCAGCACGTATACATACGTGCAGACATCCTCCGCTGCTGCCCAGCACTTCTGCCAGGACTTCTAGAAAGAGGTCTGGGGGAGGGAGGGGGCTGAGAGGCAGCATTGGGCAAGTCTGGGGGAGGGAGGGGGCTGAGAGGCAGCATTGGGCAAGTCTGAAGGAGGGGGGAGATGCAGCATTGGGAAAGGCTGGGGGAGGGAGTGGGAGAGGCAGCATTGGGCAAGGCTGGGGGAGGGAAGGGAGAGAGGGAGCATGGGCAAGTCTGGTGGGCAAATGGCTGTGGGGGGCAGATGGGCAAATAAAAGGAAATAAAAACAAGAAAATGCATTTTTTTATATCATCATTTTAATTAAATATGAAAAAGCAATTTACATGTAAATATATACAAGTTAAACATTTTTCCCATAGGGTATTTTTATATTCAGGCTTTTAGTGTTTTTCCTAAAGGAATATCCAAATTTTGGGGGGTCGTCTTATATTCGAGCAAATACAGCACAAGAAAATATAAACAAGAAATGCATTATTTTATTTTAACCCCTTAAGGACAGAGCCTTTGAAACATTTTTGTCCTTTCTGGACAATGCCTATTTTAACATTTCTGTGCTGTTTGTGTTTAGCAGTAATTTTCTTCTTTGTCATTTGCTGTACCCACACATATTATATATTGTTTTTATCGGGACAAGAAGGGCTTTCTATGGATGCCATCTTTTTGATCATATCTTATCATATTATTAAAAAAAAATAATAAAATATGGTAAAAAAAAAAAAATACACAAATTTCTTTGTTTTTATTTGAAACAACTTCTCCTCATCGACAATAGTGAACGAAAAAACATGCTAAATAGATTCTACTATTTCTCCTGAGTACAGGGATACCACCCATGCATAGGTTGTTGGGTTGTTTGGGGGCTAAAATGCCAAATTTGTGAGGTGCAGTTTTTTGTTTTCCAACTTGAAATTTTTAAATGCAGACAGCCTGCACCCATGTCCCATTTGGGACATATTTGAAGCCAGCTAGTGTATTTTACCCCATCAACCCATATATTTTTTAAAAGAAGACACCTTAGGCTATCTCAAATGGTGGTATTTTTACACTTTCCATGCACTAATTCTACCACCAGCCTTTGTCAAACTTTGTGGTAGTAATTTTTTTGTGTTTTTTTTTCACAAACCTTGTACTTCAGACATGAATTCACAGATTTTGGTATGTGTCACTGCCAAATAACACCCTAATAAGTGTTCAGCAACATCTCTTGAGTACAGGGATACCACCCATGCATAGGTTTGTTGGGTTGTTTGGGGGGTAAAAGGCCAAATTTGGTAGGTGCAGTTTTTGGTTTTCCAAATTAAAATTTTGACATGCAGACCGCCTGCACTCATGTCCCATTTGGGACATATTTGAAACCAGCCAGTGTATTTTACCCCATCAACCCATATATTTTTTAAAAGAAGACACCTTAGGCTATCTCAAATGGTGGTATTTTTACACTTTCCATGCACTAATTCTACCACTAGCCTTTGTCAGACTTTGTGGTAGTAATTTTTTTGTGGTTTTTTTTCACAAACCTTGTACTTCAGACATGAATTCACAGATTTTGGTATGTGTCACTGCCAAATAACACCCTAATAAGTGTTCAGCAACATCTCTTGAGTACAGGGATACCACCCATGCATAGGTTTGTTGGGTTGTTTGGGGGCTAAAGGGCCACATTGTGAAGGTGCGCATTTTCAACTTGGAATATTGACGTGTAGTCAGCCTGAGCCCATCTTTCATTTAGGACTTTTTTTTAAGTAGGACAGTGTATTTTACCCCAAAAAGTATATATTTTGTAAAAGTAGACACCCTAGGCTATTTTAAATGGGGTTATTTTAACACTTTCCATGCACCAATTCTACCACCAGCCTTTGTCAAAGTTTGTGGTAGTCATTTTATTGTGTATTTTTTCCCACATACATTGCACTTTAGACACAAATTCACATATTTCGGTATGTGTCACTGACAAACAATACCACAATATATGTTCAGCAACATCTCCCGAGCACAGGGATACCACCCATGCATAGCTTTGTCAGCTTTGTTAGGGGTTGAAAGGCTACATTTGAGAGGTGCGCTTTTTGATTTTCAAACTTGGAATTTGAGCATGTAGAGCAAGGAAGGGGTTAATAGCTCTTATAAGAGCCTTTGTACTGTACAAAAAAATTAACCTCTAAAAATGCACAGACAAGAAAAAAATTTCTGCTGTGCAGTGATCAGTGGCAGGGAAGGAGTTAATACACTACACTATACAAAAGGTATGGCTTTTATAAAAGCCCTTGGGACTCACAATTTATATCTCTTTCTACAGATCTGTCTCTTTCCCTCACTAAAACTCAAGTGAGGAGAGGGAGGCAGATCCATATGGGTCAGAACAATATTTACGAACCAGACGAATGGTGATGCTCATCTGAGAAATCACCAAACCACCTTTGCCATTGATCGGCTGTTACTGATAGCTAGACAGCTTCAAAAGGAATACACGTAATCCCCTAGTGGGTATAATTAACCCCTAGTGAGTCTGACAAAAAAAATGCTGATAGCAAAAAAAAATCCTTCGGCGACTAGATTGCTCCATATGCGCTGCTTAGGCAGTGACCATATGCACTGCTTAGGCAGTGACCATATGTGCTGCTTAGGAAGTGATATACGGCAAGGAAGGGGTTAATAGCTCTTAAAAGAGCCTTTCATATACTGTAATAAATCAAAGTAAAAAAAAATAACCCCTAAAAAAATGCACAGACAGCAAAAAATGTGCTGCTGTGTAAGATCACTGCGTACACAGCGATCAATTGCAGGGAAGGGATTAAATACTGGAAACGGCTTTTATAAAAGCCTTTGGGTCTCAATTCTATTAAATATATTATAATTAAAAACTTACATTATACAGCTCTGTCTCCCTCACTAAAACTCAAGTGAGAGGGAGGCAGATCTACACGGGTCAGATCAAATATTTACACATATTGATCTAACCAGACGAATGGTGATGCTCATCTGAGCAAACGCCAACCCGCCATTGTCACTTATCAGCTGTTACTGATCGCTATACATGCGCTCAGACAGCTAAAAAAATTTTTTCCGTTAAACGTAGTCCCATAGCGGGTATAATTAACACGTGACGGGTGTAATAAAAAAGTTTTAAAAAAATTAAAAATGCTTCTGCAGCAAGATTGCTGCATTTGCGTCAGATCGCTGATTAGGCAGTGATCTACGGCAAGAAAGGGGTTAATCTCTCTTAAAAGAGCCTTTTTTTATCCTGTAATGAATTACAGTAAAAAAAAATAACCCCTAAAAAATGCACAGACAGCAAAAAATGTGCTGCTGTGTATGATCACTGCGTACACAGCGATCAATGGCAGGGAAGGGGTTAAATGGCTTTTATAAAAGCCCTTGGTGTTTAAAATTTTATTAAATATTTTTTTTATTATTTTATTTTATTTTTTTACTTGATCTGATCTGTCTCCCTCCCTTACTAAAAGTAGTAAGGTGAGGGAGGCAGATCAATACTTGTCAAAGGCAATATTTAGTAATATTGCCTTTGACAGTATGGTAAGTGCTCATCAGAGCACTTACCATACATGCCTGCACACAGATCACATAGATCTGCTGTGCCGGCATCGATTGGCTCCCCCTAGAGCATCGGAAGTGAAATACTTTCACTTCCGATGCTCTTGCCATTAGAAGGGAAACGCTGCCTGTACAGGCAGCGTTCCCTTCTACTGAGCCGATGGGGTCGCTCAGGAGAGCGACCACCATCGGCTCTGGGGAGCAGAACGGTGTTGTTAAGTGCCTCGCTGGCGAGGCACTTTAACAACACCGGAGATGCTTAGAAAGCGAACGATCGTTCGCTTTCTAAGCACATGTGTGCAGCGGGCGCAGCCATTTTTAAATGGCTGCTACGATCACTCCGTGGAGTGATCGTAGCGCGCCCCTGCATATTTGGGGGGTGTTGCACAATGCCTCTACCTAGAGGCATTGTAGCAACACCGTTAGAGTAAAGAAAGCGACCGCTGGTCGCTTTCTTTACTCCATTTAGTGCATGACGTGCCAGGCACGTCACCTGTCGGCAAGTCCTCGATTTGCCGTGACGTGCCTGGCACGTCACCTGTCGTTAAGGGGTTAAAATATGGCTTGCATTCATATTTGTATTATATCAGAGCATGGCAATACAGTTTAATTAGACATGAGAGAGAGAGGGGCTGTGTCAAAATGAGTGTGAAAATAATCTCAGGTGTACATTTGGACAAACATTCAGTGCCCACATTCTTTGGTAACAGCAAACATCTTTGCACAACAGAAAATTGCAGCACTCAGCAACTGCTACACACATATCATAAACTTGGATCTGCAGATAAAATGCAGTGTCCGGCAGTCTCTCCCTTATCTGCTTATTCAGTGGTTGGCATGTGACTTTTCTCAGGAAGAAATAACAATTCTAAAATTAGTCCAGGCACCATGGGAACCGATGGAATGTTCCTTCAGTCACCATGGGAACCAATGGAATGTTCTTCCAGTCACCATGGATACAGATGGAATGTTTTTCCAGTCACCATGGACACAGATGGAATGTTCTTCCAGGCACCATGGGAACGATGGAATGTTCTTCCAGGCACCATGGGAACGATGGAATGTTCTTCCAGGCACCATGGAAACCGATGGAATGTTCTTCCAGGCACCATGGAAACCGATGGAATGTTCTTCCAGGCACCATGGACACAGATGGAATGTTCTTCCAGGCACCATGGATACAGATGGAATGTTCTTCCAGTCACCATGGGAACCAATGGAATGTTCTTCCAGGCACCATGGACACAGATGGAATGTTCTTCCAGGCACCATGGGAACGATGGAATGTTCTTCCAGGCACCATGGAAACCGATGGAATGTTCTTCCAGGCACCATGGAAACCGATGAAATGTTCTTCCAGGCACCATGGAAACCGATGGAATGTTCTTCCAGGCACCATGGACTCAGATGGAATGTTCTTCCAGGCACCATGGAAACCGATGGAATGTTCTTCCAGGCACCATGGAAACCGATGGAATGTTCTTCCAGGCACCATGGACACAGATGGAATGTTCTTCCAGGCACCATGGAAACCGATGGAATGTTCTTCCAGGCACCATGGAAACCGATGGAATGTTCTTCCAGGCACCATGGAAACCGATGGAATGTTCTTCCAGGCACCATGGACACCGATGGAATGTTCTTCCAGGCACCATGGACACAGATGGAATGTTCTTCCAGGCACCATGGAAACCGATGGAATGTTCTTCCAGGCACCATGGAAACCGATGGAATGTTCTTCCAGGCACCATGGACACCGATGGAATGTTCTTCCAGGCACAATGGAAACCGATGGAATGTTCTTCCAGGCACCATGGACACCGATGGAATGTTCTTCCAGGCACCATGGAAACCGATGGAATGTTCTTCCAGGCACCATGGACACCGATGGAATGTTCTTCCAGGCACCATGGAAACCGATGGAATGTTCTTCCAGGCACCATGGAAACCGATGGAATGTTCTAGAACTGCGACTTACAATAAATATAAATAAAAAAAAGCTGTGTTTGCCAGCATCACAGGACAAGAGTCTGTTTATTCATTTTATGGTTGTCTTTTTGTATTAAACGGCAGTTCTAGCACACAATACTGGAACTAGCAGTGGAAATATTCCCCACAGAATGTCAGGCCGTTTATTCATTACATACTTTGCTGGCAAGTCATTTTCCTATCATTATGCATTTTAATTTGTTTTTCTTTATTTGTAATAATAATTACGGATTCTTGTTATTCATTTCTTGTGAATCCCAGGAGCTTCAATATGGATATGTGAAAGGTTGAACATGGCAGACCCTAGACACTTTTCAACCTAAAGTACTATGTAGTGAATAGATAGTGAACTGTGGAGAACTGAGAAGGGAATGTCATACATCAGATATTAATAGATGAGCTGGAGACATAGGTACGTTGGCACATGTTTCCAATTGATTTCTCCTTTTATTCATATATATATATATATATATATATATATATATATATTTCCTTTTAGTATTTTATATTAAAGAGATGTTACACGAGATAACAAAGCCTTTTCCTTGGCCAACATGGCCTATTATTGACACTTATTGAATATATTTTTGTACTATTTGCATGGTTTGAAATATGTTATGTTAGTTTGGGATTCTTTGACCTACACTGTCATTCTGAGACTTGCAAGTTAGGTTTACTGTGTTCGATATTACCAAAAAAGGATTTTGTGGTATATTGGCATTCACAAACTTTGGCTGTTTATTATTATTACTATAATAAATATTAATAATTATAATATAATATAATAATATAATAATAATTATTATTATTTTCCATTTAATTAAGGGTATTTTGGATTCGGACCCCCAGTAGATGTGATGTGCCTGTGGGACTCTAGTCACATTTGCCTAATGCCTTCCCACGTGCCTGATTTGGATCTGATCAAGGGTCAGTGATGTTGATGTGTTGGTCCAAATTAGTTAGATATGATACGTGCACGGAGAGAAAAGACACTGACGCTGTGGAGTCAAAGCAAATCTCTACTTTATTGGGTGTGATACAGCTTGATATACACTTCAGGAGATAGGAAGGGGCGTCTATTGTACCACTAGTTGATTGGTTATATGTAGAACAATAGGCGTGCTTATGCAAATATACCCGTATCTTAGTAAAGCTGCACAAGCAACAGGGGGAAGCAAGGGGGGTTTGCATTCTGTAAGGAAATGTCTCTATCTTCTAAGTACCATTTTAACTGTTAAAACAAGCAAGTGTCCATTTTGTCTCATATTGCCATAACATGCCCACCGACTGTAGGGATGCCACCATTGTTAAAAAAAAAAAAAAGCCATGCTATTGCCTCCATAGATCTAACATTGGCCTCAAGTCAATAAAAAAAAACATGCTGTTAAATAGCCACTAGGTGGCCAACCCAAATGGGCATTTGACCCCATTACTGGGTCAAACTCACCCCATTCCATGTGTCTCTTGTGAAATAGTGTAATATGTTTCAGGTAAGGTCAGTACTATTTACTGACACTTTAGAAGTAGGTGTGTACTGATTTATTTTGATGTTGTAATTTGGTTTTTCCTATCTTCTGTGTGCTGTGAAGCCAGTACTGACCACCTCGTGGCCATAGGTTATGATGTAAGGTAGCACCACTCAAGTGTATCCAGTGTGGCCATATTTGACTATCTGCATGGTCACATGGGGGGTGGCCTCCTATAACACAGCTGGTGGTGGTTATCAGAGAATGATCATCAGAGAATCACAGGATGCTCCATCCAAGGGTGTGGATAATCTCATCTTCTCAACCTCCTCTTAATTATATGCCGGTTAAAACTCAGGAAAAAAGCGAAACAGAAATGGGAGAATGCAGCAATAGTCCACGGATCTCCTCTTACTTGTGGTTTCCTCACCATTAGTAAGAATGGCTTTCGACTCGTTTGTTTGAATAAATAATGCCAGCAGAGTGCTCTTATCTGAATTATAGGTTCCTGTGTGCTGAGCTCATTCATCTAGTGCGGTTTAAAAAGATTTGCACAGGTGAATTTACACCACAAACTTCCCTAGTAGCATCACCACAGACACTTGTCTTCAGGGGCAAGACGGTAAGGGGAGTAAAGGTGCAATATGTCCATCGTCGTAGCTTTCTTCTCCCTCTTCTACATACGTGGAACTGAGCTAGAGAAGGGACAATAAAAGTCCAGTGAAGACTGGGTAAAAAACACATTTGAGCCCAACCACTGCTCTGTCTGTCTGTCTGTCTATCCAGTTATCCTGTCTGTATGTACCTTATCCGTCCCCAGTCTTGTGTTGCCTGTCTATTTGTGTTGATCTCCGATAGTAACAGTTGGGCTAGTGAAGTCGTACCATGGGGCACCAAATGTATTCTGTACCGTGGGCCGTAAAGTCAACAACTCCCAACCCTGGTTGTCTCTCAGTGTTAAATAAAAGACCGAAACTTAGTTTTAATGGCGTTATGGGTTGGATCAGAGCTAAACAGGGAATATTTTTCCAGAATATTTTCCCCCCTTTTCTGTGAGAGAAGATGCCCATTGTAAATGTGCTGCATTAGGGGCCAGAGGAACGAGTTGCTGAATTTTTCCAACTCTGCTATTAATGCCTGATTTTCACAGCTCACTTGTCGGTTCAGTTTTAGCGAAAAAGCCGCCAGTGTAGTACATGTTGACGGCAAAGGGAGCGCAAAAACATCAGGCATTAATAGCTGTTCCGGAAAATGTTTCCAATGATCTCCTAATTTTCAAATTGAGCTAGTAATGCCTGCTTTCTGCAGTTCTATTACTGTGTACTTGAGAATACACCACAGTTTACTGTTTAGTAAGCACTCCAAGGGATTCGTGACTCCTGGGGAGTTTTACACAGATCATTGCCGGTACTCACGCTTCGTCTTTTCCCATGATAAATGATGTCCTGAGGTCTTCTTTCTGACCCTCCCTGGGGTTTGTAGGTGCTCATTACATTTAATGTGTGCATACAAGCATCATTTTCATCCTCTGAGAATATAGATTGCGAAATCCAGCCATTGTTAGACTTAATACACGTAATACGTCGTCTCGGGAAGCATTTGTTTTGAATAAACCAAAGACAGCAGATGGGGATGGGACTCTTCATCGCGGCAGCCGCTTCACCGCCGACTCTGCAGCACAAGACAGATCGTCGCTGGAGATTTCATCGCGGTAAGTATTTTACCGATTTTAGTTTGGTTAGAATAAGGGTTTAGGGGGTTAGAATTAGGGTTTTAGGGGGTTAATTTTAGTATTGGGGTTAATTTTAGTGTTAGTATTGGGGTTTAGTGTTTAGTGTTACTATTGGGGTTTGGGAATCATTTATTAGGGGGGGTATTTTCATTTTACTTTTAGATTTGTAAGAGCTGACAGTTCAGCGCTGAACTGTCAGCTCTTACATAGCTGCAGACGCGGTGAAACGGACGCGTTATACTTCATTGCTGACAGTTCAGCGTTCTAACTGCCGCGCTGAACTGTCAGTCATGAAGATGCGGCGAAGAAGTGTCCTAGACCCTAGCAGATTACTTCAATCGTATCATAATATCAAACAGCAGCATATTGGGGCATTATTATGGCTAGAGGATAGGCAAAGGGCCTATACAACCAGTGTCCAACAATGTTGGTGTCGGCTCCTGAGGAAACACATGTGATTATTTTCCTTTTAGTTTATTGCTGTATTTCCATATACACTGGTGGTTATGGACAAAGATCAATTGTGGGACTTCCAAAAGTGGTCCAGTTGCCATGGGAACCAATGGAATGTGTACATCACTTTTGGAACATTGGCCCAGAAATGACTTAACTCACCAAATTACCAACATTGTGGATACCTTTTATGCAACGGTGGCCATCCAGCTGTTTCTGAATTACGAATACCATGATTCCAAAAAGGATGTTGAGGGCTGATGGGATTAGTAGTTCATCCGCAGCTAGAGGGCTGCACCTACGGTTGCCACCTTTTCTACAAAAAAAAGTACCGATGTTCTGACAAAAAACTCGAGCAAATTCTACTGCACAGGCAGTGCACTGTCAATCAGCCGTAACTTTGGCAGAAGTGCGCTTGCGCGAGGGACACACACCACCTCACGCCCCATTCGGATCAGCTGCGGTGACAGGTAAGTATAAGCGTACTACTGATTATTGTCATTTACTAGCATAGCAAGCAATTGGTAAAACTTATATCAGTTACATGCTACGCTAGTAAGTGGAAGACACACACGGAGGACACAGGGGGACATACGGGAGCCTAAGGTGCCGATCACAACTCCCATCAAGAAGAGCCAGCCCCCCCGTGTGTCCCCCTCTGTCCCCCGTGTGTGACTGTCACTTACTAGCGTAGCATGTCACTGATATAAGTTTTACCAATTGCTTTCTACGCTAGTAAATGACAATAATCAGTAATACGCTTATACTTACCTGTCACCGCAGCTGATCCGAAGGGGGCGTGAGGTGGTGTGTGTCCCTCGCGCAGGCGTTCTACTGGCAAAGTTGCGGCTGATTGACAGCCGTAACTGTGTGCGCATGCGCTGTGGTGCGCGATGAGCGAATTCTACCGCGCCTGTGCAGTAGAATTTGCTTGACAAATTTGATAGAACACCGGCCTTGCTGGTGCCTCCATAGACGTAACATTGGCATCAAGCCAATTTGTTTACCGGCCTGCCTGTAAATTACCAGCTGGTTGGCAATCCTAGCCACACCTAGGACTTAATGTATAAAGTACTCTGCTTATTTTGTTGTGCACAGCCATTTTGAACAGCAAATTAGGAGACTTGGGCGCGTTGGTCTGGGATAGGCAGCCAAAGCAACATAGAAACATTTTGATCCAACAATGTAACTACGTATCTATGTAACCAGGGACTAAACCCTACATATTTCCTTTAAAATTGCTTTATTCACATAGCAAACGTTTCTTGGATTACAATGTTAGCCTTTTTTACTTATGTCCCAATATACCAGGCATGGGCTCTGCCCCTCTGGGCCAGTAGGATTCCTTGGCTGCCTAGTCACCCAGCTAGCCCAGTGTTATAATACCAAAACAATGTTAAAATGTAATCTGATAAAACTTTCCGTTTCAGTTATGTGAAGACTCTGAATTCCTTCTCTTGTGCTTTCTTCATCTAGCATGCTCTAAAGCTGTCTGTAACATACTCCTGGCTATTTAAATATCCTGGACTGCAGGCTCTATAATATATGGTGAGTATGATTTAATCAAATATTCATTTAAACAGTTTTTCTTGTTTTTCATATGAAAAGTACATACAGAAGAAATGTAGTACCTGGGAAGTTTAGTCCTTTGATTTCTAATGCAGAGAATAGTGCTGAAAGGATTAACAAATGATGCAAAGATTAAGGTAAAAAAATAAATACATGTATAGATGAAAAGAAATATGTTATGTCTACTGTTTTTGACATTACATTAAGGCTCAAAATGCAATTATAAATTCTGTAATGAAGGCGATTCAGCCAATCCCTTGGCCTTCTCATGTCCCGCCTCCACTGCTGCGGAAGTCAGATTTGTTTATTGTGATCATTTGCACTATATGTGTCTCATTATTATTTCACTATTTGTTTGTTTTTTTGTTTTTTTTTACAGATGGCAAGAAAAAAGGTGATTTTTGTGACAACACTGATTTTTATATGCTTCGGGTTGTTTGCTATCTTTGTTGAGGTTCAGTTCTTGAATTACTGCCCTATTTGCTACCAGAAGGAACCTTTATTCACCTATCGTTTGGACTACGACGAAAAGTATGTGCTTTCACCGGAAATTGACTGTAAAAAGAACCCTCCTTTCCTGGTGCTTCTGGTAACCACCACTTACGACCAAAAACCTGCCCGGATGGCAATCCGTCAGTCGTGGGGCAAGGCGAGAACTATCAAGGGTAACCACGTGGTTTCGTTTTTTCTTTTGGGGGCCACTGCAAGCCCACAAGACCAAGCCAGTCTTGTCGAGGAAAGCAAAAGCTACAGAGACATAATGCAGAGGGACTTCATCGATGCGTATTCCAATCTAACCATTAAAACTATTATGGGGATCGACTGGATTCACCACTTTTGCCCAGAGACAAGCTACGCGATGAAGGTAGACACAGACGTGTTTGTCAATACACTATATCTTGTTGACCTACTCTTACGGAAGAATAAAACGTCAAACTTTTTCACTGGGTTCTTAAAACCAAACGAGTACCCTATACGTAGCCCCTTTAGCAAATGGTACGCAAGCGTGCATGAGTATCCGGATATCAAATACCCACCGTTTTGTTCGGGGACAGGGTATGTGTTTTCCGTAGATGTGGCCCATAAGATCCACAACATCACAGCGGTGGTGCCCTTTTTTAAACTAGAGGATGTCTACATTGGTTTGTGCTTGGACAGGTTAAAAATTCCTCTGGACGAGCTCCACACAGAGCAAACCTTTTTCCCAGACAGAATATCTTTCTCCGTGTGCAATTACCGAAAAATCATAACTTCACATGGCATGAATCCACACGAGATAGAACTGTACTGGAAAACCTTGGAGAGCTCAGCTGACGAAAAGTGCTGAGCATAAACAGTCCTTGGGTATTAGCAGGGGGAGCCAATATGGGCTTGCAAAAATAAGCACGCTGGTTCGGGTTCCATTTGAACAGGTAGAGAAGCAGCATGGTGTACTGACTGTGAAATTTAAATTTCCATTGAAGTGTTCCTGTTACACTGGCTGTCGGAAGTTAAGTTCAGTAAAGGCTCACATTGTTCAGAGCCTGATAATGCTCAGGAACATCAACTTTGATCTCTTTTCAGGATAATAGCACCTGGGGCAATATCATCCACTTTGTAAGATTGTTTTTTTGGAGCGCCATGCAGAAGGCAAAGCATACGGCATAAAATATGTAAATATATTTATTTAAAAAAAAATATTACATATAAGATCGAGTGTTGTTTTTAAATAGAAATGCTTTAATGTAATATTGCAAATGAAGGACATTATTGAGTTATTTTTGCTCCATATATCTCTATCGGGCCGACATCTTGAGTGAGATGAATGAAGATTTGACCCATCGGACCCAAGATGTCCGCCTCCATATACAGCCATATGGACTCAATAAGGTACTTTATTTATAATCTTTCGTTAAAGCATTTCTGTTTAAAATACCTACACTTGAGGCTATTTTTCAATAAGACAGAACTTCTTTAGTTGTCCCATAAGAAATATTAATTCCTCTTCACTCACCTGAAGTATTTTCCCCGTCGTCTTACTTCCCAAAACGTTTCCGGCTGTTGGGGGTATGGAACTAGGTTTGGTGCTAGGCCCTGGTCAAAAGCCCACTATGCCCATTAGATAATGTGGCACTGCCTGCACCTCACTATTAAAGAATAGCTCCAACTGTGTAAAGGGAAGGGATCCGGTAAGAATGGATGGGAAGAAAGATACAGGACTATTACACCGTAGATGTATTTCTTGTAATTGAATATACCTTGAAGAGCTTATGAACAACTGTTTGGATGTAACTAGACATTTATTGTTTTCGAATACCTCAAACTACTTGAGGTAAGGTCAACTCAACATATAATTAAAGGACACCAACAACTTTCCAAAATGTTTAATAGTGAATGCATATTGTTATATAGAAAGCATTATATGGATTTTCTCCCTGTCATGTTAAATAATGCACCCTATATATTTAAGTACTGTGTTCACAGGGGTATAGATTCCCCCACAGGAATGGTAAACTATGTTTTGTATTAGGCTGCTGTATACTCACTATAGATTAATGGTACATAAAATATGTTCTCAGCGCCCTCTATATGTCATTAAGACACATTACATCAAGGGCCGCTCTAATGTGCTAGAGGTCTGAGCTTTTAAAATGGGCCCCTCTACTTCCTGTATTTATAGAAATAGAAAAGTGGGGCACAAATTAGCTCTTAACCCTTTCGTGACCGTACTTTATGGAAATTTGTGATCTTCTTGAACAACGTTTTAACACGTCTGCCGTGGTTGTGGAATTTCCCCCTTTCTATTTTATGGTACCCACGCAACATAAAAATTGTTGTGTTTTTTTAAGGATAAAAAAGCTTTATTTAAATATCTTTATTTTGATCACATCATATAGTTTATTATAAAACAATTTATTTTTTTTATATTATGGAAAATTTAATTATGGGAAAAAAACTCCCACTCCCCCCCCCCCCTAACTTTTACATGAAATTTGTTTTTACACATCTATAAACACTAATGAAAAAATCTGTCAAATAGATTCTAATATTTGGGAGAACCTTTTTTTGAAAAAACTTTTTTTGCAAGTTTAAGACAATAAGTACAAGAAGCGCATTTGCTCTTTCAGAATTACTTCTTAACTTACTATTGCAGCCCTAACCCTAACGGCAACTTAGAATTTTTATTTTTTATTTAAAAACATCCATTGTCCTTTGATTGCACTATTTGCCATGATGAGACAGACACGCCTACTGTCATCAAGAGGTTATATATAAAAAATAAAATAAAAAGTAATGAGATGGCAGAGGTGAATGTTATATCTATTCTTTTTGGAAGAAACTACAGGGAGTGTTTTTTTTTATTATTATTTTATTTTACATATTATGCATATTGGTTGAGAGTTCCCAGTATGAAAAAAAACAGGGTAACTGTGTCACATGTTAAATTTAGAGTTAGAGGTTTAAAGCAATCCATTGCACCTCACTTGGGCACCCAGAAGTTAAATAATTGAAGAAAACTCAATATAACAATCCAATCACTCTTATATGAAATCAGATATACCACTTTTTTGTGATTTTTTTTTTTTTTTGGTGACACCATTCTGCCAAAACTGTTTGACCCTCTTGTTTATCCACGTGTGTATATATTATTTACAGTCGATAGGTCAAAAGCTTACAAAAGAGCAGTGTTAATTTTGTTTAAGTCCTAGTCTTTGGACTAAAATGTCATTTTAGTTTAATGTTATTTTAGTCATCTGCAATTGTTTTAATTTTTTTCTTGTTTTAGTCTAAAATCTCGAGTAGTGAGGGAGGTAATAGGTCTGAGAAGGCTGTTACATAGTATTAAGTTATCTTGCTAGGGAGATGGGAGGGAACAGGTCTGAGAAGGCTGTTACAAAGTGTTAAGTTAACTTGCTAGGGAGATGGGAGGGGACAGGTCTGAGAAGGCTGTTACACAGTGTTAAGATAACTTGCTAGGGAGATGGGAGGGGACAGGTCTGAGAAGGCTGTTACACAGTGTTAAGTTAGCTTGCTAGGGAGATGGAAGGGCACAGATCTGAGAAGGCTGTTACACAGTGTTAAGTTAACTTGCTAGGGAGATGGGAGGGAACAGGTCTGAGAAGGCTGTTACATAGTGTTAAGATAACTTGCTAGGGAGATGGGAGGGAACAGGTCTGAGAAGGCTGTTACACAGTGCTAAGATAACTTGCTAGGGAGATGGGAGGGAACAGGTCTGAGAAGGCTGTTACACAGTGTTAAGTTAACTTGCTAGGGAGATGGGAGGGAACAGGTCTGAGAAGGCTGTTACACAGTGTTAAGTTAACTTGCTAGGGAGATGGGAGGGCACAGATCTGAGAAGGCTGTTACATAGTATTAAGTTAACTTGCTAGGGAGATCGGTGGGGAAACTCATTTGACCAGGCGAATCAGATGGAGGAGTATCCTCTTCTTCTGTAGTTTGCAGGGCATTGTTCCAGGGGGCAGACAGGCACAGGGAGCCCGTGTCTCAGCCAATCCAGCTACAGATAGAGTCAGGGGACTGGGCTTTGTCAGAGATCCATTGGTACCAGAAGTCCAAATAGGTACATGCAATAGTCCTTAAAATTTCAGTCACATTTTAGTCAGTTGAGGAATATTGCAATGGATTGTTTTCATAGTTTTAGTCCTATTAACTAAGTTTTTATTTAGTTATTGTATTGTTTTAGTCACTGAAAACATAAACTATGACAAACATGTTTAGTTTAATTAACACTGCAACAGAGCCGGGTAAGTTGCTAATAATGGGTGCATGACTATGTTTGCATTTCTGTGTGTATTGGGGGGGTGGGGGGTGGAGAAGGGGGGGGGAGGGCAACATTTTAATTCTTGTGCCCCGGGTTTATTACCTTCAGTTGTTTTGTTTTTTCTTAGCCCAGACAGTGTTACATATCATATATCCATCAATTGTGCATCAAAATTAGAAACATAAAAGTTCCACACACATTTAAAGTAAAGTAAAAGTAAGTGTCAGGCAAATAACGTAAATCAAATAGTGAAAATGTTAAATGTTATTTTGTTTTATAAATAAATGTGACTACGGTTTACTTTAACAATATTTATTTTGAATTATAATGAATTACACCGACGTGGGTCTATTTACTATTTGATTTACTCCGCAGGAAATTGAGAATCACATATTTATATCTTATTAACAGATGTAATTATATAGAAAAGTTGCCAACTATGGCTACAAACAGCCTGCAAGTGCCGTCTCTGTCCCCAAACATCTTGCCAGTTCCTCCTCTGTCCACAAACTAGTGGCCAGTGCCATCGCTGTCCCCTTGTCTGTCTCTCTCTGTCCCATCCCCCAATTACTAGGTCTCTCTACTCTGGTCTATCTCAAAGCCCTCCACTCGCCTTGTCCGTCTCTCTCCATCTTAAAATGTCTATCTCTCCTATCTCCCTTTGTTTGTCTCTCTCCTACCCACGTTCCCCAATGTCTGTCTCCCTCCCCTCACCCTTTGTTTGTCTCTCTCACATTACCCTTCTGTTTGTGCCTCTCTACCCTCACCCATTTGTCTCTCTCTATCCCCTCACCCCCATTTGTCTATGTTCTCTCTCATCTCTCATCCCCATTTGTGTATGTTCTCTCTCTCCCGTCACCCTCATTTGTCTATGTTCTCTCTCTCCCCTCACCCCCATTTGTCTATGTTTTCTTTCTCCCATAACCTGCAATTTGTCTATGTTCTTTATTACCTCTTAACCCCAATTTGTGTATGTTCTCTCTCGCCCCTCACCCTCATTTGTCTATGTTCTCTCCTTACTCCTATTTGTCTATGTTCTCTCTCTTCTCTCACCCCCATTTGTCTATGTCCTTTCTCTCCCCTCACCCTCATTTGTCTATGTTCTCTCTCTCCCCCAAATCCCTATTTGTCTATGTTCTCTCCTCACTCTCATTTGTCTCTGTTCTCTCTCTTCTCTCACCCCCATTTGTCCATGTTCTCTCTCTCCCCCCATTTGTCTATGTTTTCTTTCCCCCCTAACCCCTATTTGTCTATAATCTCTCTCTCCCCCATTTGTCCATGTTCTCTCTCTCCCCCCATTTGTCTATGTTCTCTCTCTGCCCTCGCCCCCCATTTGTCTCTGTTCTCTCTCTTCTCTCACCCCCATTTGTCCATGTTCTCTCTCTCCCCCCATTTGTCTATGTTTTCTTTCCCCCCTAACCCCTATTTGTCTATAATCTCTCTCTCCCCCATTTGTCTATGTTCTCTCTCTGCCCTCGCCCCCCATTTGTCTATAATCTCTCTCTCCGCCTATTTGTCTATGTTCTCTCTCTCCCCTCACCATTTCTCTCTGTTCTCTCTCTGCCTATTTGTCTATATTCTCTCTCTCCCCCATTTGTCTTTGTTCTCTCTCTGCACTCGCCCCCCATTTGTCTATGTTCTCTCTCTGCCCTCGCCCCCCATTTGTCTATGTTCTTTCTCTGCCCTCGCCCCCCATTTGTCTATGTCCTCTCTCTCCCCTCACCATTTCTCTCTGTTCTCTCTCCCCTCTGTATTTTCTGCCAGATCAGACAGCGCTGCTCACGTTCCCCGCGCTTAGTGATGACTCAGAGGGTCGTTCCAATGCTGATGACTCAGAGCGCCATTCCAATGCTCTGAATCTTGCCTCATGAAGTAGCGAAACCTGTGGTCTCTGAAGTCTGAGATGGCAGGAAGCACAGAGAGGAAAGAGAACAGAGACAAACGTCAAAGTGCCACCTAGGTCAATTTCCCCACCAGGACCCATGTAGGGGCCGGTTTTGTCTCCATCCCAAGCATTTCCCCCTTCAGCAAAGTTAGTTAGCGTCTCTAGGTAAATGATGGCCTTGTCCACTGCCCAAAAGCAGCCTGTTTACATTTAAAAAATATATGTATTTTTATCTGTATATATGTAAATAAACTATTGTATAAATATAATTACATTTTACAGGTATTGTTTACCCAAGGGCTATATCATTCCCTATATATGGAGACCATTGTCCACAGGGTAGTCTATTTAATACTCTTATTTAATGTACAGCATGTAACCAGTTGCTTCCAGGGACCTGTATCCCATTGGCCAGCTCTCTCAATATTTTGTTACTGGGGTGAGGATTAAGGTTTAGGGCCAGGCTGACCCCAGATCTCTAGACTTCGACAACAAAATGTGCAAATGGGGATCTACATTCTGTGTTAGCTTGCCCTGGGGGTTGGTCAGACAAAGCATGTTCCCCGACTGTCCCGCTAATCTGCAGTTCCGATTTTCATTCTCCTGAACATACTGAATATTGCCCATGGTCGGAGGGTTGTACATGCTGGATAACATCCATATGCGAGAGTGATGGCGCTCCACCTCCAAAGCCATTCCCCTGGCGTCCAATATTGCCAGGGGAACTGTTTTACCTGCAGTTCCTCCACTTTGCACACACAGAACCCTTGTGGAGCGCCAACTACCGAGCCAACGTTATATCTAAGCAGATCACTTAAGCGGTGCTCAGTACAGTAACCACACCCCCATTTGATTCAGGGAAGCCTCTGAGAAATTCATAGTGCAGGGCTGCATTGGGTTGAATAGAAACTGCGAATCAGTCTATATATTACTGATTTTATCCCTTGTATTTTCCTGTATTAAATGGCAATGGAGACACCCTAGTCCCCAGTGGGTCTGTGCTCCCAGTGCCTACAGGTGCAATCGAGCCAGCATGTATAGTAACAGCAAAAACACAAAAGTTTGGCAGTACAAAGACTGGTACTGAAAGGAACAGTAACATCAGTGACTGCAAGTTGGAATGACAGTTCCTACACATGCGCGATAGCCTCACAAGCTCCGCCTCTGGCACCCCTATTTGCTGGGGGCAAGAGTTGGGAGGTATGATAAAGTGTTGGGATGTGTTACAGTGTACCAGTGACACCCAGGAGGAGGAACCCTTGTTGCAAGATCACCTCTTGGGAAGTACTTTGTGGTGTTCACCCTGACAAATATGTACCCGAAGGTTGAGCCCAGGGTAATGTTTTGCCAGGGGCTTGTGCGGCACCAGTACAAACTAGAGGTAACCAGGAATGGGTTGCTGGAGTACTCTGAGCAGCACAGGAGACAAGACAGACTGGAACTGGTTGATGATATAAATAGGCTGAGAACAAGCGGAGTCAAGGAACAAGCCAGGGGGTCGAGGCAGGCAGAAGTCAAACAAGGTCAAAAACAGGCTGAGGATTCAAGGCAGGCAGAGATCAAACGAAGTCAAGGTACTATCTGGGGTCGATGCAGGCGGAGATCAAAAACAGAGTCAAAAAACAAGCCCAAGGGTCAATATTAGAAGTCAGACGAAATATAACAATAGCCCAAAAATAGAGAGAACTCTTTGCACAGGCAACTAGAAAATGATTGAACAGGTAAATAAATATAGGAAATAATTAGCATAGACCAATGGAGAAGGAGATGGGTGTGTCAGGAGGGAGGAACAGGAAAAAACAAAAAGAATACAGAACACTAAAATATATATGCATATATATTACAATAGAAGAGGATCCCAAGTGATAGAAAGAAAGTAAAACCGAAAATAAAACAAAAATGAAGGCATCTATTTGAAGTCTGTATAGAGAGCAAACAGACTCAAAAAACATGGCCACCGTAGATGAAAAACGTCTCCAGAAGTCACTAGTGACTTCCTGACTCCAAAAACATGGCTGCCGTAACAACATGAGAGCTATGATGGCGTGAGGAAGAAGGTGACAAGCGGTGTGAGGTGATCAGGTGAGTGACAGGATGTATGGCGCCATCACTGTTGTACATAACAAACGGCTATTATTCTTTTTTCTTTTACTTTAAAAAACACTTTAATGTTTAGGATTTTGACATAACCGTCAATGTGTTGTTACCACGGTGGCATAGAAAAAAGAGGACTAACGTATTTGAGCCCCTTTGACACTAAGAAATTGTCAATCTGTTATTCGTCTCCCAGGTTACAAGATTACCTCCAAAATAGGCGGTGCTGGTGGTGCAAAAGCTGATAGGGTTGTGAAAAGCGGTGTTACCGCCTCTCAGTGAAACGGCTAAGGAAACTGTTGGAGTGGCCATTTTGGAATTGCATAACCATTTTTAGATAGCTTAGTTAGATTTATTTAATTTTCGTTAAAATGAATTGTTTTATTTTTTTAACAAACATTTTATACATAAAATAAGTGATATATATATATATATATATATATATATATATATATATATATAAGCAAACATAAAATATTTAAAACAGATTTTAACATGATCAATAGGTTGTATAAGTCGTTTTCCACCCCCTATTTATTTGTGTATAGTACCTAAAAAATGTCTTGTAGGAACGATATGGAAGAAAGACATATCTGTAAATAACATTTAAAAAGGGTACAACTTGTGTGCCCACACTATGTGAAATATGAATCATCACAGATGAACAAACATATGATAATCGTGGCTAAAAATATATTCCTATTTGTGGGAATGGTTAAATGGAAACTGACAATTTATTGTGTATTTTATTGGATGTAAATATATAAGAATGTGGACTTACTATGTTCTGTTTTGTCTCTATAATAATATTATTTTTATATTACATAATTTTTGTATTTTGTCATTCAACACAGCAGCACTTTGGAATAATAATTAGAACTAGTGTGTTTTATTAACTTTGATTTTTTTAACCCGTGCAGGACAATGTTTTTCTTTGTTTTGATGTCCGTTGAGGATAATGGCTATTTTGTTACTTTTTAAATTAACTCCCACATATTATAGATTTTTGTTGTTATTGAGACTTTGTGTAATGTAAACATTTGAATAAAGATTGTAAAAATGGCAAAAAAAAAAAAACAGTGTTGTTTTTTTTGTTGTTGTTGTGGGAAACAGTATATAACTTTCCCCTGTTTATCTGACACAAGATCCAAATTTGTCAGTTGGAGATAGGAAGGATTTTGACAATCTCTGTTCAGACAACATTGTCATGTATGTTTTGCATTTATTGCATGTGATAAATGTGATTGAATTTCACAGTGATCACATCAATAAATACAAAAAATAATAGTTGATCCAGGTCTACCTAACTGTTAAGGCAAACAGGATCACCTCACCCCATCCATCCCCCCAAATTTGGGGGAGGGTAGCAATGGATTGGGATATGTCCCTAGATATATCACAAATTTCACTGCAATAGGTCAGACAGCCTGTCAGACACCCTTACATACTACACACAGTCACACTTACAGACAGTAATACACACATTGACTCACACAGAGAAACACACACAATTACACAGACAGTAATACACACATTGACTCACACATAGAGAAACACACACAATTACACAGACAGAAATACACACACATTGACACACCCACACACATTGACACACACACTTACACACACTTTAATAAAAAAAATAAAACAAAGTTTTACTATTGGTCCTCCTCCATGCTTATTTAATTTAATTTGCAGGGAGGAGGATGTTTCTGGCGGTGTATGCATAGGCAGAACACCGCCGGGCAGCGCCAGCCCCACCTCTAGGAGGAGGGATCAGGGAGAGAGCTCCCTGTCTCTGGCCAGCTTCTACCCAATTGTGACTGTCCATGTGAGACAGTCACATGGGCAGCGGGGGCCCACGGGGCCCCTACCTTGGGCCCCCAGGAATCAGTGGGCCCTGGACAGATGCCCGCACTTTTTTTTTTTTTTAAAGGGCCCGGGGCCCGCCGGGCCCGTGATGAGTGTATCGCCCGTCACCCCCAGATGGCGGCCCTGGTGTGTGTGTGTGTGTCTCTCTCTCTCTCTCTCAATACAGAGCTCCACAGCAATAAAACTCACCGTAATGTGCAGTGTGGGACTGCAGCAATGAGCTCCCGAGGAATAAATGTCCCTGTAATATGCTCCTCAGCAATAACACTCTCAGTAATGTATCTTTAAACGGCAGGAAGTGTGTTTATAAAATAGATTATATAAATAACATAATTTGTTGATATCCTGCATGACTTCACTCAGTACAGCAATAGCTTTCTATAGTATATAAAACAACTAATTACTGGTATTGCCCCACAATTGGTCACATAGAAAGATAGAATGTGTCGGCCGATAAGAACCATTCAGTCCATCTAGTCTGCCCCAAATCTACATTACATAGGCCTAAAACCTAATTGTCCCTCTCTCAATAAATTAAATGATGAGAGGTATCAGGGCAGCACAGTGACCAGAACACTCGTGATGTATATAGTGATGTCACGTGATGTCATAATAGCAGCTGCATATATTACTCACCTGACCTGCATCCCACTCACACACAGATCTGACAGCAGAGCAGCTTCTACCCAGCTCTCTGCAGCACACATATTATACATCTCCCAGACACACACAACATACTAACACACAAATTCCTCAGCCTGGTATACATCTCTCTCTCTCTCACATCTCACATACATACACTCGTTACGCGAAGTCCCATCTCTTGATTTGTCACTTTATTACTCTTTAAGCCGCGAGATGACAGCGACCGATCGGAAAAAGTAATTCACTGGGTAAGAGTCTGATGTGTTACATGGTGTGTGAGTATTAACCAGCTGTGTGTGATGCTCTGTGTAAGTAATTCACTGGGTAAGAGTCTGATGTGTTACAGAGTGTGTGAGTATTAACCAGCTGTGTGTGATGCTCTGTGTAAGGAATTCACTGGGTAAGAGTCTGATGTGTTACATGGTGTGTGAGTATTAACCAGCTGTGTGTGACGCTCTGTGTAAGGAATTCACTGGGTAAGAGTCTGATGTGTTACAGAGTTTGTGAGTATTATCCAGCTGTGTGTGATGCTCTGTGTAAGGAATTCACTGGGTAAGAGTCTGATGTGCTACAGAGTTTGTGAGTATTAACCAGCTGTGTGTGATGCTCTGTGTAAGGAATTCACTGGGTAAGAGTCTGATGTGTTACAGAGTTTGTGAGTATTATCCAGCTGTGTGTGATGCTCTGTGTAAGGCAGTCATGTCCAAAGTCCGGCCCGCGGGCCAGTTGCGGCCCGTCCTTTACTTCCATACGGCCCCAGAGACACGGCTGATCAATGTCTCCCTCTAAAAAAAAAAAAAGAAACCTCCGTGCTGCCTGTTCGGCTCCCCGTGCAGTGTGCCGACACGGAAGTGCCGACAGGTCACGTGACCGGCGCGCTGACGTCATACGCGCGCCGGGTCACGTGACCTATCGGCACAACCACCTGTGAGACGAACAGGCAGCATGGAGAAGACCATGCTGCCTGCCACTAGCCACCAGGGAAAGGTAAGTGCTGGGGACTGGGGAGATTGGGGGAAAGTACTGGGGAAAGAGGCAGGGGCTTATTAATGATAAGGTAACACTGACATATTATTGGGCAAATTAGCTGGGGAATATTAATGGCAACTAACACTGGTATATTACTGGGCAAATTGGCTGGGGCATATAAAATGGCAAATAACTGGTATATTACTGGGCAAATTGGCTGGGGCATATAAAATGGCAAATAACACTGGCATATTACTGGGCAAATTGGCAGGGGCATATTAAATAGCAAATAACACTGGCATATTACTGGGAAAATTGGCAGGGGCATATTAAATGGCAAATAACATTGGCATATTATTGGGAATATTGGCAGGGGCAAATTAAATGGCAAAAAACACTGGCATATTACTGGGAAAATTGGCAGGGGCATATTAAATGGCAAATAACTGGCATATTACTGGGCAAATTAGCAGGGGATATTAAATGGCAAATAACTGGTATATTACTGGGCAAATTGGCTGGGGCATATAAAATGGCAAATAACACTGGCATATTACTGGGCAAATTGGCAGGGGCATATTAAATAGCAAATAACACTGGCATATTACTGGGAAAATTGGCAGGGGCATATTAAATGGCAAATAACATTGGCATATTATTGGGAATATTGGCAGGGGCAAATTAAATGGCAAAAAACACTGGCATATTACTGGGAAAATTGGCAGGGGCATATTAAATGGCAAATAACATTGGCATATTATTGGGAAAATTGGCATGGACATATTAAATGGCAAATAACACTGGCATATTACTGGGAAAATTGGTAGGGGCATATTAAATGGCTAATAACACTGGCATATTACTGGGAAAATTGGCAGGGACATATTAAATGGCAAATAACACTGGCATATTACTGGGAAAATTGGCAGGGGCATATTAAATGGCAAATAACACTGGAATATTATTGGGCAAATTGGCTGGGGCATATTAAATGGCATATAACACTGGCATATTATTGGGCAAATTGGCCGAGAGAACCATGCATGGGAAGGGAGAAGAGAGAGACATAAATGGAATGGTAGAGGAGAGACAGACAGACATGGGTTCGCAGAGGAGAGACAGACAAATATGGGATGGCAGAGGAGAGACAGACAGACATGGGATGGCAGAGGAGAGACAGACAAACATGGGATGGCAGAGGAGAGACAGACAAACATGGGATGGCAGAGGAGAGACAGACAGATATGGGATGGCAGAGGAGAGACAGACAGATATGGGAAGGGGAGAGGAGAGACAGACAGATATGGGATGGCAGTGGAGAGACAGACAGATATGGGAGAGGAGAGACAGACAGATATGGGATGGCAGAGGAGAGACAGACAAACATGGGATGGCAGAGGAGAGACAGACAAACATGGGATGGCAGAGGAGAGACAGACAGATATGGGAAGGGTTAGTTGTGTTCCTGACATATATTTCAGCATCTTGTGTTGTTGTTTTTTTTTCATCTGGCCTTCAGATATGAAAGGCAGAGTGATTTTACTACTGTTTAGAATTGTCATTCAAATCGTTTGCAATAAAGTTTGCATAAAATAGTTCATTTGTACTTAATTTTAACTGTCAGGCAAAATGGTCGGCCCTCACGCATGTTCACTTCATCAAGTCTGGCCCTCTTTGAAAAAAGTTTGGACACCACTGGTGTAAGGAATTCACTGGGTAAGATTCTGATGTGTTACATGGTGTGTGAGTATTAACCAGCTGTGTGTGATGCTCTGTGTAAGGAATTCATTGGGTAAGAGTCTGATGTGTTACAGAGTTTGTGAGTATTATCCAGCTGTGTGTGATGCTCTGTGTAAGGAATTCACTGGGTAAGAGTCTGATGTGTTACAGAGTGTGTGAGTGTTAACCAGCTGTGTGTGATGCTCTGTGTAAGGAATTCACTGGGTAAGAGTCTGATGTGTTACAGAGTGTGTGAGTATTAACCAGCTGTGTGTGATGCTCTGTGTAAGGAATTCATTGGGTAAGAGTCTGATGTGTTACAGAGTTTGTGAGTATTATCCAGCTGTGTGTGATGCTCTGTGTAAGGAATTCATTGGGTAAGAGTCTGATGTGTTACAGAGTTTGTGAGTATTATCCAGCTGTGTGTGATGCTCTGTGTAAGGAATTCACTGGGTAAGAGTCTGATGTGTTACAGAGTGTGTGAGTGTTAACCAGCTGTGTGTGATGCTCTGTGTAAGGAATTCACTGGGTAAGAGTCTGATGTGTTACAGAGTTTGTGAGTATTATCCAGCTGTGTGTGATGCTCTGTGTAAGGAATTAGTTATGGACAAAACTGCAGAATTGGATAAAAATCTGAAAATATAATGATATAGGAAAATGATCTTATTGGGAAATCAAGGAAATATACTAAAAATAACACAAACTGTCAGATTGTAGCAAGTTATTTACCAAATTACTATGCCTAGTCTGCCCTCTTGTGTCCAACAAACTACACTCCACCATTTAAAGGGAAATAATAAGGTGGATTTTCAAATGATAAATGGCGTCAGTGGCTGACATTTTAAATAGAAATGCTTTAGCCAGAGGGCAGACATATTGTTTTGAATCTCAGGTCCTTAATTTGGGTCAGATTCTAAAAAACATGTCTGCCCGCTGCCTACAGTTGTCCTTTAAAAGGTGTTTAGTCCAATAAATGAGGGGGTAGCGTAAGGTGAGAAACTAAAATAGATCCAGGGGGATCCCTTGCTGCGGCACCCTGCTTGCTGAGTGCCGCTCCACAACATTATTTGGGATTCAACAAAGAAAGGAGAATTATAGTTGGGGCGAGAGATACTAAGAAACACAGGGAAAGAGGAACACAATGCAGATAAGTGTTTATTCTCTATATCCACAGTACAATATATGAGGGTCATGTATAAACTGGGCACACACACAGATAGAGCCAAATACTGGCACTATCAGCGTCTGCTCGTATGGAAACGTTTAGCGGTCTGCAGAGCCTCTGACGGTTTCACAGTTCTGGGTAGCGCCGGTACAGAGAAGTAGAGTGAATAACACTCTACTTCTCTGGTTCACAACTGAACTCCATGCTACATATTCTCCCTCTACTTTACCTGGACCTCTATGTCTTCTATAAGTTTCCTTTACCCACGCATTTTACTCTAACACGTATTGCTCTCTCTGTCTCTCTCTCTCTCTCCAGTAAACGGATTCCTACATAGTTGGGTAGTGAGGAGCATAGGATGTTATCTGACCCTGAGAGCCCAATGCAGGAGATCAATGAGCTGGAAATGGAGACACAGGACCTGGTGCTGTGTAACTGCAATCCCTCGGGGGTTAGAGAACCCAAGTTCATGCAGCCATATTCCCAGGCCCTGTGAAGGTAACGTTGGACAACATATGGGCAGAGGTAGATTTCTGTGACGGGATTGGCATTTAGATCACTCTAGCCAATAACATCACAGTCACACATTGCCATTTATAAAAACATTATTGACATGTCATGACATTAACATTAATGACATCACATGGTGGGAGTGGCCACTATATTTAATTTCTCTTACCAAGGCAAAATGCCACCTTTATAAAGGAGCATTGCTAAGCTCCTAAATGATCAGGGGCTACAGCAGTGCTGTATTTACCGCGAGGCATCCTAGGCGAATGCCTAGGGCGGCAAATTTTGGGGGGCAGCAGCGCCCCCCAGCACTGAAAAAAAAAATGTAAAAAAATAAAAATCTGGCCCTTTAAAAAAAAAAAAAAATAGGTGAGAGGGGTTCAGAAGATCCCCCTCACCATCTCTGCCTGCCAGGCTGCACGGGGAGCCGAACAGGCAGCACAGAGAAACCTCCGTGCTGCCTGTTCGGCTTCCCGTGCAGTGTGACACGGAAGTGCCGACAGTCACGTGACCGGCGCGCTGACGTCATACGAGCGCCAGGTCACGTGACCTGTCGGCACACCTGCCTGGGAGCCGAACAGGCAGCATGGAGGAGACCATGCTGCCTGCTACTAGCCACCAGGGAAAGGTAAATGCTGGGGAGATGGGGGGCAAATTGGCTGGGGCTTTTTAAATGGCAAATAACCCTGGCATATTGGGCAAATTAGCAGGGGCATATTAATGGGACATAACACTGGCATATTACTGGGCAAATTAGCAGGGGCATATTCAGTGGCAAATAACACTGGCATATTATTGGGCAAATTACCAGGGGCATATTGAATGGCAAATAACACTGGCATTTTATTGGGCAAATTGGCAGGGGCATATTAAATGGCAAATAACACTGGCATATTATTGGGCAAAATGGCAGGGGCATATTAAATGGCAAATAACACTGGCATATTATTGGGCAAATTGGCAGGGGCATATTAAATGGCAAATAACACTGGCATATTATTGGGCAAATTGGCAGGGGCATATTAAATGGCAAATAACACTGGCATATTATTGGGCAAATTGGCAGGGGCATATTAAATGGCAAATAACACTGGCATATTATTGGGCAAAATGGCAGGGGCATATTAAATGGCAAATAACACTGGCATATTATTGGGCAAATTGGCAGGGGCATATTAAATGGCAAATAACACTGGCATATTATTGGGCAAATTGTCAGGGGCATATTAAATGGCAAATAACACTGGTATATTATTGGGCAAATTAGCAGGGGTATATTAAATGGCAAATAACACTGGCATATTGTTGGGCAAATTGTCAGGGGCATATTAAATGGCAAATAACACTGGCATATTATTGAGCAAATTGTCTGGGGCTTATTAATGGCAAATAACACTGGCATATTATTGGGCAAATTAGCAGGGGCATATTAAATGGCAAATAATACTGGCTTAATATTGGGCAAATTGGCTGGGGCATATTACCAGTAAATGGCAGAATAACACTGGCATATTATTGGGCAAATTGGCTGGGAAATATTAATGGCAAATTATACTATAATATTGGCAATGTGTATGTAATGGGGTGATAGAGGCAGTGGTGTATCTTGGTTTTGTGCTGCCCTAGTCAGACAAATTTTGGGCACCCCCCCTACCCACGATGCACACCCACGACATGACCCATAACCCACGTTGCACACCAAGGACATGCCCCATTACCCCATTTACATGCCTCTATCAACCCATTACATACACATTGCGATATTATTTGCCCATAATATTCCCCAGCCAATTTGCCCAATAATATGCCAGTGTTATTTGCCATTTGGTATGCCCCAGCCAATTTGCCCAATATAAAGCCAGTATTATTTGCCATTTAATATGCCCCTGCCAATTTGCCCAATGATATGTTAGTGTTATTTGCCATGTTATATCCCGCAGCCAATTTGCCCAATAATATGCCAGTGTTATTTGCCATTTAATATGCCCCTGACAATTTGCCCAACAATATTCCAGTGTTATTTGCCATTTAATATGCCCCTGACAATTTGCCCAACAATATGCCAGTGTTATTTGCCATTTAATATGCCCCTGACAATTTGCCATTTGCCATTTAATATGCCCTGACAATTTTCCCAATAATATGCCAGTGTTATTTGCCATTTAATGTGCCCCTGACAATTTGCTCAATAATATGTTAGAGTTATTTGCCATTAATAAGCCCCAGCCAATTTGCCCAATAATATTCCAGTGTTATTTGCCATTTAATATGCCCCTGACAATTTGCCCAATAATATGCCCCTGACAATTTGCCCAATAATATGCCAGTGTCATTTTCCATTTAATATGCCCCTGCTAATTTGCCCAATAATATGCCAGTGTCATTTGCCATTTAATATGCCCCTGCCAATTTGCCCAATAATATGCCAGTGTTTTTTGCCATTTAATATGCCCCTGCCAATTTGCCCAATAATATGCCAGTGTTATTTGACATTTAATATGCCCCTGCCAATTTGCCCAATAATATGCCAGTGTGATTTGCCATTTAATATGCCCCTGCTAATTTGCCCAATAATATGCCAGTGTTATTTGCCATTTAATATGCCCCTGCCAATTTGCCCAATAATATGCCAGTGTTATTTGACATTTAATGTTTCCAGCCAATTTGCCCAATAATAAGCCAGTGTTATTTGCCATTTAATAAGCCCCTGCTTATTTCCCCAGCACTTACCTTTCCCTGGTGGCTAGTGGCAGGCAGCATGGAGTCCTCCATGCTGCCTGTTCAGCTCCCCGGCGGTTGTGCCGACAGGTCATGTGACCCGGCGCGCGTATGACGTCAGCGCGCCAGTCACGTGACTGTCGGCTATTCCATGTCACACTACACGGGGAGTCGAACAAGCAGCATGGAGGTTTCTCTGTGCTGCTTGTTCGGCTCCCCGTGCAGCCTGGCAGGCAGAGCGATGGTGAGGGGGGATCTTCCGATCCCCTCTCACCTCTGTCTCTGCCTGCAAGCACGGTCATTTTTTTTTTCTTTTTAAAGGGCCGGATTTTTTTTTTCAGTGCTGGGGGGCGCTGCCGTCCCCCAAAATTTGCCGCCCTAGGCATCCGCCTAGGATGCCTCGCGGTAAATACAGCACTGGATAGAGGCATGTAAATGGGGTGATGGGGCATGTCCTTGGTGTGCAACGTGGGTTATGGGTCATGTCGTGGGTGTGCATCATGGGCAGGGGGGTGCCCAAAATTTGTCTGCCTAGGGCAGCACAAAACCAAGATAAACCACTGTGTGTTAGGTAGAAGACTGCTAGAGGGAGGATTCAGCTGTGGGACATGGAGCAGAGATGACATAATGCAAGAGGGAGGATCGCGTCATGGAGCAGAGATGACATAGTGCAAGAGGGAGGATCGCGTCATGGGACATGGAGAGAGCAGAGATGACATAGTGTAAGATGGAGGATCGCGTCATGGGACATGGAAAGAACAGAGATGACATAGTGTAAGATGGAGGATCGCGTCATGGGACATGGAGAGAGCAGAGATGACATAGTGTAAGATGGAGGATCGCGTCATGGGACATGGAAAGAACAGAGATGACATAGTGCAAGAGGGAGGATAATATGTATAATACAGGTGTGTCAGGTAGACTGATAGAGGGAGGTAGACTGATAGAGGGAGGATTCAGCTGTGGGACATGGAGCTGAGATGACATAATGCAAGATGGAGGATCATGTCATGGGACATGGAGAGAACAGAGATGACATAGTGCAAGAGGGAGGATCGCGTGATGGGACATGGAGAGAGCAGAGATGACATAGTGCAAGAGGGAGGAACGCGACATGGGACATGGAGAGAGCAGAGATGACATAGTGCAAGAGGGAGGATCACGTCATGGGACATGGAGAGAGCAGAGATGACATAGTGCAAGAGGGAGGATCGCGACATGGGACATGGAGAGAGCAGAGATGACATAGTGTAAGCTGGAGGATCGCATCATGGGACATGGAGAGAGCAGAGATGGCATTGAAGAAGGAAGGATGGAGTCGTGGGACATAGATGGAGAAGGCACGCCGTGTCGGGTTGTTTAGTTATACAAGCGCAGGGTCTTGTAGGGTATTCTATGGAAGGGTCAGGATATTACATTTGACCCTTGATTGTCTGGAGAATCAGACTGTGCCGGGGGATCAGGGTTACTTCCGAAATGTCACGTTGTGAACGTCACAGGTCATAACGCCAGAATCAGTTAAGAGTGATCACATGTGATGACGTTTGTGTCAAATAAGATCGCGTCCACTCGAATGTCCCCCAAACCACTATTCAACCCTAATTCCTCCAAATAGGTATTATACCTATTTATACTTCAATGAATACTTTACACAGACATGACCCTTCTTTATTCTACACCCGCAACTTTAATTGTGGCATTAACCTCTTAATGCCCAGAGGGAAGGGCAGTCCTTCCAGCCATGGTTCCCCAGAGGTTTCCTCCACTGGGGGTTTTTCCTCTCCTGAGTGCTGAAGGATGACTCTCTGTGAGTCCAGAGGTTTCTGTCATTGGGCCCTTTTATGGGGTCTTTTTATTTTAAATAAATAAACACTTATAGTAAACATTTAATTATTGTGTGCCTTGGTTATTATTTGTCTCAATTCATTTCTGTTTCCTTTAAGTTTGAAAAAAAAGAAAACAAATATAGAAAAATATGAATTTTACTATTAAAATATGAATATAACCTTGGTGAGATGAACCAATTATTTCCAATTTCCTTATATGTAAATAAACAGAATATTCCTTATATGGTCATAAAGAAAGCTACCTTATATGGTAGTAGCAGACATTACCATATATGGTACAAACATAAAAGCCTTATATGGTGTTATACATAAAGTGCCTTAATGGCACTGAGAAAACACACAAATGGTTAATTACCCATATCCCTATCTCCTTTACTGTGCAGGATGATGCTAAGGTTACCTGTAGGAATTACATGAAATGGTCTGTATGGTATTTGTGCATTGATACAGATGTGTATCACACTCACATATCATCTCTAGCCGGTGAGAAATCTCATTTAGCTCTAACTCACCATCTGCAGAATTTATTAAAACCTCAGCATTGCAGGATCAGTTAAAGTGCAAATGACTCCTGTTCAGTCTTCTGAGGTTAATAAAATGAGTACCAATATATTGTAACACCCCTTGAATGCTGGGCAAAAGTAACCCTGTAATGTACAAGAAAAACAGCAAAGGTCTGAACATATATCCATCTTTGTTAAACAGTGTTGTTATTGTTATATATACATTTTATTTATCTCAGCCTACTGTCTCAGCACAAAGCACTGTACCTGACTCTCATTCGCTACTTTATGTGCCATAAGCATGGTAGCCTCTATCACTCTAGGGCAGGGGTAGGCAACCTGAGGACCTCCAGCATGACCATGAGATAACCACTAGGTGGCGGCATGCCAAGATCCAACCCACACTCATCTGTATAATAGAAAGTACAGAGCACAATGAGAATATCTTATTTGTAACAGTTTTCATATCTTGTTTATTTTGCTGGGAACCTTGATAGTAGGGTAAGTCTGACTGCTGAATGACTTACACCGGGATAATACGGTATTTGGCAGGTGATGCTGCTTATTTAACATGGGTTTATTGAGAAGCTTATCTTTTTGCAGGATGAATGGTAAACAGAGACTGCCCTATCTCATGCACTTCTTGGCTGGGGTGCACTGCTCCTCCATTCAACACCTAAAAATAAAGATGGATGTAAAAGGAAACAAGTGAAATTAGTTTTTACCCCATGCACAGCAGTATTCAGGACCACACAGGTGTCTTCGGGGAACAATGCAGTCATGGCTAACCTTGGCACTGCAGATGTTTTGCGAACTACATATCCCATGATTTACAGTCAACCATATTACTGACCATGCATCAAGGGATATGTAGTTGCCAAACATCTGCAGTGCCGTGGTTAGCCATCACCATGTAGAGGGTAGGTGCGAGCAAAAACAGAAGTCTCACTGACTAATGGAGATCAAGAGTACAGGAATGGTGGGGGGAGGTGAGGTGGATATAGAGGGTACGGTTGCCACCTGACCAGTATTCTACCGGCAGGCCGGTAAAAAAATTGGAATCAGGCCAATGTTAAGTCTATGGAGACAGTACCAAGGCTGGTATTTTTTTGAAGAAAAGGTGGCAAACCTAATAGAGTGGGAGTGGTGTTCCCCCTCTGTAGGCCTTTTCATATGTATTAAGGAATATTTTGATTTAGAGGTCTGCCTTATCTAAAAATTCAGTCACCTCCCACCCCCAGTACTTCCACTATGGAGACCAGATGTCATAACCATGGGACAGGCCATTGTCCCAAACAGTTTCAGCCCAAACCCAGGTCTCCAATATAAGACGCATCCTGTGCTTTCAGTAGTGAATGTGAGTATAAATGTAATATATGTACATATTACATATGTTCCAAAAATAAATACTTGCTGCATTGCATGAATATAACGTCATCCCATTTATAAGGCTACCCCGACTGCCCCAAATTGTATAGATTTGAATGAATGAAATAGTTAAAATGATAAATATAATATAAATCAACCCTCTCGGGAAACAAATGTTTGCTTATAAATATTACTTCACATGTAAAACTTTTTTCATATTTAATAAAAAAGTAGTTAAACAAAATGTATTCGTTGTTTTGATTTACCTCATCTGCCCCATATCACCTGCCATTGCACCCAGAGAACTACTCACAGCAACTACATTATGCCAGAATGCACACAGCACTTTTCACTGTACCCATATTACACCCACAGGACTTGCCACTGTAGCCATATTGCACACACTCTTGCCTTTGCACCTAAATCACACCCACAGGACTTCTTATTGCACCAATATGACTTCACTGATATTGTACGCACAGGATTTGCCATTGCACCCATATTGTACTCAAAGGGCGCTTAGGTATCTTACATAGAAGTGATACAAACAGTTGCAAAATAGTTGCTTCCAAAGTGGCCAAATCAATGTAATAATTTTAAATGGAGAGAAAATAAACATACATTTTGAATTTTAAAAACATATTTTTATACATATGAAGTATTTAAGCACAGTCAGTGGCGTCCCGAGGGGGGGGCAGGGGGGCGGACCGCACCGGGTGACACCTCCAGCGGGGGTGACACCCGTGCTGCCGGCACCCCCCCGCATTTCGCTGCTTAACTTTTTTTCTGGCAGCCGCATCCGCTGGACTGGGCCGCCGGAAAAAAGAAAAAAAAAAATCACAGCAACTGGATGTGACGTTACGTCCTCCGTGCAAGAGGGAAGACTGCACGGAGGAGGCGTCCGTCCAAGAGCAGAGAGCAGCCTTTAGGTAAGTGATGGGGAAGGGGGGGAGGAGGGTGGTTTAAAACGAGCAGGGCTCTGACTGGCACTATTTTACTGGGCTCTGGCTGGCACAATATTACAGGCATCTGGCTGGCACTATATTACTGGGCTCTGGCTGGCACTATATTACTGGGCTCTGGCTGGCACAATATTAAAGGCATCTTACTGGCACTATATTACTGGGCATCTGGCTGGCACTATATTACTGGGCTCTGACTGGCACTATTTTACTGGGCTCTGGCTGGCACAATATTACAGGCATCTGGCTGGCACTATATTACTGGGCTCTGACTGGCATAATATTACTGGGCATCTGACTGGCACTATATTACTGGGTTCTGGCTGGCACTATATTACTGGGCTCTGGCTGGCACAATATTACAATATTATGGGGCTCTGGTGCTGCATAAGTTATGGGGCTCTGGTGCTGCATAAGTTATAGGGCCCTGGTGTAGCATAAGTTATGGGGCTCCTGTGTGTGGCATAGTTATGGGCTCCTGCGTGTGGCATAGTTAATAGGCCATCTAACTGGCATTACTAAGGAATCTGTTTGGCATTGTATGGAGGAAATCCAGGGGGGTGACACCATGAGTTTCCGCACCGGGTGACACCAACCCTAGTGACGCCCCTGAGCACAGTAAATCAGATACACTTCTTGTAGATATAATAATTATTTAAAAGTGTAAATCTAACACCCAGCGCCCAGTATTTTTCTCAGCCCCCAGATTTCACTCAGGACTTACCCCAGCGGCCAGCACCCAGATTTGCACTCAGGGCTTGTACCAGCACTCAGGATTTACCCCAGCACCTACTTTGCACTCACAGGACATATCTCAGCAACCACCTCATCACCCAATTTGCACTCAGGATTTACCAATGCTTGCACTCTTAACCTACCCAGTTAGCCAATAAAAGTATCAACTTGACACCAATTGTCTCCATGATTTACTCCAGCACCCAGATTTTCTCTCAGGACTTACTCCGCAGTAGAAGAGAACTGTAGCAAATCTCTTGATGAAGATATTTACCTTACTTAAAGGGACACTACCACTTACATAAGATGTAACTAGATTACCTGTGCATTTAATACAAACACATATTTAATACATATGCCACAGTTTGTTTGTTTTTCTATGTTTGAATTAATTGGATAGAAAAGTTAAAACAAAAATAAGTGTCTGTATCCAGCATACATTTTCTGAATTTTACACATGATGCAACATTCTCCAAAATCTTCCAGCAAGTTTCACTTTACAACTGTGGCCAAAGCCTGCCTGATGATGTCATAAGATACTCCCCTGCTCTCTTACTGGCTCCTATGTATCAAAGTGTGCAGGACTAGGTGGCTGTGTACAACCTTTATTTTACCTGCCTTCCAAAACAGAGAGGATATTAACCTGATCAAACAGGATCATAACTCCGCCCCCTTGTGATGTAATAGTTACATTACCCTCCCATTCAGTGCAAGTCTATGGTCAGAATTCTGACTTATAGACTGCATTCTGTGTCCCCAGTCCCACAGTGAGACACTAGTGCTGTAAAGTCACTGGGGGGTGGCATAAAAAACACTATATTTCACAAAATGGTGGTGCCCAGTCACTTTTTTTTTAAAAAGCTATATATCTTTATTTGGATTTATTAGGTTAGAAACTGATCTTCTAAATATTTCATTGTGTCAATGTGTCATTTATCAAATTATTTAACAGATTCCAGAATTTATCAGAATTATTTCCAAAGTATATGATATCAGATATATAGCTTAATATTAATAACCGCAAGAAATAAAAACCTCAAATAAATAAAATAGAGGTTTGTAATTACTTAGCTTAATCAATAATTAGATGATATTAGTATTAACAGATCTACCATAAGGGCTAGAAAGCCACGGTGTACATATTTTCAGAAATGTCTTACATTTGTCGTTCACAATACTCAATAGCTTTTCATTCATACAGATTGTATTTATTCTTGTAATCACATCATACCAGGAGAGGTCTAAAGTATTCCATCAACTAGCTGTATATATTCTTACACCCATACATAATGATGTAATTAATATATTGTCCTATTTTGCTAGGTTATTAACTTTTAGATTGAGTAGCACATTCCAAGCTGTTAATGTCACTGGGAGGGGTATGATCACATGAATGATGTTATATTATTTGCTCTATATTCTTTTTATTCTTGCCCAGTCACGCCTGTTTAGTAAAATAATTTCATACAATAAACTCACATAACAAAAACAAAAGACATATCTGAAATCAACTATGGAAAATCAAAAAAATAATCCCTTTGCATTTTTTGGTGGGAGTGTCCCTTTAAGTATTCGAGGCTGAGTAAAGTAGGGGGGTTGAATTTATTTAGAAGAGAAACTCGCGGATGTACTTAGTAGCAGAGATAACAATCGATGATCAAGATGTTTCCGGGGAATCCACTTATACAAAGTCAGTTCTATATTTCCCACTGTTCTCTTTACTAGATTGTAGGTATAATCTGATTAACTCTTATTAGCAAAGATTCTTACTCTGTAAAATAAATGTTATAGACCAGTGGTGGTGAACGTTTTTGGTCCCAAGTGCCCAATTTTTGACCGACACAAATTTACAGACCACAAAGTGCCAACACCGCATACTCACACACGCTTATACTCATACACACACAAGTACATACACACTTATACTCACACACACACTAATACTTATACTCATGCGCACACATTTATACTCACACACACACATATACCCAAACACACTCATACTCATACACACACACACACACTCATACACACACACACACTTATACTCATACACACACTTATACTCACACACACAATTATACTCACACACACACACGTATACTCCTACTACTGGCACGCCGAGCCCTCAGCTGTGGCACGCGGTCAGGTTCAGCTCTCACCGGTAATCTACTCCGTTGTCCTGGAGTTGCAGGCATCAGTGTAATAGACGGGCGCTGCCAGTCACCTGCTTCTTCTCCAGATGATTGGCTCATGTGCATTATGTGAAGAAGCATTCAAGTCGGAATGCAAACAGTTAATTGCTTTCCAACTTGAAAGCTTCTTCACAGAACGCACATGCGCCAATCATCTGGAGAAGAAGCAGGTGACCAGCGGCGCCCGTCTATTACACTGATGCCAGTTTTCACCAATTAGATATAATAAAGCCTCTCAGCTCTCATGAAATCCAGTAATATCAATGGAAATACTGTATAGAGCTAATCAGTGGCGTCCCGAGGGGGGGGCGGGGGAGGCGGACCGCACCGGGTTACACCTCCCCCCCCCCCAGCCCCCCGCATCGCGCTGCTTAACTTTTTTTCTGGCAGCCGCATCCGCTGGACGCGGCCGCCGGAAAAAAGTAAAAAAAAATAAATACAAATATCACAGCAACCGGATGTGACGTTACGTCACATCCGGTGACTGTGTTTCCCTCCTCCGTGCAAGAGGGAAGTCTGCACGGAGGAGGCGTCGGTCCGGGAGCAGAGAGCAGCATCGGTAAGTAATGGGGAAGGGGGGGGAGGAGGGTGGTTTAAAACGAGCAGGGCTCTGACTTGCACTATTTTACTGGGCTCTGGCTGGCACAATATTACAGGCATCTGGCTGGCACTATATTACTGGGCTCTGACTGGCACTATATTACTGGGCATCTGGCTGGCACTATATTACTAGGCTCTGACTGGCACTATATTACTGGGCATCTGGCTGGCACTATATTACTGGGCTCTGACTGGCACAATATTACTGACATCTGACTGGCACTATATTACTGGGCTCTGACTGGCACAATATTACAGGCATCTGACTGGCACTATATTACTGGGCTCTGGCTGGCACTATATTACTGGGCTCTGGCTGGCACAATATTACTGGGCATCTGTCTGGCACTATATTACTGGGCTCTGATTGGCACAATATTACAGGCATCTGACTGGCACTATACTACTGGGCTCTGGCTGGCACTATATTACTGGGCTCTGGCTGGCACAATATTACAGGCATCTGACTGGCACTATATTACTGGGCATCTGGCTGGCACTATATTACTGGGCATCTGGCTGGCACTATTTTACTGGGCTCTGGCTGGCACAATATTACAGGCATCTGGCTGGCACTATATTACTGGGCTCTGGCTGGCACTATATTACTGGGCTCTGGCTGGCACAATATTACAGGCATCTGACTGGCACTATATTACTGGGCATCTGGCTGGCACTATATTACTGGTCTCTGACTGGCACTATTTTACTGGGCTCTGGCTGGCACAATATTACTGGGCATCTGGCTGGCACTATATTACTGGGCTCTGACTGGCACAATATTACAGGCATCTGACTGGCACTATTTTACTGGGCTCTGGCTGGCACTATATTACTGGGCTCTGGCTGGCACTATATTACTAGGCTCTGGCTGGCACAATATTACAGGCATCTGACTGGCACTATATTACTGGGCATCTGGCTGGCACTATATTACTGTGCATCTGGCTGGCACTATTTTCCTGGGCTCTGGCTGGCACAATATTACAGGCATCTGGCTGGCACTATATTACTGGGCTCTGGCTGGCACTATATTACTGGGCTCTGGCTGGAACTATATTACTGGGCTCTGGCTGGCACAATATTAAAGGCATCTGACTGGCACTATATTACTGGGCTCTGACTGGCACTATTTTATTGGGCACTTGCTGGCACAATATTACAGGCATCTGGCTGGCACTATATTACTGGGCTCTGGCTGGTACTATATTACTGGGCTCTGGCTGGCACAATATTACAGGCATCTGACTGGCACTATATTACTGGGCATCTGGCTGGCACTATATTACTGGGCTCTGACTGGCACTATATTACTGGGCATCTGGCTGGCACTATATTACTGGGCTCTGGCTGGCACTATATTACTGGGCTCTGGCTGGCACAATATTACAGGCATCTGACTGGCACAATATTACTGGGCATCTGGCAGGCACTATATTACTGGGCTCTGGCTGGAACAATATTACAGGCATCTGACTGGCACAATATTACTGGGCATCTGGCTGGCACTATATTACTGGGCTCTGGCTGGCACAATATTACAGGCATCTGGCTGGCACTATATTACTGGGCTCTGGCTGGAACAATATTACAGGCATCTGACTGGCACAATATTACTGGGCATCTGGCTGGCACTATATTACTGGGCTCTGGCTGGCACAATATTACAGGCATCTGGCTGGCACTATATTACTGGGCTCTGGCTGGAACAATATTACAGGCATCTGACTGGCACAATATTACTGGGCATCTGGCAGGCACTATATTACTGGGCTCTGGCTGGAACAATATTACAGGCATCTGACTGGCACAATATTACTGGGCATCTGGCTGGCACTATATTACTGGGCTCTGGCTGGCACAATATTACAGGCATCTGGCTGGCACTATATAACTGGGCATCTGGCTGGCACAATATTACTGAGCATCTGGCTGGCACTATATTACTGGGCTCTGGCTGGCACTATATTACTGGGCATCTGGCTGGCACTATATTACTGGGCTCTGACTGGCACAATATTACAGGCATCTGACTGGCACAATATTACTGGGAATCTGGCTGGCACAATATTACTGGGCATCTGGCTGGCACTATATTACTGGGCTCTGACTTTCACTATATTACTGGGCATCTGGCTGGCACTATATTACTGGGCTCTGACTGGCACTATATTACTGGGCATCTGGCTGGCACTGTATTACCGGGCTCTGGCTGGCACTATATTACTGGGCATCTGGCTGGCACTATATTACTGGGCTCTGGCTGGCACTATATTACTGGGCTCTGGCTGGCACAATATTACTGGGCTCTGACTGGCACTATATTACAGGCATCTGACTGGCACAATATTACTGGGCATCTGGCTGGCACTATATAATTGGGCATCTGGCTGGCACAATATTACTGGGCTCTGGCTGGCACTATATTACTGGGCTCTGGCTGGCACAATATTACTGGGCTCTGACTGGCACTATATTACAGGCATCTGACTGGCACAATATTACTGGGCATCTGGCTGGCACAATATTACTGGGCATCTGGCTGGCACTATATTACTGGGCTCTGGCTGGCACTATATTACTGGGCATCTGACTGGCACAATATTACTGGGCATCTGGCTGGCACTATATTACTGGGCTTTGGCTGGCACAATATTACTGGTATCTGACTGGCACACTATTACTGGGCTCTGACTGGCACACTATTACTGGGCTCTGACTGGCACAATATTCCTGGGCTCTGACTGGCACTATATTACTGGGCTCTGACTGGCACACTATTACTGGGCATCTGACTGGCACTATATTACTGGGCATCTGGCTGGCACTATATTACTGGGCTCTGACAGGCACTATATTACTGGGCTCTGACAGGCACTATATTACTGGGCTCTGGCTGGCACAATATTACAGGCATCTGACTGGCACTATACTACTGGGCTCTGGCTGGCACTATATTACTGGGCTCTGGCTGGCACAATATTACAGGCATCTGACTGGCACTATATTACTGGGCATCTGGCTGGCACTATATTACTGGGCATCTGGCTGGCACTATTTTACTGGGCTCTGGCTGGCACAATATTACAGGCATCTGGCTGGCACTATATTACTGGGCTCTGGCTGGCACTATATTACTGGGCTCTGGCTGGCACAATATTACAGGCATCTGACTGGCACTATATTACTGGGCATCTGGCTGGCACTATATTACTGGGCTCTGACTGGCACTATTTTACTGGGCTCTGGCTGGCACAATATTACTGGGCATCTGGCTGGCACTATATTACTGGGCTCTGACTGGCACAATATTACAGGCATCTGACTGGCACTATTTTACTGGGCTCTGGCTGGCACTATATTACTGGGCTCTGGCTGGCACTATATTACTAGGCTCTGGCTGGCACAATATTACAGGCATCTGACTGGCTCTATATTACTGGGCATCTGTCTGGCACTATATTACTGTGCATCTGGCTGGCACTATTTTCCTGGGCTCTGGCTGGCACAATATTACAGGCATCTGGCTGGCACTATATTACTGGGCTCTGGCTGGCACTATATTACTGGGCTCTGGCTGGAACTATATTACTGGGCTCTGGCTGGCACAATATTAAAGGCATCTGACTGGCACTATATTACTGGGCTCTGACTGGCACTATTTTACTGGGCACTGGCTGGCACAATATTACAGGCATCTGGCTGGCACTATATTACTGGGCATCTGGCTGGCACTATATTACTGGGCTCTGACTGGCACTATATTACTGGGCATCTGGCTGGCACTATATTACTGGGCTCTGGCTGGCACTATATTACTGGGCTCTGGCTGGCACAATATCACAGGCATCTGACTGGCACAATATTACTGGGCATCTGGCAGGCACTATATTACTGGGCTCTGGCTGGAACAATATTACAGGCATCTGACTGGCACAATATTACTGGGCATCTGGCTGGCACTATATTACTGGGCTCTGGCTGGCACAATATTACAGGCATCTGGCTGGCACTATATTACTGGGCTCTGGCTGGAACAATATTACAGGCATCTGACTGGCACAATATTACTGGGCATCTGGCTGGCACTATATTACTGGGCTCTGGCTGGCACAATATTACAGGCATCTGGCTGGCACTATATTACTGGGCTCTGGCTGGAACAATATTACAGGCATCTGACTGGCACAATATTACTGGGCATCTGGCAGGCACTATATTACTGGGCTCTGGCTGGAACAATATTACAGGCATCTGACTGGCACAATATTACTGGGATCAGGCTGGCACTATATTACTGGGCTCTGGCTGGCACAATATTACAGGCATCTGGCTGGCACTATATAACTGGGCATCTGGCTGGCACAATATTACTGAGCATCTGGCTGGCACTATATTACTGGGCTCTGGCTGGCACTATATTACTGGGCATCTGGCTGGCACTATATTACTGGGCTCTGACTGGCACAATATTACAGGCATCTGACTGGCACAATATTACTGGGAATCTGGCTGGCACAATATTACTGGGCATCTGGCTGGCACTATATTACTGGGCTCTGACTTTCACTATATTACTGGGCATCTGGCTGGCACTATATTACTGGGCTCTGACTGGCACTATATTACTGGGCATCTGGCTGGCACTATATTACCGGGCTCTGGCTGGCACTATATTACTGGGCATCTGGCTGGCACTATATTACTGGGCTCTGGCTGGCACTATATTACTGGGCTCTGGCTGGCACAATATTACTGGGCTCTGACTGGCACTATATTACAGGCATCTGACTGGCACAATATTACTGGGCATCTGGCTGGCACTATATAATTGGGCATCTGGCTGGCACAATATTACTGGGCTCTGGCTGGCACTATATTACTGGGCTCTGGCTGGCACAATATTACTGGGCTCTGACTGGCACTATATTACAGGCATCTGACTGGCACAATATTACTGGGCATCTGGCTGGCACAATATTACTGGGCATCTGGCTGGCACTATATTACTGGGCTCTGGCTGGCACTATATTACTGGGCATCTGACTGGCACAATATTACTGGGCATCTGGCTGGCACTATATTACTGGGCTTTGGCTGGCACAATATTACTGGTATCTGACTGGCACACTATTACTGGGCTCTGACTGGCACACTATTACTGGGCTCTGACTGGCACAATATTCCTGGGCTCTGACTGGCACTATATTACTGGGCTCTGACTGGCACAATATTCCTGGGCTCTGACTGGCACTATATTACTGGGCTCTGACTGGCACACTATTACTGGGCACTGACTGGCACAATATTAATGGGCTCTGACTGGCACTATATTACTGGGCATCTGGCTGGCACTATATTACTGGGCTCTGGCTGGCACTATATTACTGGGCTCTGACAGGCACTATATTACTGGTATCTGACTGGCACAATATTACTGGGCTCTGACTGACACAATATTCCTGGTATCTGACTGGCACAACCACCCCGGGTGCCAAATGCTCTCGGTACGCCCCTGGAGCTAATAAATCACTGTTACTGTGATGTAGCTGTGATGTGAGGAATCGCTGGGAACCTCCCGTTGGCGTGTAAGGTCTGCACGCGTAGGGTTGCCACCTAGCCGGTAAAAAAATTGCTGCCAATGTTAGGTCAATGGAGGCAGTAGCAAGGCCGGTATCTTTCTGTAAAAAAAGGTGTCAACCCTAGGCACACATGTCATTGTATTTTTGCAACACTGGCACATTAGACAAGTCTTACAGAATTCATTTTGGTATATTCACGACAATGGCCGTACATGTATGGGCTACCCAGTGCAATGCATTGATGACAATGGTGACAGGCTGCCTTTAAAATAGTGCAACTGTAGCATTTTTTCTGCAATCCGCGCTATTTTGGGATTTCCTGGATGCGTCACGAGTGGAGTGGAAAGCAAAAAAACAAAATGGTCACTGAGACCACCCATGGGCTGTCTTAAAGTGATGTCTCAGCCATTGCAGTGAGGATTGTGATTAGTGTAAGGGCTAATTACTATCCAATTTTGGGGGTAGAAATGGGGTAAGTTGATCCTGGTTGCGTTCAATACAGTAAATGGCCACTGTATGAACACTGTCCAAATCTTCCCTCTCTGTCACTGTCACAGGTATATCTGAGAGAGAGAAAGGGGGGTGTGGCGGAACCAACCTCGCCACTATGTTCTGGAGAAGCCTGGTTGCTCGCCTGCTGCCTCTGGACTATGGCCCCATGGTAAAAGCTTGTATTTTCCCCTGCAGAAAGGCTTGTTCGTGCCTTTCTGCCTGGGTGTTCGGTAGATTGAATCTACCGAAACAACTCACGAATGAACGGACCACCTGGGTAAGGGTTGTGCCATAACACTGTAAGTTAATATTGTTAGTTAGTTAGTTATATTCTGTTAGTATATTGGTTATGTGTAATGTTTAATTCTGTGAGTAGACCACTCTGAAGGTTTATAATGTGACAGTGACTCCAATAGTTTACTCCAACATCCATTGTTCTGGATTAACTGGTAAACTGATTATGTTGTGTACATTACTGTGTGTATTGTAATTAGGTCTACTCACTCTATGTTAATTCCTATTTGGTTTGCAGTCTGAATGTCTAATGTGTTCCTAGCCCCAGTTAGTTGGAGAACTATGTTTAGTTCCATCCCCCCATTGTATACTAATATCTGTGATGTCATGTGTATGTCTTTTTATAAGTCTGTGCTGTTGCACAAATAAAGGAGTTGTTCAATCTTGCTGTACCTAACTGCTAGATGTCCTGTCTATTTGGGTACAAAGAGCAAGGGTCCAGGAAAGGGGGTCTACTTCGTCCGGTAGACGGTCCGTTACAGGGGGAAATATACCTTATTCCAGAAATAAAAGCATGCACTTTTATTTAAATGCACACATAACTAAAGTAGCAGAACGGGCATCAAAACAAACAAGGGTTAAAGCAATGAAAACTTGCCTTCTACTAATCTTCACTCAAGAGGGGGCGGTATATAGATAGACCCATGGATCTAGAGTCAGGGAAGTGGTGTTTGGATAGAGCTATGTTACTAGTTGCTAACTGACGCCATCTAGTGTTCAGAAAGTCCTCTTCTAAGGTCTCTCCACAGCTAAGCGTATAAGTGAGGTATATACAGCATGCAGTGGTCTGTTTGAGCTTTGTGCTGTCCTAGACCACATTTTATTTTTTCCATTCAGGGACACAGTATGTCACAGGGTATATTAAAGGGACAGTGTCACCTAAACATTGTTTTTACTGTGCATGTAGAGAATTAAAAAAAAAATCATAGAAAATGATGTATACATTGTGTTAGCAAAATTGCAAGCAAATGCCTAAAAGAGAAAAAATGTGTTTTAAATGTGTATGTGGAGTCTCCTGCTTATGACATCACCTGTGACCTGACATGCCCCGAACTGTTTTTCAGTACGAAATGTGGCATTTGCATACCGTGCCACAGGTGAGGTCATAAACTGGAGACTCCACAGACACATTTAAAATAAAAATTTCTCCCAATTTAGGCAGTTGCCTGCAACTCTGCTAACACAATGTATAGATCATTTCAATAAATTTGGTATTCTCTACATTTACAGTATAAGCAATGTTGAGGTGATACAGTCCCTTTAAGTCCCTGGTGGAACATAGGTTAAACTGCTCATGACTAGTGTTGAGCGAACCCGAACCGCACTGTTCGGGTTCGTACCGGACATTACGGTGTCCGTGCCATGAACCTGCCATTACATGTATTCCATAAGCCGAAAGTCTATAAACCGAAAGACATTCTGTTTATAGTCTTTCTTTTTATAGAATAGCAATAGCATTAAATGTATTCTATAAACCGAAAGTCTATAAACCGAATGAAAAATTCTAATAATTTTGGGTGGTAAATAGTACATTTGCGTCTTGCGGAGCACTTCATATCTGAGAGTCAAATAGAACCGTCAAATACTGTGCTTACAGCGCACTTTGAAACATTCTAATAGTTTTGGGTGCTAAATAGTACAGTATTTTTAATTTGTATGTATTTTATGTTTTTTGAAGTTATTTCCCTATCCATATTTGTTTGCAGGGCACTTGTCCTACTCTTACACCCATTTTAATTCCTTTTGCAGCCCTCTAGCCCTTTCCATGACTTTTTTAGAGGCATTTTAGTGGCCAAAAGTCCGTGTCCCCATTGACTTCAATGGGGTTTGGGTTCGGGGTCAAGTTCGAGGTCAAGTACGAGCACGGACCCAGACTTTTTTCCGAAGTTTGGTCGAACCTCTCGAACCCGAACATCCAGGTGTCCGCTCAACTCTACTCATGACAGAAGCAGATGATCATTTCTAATGTAAATATCTAAATTATAGGGAGCCTTTCATTTAACATGGTTTGCTCTGTGAATATATAGAGCAAAACGTATATTGGGGTAGGTTCAATGCCGGCCAGTAAATAACACATAAATAAAATATACCTTTTACAAATGTCCAACGAAGATCTGCAACACGAACATGCCTACATGTAACCATGAAATGAGGACAAGAAGCAGAGCCACAGAGTATGTAGGGGCCTGGGATACATGGTAAGTCATGGATGTGCAATGTGGGTGAGGGGGCATGTCCTGGGGTGCAGGGGTTAGTCCTGGATGTGCAATGTGGGTGAGGGGTCATGTCCTGGAGTATAGGGGTAAGTCCTGGATGTGCAATGTGGGTGAGGGGGCATGTCCTGGGGTGCAGGGGTTAGTCCTGGATGTGCAATGTGGGTGAAGGGGCATGTCCTGGGGTGCAGGGGTTAGTCCTGGATGTGCAATGTGGGTGAAGGGGCATGTCCTGGGGTGCAGGGGTTAGTCCTGGATGTGCAATGTGGGTGAAGGGGCATGTCCTGGGGTGCAGGGGTTAGTCCTGGATGTGCAATGTGGGTGAGGGGGCATGTCCTAGGGTGCAGGGGTAAGAACTGCATGTGCAAGGTGGGTGAGGAGGCATGTCCAGGGGTGCAGGGATTGGTTCTGGATGTGCAATGTGGGTGAGAGGACATGTCCTGGGGTTCAGGGGTTAGTTCTGGATGTGCAATGTGGGTGAAGGGGTATGTCCTGGGGTTCAGGGGTTAGTCCTGGATGTGCAATGTGGGTGAGGGGGCATGTCCTGGGGTGCAGGGTTTGTCCTGGATGTGCAATGTGGGTAAGGGGTCATGTCCTGGGGTGCAGGGGTTAGTTCTGGATGTGCAATGTGGGTGAGGGGGCATGTCCTGGGGTGCAGGGATTAGTTCTGGATGTGCAATGTGGGTGAGAGGATATGTCCTGGGGTGCAGGGGTAAGACCTGCATGTGCAATGTGGGTGAGGGGGCATGTCCTGGGGTGCAGGGATTAGTTCTGGATGTGCAATGTGGGTGAGAGGATATGTCCTGGGGTGCAGGGGTAAGACCTGCATGTGCAATGTGGGTGAGGGGGCATGTCCTAGGGTGCAGGGATTGGTTCTGGATGCGCCATGTGGGTGACAGGACATGTCCTGGGGTGCAGGGCTAAGTCCTGGACGTGCAACATCATCAATAGCCGCTAACACCACACATCTCACCAAAGAGAAGCAGTTCCAGGCATCACATTAGGGGGGAGATAATTAAATGTTTGACCAAATATAACAAGCTATATTATTTAAGCTGATAATTTTGAATGGCCCTCAAATTATGTTATAAATATCCAAACGGCCCATGGCAGATAAAAGGTTCCCCATCCCGGCATTAGAGTTAGGTCCATTGCAGTTTAGCTTTTGTTTGACATTTTTTGATGGCGCAGATTTTATACTTATAAGTGCTTTTTTTCCCCCTTTTCCTGGGCTACATTGCCGCTGGAACCTGGCCAGAGGTAATATTTTATTTAGCGCTATTTATTTACAGGTTTGTAACCTGTGCCCTTGAATCCATTGACCACAACTCGGCTACTGAATCCGGAGTTAATGGCTCATATTTCTTGACATAGTTATTGCTTTTGGTGACGAATATTTGTGAAGGAAAAAGACTGATACTGTGCTAGGAACACCCTTTGCCCTGTGACATGTTCTATCTCTGCATGCAATTACTAGTTAATCATTATTATTTTGGTGTACAGTACGAGCTGCATTCTAGCCTTGCCTAGATAGGGAGTCACCACTGCAATGTTCTTTGCTATCCTTTCTCTACTCACCGGAGGAAAAGAGGAATATTTATTGGATTAGTGTTTTATTACTGAAACCGAGGAGTTATTTGTGTGGACCTTTTTCTTTCCTAAATCGGTATGGCCAGATACCCCCGCCTGCTGGACACAAACCCAGGAGGGGAGGTGTACAAGTCCTGATACTTTTTTTTATAAGGTAAGAAGTACAGCTCTTCTCGCATACTGAAATTATAAGTCATAATACGTTTTTATAGGGAAAGGACAGCAAAATTCTCATACTTACTAATTAAGAAGATACAAAATTAAGCAGATAACAGAAAATGATCAATGCTATCGGTTTTTATAGCAGGGAGCAATATTTAGTTATCTTTTCGGATACTTTGATTGTTATTTTTTAAAAACAAAAACACTTTAAATGTTGTTTATCCTCTGATTCTCCAGCCAAATGTTGGAGCATTGAGAAGCTGCAAAAATGATATTTGTAAGTACATTTAACGTATTTAGAGGGACATATATTAAAAAAGGCAAATCTATATTTTATGTGTGTCACTGTACCCACCGTGGCTCTTACCCCTGGCGGGCACAGGGGGCCAGTCTCCTGCCTAGAGACTACGGACCTTGTCCGTGTCAGAAGCCAAAAGCTCCTAGTAGCGCTGTAATCACTGGCCCCTTAACAGACAGATATTTTGGGACCAAATTCAATTATGTTTTCTATTGTGTAAAACTGTTTACATGTCATTGTTCAATCTATTTGGATCTTGTAATGCATAAATACTGTGTGTGTTAATAAAAAAAAAGTATGTGTGCTCATTTTGTTTAACCCCTTAGTGACCGAGTGCTATGCTGCATTTGATGTGCCTTGAAGACCAGAATTCCATTATTTTTGTCATACGTTTACTGAACTGTGAATTTCTTTCTTTGTGTTCAGTCCATCCACACAAATTATATATCATTTTTTTAAAGGACGGATAGGGCTTTCATTTGATACTATTATTTTCATCATATGATATAATTTACAATTAAGAAAAATATAAAATATTATGAAAATATGCCATAAAAAACACATTTTCTAACTTTGACCTGATTTTTTTTTTTTACACAATTACAAATGGTAAAAAAGACCCCGTCTATATATTTCTAATATTTGTCCCTAGTTTGGTAATACCAATGTTTCCTTGTTTGTCTATGTTTTATTTCACGTAATAGGGCAATAAACAATATTAGTGTTTTTTTGGGGTTTTCTAACCATTTTCTTCTACAGTGACTTTTTAACCCCAACCCTAAATTTACCCCAACTCTAAATTTACTCTAACCCTAAATCGACCCCCACCCCTTAATCTAACCCTTGTAATCATCTGAACCCCCCTTTAACCCTAATTATGACCCTATTTATGACCCTAACCCTAGATCTAGGTTCAGTAGATCAAAAGTTTGCTTTTTCCATTTATTTATTAATTTAATTTATTTATTTAATTCATTTTCTATTTATAACGGTAATATTTTCTAACTGCCTCTAGGGGCAGTCAAGTAGCGGTTTCAGAGCGACGGAAGAGATTTTTTTTTCTCTCTTCCGTCGCTCACCTCTAGGAGCATGCCCCTTTCAATACAGCACATACCCCCGGGTGATCGCGGTGCCCAGGGGGCACAGAAGGTGTTGCATGATACATCTATCGAGGCTACATTGCAACACTTTAACACACATAGGCAGTGATCAGCTTTCACTGCCTATGTGTGTAACGCGCATATGATCACATTCGCGGTGATCGGATGCGCGCAGGGGGACGAGGTGGGGGGGGGGGCTCAAAGCTCTGATCCGAAGCAGCCTCTGGGAATAGCTACAGACATGTAGTGTCTACATGTAAACGGAGGACCATGCTTTTCAGGACGTATATATACGTCCACATGCGTTAAGGGTTTAACCTAGCAAGACCAGTCTCGTCCGTTATATTAGGCGAATACTGAGCGTGGCTGACAGTGATTGTAGCCTGTTTGAGAGACTTGTGCTGACCGGGACCTGAGGAGGGATCTTGTGGAACCTACAACGGGCTAAGAGACATTGAAGCTCTTAGTGTCCCGTTATAATGTGCAAAACTATGTTTGCGCTTTGCTCCTTTAGCAATGTACTAAGCATAATATTCGCAAAAGTCTTTAGCGTGCGCAAATAAAATCACAATATATTAGCGCAACTGGAAAAATGCAGACTACATTAAAATAAAAGGAACAGGTGCAAATCTGGGGGGGGGGGGAGGGGGGGAAGCGCAGAATGTTACAATTAGTCGCAAATTGCTCCTTACTCATGTTTTACTTGTTTTTTCTCCCACTTCACTTGTTTAGTACATGACCCCCTAAGAATACAGAACTGGGTGCATGTTATGAGTAATCAGCTGCCAAAGCCCCTGGTTTGAATCTCAGTGACATGGCTCTAGTATTACCTTGAAACAACAATATAACGGAACACCTTTGTAATTTGCAGAGAGTTGGTTGGAATAACCTTCCAGGGGGAGGTAGTAGAGGCTAACACAGTAACTTTAAGAATGACTAGGATGTGCACTAGGCTACCTTCAAGGATAGCTCACTATTATAATTTACATTTCTGTTATGGGATTAAGATTAGAGTTGAGCGAACCTGAACCGCACAGTTCGGGTTCGTACCGAACATTACGATTTTTGGACCCTAAACCACTCAGGAGGATGAGGATGATGAGGAGGAGGAGTGGGAACCGTGTTCACAGCAGGGTGGCACCCAACGCAGCCCATGGGCATCACCGGAGCGTGGCTGGGGGGATACGGAGGACACAGATGATACACCTCCCACAGACAGCTTGTCCTTGCCTCTGGGCAGCTTGGCACACATGAGCGACTACGTGCTGCAGTGCATTGCGCGACGACTGCCGAGTTGCCCACATTCTAACTTGTGCTGATTACTGGGTGGCCACCCTGCTGGATCCCCGTTACAAGGACAACGTGCCATCCTTCATTTCCATCACTGGAGCGTGATCATAAGATGCGCGACTACTAGTGAATGCTGGTAGACGCGCTGCTGAGGGCATTCCAAAATGACACCGGGTGCTCAATGGAAGCACAAGGCGAAGGCAGAGGAGGAGGAAGAGGTCGCCAACGCAGCTGGGGCACCGCCAGCACCTCAGAAGGCAGGGTTCACATGGCCGAAATGTGTAAAAGCTTTGTCAGCATGCCACAACAAGCAGCAACACCATCTGATATGCAACGTCTTAGCAGGAGGCAGCATTTCAGCAACATGGTTGAACAGTACGTGTGCACAGGCCTACACTTACTGACTGATGGGTCTACCCCATTCAACTTCTGGGTCTCCAAATTGGGCACATGGCCTGAGCCAGGGCCGGACTGGGATAAAAATTCGGCCCGGGCATTTTTTTATCACAGCGGCCCACTAAGAAGGGGGCGGGGCAGAGGAGGTGTGTTTTGTCATCACCAATGACAAACACTCTCCCTCTCAAAGTGAGCATGTTGGTTCAATGCTCTTCCAGGGCAGACCATGCGCAGAGCTCTGCTGAAGAGCTCTAGCATGAGAAAAAAGCCCTGTATTTGTTCTGCACAGTGCAAGCAAATTTAATAACATGCTTGCACTGTGTTTCCTTGCAACTTGTCTCTGGTGTCTCTATAAATGGATACCAGGAGACAAAAATGCCAGGAAAGAGTATTGAGCATGTGTTTGGAGCCTGCTTGTGGGATTGCGTGTGTGTAGAGTGAGCTGATTGTGGTGTGGTATTGTGTAATAAGGTCGGTTTTAGTTGTGTTGTGTTTGTGGTGTAATGTGATGCATATGTGGCTAGGGGCTGTAGAGAATGTGTGTATAGGGGATATAGCACTACAGGGGGAAAGGGGGGGGTGAAAGACACTACAGGGGGAGGGGGAATGGGGGGGGGTGAAAAACACTACAGGGGGAAGGGGGGGTGAAAGACACTACAGGGGGAGGGGGAAGGGGGGGTGAAAGACACTACAGGGGGAGGGGGAAGGGGGGGTGGAAAAACACTACAGGGGGAAGGGGGGGGTGAAAGACACTACAGGGGGAGGGGGAAGGGGGGGTGAAAAACACTACAGGGGGAGGGGGAAGGGGGGGTGAAAAACACTACAGGGGGAGGGGGAAGGGGGGGTGAAAGACTGTACAGGGGAAGAGGAGGGTGTGAAAGACTACAGGGGGAAAGGGGTGAAAGACTACAGGGGGAAAGGGGTGAAAGACACTACAGGGGGAGGGGGTGAAAGACACTAAGGGGGAAGGTGGGAAGAGAGACGCCACAGAAAGGACAGAGAGAGAGAGAGATGCCACAGAAAGGACACACAGAGAGCGAGACGCCACAGAGAGAGAGACCCCACAGAGAAAGAGACGCCACAGAGAGAGAGACGCCACAGAGAGAGAGAGAGAGACGCCACAGAGAGAGAGAGACGCCACAGAGAGAGAGAGAGAGACGCCACAGAGAGAGAGAGAGACGCCACAGAGAGAGAGAGAGATGCCACAGAGAGAGAGAGAGAGATGCCACAGAGAGAGAGAGATGCCACAGAGAGAGAGACGCCACAGAGAGAGACGCCACAGAGAGAGAGAGAGAGACGCCACAGAGAGAGAGAGAGAAGCCACAGAGAGAGAGAGAGACGCCACAGAGAGAGAGAGAGACGCCACAGAGAGAGAGAGAGATGCCACAGAAAGGACAGAGAGAGAGACGCCACAGAGAGAGAGACGCCACAGAGAGAGAGAGAGACGCCACAGAGAGAGAGAGAGAGATGCCACAGAGAGAGAGAGAGATGCCACAGAGAGAGAGAGAGAGATGCCACAGAGAGAGAGAGAGAGATGCCACAGAGAGAGAGAGAGATGCCACAGAGAGAGAGAGAGAGATGCCACAGAGAGAGAGAGAAAGAGACGCCACAGAGAGAGAGACGCCACAGAGAGAGACGCCACAGAGAGAGAGAGAAGCCACAGAGAGAGAGAGAGACGCCACAGAGAGAGAGAGAGATGCCACAGAAAGGACAGAGAGAGAGACGCCACAGAGAGAGAGACGCCACAGAGAGAGAGAGAGACGCCACAGAGAGAGAGAGAGAGATGCCACAGAGAGAGAGAGAGAGATGCCACAGAGAGAGAGAGAGAGATGCCACAGAGAGAGAGAGAGAGATGCCACAGAAAGGACAGAGAGAGAGATGCCACAGAAAGGACAGAGAGAGAGATGCCACAGAAAGGACAGAGAGAGAGACGCCACAGAAAGGACAGAGAGAGAGACGCCACAGAAAGGACAGAGAGAGAGACGCCACAGAAACGACAGAGAGAGAGACGCCACAGAAAAGACAGAGAGAGAGACGCCACAGAAACGACAGAGAGAGAGAGAGAGAGAGAGAGAGACGCCACAGAAAGGACACAGAGAGAGAGTGAGACCCCACAGAAAGGACACACAGAGAGACGCCACAGAAAGGACACAGAGAGAGAGAGAGACGCCACAGAAAGGACAGAGAGAGAGAGAGAGACTCTACAGAAAGGACAGAGAGAGAGAGAGACGTCACAGAAAGGACAGAGAGAGAGAGACCCCACAGAAAGGACACAGAGATTGAGAGACGCCACAGAAAGGACACAGAGAGAGACGCCACAGAAAGGACATAGAGAGAGAGAAAGGACACAGAGAGAGTGAGACGCCACAGAAAGGACAGAGAGAGAGACGCCACAGAAAGGACAGTGAGAGAGACGCCACAGAAAGGACAGAGAGAGAGACGCCACAGAAAGGACAGAGAGAGAGACGCCACAGAAAGGACAGAGAGAGAGAGAGAGAGATGCCACAGAAAGGACAGAGAGAGAGAGAGAGAGATGCCACAGATAGGACAGAGAGAGAGAGAGACGCCACAGAAAGGACAGAGAGAGAGAGAGAGAGAGACGACACAGAAAGGACAGAGAGAGAGAGAGATGCCACAGAAAGGACAGAGAGAGAGAGAGAGACGCCACAGAAAGGACAGAGAGAGAGAGAGACGCCACAGAAAGGACAGAGAGAGACGCCACAGAAAGGACAGAGAGAGAGAGACGCCACAGAAAGGACAGAGAGAGAGAAACGCCACAGAAAGGACAGAGAGAGAGAGACGCCACAGAAAGGACAGAGAGAGAGACGCCACAGAAAGGACAGAGAGAGAGAGACGCCACAGAAAGGACAGAGAGAGAGAGAGAGAGAGATAGACGCCACAGAAAGGACAGAGAGAGAAACGCCACAAAAAAGACAGAGAGAGAGACGCCACAGAAAAGACAGAGAGAGAGACACCACAGAAAAGACAGAGAGAGAGACGCCACAGAAAGGACAGAGAGAGAGACGCCACAGAAAGGACACAGAGAGACAGGCTACAGATATGCGAGAGACAGGATATGTCTCACACACTGCCCTGATATATACCTCTGCACAGGGCAATTCATATAACTCTGTGTACATACTGGAGGTATATATATTGCCCTAGACAGGCTTATATATCAGTCTTATCTATAAATAATACACTGTTCAGATGTGCTTTTTAAAATGCATGATTTTCCCTTCTATGAACAAATAAAAATTATATTATGCTATGGGCTGGTTTAAAAATCTTATGCGATGGGGCTGGATTATAAATTTTTTCCAGGGCTGGTTTTTGTTCCCAGTCCGGCCCTGGATCTAGCTTGTGTATGTGTGTAGATGATCCAGAATTGGGTAAGGGATCTAGTGTGTGTCTGGAATGTAATGTGTTTAGGGGTGCAGTATGTGTGTGAGGGGTGCTGTGTGTGTGTGTGTGTATATACCGTATTTGCTCAATTATAAGACGACCCTGATTATAAGACGACCCCCCAAACTTTGGATATTCCTTTAGGAAAAATACTAAAAGCCTGAATATAAGACTACCCTATAGGAAAAAAGTTAAACTTGTATATATTCACATGTAAATTGCTTTTTTAATAAAATATTATATAAAAAAAATGCATTTCTTGTGTTTATTTCTTTTTATGTGCCAATGCTGCCTCTCTCTTTCCCTTGCCCCCAGCTTTGTCTCACTCCCCACTCCCCCCTCTCTTCCCCCCACATGTTTCTCTCTGCCCCCCTTCCTCTGTCTCTCCCCCCTTCCTGCTCTGTCCCCGCTGTCTCTCTGCCCCCCTCCCTCCCTCCCTCCCCCTGTCTCTCTGTTGCCCCCCTCCCTCCCCCTGTCTCTCTGTCCCCCCCCCCCCTTACCTGTACTTCAATCCCTGGTGGCTAGTGGGGGCAGCCGGGGGATGTCTGCACGATACTTGCAGACATCCTCCATGCTGCCTGACACGGCAGTCTATTATGACGGACAGCTGTCCGTCATAATAGTCTGCCGTGTTGGGCAGCATGGAGGATATCTGCACGTATAGTGCAGACATCCCTCAGCTGCCCGATTGTCCCTGGTGCCTAGTGGGGCAGCAGAGGAAGTCTGCGCGATGAGCGCAGACCTCCCCTGCTGCCGCCCGGCACGCTCGCCGGGACTTCTGTGACGAAAGCGGAAGTACCCGGCTTCTTCATAGAAGCCCCGGCGGTCGTGCCGGGCGGAAGCAGGGGAGTCTGCGCTCGTTGCGCAGACATCCCCTGCTGCTAGAGAGGGGGATCCAGGTCCCCTGCAGCTCTGCTGGGGACCTGGATCCATGTTTTATAATCTGACCTCAATTTGAGGTGTTGAGGTGTTGTGTGTGATGGGTGTGAGAGTGCTGTGTGTGATGGGTGTGAGAATGCTGTGTGTGATGGGTGTGAGAGTGCTGTGTGTGATGGGTGTGAGAGTGCTGTGTGTGAGAATGCTGTGTGTGATGGTTGTGAGTGCTGTGTGTGAGAGTGCTGTGTGTGATGGGTGTGAGAGTGCTGTGTGTGAGTGCTGTGTGTGATGGGTGTGAGAGTGCTGTGTGTGATGGGTGTGAGAATGCTGTGTGTGATGGGTGTAAGAGTGTTGTGTGTGATGGGTGTGAGAGTGCTGTGTGTGATGGATGTGAGAATGCTGTGTGTGATGGTTGTGAGAGTGCTGTGTGTGATGGGTGTGAGAGTGCTGTGTGTGAGAATGCTGTGTGTGATGGTTGTGAGTGCTGTGTGTGAGAGTGCTGTGTGTGATGGGTGTGAGAGTGCTGTGTGTGAGTGCTGTGTGTGATGGGTGTGAGAATGCTGTGTGTGATGGGTGTGAGAATGCTGTGTGTGATGGGTGTGAGAGTGCTGTGTGTGATGGGTGTGAGAGTGCTGTGTGTGATGGGTGTGAGAATGCTGTGTGTGATGGGTGTAAGAGTGTTGTGTGTGATGGGTGTGAGAGTGCTGTGTGTGATGGGTGTGAGAGTGTTGTGTGTGATGGTTGTGAGAATGCTGTGTGTGATGGGTGTGAGAGTGCTGTGTGTGATGGGTGTGAGAGTGCTGTGTGTGAGAATGCTGTGTGTGATGGTTGTGAGTGCTGTGTGTGAGAGTGCTGTGTGTGATGGGTGTGAGAGTGCTGTGTGTGAGTGCTGTGTGTGATGGGTGTGAGAATGCTGTGTGTGATGGGTGTGAGAGTGCTCCGGGGGGGACATAATGCCTATTATTTTATTTGTTTATTTACCCCCCCCTACAGACACACACAATCCATTCTAACATTTATACAGCACTCTCACACCCATCACACACAGCACTCACACACAGCACTCTCACACCCATCACACACAGCACTCTCACACACAGCACTCTCACACCCATCACACACAGCATTCTCACACAGAGCACTCTCACACCCATCACACACAGCATTCTCACACCCATCACACACAGCATTCTCACACAGAGCACTCTCACACCCATCACACACAGCATTCTCACACCCATCACAGACAGCATTCTCACACAGAGCACTCTCACACCCATCACACACAGCATTCAAACACCCATCACAGACAGCACTCACACACAGCACTCTCACACCCATCACACACAGCACTCACACACAGCACTCTCACACCCATCACTCCCTTCTTACCTTTAGCCTGGGACTGGGAGGCGGGGTTCGATGGTGGTCCTCGTGGTGAGTGAATTCTAGCCTGCGTGTCGTTGCCATGTCAATGCTCCGGATCTCGCGAGAGGAACCCGGTGGAGCTGCAAGTTAGAGCTCCGCGGGTCCTCTCTCCAGTCTCCCTCCCTCTCCCCCCGCCCGGCGGCCCCATTTGAAAGCATGTGGGCCGGTGAGGGAGATCTTTGATGTCCTCACTGGCCCTTCATGGAAAACAGCGGGGCTGGCGCTCGGATAGTGCCGGCCCTGCATAGACCGGCAGGGGAGATCCTGGGACCCAGAGGCCACTGCTGGGACCTCCCCTGCCGGCCTCGGCCCATGGCCACCGCGGCCCACCGGGCATTTGCCCGGTGTGCCCGATGGCCAGTCCGGGCCTGGCCTGAGCCCTTTATGCCTTGGAGGTGCAGGCCTGCCCTGCAGCCAGTGTATTGTCTGAACGTGTGTTTAGCACGGCAGGGGGAGTTATCACAGACAAGCACAGCCGCCTGTCCACAGCCAACTGGCTACCCCAATTAAAAAAAACAAAAAACAAACAAATAAAAAACAGTGTTGGCTACCTCCTCCTCCTCCTCCTCCACCGACGCTTCCACCTACACCGCCACGTTCACCGCATCCTCAAACTATGGGTCACTTAGTATAAACTGTGTGTCACAAATGCACACAATACTCCAAGAGTGCATGTGACTGGGTTATGGTGGTGCAAGGGTTAAAATTAACTCTCTGTCTGCCCTAGACTAGAAATAATGAGAAAACCCCCCTTTAACACCACCCACACTTAATTATCCTGATATAACTAATGTGCTAACACTGCCACCACCAAGACAATTTATAAATGGGGTGCCTTGGTCCCCCAAGCAAATTAGACTTAACCCACAAAATCTGCGTTAACACAATATCTATGCGATTGGTATAATCAGGTAACGTGAGTCTCTATACCAGACAAAGGCAGAACTTAATAAAGGAATATTTATTATGAACAAAAGAAGTCACAGTGCATACAAAAAATAAAACAGATGACAAATTATTTACACCAAAACAGATAAAAACAAAAAGGAGAAATTAACAGAAAACCTAACTACTCACTTAGATGGAGAAGTACCAGTATTTTCTGTCCGAGGGACTGCGGCAAGGAAATGACGGCAACTTACACAAACTTAGATCTCGGTCCCTAGTAAGCAGACTGGACATTATTCCATCATTAGATTTATACCTTGTCAGGTCATCTCAGGATTCCAAGCCGGCCCAGAGGTGGGAAGATGTACCTAAAAGTGTCCTCCCCCACGTGTGGTGGAACTACCCCAGTCAAAATATGGAATCTTGTTATTGTTGCTAATTTCCCTCCAGTGCATGTCACATACATAATTTTTGCCTCTATTAATTTGTTGCAATTTATGAAGTCCATTGATATGTCACACTTGCTACCCATGACTCCATACCACAGACTTCACAATAACTTCCAAATGGCTCAAGTTGCACCAGCCATATTTGTACTCATTTTGTAGGGTGTACTATACCCTGTCTAAATATTCCCAAAATGAGGCATGATTAATAATCTGAGAGTTATTATTAATGCATGTTTGGGAGATGACTTTTGCAGGACAAGACTTCTAACTGGTAAGCAGAGGCGTAACTAGAAACCACAAGGCCCCAGTGCAAAAATTGCCTCGGGGCCCCCCGACCCAACCATGCAACTCCACCCCAGAAATGCCACTTACATGCCTCCCAACTGTTCCGCTTTGTGCCTGGCCTTATACCTATCCCATGCATGCTTAAACTCCATCACTGTATTAACCTCTACCACTTCTGCTGGCAAACTATTCCATGTATCCACTACCCTCTCAGTAAAATAATACAAAGTTTCTGACCTCCACTGTTTTAACCTCTACCATTTCTGCTGGAAGACTATTCCATGCATCCACTACCCTTTCAGAAAGTAATACTTCCATTAATCCCTGGCCTCATCTTATATCTAGAATAGCCTTATGCTTACACTTTTTCACTGTATTAACCTCTACCACTTCTGCTGAAAGGCTATTCCATGCATCCACCACCCTCTCAGTAAAGTAATATTTCCATTAGTCCCTGGCCTTCTCTTATATCAAGGATAGCCTTATGCTCATCCCATGCATGCTTAAACTCCTTCATATATTAACCTCTCCTCCACCACCCTCTCAGTAAAGTAATATTACTTTTCTGGACACAAAATAAAAAGAAAACGTTAAAATATTTCCAGCCTTATCAAAAGCTTGAGGTGGACCCCAAATCTATGTATATAACTAGCTGCATTTATACTTATATGAACTTTTTAATATTATATTCAACTATTTTCATATGTAATGAAAATGTAATTGAAAAATTGTTCATTTCCTATTTTTATTATGTTCCTCTGCACCCACATTGCACCTAAAGGTCTTAACACAGCACTATACAGTACCCACAGCACCTGGCTTGTACTCATATTGCACCCACACGATTTGGCATGCTGCAGATTAATTTTGCCCCACAGAACATGCCACAGTGTTCCTTTTACCCCATAGTACATGTTATTTTGCCCCACAGAACATGCCACAGTATCAGTTTGGCTACAGCCAATTTGCCCATTATGCCACGATTAGCCACGATTGCCAATATGCCACAGCCAGATTGCCAATATGCCACAGCCAGATTGCCAATATGCCACAGCCAATTTTGCCCATTTGCCAGTGTTATTTTGCCCATTTGCCATTGTTAATTTGGCCATTTGCCAGTGTTATTCTGCCCATAATTTGCCAGTTATGTGCCCATTTGCCAGTGTTATTTTGCTAATTTGCCAGTTATTTGCCCATTTGCCAGTGTTATTTGCCCATTTGCCAGTTATGTGCCCATTTGCCAGTTATTTGCCAGTTATGTGCCCATTTGCCAGTGTTATTTGCCCATTTGCCAGTTATTTGCCTGTTATGTGCCGATTTGCCAGCGTTATTTGCCCATTTGCCAGCGTTATGTGCCCATTTGCCAGTGTTATGTGCCCATTTGTCAGTGTTATGTGCCCATTTGCCAGCGTTATTTGCCCATTTGCCAGCGTTATGTGCCCATTTGCCAGTGTTATGTGCCCATTTGTCAGAGTTATGTGCCCATTTGCCAGTTGTGCATGGATGTCCGCAGGGGGGGACAAGGGGGGGCGCTTGCCCCCCCCTGGATTTTTGCAATTCCCCTTTAAAAAAAAAAAATGTAAATAAATTATATATATATTATTATTATTTTTATTCAGTGTGTAGCCTCTAGTTGTCCCTAGGGGACTGCACACCAGTTTCTGGGGTAGGAGGTGGCACCCAAAGCTGTTGCTCTCTGCAACTCTGCTTGCTGTAATCCTGGTCTCCCATCCACATTGGTGCAGGTCTCTGCAGCTGTCAGTCATGCTGCATGGAGAGCCAATGACAGGGGTGCCCGGGGATATGAAGTTATAGCCCCTCCATGTGGCAGCATGACTGACAGAAGAGAGCCTGCAGGGGAAGATACTCAGAGACCATAGCTGAGTCTCTGTAACAGGTAGGAAGAGCTTATAATAGCTTTAAGGTACATGGCAGAGTGGGGTAAATCCAGGGAGGTCCCTCCCATTACCCTGAGGTCTCCATTTGTCCAGTCTGAGCAGCTCCTCTGTCCAGGCTCTGCTCACATCAACATGGTGACAAGTGGATGGGGCAGAAAAGATAATGGAGGATAAAATGATGTGATAGATGGAGGCAGATTGCAAACAAAATGGGATGACATGGGGCAGAAAAGATAATAGAGGATGAAAAGAGGTGATTGATTGGAGCAGAATACAGACAACATGGGATGACATGGGGCAGAAAAGATAAAATGTAGGTGAAAAGAGGTCACTGACATGGAGGAATAAAACACATAAAAAAGGGGGAAAGAGATAAAGAAATGTTAGGAATTTGGGTGTTTAGGGAATCTGTTGCTTTGTGTTTATATTGTGTGCTATAGTGTTGTATCTGTTGCTTTGTGTTTATATTGTGTGCTATAGTGTATCTGGTGCTGTGGGGTTATAGTGTGTGCTATAGTGTATCTGGTGCTGTGGGGTTATAGTGTGTGCTATAGTGTATCTGGTGCTGTGGGGTTATAGTGTGTGCTATAGTGTATCTGGTGCTGTGGGGTTATAGTGTGTGCTATAGTGTTGTGTCTGGTGCTGTGGGGTTATATTGTGTGCTATAGTGTTGTATCTGGTGCTGTGGAGTTATATTGTGTGCTATAGTGTATCTGGTGCTGTGGGGTTATAGTGTGTGCTATAGTGTTGTATCTGGTGCTGTTGGGTTATATTGTGTGCTATAGTGTTGTATCTGGTGCTGAGAGGTTATATTGTGTGCTATAGTGTATCTGGTGCTGTGGGGTTACATTGTGTGCTATAGTGTTGTATCTGGTGCTGAGAGGTTATATTGTGTGCTATAGTGTATCTGGTGCTGTGGGGTTATATTGTGTGCTATAGTGTTGTATCTGGTGCTGAGAGGTTATATTGTGTGCTATAGTGTATCTGGTGCTGTGGGGTTATATTGTGTGCTATAGTGTATCTGGTGCTGTGGGGTTACATTGTGTGCTATAGTGTTGTATCTGGTGCTGAGAGGTTATATTGTGTGCTATAGTGTATCTGGTGCTGTGGGGTTATATTGTGTGCTATAGTGTTGTGTCTGGTGCTATCGGGTTACATTGTGTGCTATAGTGTTGTATCTGGTGCTGAGAGGTTATATTGTGTGCTATAGTGTATCTGGTGCTGTGGGGTTATATTGTGTGCTATAGTGTTGTGTCTGGTGCTATCGGGTTACATTGTGTGCTATAGTGTTGTATTTGGTGCTGAGAGGTTATATTGTGTGCTATAGTGTTGTATCTGGTGCTGAGAGGTTATATTGTGTGCTATAGTGTTGTATCTGGTGCTGTTGGGTTATATTGTGTGCTATAGTGTTGTATCTGGTGCTGAGAGGTTATATTGTGTGCTATAGTGTTGTGTCTGGTGCTGTTGGGTTACATTGTGTGCTATAGTGTTGTATCTGGTGCTGAGAGGTTATATTGTGTGCTATAGTGTTGTGTCTGGTGCTGTTGGGTTATATTGTGTGCTATAGTGTATCTGGTGCTGTGGGGTTATATTGTGTGATATAGTGTTGTATCTGGTGCTGTGGGGTTATATTGTGTGCTATAGTGTTGTGTCTGGTGCTGAGAGGTTATATTGTGTGCTATAGTGTTGTGTCTGGTGCTGTTGGGTTATATTGTGTGCTATAGTGTTGTGTCTGGTGCTGTTGGGTTATATTGTGTGCTATAGTGTTGTATCTGGTGCTGAGAGGTTATATTGTGTGCTATAGTGTTGTGTCTGGTGCTGTGGGGTTATATTGTGTGCTATAGTGTTGTGTCTGGTGCTGTTGGGTTATATTGTGTGCTATAGTGTTGTATTTGGTGCTATGGGGTTATATCTTTGCTATGTTGTTCTATCTGTTGCTGTGGAGTTTCAGCTAGAGCTCTGGATATTTATCTGGTGCTGTGGTTTATATCTTGTGTCATGGGTTTTTAGCTGGTACCGTGGGTTAATATCTGGTGTTGTGGGTCTATATCTGGCACAGTGGATCTATATTTGGTGCAGTGAGGCTATATCTAGTGTGGTTGGTTTATATCTGGTGCTGTGGATCTATATTTGGTGCAGTGGCTATATCTAGTGTGGTTGGTTTATATCTGGTGCTGTGGATCTATATTTGGTGCAGTGAGGCTATATCTAGTGTGGTTGGTTTATATTTGGTGCTGTGGATCTATATTTGGTGCAGTGGCTATATCTAGTGTGGTTGGTTTATATCTGGTGCTGTGGATCTATATTTGGTGCAGTGGCTATATCTAGTGTGGTTGGTTTATATCTGGTGCTGTGGATCTATATTTGGTGCAGTGAGGCTATATCTAGTGTGGTTGGTTTATATCTGGTGCTGTGGATCTATATTTGGTGCAGTGAGGCTATATCTAGTGTGGTTGGTTTATATCTGGCACAGTGGATCTATATTTGGTGCAGTGGCTATATCTAGTGTGGTTGGTTTATATCTGGTGCTGTGGATCTATATTTGGTGCAGTGGCTATATCTAGTGCGGTTGGTTTATATCTGGTGCTGTGGATCTATATTTGGTGCAGTGGCTATATCTAGTGTGGTTGGTTTATATCTGGTGCTGTGGATCTATATTTGGTGCAGTGAGGCTATATCTAGTGTGGTTGGTTTATATCTGGTGCTGTGGATCTATATTTGGTGCAGTGAGGCTATATCTAGTGTGGTTGGTTTATATCTGGCACAGTGGATCTATATTTGGTGCAGTGGCTATATCTAGTGTGGTTGGTTTATATCTGGTGCTGTGGATCTATATTTGGTGCAGTGGCTATATCTAGTGTGGTTGGTTTATATCTGGTGCTGTGGATCTATATTTGGTGCAGTGGCTATATCTAGTGTGGTTGGTTTATATCTGGTGCTGTGGATGTATATTTGGTGCAGTGGCTATATCTAGTGTGGTTGGTTTATATCTGGTGCTGTGGATCTATATTTGGTGCAGTGAGGCTATATCTAGTGTGGTTGGTTTATATCTGGCACAGTGGGTCTATATTTGGTGCAGTGAGGCTATATCTAGTGTGGTTGGTTTATATCTGGTGCTGTGGATCTATATTTGGTGCAGTGAGGCTATATCTAGTGTGGTTGGTTTATATCTGGTGCTGTGGATGTATATTTGGTGCAGTGGCTATATCTAGTGTGATTGGTTTATATCTGGCACAGTGGATCTATATTTGGTGCAGTGGCTATATCTAGTGTGGTTGGTTTATATCTGGTGCTGTGGATCTATATTTGGTGCAGTGAGGCTATATCTAGTGTGGTTGGTTTATATCTGGTGCTGTGGATGTATATTTGGTGCAGTGGCTATATCTAGTGTGGTTGGTTTATATCTGGCACAGTGGATCTATATTTGGTGCAGTGGCTATATCTAGTGTGGTTGGTTTATATCTGGTGCTGTGGATCTATATTTGGTGCAGTGAGGCTATATCTAGTGTGGTTGGTTTATATCTGGTGCTGTGGATCTATATTTGGTGCAGTGAGGCTATATCTAGTGTGGTTGGTTTATATCTGGTGCTGTGGATCTGTATCTGGTGCAGGGTTTATCAACCCTTTGCATGCCTTCACTGATAATGACAAAGCTCCTCCACTTCATGATAACTTGTCAAAAAGAGGCGCAGCGCAGAAAGGATGACGGTAAAATTATGCCCCCCCCCTGAAAAAAATGCTGCGGATGCCCATGCAGTTATGCCCATTTGCCAGTGTTATGTGCCCATTTGCCAGTGTTATGTGCCCATTTGCCAGTGTTATGTGCCCTCAATATGGCAGGATTTAGCCATTCAATATGCCCTTTTTTTGCCATTTAATATGCCATTCCTTTGCCATTTTAATGTGCCAGGTTATTGCCCCTCAGTATGCCAGGATATTGCCATTTAATATGCCAGGATATTGCCCTTTAGTATGCTCGTTATGCCACCCTCCTCCCCCCTTCCCCTGCCCCAGTACTTACTTCCTTGCTGCTGTCTCCCGGGGGAAGGTCCGTGGCTGTGAGGGAAGAGGTGTGCGCTCCCCTCCAGCCGCGCGGATCAATAAAGTTTGTTGAAACAAAAAGTTTAAACAAACTTTATTGATCTGCGCGGCCTGAGGGGGGCGAACAACGCTTCCCTCACAGCTACGGACCTGCACCGGGAGACATCAGCAAGGAGGTAAGTACTGATTGGGGAAGGGGGGAGTCATACGAGTAGCGGTGGCCCACGGGGCTGCTGCCTTGGGCCCCAAGAATGAATGGGCCCTGCACCAGTGGTAGGTACGCCACTGCTGGTAAGGGTCACTTAGCATATCAAAAGGACCTACTATCTATGACTGGATACAGATATATATCCGTATAGACTTGCTGGCAACTAACTCAGTGTAACATTTCACACCTTGTAACATCAGTTCCAGCTTCAAAGGAACCACTCAAGTTGTAAAGCTTTTCAGATCACAAGGTCATACCATCTCTACCAGATAGTAGATGCAGGTATGCACTACACCAATTGTTGTGACACTATGTACACAATAGCAGAGGCTTGTGAAGGCCTTTTCTCCATGCATCAGGAGTTGAGCTCAGTTTGAACAATGAAAGAGAATACCCTGCACTCCAACCCTCTCTCAAATGGATAATTCTGTTGATCCTCCTGGCAGCCATGCTTTAGATTTAGATTTATGTTCTTCCAAAACTAAAATCAAAGATTCCACCTAGTGCTATTTTATGGCTCAGCTGTATTTTTAATTTGTATGTATTTTAAGTTATTTCCCTATCCACAATTGTTTGCAGGGCACTTGCCCTACTCTTACTCCCATTTTACTTCCTTTTGCAGCCCTCTAGCCCTTTCCAGGACTTTTTTAGAGGCATTTTAGTGCCCAAAAGTTCAGGTGACTTCAATGGGGTTCGGGGTCAAGTTCGGGGTCAAGTTCGAGCCCGAGCCCGGACTTTTTTCTGAAGTTCGGCCTCACCCGCCGAACCTGAACATCCAGGTATCCGCTCAACTCTTATTAAGATTGTGTGAGACCAGGGATCTCACTCAGTATCCACTTTAGTGCTCTACCTTAAAGGGACAGTCTAGTCCCCAAACTCACTATGGTGCAAGATGAAGATTACTGTTTGTTTAGTCCACAGGCTTTTTTTCCAGTGTGATTTTATGCAGGCATTCTGCATAAATCACATTTTTAATATTAGACTCAAGCCCTCCCCCAGTGATTACGCAACATGTATACTACAGGTCCAGTACCACTAATTATATAGACACTGAGCATGTCAAGTTTTCTTTCATTTAGTCAATTCCTGTGCTGCTGGAATATCATACATTGTGTGGAATCCAAGTGGCATTGCTCTTGTACACAGTAGGATCTCTTAACAGTGCAACACATTGTCTGATGACATCACTGGAGAGGTTGGGTTGATTCAGTCTTTCATCCTTGCGAGGTAAATAAAACGGGTACCATTAAACTGGTTTGTAACCTCCCCTGGATGTGGGACAAAAGTCTCCAGAACACACTTGCGAATAAGAGAATATCTTGATGTGAAATACTTTGCGGGTCATAGTAACATAGTAACATAGTAACATAGTAATTTAGGTTGAAAAAAGACACAAGTCCATCAAGTTCAACCCTTCTACCTATCATTACAGCTTTTGATCCAAAAGAAGGCAAAAAACCCTAAGGAAGCTATTTCGAATTTTGCCTCCTAGGGGGAAAAAAATCCTTCTTGACTCCAAGAGGCAATAAGATTTCTCCTTGGATCAATAAGCTCTTTTATTAATGCATATTCTATTATTAATAGCCCTGTATGTTCTGCTTTCCTAAAAAAACATCCAAATCATTTTTAAATGCATCTATTGTAGATGATAGCACTACCTCTCTTGGCAGGGAGTTCCATAACTTTATTGTCCTTACCATAAAGAATCCCTTCCTTTGCTGTCTATGAAATCTTTGCTCTTCCAGTCTGAGGGGGGTCATATATAAAAACTTCTGCACTGCAAAGTGTCGGCAGAGGTATAAAAAAACAGGCCCAGTTGCCAATTGTATATATAACGGCGATTGAGCGTTTGTTATAAATCACGGAACTTTGCAGTGTTCTACCACATAGTGCGGGAACTCAGAAGTTTCTGTCGGGTGAACTGTTAAATCGCTGAATGTGGGAACTGAGTCTATGGTGCATGCGCGCGATCACTGAATGTGGGTACTGAGTCTATGGTGCATGCGCGCGATCACTGAATGTGTGAACTGAGTCTATGGTGCATGCGCGCGATCACTGAATGTGGGTACTGAGTCTATGGTGCATGCGCGCGATCACTGAATGTGGGAACTGAGTCTATGGTGCATGCGCGCGATCACTGAATGTGGGAACTGAGTCTATGGTGCATGCGCGCGATCACTGAATGTGTGAACTGAGACTATTGAGCATGCGCCCAATCACTGAATTTGGGAACTGAGACTATTGCGAATGCTTGCGATCACTGAATGTGGGAACTGAGAATATTGCGAATGCAAGCGATCACTGAATGTGGGAACTGAGAATATTGCGAATGCACGCGATCACTGAATGTGGGAACTGAGAATATTGCGAATGCACGCGATCACTGAATGTGGGAACTGAGAATATTGCGAATGCACGCGATCACTGAATGTGGGAACTGAGAATATTGCGCATGTGCGCTATCACTGACTGTGTGAACTGAGACTATTGTGCATGCGTGCGATCACTGAATGTGTGAACTGAGTTTATTGCGCATGCGTGTGATCACTGAATGTGTGAACTGAGACCATTGTGCATGCGTGCAATCACTGACTGTGTGAACTGAGTCTATGGCCCATGCGTGCGATCACTGAATGTGGGAACTGAGCCTATTGCGCATGCGTGCGATCACTGAATGTGGGAACTGAGCCTATTGCGCATGCGTGCGATCACTGAATGTGTGAACTGAGCCTATTGCGCATGCGTGCGATCACTGAATGTGTGAACTGAGCCTGTTGCTCATGCGCGCGATCACTGATTGTCTGAACTGAGATTATTGTGCATGCACGATCACTGAATGTGTGAACTGAGCCTATTGTGCACATCTATGGCGCATGCCTACCATCACTGAATGTGAATTTCTTCATCCTCGGACTTTGGGGGGATCTGACAAATTTGTCGAGCAAATTCTACTGAACAGGCGCAGTAGAATTCACTCATCGTGAATCGATGATCATTCAGCTGCAACTTTGCCAGGATGGCGCATGCACGAGGGGCGCACACCAACTCCGGCCCCCTTTATTCCCCCTTCAGATCAGCTGCTGTGACAGGTAAAGTAACAGCGCATGCACACTTGGGTTGAGCGATTTGTCACCCGTTTTGCCATGCACACTGCGCTGGACATATTTTATCGAAAACTCTGCTGTTTTTACAGACATGTAAAAACACATTTATTATCCTGTAAAAACAGCAGAGTTTTCGATAAAATATGCCATGATTTACAAACAGGAAGCATATGGACTGCTTTGATAAAGAGTCCATATCCAACCAGCAAAGGGACACTAACGCTGGCCGCACCTTGGTTATATTTCTGCTGAAAATATGTACATCAAAGTGCAAAGGGCACTGTAATAGCTCTGAGTAAGAATGCAAACAGCATACAAACACGACTGTAAATGCTTACTGTATTGGGCCATGTATGTACGCAGAGGGGATAGAGTGCCCGATTCCTGAGGCCATTTCCAAACTCACACCCACGATCCACACCCTAGACTCCCATAAATTGGACACGAGGCTTGTGATGGTGAATAAAGGCCACAGCTGATACAGCCTAACAAAATAACTAACCCCTTGCCAGCCACAACGACTTAACCTAACTTTGTACAAAAATGCAAATTACCTAGACAGGTGCTCGCCTCCCCTCCTCGTCCCTTAAGGCGTCGTACACCTTAACTCATTCCGTCTTACCACAATGCTAACCACTAGCTGGCTCTTTTAGCTCAGTGGGCACGTCCATGAAACCAACTTCCAAGTTGAAAGGTTAGGGGAGGACCAAGCGCCCCATTCTCACTCTATTATCCCCAACTTCCGTTTTTCCAAAACCAAACCCCCGACTGGCAAGGAATAAACCCCACGCCTGCTGCGACAAAAAGAGAGTTAGTACAGAAATACACAAACATAAAACATAAACAAAGGGAGGGAGGGTGGGAAATTGCTACTGAGTGCGAGTCAGACTTAAAAAAATGGCTGCCAAGGAGAGCGAACCTGGGACCTTTATCAACTCCCTCTAGACCCCTCCCCCTGGCAGTGGTCAGTCATCTCCTACACATGCCCTGTACAATTGATTTGCATATTTCCCAGGGTGCTAGTCCTTTTGGTAGAGGGTACAAGTTCCTGTGTGTCCAGGCATCTCCACCAGATGGCTCTATAATACAGCAATGTCTTACACAGCTTTTTTTGGAAAAAATCAAGCCATGGAATCTTATATTATTATTATTACCAATATTCTAAAAAAAGAAATACACACATATATATATATATATACTGTATTGCACAGCCATAAATAATAGACTAAGTTTGAAGTGGCTGGATTATTATTAAGGTGTTGGCAGTCTTATTTAATACACATTTCCCCATGTCTCGTTTTGTAACCAAAATATTCCTAGCACGTTAACGAATGCTTAACATAACTCGATAGCTATTAGACGACGGAAACAATGAAATCTAGTTACTTCTGCATCTGATGATTGAATCCAGCACTAGATTGAAAGAGAATCAATTAGAAATCTGCATCTGAGAAATTAAAGTGGACTGTCTGTCTGTTCAGTATCACAAAGACAGGTAGCCATTTTACTCCAGCTGATGGCCGGGCCTTTGTTTCTACATCAAGCCTCTTAATGATCTTATTCCGCCACTCTATCGATCGCTCTATCGTCTAGCCATCCATCATCCAACAACCTATCCATTTGTCTATCTATCTATCTATCTATCTATCTATCTATCTATCTATCTATCATCTATTTATCTATCTATTTGTCTGTCCGCCCATCCGTCCATCCTACCTTGATGACAGCGCACTTATGGGTCTTACTTAAGGTTTAACAAAGGTTTCATTTGTTAGAACAGGAATGATGTTTCAGTTCCTAAATGTAGAAATATATTTAAATATTGTGATACACTCACTGGTTGTGTTATGAAAATCCTGGTTTAGTATATATAGTACATATATAGTGCTCATCTCCAGCCCAGCCTCCAACACTCCCATTTTCTTTTGAACAGGACCGCCCCATATCAGCGCTCCCCCGTTTTAAAAAGTCCCAAACTGTCCTACTCGCACTTGGCTTAGAACTACTCTAATGCACTGGAGAGTACCTAGCAGAGATTTTATATTGTGACCAAGCCCCTCCCCCCACCCCCACCACCTATTCTTTCTTATCCCAATAATCATTCATTGGTCAGACCAAAAATTTGCTAAGAAGCTGCTCCGCTATTGGCCAGTGAATGGAAGGTTAGCAAGTGTTCATGCTAACTAGTAGCGTGAATGACCAGTGGTGGGATAAGGGGGTCCTAGCTCTGTAATACTTGTTTCCCTCCTTTTACCTTCTTTATTCCAACTTTAAACACATCTACCAGATTTATACACATCTCCCAGACTTTATACACATCTCCCAGACTTTATACACATCTCCCAGACTTTATACACAGATACCAACTTTCCGAGCTCAAAAGGGGAGGAGTCACATGACATCACACATTATTCCATGAACCCGAGGTCTTTAGCTCCAGCCTCCCAGGTTCAGATACTCGATATCTGGAACTCGTCTCTCCTAGTTTAGACTGTGCACATCTATTAGACATACATAATGCACAGTGCTAAGGCAGTATTTATGCCAGGATGTACCTGAATTTGATGGGACAGTAAAGAAAAACTTTTCATTTCTTAAAGGATCAGTTTAATATCACAATATTTTGATATTTGACCATACAGGACCCAAATTTGGGACTTTTGGCATCTCTGCTCCCCAGCCTTTTTTCTCTTCTCAGCTTCCAATAGTGGAGGGGAACCTAGATGGTGACTGTTACAATTTTTGGGGTCCTGACTCATCAAATGTGTATCTCTCCCATTTATACAAAGTGTAATGATGTGGATTCTCATTCCTAGTCCAAAGTGCGTGGACCCAGTCTCAAAATGCAAACACAATGACCAGCACTTCTGTGTAAAGGTGGGTTTGTTATCCCAATGGCAAAGTTCCAACCCCTATCCAGGAGTTTTAATCAAGACTGGAATTATGCACTTTGGACAGAATTGAGGTAAGTTGGCAAGTATGGTGCATAGTTTAATCAGTTGTGACCCCACTGAATACTTTATAGAGCAGGGGGTGGTTTGTATTTACCCAATGTCTGCCTTAAAGATCCCACAGTCATACTTGGAAAGAACTATATTTGATTTCTTTTCCTCTGTCCTCCCATCATGTCCCCACAGGGGGCAACAGGGACACTTGGCAGCTAGCTCTGTCAGCAGATCAAAGGGTCAGCCATAAGTCACCAAGTGTGTGACTGTACCCTTTTTAGACCCCTCTCCTCTGTAAAATAACCCTTTTTTTCGCATGACTGGTAAATTATGTTCACTCTTGATTTAACCCTTAATAATCATAACAAAGTGTTTCATCGGAAAAAGGTACTTAGCAATATTGTCACTTTTTAAAATACATCCTGGGGGTCTTACTACATGACCTCATGAAGCGCTGAGTTGACCCTGCCAGGAAATGAGCCTTTTCCTTAAAATTCAACATCGGATGTCGGCTATCATTTTGAGACAATATAAAATTCGGCACCAGGGTTCGATTTAGATTGAAAAATAGCTACAATCATTTCGCCTCCCATCAGGGCCGATCCTAGGGTCACGGGCGCCTGGGTGCAGGATTTTTTTTGGCGCCCCCAGGTGGGCGTGGCTATATGATAAACCCCTCCCCTTTACACATGTATGTTCCAAGCATACCAATTTTTCATTATTGGGGTGGGGGGATCTTGTGGAGAGCACAAACTTTATTTTTAGATGAAGGACCAACAAGAGCTTTTATTTTAAATAAAGATATTTATTTGGCAGTAAAACAGTGTAGTGGTTTTATTTATGTCTATGATGCTCAGCCATCAACATGGGAGACTTTTTGCTGGCTAGCAGTTTTAACTACAGTTCCCATGATGTCCAACCAGCCAAAGTCTCCCATTAGTCTGGCTGAGCATCATTGGAAAAGAAGTACACAAGGAGCAATAAATAATATTCCACCAAGTCAGTCACTCACTTGTCTCTCTCTTCCCATACCGCCATGTCTTTCTCCCTCTCCACTCATACCCTCATGTATCTCTCTCTCTCCACTCATACCCTCATGTATCTCTCCACTCATACCCTCATGTATCTCTCTCTCTCCACTCATACCCTCATGTATCTCTCTCTCTCCACTCATACCCTCATGTATCTCTCTCTCTCCACTCATACCCTCATGTATCTCTCTCTCTCCACTCATACCCTCATGTATCTCTCTCTCTCCACTCATGCCATCATGTATCTCTCTCTCTCCACTCATACCCTCATGTATCTCTCTCTCTCCACTCATGCCCTCATGTATCTCTCTCTCTCCACTCATACCCTCATGTATCTCTCTCTCTCCACTCATACCCTCATATATAACTCTTTCCACTCATATATAACTCTCTCTCTCTCCACTCATACCCTCATGTATTACTCTCTCTCAACTCATACCCTCATGTATAACTCTCTCTCCACTCATACCCTCATGTATCTCTCCACTCATACCCTCATGTAGCTCTCTCTCTCCACTCATACCCTTGTGTATCTCTCGCTCTCCACTCATACCCTCATGTATCTCTCTCTCTCCACTCATACCCTCATGTATCTCTCTCTCTCCACTCATACCCTCATGTATAACTCTCACCACTCATACCCTCATGTATCTCTCTCTCTACACTCATACCCTCATATATAACTCTCTCTCCACTCATACCCTCATATATAACTCACTCTCTCTCAACTCATACCCTCATATATAACTCTCTCTCCACTCATACCCTCATGTATAACTCTCTCTCTCCACTCATACCCTCATGTATATCTCTCTCCACTCATACCCTCATGTATCTCTCTCTCCACTCATACCCTCATGTATATCTCTCCCTTCATACCCCATATATTTTTCCATGTCTATCTTTCTGTTCCTCATGCTCCCCATGGTGGTCTTTTTTTCTGCATGTCTGTCTCTCCTTCTATACACCCATGTCTGCTGTCTCTTTCTCTTCATAACTCACATGTATGTCTCTCCCTCCTCATAATCCTGTGTATTTGCCTATTAATATGCCACAGCCAGTTTGCCCATTTATATGCCACTGCCAGTTTGCCCATTAATATGCCACAGATAGTTTTCCCATTAATATGCCACAGATAGCTTGCCCATTAACATACAACAGTTAGTTTATCCAATAATATAGCAGTTAGTTTGCCCATTAATATGCCAGTGTCAGTTTGGCCACTAATATGCCAGTGTCAGTTTGTCCATTAATATGCCACCACCAGTTTTCCCAAGAAAAGCATTACCCCCTCCCCCCATTCCCCAGTACTCACCTTGCTGCTGCTGTTTCGTGTCTCCTCCGCACAGTCTTCCCTCTATGCACACTCAGAGTACAGTGCAGGAGGCGGGAAATAGCTGCCGACTGGATGGGGACTGTCAAGTGGGCAGCGGTGGCCCCTTTAACCAGTTAAAAGTTGCCCTGCATACATACACACCCACACTTACGCACAGGGTCATGCATAAATACACACAGTCACACTTACACAGACACACTTAGTCAGGGCTGCCACTAGGAATTTCAGGGCCCCTTACTGAACACATTTTACTGAACACATTTAGTCACCATTACACACAGACACCCTTATACACACACAGAGCAATACACACAGTCACACTTATGTACACACACTTACACAGACAGTAACACACATTGACTCACACAGAGAAAAACACATTCTCACACACACACACAGTGAAACACACATTCACACACACACACTTACATACATTCACACACACACAGTGAAACACACACACACATACATTCACACACACAGTGAAACACACATTCACACGCACACACTTACATACATTCACACACACACATACAGTGAAACACACACACATACATTCACACACAGTGAAACACACATTCACACACACACACTTACATACATTCACACACACACACAGTGAAACACACATTCACACACACACTTACATACATTCACACACACAGTGAAACACACATTCACACACACACTTACATACATTCACACACACACAGTGAAACACACACACATACATTCACACACACAGTGAAACACACATTCACACACGCACACTTACATACATTCACACACACACAGTGAAACACACATTCACACACACACAGTGAAACACACATTCACACACACATTCACACACACTGAAACACATTCACACACACACACACAGTGAAACACACATTCACACACACACACTTACTACATTCACACACACACACAGTGAAACACACATTCACACTGAAACACACACACTTACATACATTCACACACACAGACATACACATTGAAACACACACACACTTCTTTTAATTTAAAAAACAAAACAAAAAAAAACTCGTTTTTACTATCGGTCCCCCTCCCTGGAGGGAGGAGGACATTTCCGGACGGTGTCTGCAGAGGAGGCAGAACACCGTCATTCAGATCTTCTGCCGGATGTCACCAGAGACATCCGGCAATCAGACAGCGCGACGGGGCGGAGCTTGCACCCGTCGCGCTGTAATGAGATTAGGAGCGCCTTTCCTCCCGGTGCGCCTGGGCGCGGTGCACCCCGTGCACCCGCCCAGGATCGGCCCTGCCTCCCATTACTTTCAGTGGGGAAAATTCCAACCTATTCTTTTTTTCCCTAAGTCAAACTCGGGTACCGAAAGTTGACCTCCAAACTCCAATTTTTGTGACTAGACCCACGAGAGTTGAAAATCTCACCAGCTTCCAGGAGCATACTGTGTAATGATTGTCCAGATGCTGAAATCAAGAATGATAAATGGGTTTTTTTATTTTCAATACAACATCCTTTTCTATTAATAACATTACTCATACCACTTGCAAAGCCAAAAAAACTCCCAAAACATCCCCCCCCCCCATTTTTTTTTTTTTATATAAACAAGGAATATTTTTCGGGAATGCTGTGGATGTTACATTTTTATTAAATGTACTAAAGCATCAGTTTCATATCACATTATTTTAAAAAGTTTTTTTATTTTTTACTTAAGGATCGGATTAAAGCAAGCTTTCTTTTTTTTTATGTCCAGTTCACCTTTGTTGTCTCTCAAAGGCAGCAAACTCAGCTGTAAACACTGACCAGTATCTCCACTTTCTATCTGCAACACTACTGCAGTTTGCCTTTGAAACAACCAATTACTGTGCACTTTCCCTTGAAGCTGCAGACCTTGGATCAAAGCCCAGCATTAGGTCTGTGATTTTGGGAAGGTCACCCTTGTAGCCCGAGTATCAGGTACTGACAATCCACTTGTGCCTCGTAACACATGAAAAAAGAACATTTCTTTAAAGAGACAATAAACTTTTCCACTGCAGAAGCACAAGTGTAATGTTTTGTTCCCTTTGTATATTTATCCTCTGGCCATGCTCCCCTTTGAAGATGGGAGGCTCATCTGACCACTGACCAGCACAATGAGAGCGTTAAGCGTTATAACACGCGAAACGCGTAAGGTGTGGTCTTCTTCAAGCCTGTTCCTTGGTTTGTGTCCCTTTTGTGGTCTGTTTTGTACTAATAAAGCACTTTGTTACCTGTCTGGATCGGAGAGTGGAGTGCACATTTTTCTTCATTTGTCCCTAATTTTTACATGGCATCAACTTTTAGACTCAACAATGAAGACCCCATAGACCCCGCAAGCCTCTGCTCTAACACTGTCGGTGTGCACCAGCTTTCTGATCATGTCTGCTTCACTAGGCAGAGCTGAGAGCAAAACCTGTGGGTATCTCCAAAGAGACATCTTAGGTTTACTCTGGAGAAGGGACACCTTCATTTTTTACGATTGCTTCTCTAAGAAAGCAAGGGTTAATAAAGCTTACTGCCCCTTTATAACAAATTTCCAAGTCGGCACTTTTTTTTCTAAAATTTGAGGTAAAGGAAGAATAAATTCCTCTCTGATCTCCTTGTGGCTGTATATCCTTCAAGGTTTTTAAATCAGAAATATATTATTTAAGCAAGTGTCAGAAAAGTTATTCCATTCAGGATCATTTAGTCTTAATGAATTCCCCTTGATTTTCTTGTATTCCTCAAAAAACGGTTTATTATTCAGTTTGTCTACCTTAATCACCACCAAACAGGTTCCCTTTTATCACCAAGTTCGCCAAGTCTGGATCCCTTTTCATCGACCTTAGAAACTGTATCTACACAAACAGATAATATCTATTGTCTTCCTTTCTATTTACTGTACATTCTACATCACATCTGTGCTCTCCTATTAGACTGCTTCGTCTCCCGTACCGTGTGTTACATTATGTTTGGATGTTTCCTGTGAATATGACAGACATTGTAGGCCCCTGGGCTACAGGTATTGTGAGGCCCCCAGTAAATATAAGATGACCTTACATGAAAAAAAAGTATTAGTAGTAATTAATAAATTACATGTAAACAGTTTTTTGCATATTTAATAAAACCTATGATTGAGAAAATGCATTTTATTGTTTTGATTTCCTTTTATTTGCCAATCTGCCCCTCAGACTTGACAATTCATCCCCAAACTTTCCACTCTGCCCTTCCGACCTGTCACTCTGCACCTCAGACTTGTTAATACACCCCAAGCCTTGTCAATGTATTCCCACAGCCAGGTTTGCCACTCTTTGCCCATTAATATGACACAGTCAATATGCCCATGAATATGCCACAGGTTGCCAGTTTATATGTCACAGCCAATATGCCTATTAATATGTCACTGTTAGTCTACCCAATAATATGCCACTATTAGTCTGCCCAATAATATGCCACTATTGGTATGCCCACAAAAATGCCACAATTAATATGCCCAATAATATGCCACAATTACTATGCCCACTAATATGCCACTATTGGTATTCCCACTACTATGCCACAATTAATATGCCCAATAATATGTCACTATTGGTATGCCCACAAATATGCCACAATTAGTATGCCTACTAATATGCCACAATTAATATGCCCAATAATATGCCACTATTAGTCTTCCCAAAAAACACTGTTACCCCTCTCCCCAGAACTTACTTCCCTGCTGCTCTGCCTCCAGTCGTCTCCTGAGCTCCCCACTACTCTCATCGCAAAGGGCACGTGATCGCTGGAAGGTCACATGACCCACGTCCATAACGTGACCTGTCACTTTGAGAGCAATGGGAAGAGTGGGACAGGAAGCATAGAGACTTGTCTGTGCGCCTAGACAGCGCACAGACTCCATACTGCCTCCTTGCCAACAGGGAGCTGGCAAGGGGAGATCTTGCCTCAGTGGCAAGTTGTTTTTTTCATTGGCAGTATTTAAGGCATGGGCCTAGAGCTGCAGTCCTCGAGGTCCCTATTTTGCAGAGGCCCCTGGGCTGCAGCCCCTAAAGCCCATGCCTTAATCCGGCCCTGCATGCATGCTGTGTAGTCAAAGAAATACCATCTGCATTGAAGAATGAGCTTGATGTGCACCATCTACACAAACATGGACAGATAGTATATACTCCTAAACGGAGGTGTTTAAGCACCTGCAAACCCCTTATTTCCCTTCACTAAAATAGAAACCCAATTCCAATATCTTGGGGGCCGTGCAATTCTGTTCTTGGTACAGATTCTTCAGATATATCAGTGACGTCCTGTGAAACATCTCATGTGTGATGCCATAAAAACTATAGAGTTCAGCAATACTTACAGAGTTCATGCACAAGCAGACCAGACAGAATAAACCTTGTGCAAGAAGACCCCCAATAAACCCAACAGAGCCACTCAAATGGTACTATATGAAAAAGGCAGCACTTACTCTGCTACAGTATGATGGTGATAATATGGCATAAATGAGGGGCAGCATAAAACCTACTCCCACTAGTAAGTTATCTAGAAAAACACAAGAAAGTGTAAGGTGTAATGTCAAAATGAGGTATAATAGTCAAATCGAGCAAATCTCTGAATTGTGGCTACTCAATATTCTTGATTTCTATGGGGAGGATTTTGGCTGATTTTGGGGCCATTTCCGAAGGACCTTAGCTATTTTGGAAATAGCCGAATTCCACCCATAGAAGTAAAATAAAATAATAAAATAAATTTAGCCTCCGCCAAACAACATTATCCATTCCAAACTGAGATTAGCCATTTTATAAAACTTCCAACACATTACAGTGCGGGAGTTTTTATACATAGCATCCTACATCTTATAATTCTTCTATAAATACATGCAATAATCAGAACATTTGGGTTCAAAATATAATTTGATTGTGTGTGTAACACTGTGTGGTTAATTGTGTGTGTATGATGCACTGTGTGATTATGTGATGCTGTATGATTGCGTGTGTGAATGTATGTGACATTGTGTGTGTGACTATATGTGTAATTGTTGTTGTTGTTTGTGTATTTGTGACTTTATGTCTGTATGTAAAAAGTGTATCATATTGTGTAATTGTGTGTCTATCTGATGGTATGTGACACTGTGTGATTGTGTGTGTGTGTGAGTATCTGTCTGTGACCGTGTTACTGTGTTTGTGTGTATGTGACTGTATGATAGTGTGAGTATCTGTCTGTGACCTTGTTACTGTGTTTGTGTGTATGTGACTGTATGATTGTGTGAGTATCTGTCTGTGACCGTGTTACTGTGTTTGTGTGTATGTGACTGTATGATTGTGTGTGACAAGTGAACACTGTTTTGTTCTTTTAATCCCTTCTCTAAGGAAGCAAAGATTAAAAAAAAAAAAAGAAATTTATTTCGAATTTGATATATTAGTTATTTCCAGACTGGGATTGGTGGTTCAGATGTAACGTCTTAAATGTACCACTGACATTAAATTACTTTCACTCTGGGAGGTATTGTATTTTTAAATTGAATATTGAGCTCCAAGAGCCAAAATACAAAGGTTTAGCACAATCCACATTCTAAAAACACTGTTCAATTCTGTTAACCCTTTGTCCTGGGATTCTGAGTCGTTCTTCTCTGCAGTCACCAATTGGATAAAGATAATAATAATAATTGGACTGAGTGTTAACATTACTTGTTTTAATTTAATGAATTGCTCCTATGGCACATTGGTTAATGCTAGGAAGTATGATCAGAATTTAATGTTTTATTCCTACATTGGAAGGAGGAAGAGCTGAGTGAACACTGCCTGGAATTGATCCTGCAACACCAAAGCGTCTACTCAGTTAGCACCAGGGTTTTACACTACTTCGGATCACACTGGTGATCTGAACAGCCCTTAAATTAGGGCTTCTTAGAGACCACCAATGTGGTCCTGAATCGGAGCAAAAATTGGCCAGTGTGGCTGGTTTTTGTTCCAACATTTCAGAAGCCAAACTCAAGGGACCAAAATTATATTCTTGGCCCTTCCCATAGTCTTCTATGGGCAGGACTTTGGCTTATATCAAGGCTATTATGGAGAAAAAAAGAGTCCTGCCAAGAAGTCATTTGGAAAACTTTGGCTATAACCAAAGCAGGCAAACGCCTCCCGAAGCTGCCTTGAAATGGGCCAAAGTGTAAAGGCACACTCCCACCAAAAAATGAAAAGTGATGTTATGTGAGTTTATTATGTGAGAAATATTTTACTAAACAAGTGTGACTGGGCGCCGCCATTTCGTGAAATATAGTGTTTTTGGGTGACACTCCCAGTGATTTTACAACACTAGTATCTGACTTTGGGGCTGGGGACACAGAATGCAGTCTATATGTCAGAATTCTGACCATAGACTTGCATTGAATGGGAGGGGAATGTAACTATTACATCACAAGGGGGCGGAGTTATAATCCTGTTTGATCAGGTCAGTCTCCTCTCTTTGTGTTGGAAGGCAGGTAAAAAAAAGTTGTACGCAGCCACCCAGTCCTGCCCACTATGATACACATGAGCCAGTAAGAGAGCAGGGGTGTATCTTATGACATCATCATGCAGGCTTTGACCACAGTTGTCCAGTGAGACTGGCTGGAAGATTTTGGAGAATGTTAGATGTCAGATTTTACAGGTGGTGTATTAGGCCACTGAGCCATCTCACGGGCTTGAGGAAGGCATTGTGTCAAACCGTTTCCCAGATTCCTACATTCAGAATGTTAAATCGTTGTCTTGTAGCTTTGTTAGAAAGTTATGTTTTCTATCACTGACATTACTCATGCCACAAAAATAAACTAAAACCTATAAAGAAACATCCCTGGAGCCTACTCACTAAACAGTGAACTGTGGTGAACTGACCAGGGAATAGCAAACATCAGCCATTAACAGCTTAGTTGGAAAAATTTTCCAACCTTCCTATCTTTCCAGCTCGGCTACTGATGCTTGGTTTTTGCTGTTCCCATGTTGGATTACCCCAGTTCCCTGATTAATGAATTCACTACTAGCTTTTGTATTCATATTTATTTAATGGCCCTTCATGTTTTTAAAATATTTTTTAGAAACATAATCACAGTAAACCATCAGTCCACTGAAGCCATAACACTCCTCCTAAGATAGCTGTTCACTAAAGGTAACTTGAAGATTCAGTTTCAGCTGCCTCCAAAGCCCCAAGATCCCATTAGCTGCTCTAATCCCATAGGTGTAACTGGTGACTGGGAGCCATTTAAATGGCTCCCAGACATGTTTTTAATGGGGATCACTGCTATTTGCTTTGGCCCCCATGTATATTTTAGGAGCTGAAAACTGTTCTGTCGATCCCTAGCTCCATTTATTATTAGTGGGGGTCAGGGGATCCTTTTGATTCAGCTATTATGCCCAGTTGGAATCCATTTCAGTACGGATCAGTGCATATTGATTTGACCCCTTCTGTGAACAACTCCCATTAGGGTCTATGTACAAAAAGCAGGTAGACAATTTAAAGTATGTTTTTATCATTGAATTAGATGTCTTTGCATCCTCGGTAATAATAAGCATCGTTTCCTGGCGGCAGCCTGGCATTTCTGTAGAGTAGGTTGATATATGGCCCCAGTTACCTGCATAAATAAACAAAAAAAATTGTCAAAAAAACTATCTAAACGTGTTAGCAGGAAAGAACCTGATGTCATAAACAAGAGACACCAGCGGACCAGTTAAAATACATTGTTTATTCCGCTCACGCAGAGTGGATACATCATTGCGGTCATGGTCATGTTTATTCTCTACATTCACAGTCTAACCAATGTTTAGGTGATGGAGTCCAGTTAAATATGGTTTTTGTTGTGTATAAGTACATTTTGACGGAGCTCAATCTGTCCTTCGTTATAGGTTCAAAGCGGCTGTATCAGACTCATGGAAGGAGGCAGACGAAGGTCCTATGCACTCAATATCGTACTGCTCTGCTTTATTCAATGTAAGTCACGTGTTACATCACATTTTCCTGCTCCACGCAGCACCTGACCAGTGTAACATGTTATGATTTCTCCATACTGCAACACATGAAATAAATGCTTATCTTTTGACACTATGAACAATAATACACTGGTATGGCACGTTCCCGGAGATTCTAATGTCATGAGCAGTCTGGGCGGGGCTATGGAAATCTCCATTCTGGCACCAGTAGACATAGCTGCTCCAAGTCCAAGATATAGGAGTCAAGCAGCATTGTCCAATGGGGAAGGCGGAGGAAGCGTGCACCATGGATGAGGTTAGGTTGTGGGGAGACCAAAGGCCTTCTTTAACCAGGAGAAGAACCTTGAATGCCACATCTGGCCAGTTGGCCCCTACTTGAACATCAGTGAATTAACTCAACACAATGAGATATATATATATGAGGATGTCATTGAACATCCTTATGCAGGAAAGGGTTAAGAAACGATGAGGTGTGTGTTGCTCCTGGCTAATTATTTATAATGTTTTCTTAGCACTATAATGGGTGGCATGGTGCCGACTCTGGGGGGTCCAGGTGCTTTAGGAAGGTTAGGATAATCCCCTGCTTTCCACCCAACCGAACCCTTGCGCGCACCGCATTTCCCATGATTCTCTAAATGGCCGACCTGTTCTGAAGGATGAGAGTCCCATCCAGTGGAGGGAAGGGAAGATGTGTTGCCTTTCGGAGCAAATTCATAATTATTAATTTTAATGACATATTTATGAGTTTAATTTAAAACAAAAACAAAAAAGCCAACAACAGCATTTTGCTTTCTGAAGTCAAGTGTTTTACTGACTACAAAAACCCAAATCATTTAGCTGTTTGATTCCCATTGTTTTGATCCTGTGAATGATATATCAGTACTGACGGCATTGCTCACTCTGTCCTCTAGGCTGCACGATACTGCGAAAATGAAATCAGAAAGGAGTGTTTCATTTTATATGATATGACCAATGAAAATAATTCAGAATAAATAGGAAAAAGGAAACAGGTCAACTGGTCAGTGAGAACACACTGGCCAACAATAGCTTTTTTTTTGGGGGGGGGGGGGGGGGGGCTGTCCTGTACAACTCACAGGTTAAAAGCAAATGCACAGGCTAAAAGAGACTAAGGGGCCTATTCAATAAAAGGTGAGTCGCATCTGAGCTGAGGTGAACATTTCATCTAACCCGTTTAACGATACACTGTGCAGAGACAAGCCTGGTGACTTTGCTTAGCAGGGGAGCTCACAAGGTTTGTACCTGCACAGTGTATAGTTAAAATGGTGAGATCAAATGTTCAGCTCAACTTATCTCACCTGCAACTCTTTTAGCCTGGGCCAATGCTTTTAACCTGTGCGTTTCACCGTCCGGGGGCAAAAAAAACCAAAACATGAGTATTTATTTATTTAGAAAGTGTTTTGTCAGGAAGAATACATTGAGATTTCTCTCGTTTTCATGGATGCATGGGGACCCAGTCCAGAATGGAATTACACTGAGTTACACATCTAACAGTAGATTTAAAATATATACATACAAACATATATTAAACAAGTTGGAAGGAGAACATACAGGGTAGGTCATTATTAATACAAAAAAGGAAAAACATACATAGTTTTTAATACTTTATACTCACACCGACAACACTGTGTAGGTGACAGGGTTCCTCTAGCCCATTGAGAGCCGGAGCAATATATAGATTAACTGCTTACAGTTACTGTTATATGTTTTTACCAGTTTTGTTTGTCCAGTTACAGTTCTTGTTAAATGTTTTTACTAGTTTTGTTTGTTCAGTTACAGTTCTTGTTATCTATTTTTACTAGTTTTATTTGTCCGGTTACAGTTCTTGTTATATGTTTTTACTAGTTTTGTTTGTCCAGTAACAGTTCTTGTTATATATTTTTACTAGTTTTGTTTGTCCAGTTACAGTTCTTGTTATATGTTTTTACTAGTTTTGTTTGTTCAGTTACAGTTCTTGTTATATGTTTTTACTAGTTTTGTTTGTCCAGTTACAGTTCTTGTTATATGTTTTTACTAGTTTTGTTTGTCCGGTTACAGTTCTTGCTATCTGTTTTTACTAGTTTTGTTTGTTCGGTTACCGTTCTTGTTATATGTTTTTACTAGTTTTGTTTGTCTGGTTACAGTTCTTGTTATATGTTTTTACCAGTTTTGTTTGTCCGGTTACAGTTCTTGTTATATGTTTTTACTAGTTTTGTTTGTCCAGTTACAGTTCTTGTTATATGTGTTTACTAGTTTTGTTTGTCTGGTTAAAGTTCTTGTTATATGTTTTTAGTAGTTTTGTTTGTCTGGTTACAGTTCTTGTTATATGTTTTTAGTAGTTTTGTTTGTCTGGTTACAGTTCTTGTTATATGTTTTTAGTAGTTTTGTTTGTCTGGTTACAGTTCTTGTTATATGTTTTTAGTAGTTTTGTTTGTCTGGTTACAGTTCTTGTACAACGTTTTTAGTAGTTTTGTGTGTCTTGTTAGTTCTTGTTATATTTTTTTAGTAGTTTTGTTTGTCTGGTTACAGTTCTTGTTATATGTTTTTAGTAGTTTTGTTCATCTGGTTACAGTTCTTGTTATATGTTTTTAGTAGTTTTGTTTGTCTGGTTACAGTTCTTGTTATATGTTTTTAGTAGTTTTGTTTGTCTGGTTACTTTTCTTTTTAAATGTTTTTAGTAGTCTTGTTTGGTTACAATTCTTTTTATATGTTTTTAGTAGTTTTTTTGTCTGGTTACAGTTCTTGTACAATGTTTTTAGTAGGTTTATTTGTCTGGTTACAATTCTTGTTATATGTTTTTAGAAGTTTTGTTTGTCTGATTGCAGTTCTTGTTATAGGTTTTTAGTAGTTTTGTTTGTCTGGTTACAGTTCTTGTTATATGTTTTTAGTAGGTTTTTTTGTCTGCTTACAGTTCTTGTTATATGTTTTTAGTAGTTTTGTTTGTCTGCTTACAGGTCTTGTTATACGTTTTTAGTAGCTTTGTTTGTCTGGTTACAGTTCTTGTTATATGTTTTTAGTAGTTTTGTTTGTCTGGTTACAGTTCTTGTTATATGTTTTTAGTAGTTTTGTTTGTCTGGTTACAATTCTTGTTATATGTTTTTAGAAGTTTTGTTTGTCTGATTGCAGTTCTTGTTATAGGTTTTTAGTAGTCTTGTTTGTCTGGTTACAGTTCTTGTTATATGTTTTTAGAAGTTTTGTTTGTCTGATTGCAGTTCTTGTTATAGGTTTTTAGTAGTCTTGTTTGTCTGGTTACAGTTCTTGTACAATGTTTTTATTAGTCTTGTTTGTCTGGTTACAGTTCTTGTTATTTGTTTTTAGTAGTTTTGTTTGTCTGGTTACAATTCTTGTACAATGTTTTTACTAGGTTTGTTTGTCTGCTTACAGTTCTTGTTATATGTTTTTATTAGTTTTGTTTGTCTGGTTACAGTTTCGTTGTATATTTGTTGTAGTTTTTTTTTCTCTGGTTACAGTTCCTGTTATATGCTTTTAGCAGTTTTGTTTGTCTGATTACAGTTCCTGTTATATGTTTTTAGTAGTTTTGTTTGTCTGGTTACTGTTCTTGTACACTGTTTTTAGTAGTTTTGTTTGTCTGGTTACAGTTCTTGTACAATGTTTTTAGTAGTTTTGTGTGTCTTGTCAGTTCTTGTTATATGTTTTTAGTAGTTTTGTTTGTCTGGTTACAGTTCTTGTTATATGTATTTAGTAGGTTTGTTTGTCTGGTTACAGTTCCTGTTATCTGTTTTTAGTAGTTCTGTTGTCTTGCTACAGCCCTTTTTATCTGTTTTTTAGTAGTTTTGTTTGTCTGGCTACAGCTATTGTTATATGTTTTTAATAGCTTTTTTGTCTGGTTACAGTCCTTGTTATATTTAGTAGTTTTGTGTGTCTTGTTAGTTCTTGTTATATGCTTTTAGTAGTTTGGTTTGTCTTGTTAGTTCCTGTTATATGTTTTTTGTACTTTTGTTTGTCTGGCTACTGCTATTTTTCTATGTTTTTAATAGTTTTGTTTGTCTGGTTACAGTTCTTGTTATCTGTTTTGTAGGTTATGGATCGTCTTCCCAGGTCATAGAAGGGCCCAGTAACGTTACGGTACTTACAGGTTCTAATGCCACATTTACGTGCACGGTGGCTAAAGACTGGAAAAGCCTGTCCTGGTTCCTTAATGAGCTTTTTCTTGTCAGCATATCTCCAGCTTCGGGGGCTATAGTGGATAATAATCAAATCGTGGTGCAAAACAGCACAAATTCTCTCAATGAAGCTTTTACCTCCTACATAACAATTCTGAATGTTAATCACAGTAACTCTGGTACTGTCCGCTGTGCAAGCCTGTCTACCAACTCTAGAGAAGCATTTCTCTCTGTGCAGGGTATGTATATGTTTTACTTCTATATTTCTATATATTTCTATGTTTCCTTTTAATGGAACACTAAACTTTTTTTCCACTCCATCTTCTAAAATGGAAGCACACGTGAAACATTGAAGGATCTACTCAATGTGAGTAGACTTTGGCCCCCGAATTAAAATCATGGGGGCGGGGTCATGGCAAATAGCTCTGACCCCCTCATAAAAAAACTGGTCTTTTAACCTTCCAATTGGTGCCAGCACCCCAATTACACATATGGTGTATCAGGACAGGTAGACCTGACTCCTCTGCTATAATAAATGGGTCTGGGAGTGGGGCAAGTGCTTCCAGCCCCAAATAAAATACATCGGCGCCCCCCTAACATGACTGGGGCTGAGCGACGCCCAAATTGCTCCCAATGGTGAAGCTGGGATTGAAGTCTTCTGATTGGCTGACACCTTTAATTATATTTTATTCATTTTCACAAAATGTTACTAGACAAAGGTAAAAACATGGACAGCACAAGCAATAAGACACAACAAAACCAAAGAAAGCCCAAAAGAAAACAATATATATATCTATATTTCATTATTAATGAATTATGTGTTCTAAATTAAGCAAACCATATGGGTAAAATGTTTAAAACTATATTATTTCTTTGGAAAAACGGACTTTGTATGGTATAAGCTCCCACTTTTTACATTTTATTTCCAGACAGTTTTTAATAGTGGGGGGTAACGACTACGTACCCCCCTCATTTTCATTTTAATTGGGGAAGGGCTTGTTTGTTTGTTTTTAACATTTGCATTTCAATCCTCCAGATAAGATGCTTGGAATTTGGATTCAGATCATATTGAGTAGAGATTTGAGTGCCACAGGTCTGAGGATGCACTGGCATGTTCTTTTGATAGTAAATGCCAGTTTATCCTCTGTCTGCCAACTGTCATGATACCATGGGAAGCAGGCAGCCTGGCCTGGTTGGCCACTGCTTCTCTCTGCGAGTGCAGAGAGACCCTCATTTTTACATGGGACTAGCACAGAGGACGTTAAAAAAACATCCCCTTCGAGAACGAGTGTCTCTCTTACATGGGACCAGCACAGGAGACGTTAAAAAAAGATCCCCTTCGAAAACGAATGTCTCTGTCGGGTTTGGTCCGGGTTGGTAAGACAGGGAGCACAGCGCAGGGATCACCACTGAAGGCGAAGGGCCACCGAACAATGCAGTCCACAAAAAATGGTATCCGAGGAGTAGGCAAAGAGAATAGTCAGGACGTTACAGAGGTCAGGGCAGGCAGAGAAGGGTCACAATCGATAGTCCAAGCCGGGGTCACAATAAGAGGAGAGGTTTACAAAAAACAGGTGAGGTCCAGAAACAGGTCAATAGCCGGGAATTCAATAAGGAGGAGGAACCAGGAACTGTAGCAGGGATAGGAAAACTTCAGAGGGAACAATACGAAGTACTGCAGCTTCAAAACGAGCAAGCACTGAATGAAAAGTGCCTGCCTGTTTTATAGCCTGCCAGTACCTAGCTCCTCCCACCTCTCTCCAGGTGAACACTAATTGCACCTGAGAAGCCCAGGGAGAGGGGTGGGACCTAGCTCCTGCCTGTTATACACTCCTCCTTGTTCTGTCCAATGATGGTGCGCTATCAGAGCGCAGGACACGCCCCCTTGATGGTAGTCCAGTAATCGTTCCCGTGAATCGGGGCGTGAGTTACTATAGGCCGGGGATGCGGCCTACCTCGCGCTCGCGCGGCCCTCCCGCTGGGCGCCTGGCGTTGGGAAGAGTCAGGTAGGGGATCCTGCGGAAGGGGCCGTGGCGGGCCCTGGTCCCGACAGTCTCTCTTACATGTAACCAGCAAAGGAGACATTAAAAAAGATCCCCTTCGAAAACAAGTGTCTCTCTTACATGGGACCAGCAAAGGAGATGTTAAAAAAGATCCCCTTCAAAAACTAGTGTCTCTCTTACATGTAACTAGCAAAGGAGACGTTAAAAAAGATCCCCTTCACATGGACGATTTTTTTTAGGGCAGCATGGACGAAAAGATGGGGTAAAAGAGTGTACCTAGCCTTAGATGATGTGGAGAATTTTGACAATCTACCCAATCCTAAATAAAAAGATTGGTATAATGCCATAAAGTTGACAAGATCCTCCTCACATTCTTTAAATGTTATTGAAGTATATTATAAAACAATATATCGGTGGTACTTGACGCCAGTAAGGTTAAAAAAAAATGTACCCTAATTATAACGAAAATTGTTGGAGATGTTTTGGTACAAAGGGGACACCATCCCACATATGGTGGGAATGTCAGTATGTAGAAGATTTTTGGAAGGAGGTTTCTCGGCTGATAACATCAACCTTGGGAGTAGAAATCGAATGTGAACCCTCTATAATGTTATTTCATATAGGAATAGAAAAATGGGAACCAACTAAGAGATCCTTTATACTCCATGCAGCCTTAGTGGCCAAACTAGTAATTGCACGATCGTGGAAAATGTTGGGAAAAATAGACCCTACCAAATTAACAGAACGACTTTATTATCAGGCTCAAATGGAAAAAGGATTCTAAACAAATAACGCAGATAAAATGGAAAACTATTATAAAATCTGCTCATTATGGCTTGATAGAAATACCTAAGATAGATGAAGTCCAGGGGTAGTTGTGAGGGGTGGTTGTGAGTGGTGTATGAATGAGTTAAGAATGTTGTAGTTGGCGTATGATATAAGTGTAGCTTAAATTTTTTTTTAAAAATGGGAGATATACATTAGACAACTGAGATAAACAAAGAGCGATACATGGAAATACCTATTAACCCCTTCGCGACACAGGACGGACTAGGTCCGTCCTGTGTGGCGAAGCGTTAGTGACACAGGACGGACCTAGTCCGTCCTGTGTCAAAACGAGCACTGAAAGCGGAGTTTTTCCGCTTTCAGTGCTCTGATGGTATTGTAACGATGCTTCCGTGTGGAAGCATCGTACAATACTAAAAAAAATGCCCGTCGGCATTTCGATCGCTCCGGAGAGCGATCGAAATGCCGGTTTTAAAGGCACAGTGCCTTTAAAACACGTGCATTTAAAAATGAGCATAGGAAGCGAATTTTTCGCTTCCTATGCTCAGAAAGTGTTCCTGATTGCCTCGCAAGTCGAGGCAATCAGAAACACCAAAAAAAAATGCACGATCTTGGTCACTGAGTGACCAAGATGGCGCTGCCCTTCTAAGGGCAAGAGCACAGGAGGCAGGAAGTACCTGCTTCCTGTGCTCTCTGGCTGTCACACGATTGCCTCTTCACAGAGGCAATCAGTGACTGCCAGGCACACTGACAGGCAGTGGGGATGTTCTGCTGAACATCCCCACTGACTGGTCAGATCAATATTAACCCTATATTGATCTGACCAGTTATGATCTGCCTCCCTCTCCTCACATTTTTTTAGTGAGGGAGAGAGACAGATCAAAGTTCTAAAAGTAAAAAAAAACAATAAACACACAACACACAAATATTAAAACAATAAAAAAAAACGTATTAAAGCAATTCCCTGCGTTTAACCCCTTCCCTGCCACTGATCTTGCACAAGCAGTGATCGTGCACATCAGCGCATTTATTTTTGCCGTTTGTGCATTTTTTAGGGGTTAATTTTTTTTGTACTGTAATTTATTACAGTACTAAAAAGGCTCTTCTAAGAGTTATTAACCCCTTCTTTGCCGTCGATCACTGCTTACGCAATGATATTGACGCCAAAGCAATTTTTATCTGTCTGCATATTTTTATTTTATTTTTTTTACACATACCCGCTAGGGGATTACATGTAAAGTAAAAATATTTGAGTTTTTTTTTTTTAAGCTGCCTGAGCGCATAGCGATCAGTAACAGCGAATTAGTGGCAAAGGCGGTTTGGTGATTTCTCAATTAAGCTCACCATTCGCCCTGGTCAGATCAAAATTGATCGGATCAATATTCACAAATATTGATCTGCCTCCCTCTCCTCGCTTACATTTTTGTGACGGAAAGAGACAGATCAGTATTAGTGATATAAAATAACATTTTATAAAATTGTCAGGTTTTATGAAAGTCTTTCACTGTGTATTAACCCCTTCCCTGCCATTCATCACTGTGTAAGCAGTAATCTTGCACAGCAACAGTATGTTTTTCTGTCTGCACTGTTTTATGGATTAATTTCTTTGTACTGTAATGTATTACAGTACTAGATAGGCTCTTCTAAGAGCTATTAACCCCTTCTTTGCTCGAGATCACTGCTTACGCACTGATTCTGAGGCCGCGGACTCAGGGTTCGATTTTGACCCTATTCAGCTTTCTGATACATCATCTAGCGATGTATCGGTGGCTGCTGAGCCCTTGCCACAAGTAGTGATGGGGGTCTACCGATAAAAAAATATATGGTTTGGTGGGGGTAAATTACATTGGCTGGCTTCAAAGATATATCCCATAAAGGACACGTACGCAGGTTGACTACATGTCAAAATTCCAAGTTGGAATTTTGAGATGCGCATCTCACAAATGTTGCCTTCTAGCCAAAAACAAACCAACAAACCTATGCATGGGTGGTATCCCTGTACTCGGGAGATGTTGCTGAACACATATTGGGTTGTTTTTTGGCAGTGACATATACCAGAATCTGTGAATTCATGCCTGAAGTACAATGCATGTGGAAAAAAACCTCCCAAAAAAGTACTACCACAAACTTTTACAAAGGCTGGTGGTAGAATTAGTACCTATACAGTATTAAAATACCACCATTTGAAATACCTTAGGATGTCTATTTTCCAAAAATATATTGTTTGATGGGGTAAAATTCATTGGACGGCTTCAAAAATGTTCCAAATGGAACATGGGCGCAGGCTGACTACATGTCAAAATTCCAGGTTGGAATTGCGCACCCCCTAAATGTGGAATTTTAGACCCAATACAAACCAACAAACCTATGCATGGGGGGTATCCCTGTACTCAGGAGATGTTGCTGAACACATATTGAGGTGTTGGTTGGCAGTGGCAAATACCAGAATCTGAAAATTCCTGCCTGAACTACAATGTGTGTGGGGAAAAAATGACATCCCAACCCTTTGACAGAGGTTGGTGGTAGAATTAGCACTTGGAAAGTGTTAAAATACCACAATTTTAAAAACCCTAGGATGTCTAGTTTTCCAAAATATATGGTTTTATGGGATAAAATACTTTGACAGGCTTCAAAAGTGTCCCAAATGGAACATGGGCGCAGGCTGACTACATGTCAAAATTCCAAGTTGGAAATGCACCCCCCCTAAACATGGCCTTTTAGCCCCCAAATAATCTAACTAACCTACACATGGGTGGTATCCCTGTACTCAGGAGATGTTGCTGAACACATATTAATGTGTTTTGTGGCACTGACACATAATAGGATCTATGAATTCATGCCCGATGTACAATGAATGTGAAAAACAAATTACTATCCATAACATTGACATAGGCTGGTGGTAGAATTAGTGCATGGAAAGTGTTAAAATACTACCATTTGAAATACCCTAGGGTGTCTAGTTTTCAAAAATATATGGTTTTGTGGGATAGAATACACTTTTTGGCTTCAAAAATGTCCCAAATGGGACATCGGCGCAGGTTTTCTGCACGTCAGAATTCCAAGTTGGAAAACCAAAAAGCGCACCTCTCAAATGTGGCCTTTTAACCCCCAAATAACCTAACCAACCTATACATGGGTGGTATCCCTGTACTCAGGAGATGTTGCTAAACACATATTGAGGTGTTGTTTGGCACTGACATATAACAGGATCTGTGAATTCATGCCCAAAGTACTATGTATGTGAAAAAAAATTACTATCCATAACATTGACATAGGCTGGTAGTATAATTAGTGCATGGAAAGTGTTAAAATACTACCATTTGAAATACCCTAGGGTGTCTAGTTTTCAAAAATATATGGTTTTGTGGGATAGAATACACTTTTTGGCTTCAAAAATGTCCCAAATGGGACATGGGAGCAGGTTTTCTGCACGTCAGAATTCCAAGTTGGAAAACCAAAAAGTGCACCTCTCAAATGTGGCCTTTTAACCCCCAAATAACCTAACCAACCTATACATGGGGGGTATCCCTGTACTCAGGAGATGTTGCTGAACACATATTGAGGTGTTGTTTGGCACTGACATATAACAGGATCTGTGAATTCATGCACAAAGTACAATGTATGTGAAAAAAAATTACTACCCAAAACATTGACATAGGCTGGTAGTATAATTAGTGCATGGAAAGTGTTAAAATACTACCATTTGAAATACCCTAGGGTGTCTAGTTTAAAAATATATATGGTTTTGTGGGGTAGAATACACTTTCTGGCTTCAAAAATGTCCCAAATGGGACATGGGCACAAGTTTTCTGCATGTCAGAATTCCAAGTTGGAAAACCAAAATGAGCACCCCCTAAATGTGGCCTTTTAGCCCCAAAACAAACCAACAAACCTATGCATGGGTGGTATCCCTGTACTCAGGAGATGTTGCTGAACACATATTGAGGTGTTATTTGGAAATATCCCTTCACATTTTAAGGTAATGTTTACCTAAATTGCAATATATGTGAAAAATTAAAAAAAAAGATTTTTTGCTGCAAACTTTGGCATAGATTGGTGGTAAAATGGCTACATGAAATGTGTCAAAATACCCCAAGTTAAATGCCCTGAGTTGTCTAGTTTTCAAAAATATGTACATGTTGGGGGTCATTCATGGATTTAGTACAGAAATCAGTGTTACAATGTCACTATCGCTAATTTTGAAAGAAAGGATTTTAAAATAGCATTGCACCACTTATAGTTCTGGCCCTGTAACATGAATAAAAAAGCACAAAAACATAAAAACATGGACTATTTCTGAACTCAGGACATATATTAGAAACTTTTTAGCAGTGTTTTTTTGTTGTCTCTTGTACATGAGTATACGATTTTTCAAATAAAAGTCATAAAAAAAGTATTTTTTCAATTTTTTTGCCATATTTTATTATTTTTTTTACATCAAATTATATGCTATTATCAAAATAATGGTATCAAAAGAAAGCCCTTCTTATAACGATAAAAACAATATATAGTTTGTGCGGGTACACTAAATGAGACAGAAATAAATTACAGAAAAACACAAACTGCTCAGAAATGTTAAAACAGCCCATGTCACCAAGCGTCGGACAAGCCAAAAAAGTCATGTCACTAAGGGGTTAAAACCATGGAATTACAAAAGAAAACAACAACGAAAATCAAGTATTAAATTCTGAAATATATCGAGGGTTGTTAATATCGTCCTATGTTTTTGTTTTCTGGAATTTATCCGTTAAGACAAGAGTCTATGAAAACTGTCGTACCCATGTATCTATGTAATTTACAAATTGCACTGTGTGATATATAATGTAACGTAAATGTATTTATCCCTTTCATGATATTTTGTACATAACCTTGATACACACGTTATACGAGCATATAAAAAAAATGAATAAAAAAATTAAAAAGATCCAGTGTCTATCATACATTGGACCAGCAAAGGAGATGTTAAAAAAGATCTTCGAAAACTAGTGTCTCTCTCTGCACCGGTAGAGAAGGAACATCAAACCGAACAGACCCTGATCAGAGGAGCAACTCAAGCCCACGTTCTGATTGGCTGTGCCTGTGTTGACACGTGTTCGCCTCCCAGCTGTGTAAAGATGCATGTTGGGTTTACTAAGGATAAGGAAAACTAACATTTTAACCCTTGCTTCCTTTTAGGAATGCAGGGGTTAAAAAAAGTTTATTTTTCCTTTAATGCCTGATTTTAGCCCGAATTTTTTCTGCCTAGGGCAGCACAAAACCAAGATACACCACTGCACACACACAAGAAGCTTTGGGTATCGTGTAGATTTCAGATTTAATATATTTATATTATGCATACAGTCACACAACATATACATATCAAGCATGTGACTGTTTTATATATAAAACAAAATGATTGGTGTTTATATGTATATCTATACATGACAAAGGCTTGAAGTCTACTAGATCTGAATGTACGTAGCCTGTATATTGTATTAAATCTTTGATTGGATAATCTGAGTATTACACAATGGATTGCAATGGATTCATTAACCTTGACCTCACAGATGACCATTGAAAGAGCAATCTATATAAAGTATGGTAATAATGTATCAGTGTCTAATATGATAGCCTAATTTGTATTTCAGTTAACGGGTCACTTCAGATTACGAATGGCAGCTTTTCCGTTAAACCAAACTCCACCATTAGCCTTGGCTGTCGGTTCCTGAAATGGTATCCGGCCCCCAGTATTACCTGGGAAATAAACAATACCTTAGCAAGTGCATTAAATTACGTCACTGACTACAGCACGGGAACTGATGGTTTGGTTGATGGAACAAGCCTTTTAACCATCAACCTGGAAGACAAGGCTCTTGTGACATGTGTCGCTAGCATAGCGACACTTCCCAAGCCCCAGACGACATCCGTGGACATCACGATCAAGGAATACACAGGTGAGACGTTCATTCCTTCTACTTAACTACACGTTCTGGTTTTAAGCCTAAAACTTCAATTTAAGACATAAAAATCTATTGCAGGGGACTGAGACGGGAATTTCAAACAAAGTAAAGCCAAATGGGAAAAATTATCCAATGCTGCTGAATGGGAGAGTTTTTTTTTCCAAATCAACTACTTTGGCCTTAAGTTTAAATTTCCCTTCTCAATTCCCTGCAACTCTCTCCTTATTGACCCTTAAAAGATGGCCTATGAAACGGATGCTGCTTATTACCTCATTGTCATATCAGAACGCATGCTTTGCATTGTGGGACGCTGATGTCACTAACTGGCAAGGCAGATGGATGTGCCCATATCCGTTATGGATGCCATATTTCTAGTTTTACATTTTAGCCAATACATACATATATTTATCTATACAAAGAGAGATAGAGAATGTTTTTGTTAACGTTTGGTCAGCACGCAGTATAGATCAAATACGTGGATACAGTGGCATTTTTGGATACTTGATACACTTGAAAAAAAAAGGCAAAAACATATGTATAAATTGCACTCACATTATATACATTAATTAGTAGAGTTGAGCGGACACCTGGATATTCCGGTTCGAGAGGTTCGACCGAACTTCGGAAAAAAGTCCGGGGCCATGCTCGAACTTGACCCCGAACTTGACCCCGAACCCGAACCCCATTGAAGTCAATGGGGACACAAACTTTTGGCCACTAAAATGCCTCTAAAAAAGTCCTGGAAAGGGCTAGAGGGCTGCAAAATGAATTAAAATGTGGATAAGAGTAGGACAAGTGCCCTGCAAACAAATATGGATAACTTCAAAAAACATAAAATACATACAAATTATAAATACTGTACTATTTAGCACCCAAAACTATTAGAATATTTCAAAGTGCGCTGTAAGCACAGTATTTGACGGTTCTATTTGACTCTCAGATGTAATACATGTAATGCTATTGCTATTCTATAAACCGAAATAGAGTGCAGTTCGGGTTCGCTCAACACTATTAATTAGCTGACAGAATCCCTTTAACACTGACAGTGCTGTATCTGTAACTTTGAGTTCTATATCTCTCTGCTAGTGTTCTACATTAGACCACCCTACAGCCAAGAGTAGACAAATAGGCCGCTTCCAATTGGCTATACATAACATGCTTGCCTAAAGACTTTATTCATGAAGGAGATAATTGCACACTATAGGCAAAAGGAGCCTAGAATTTTTTTTTACCAATTCAACTATACTTCTGCTTTTTGCAGTTACCTCTTTTATAAATAAAGACCTGGATTTTTATCAGTCATCGTGAATACTACATCCATAATCACATGTAATAATTAATATTAATGTAACTATAAGTTGCACAATTCACCAACATATTAAGCATAATGTCTTTGTTATGGATGTTATACTTGGTTTACATGCAACTAACTCAATGGTTTATTTCTATTGTTTCCTGTTTGGGTACGTTCTTCCTTTTTTTTATTTTCCAAATAGAAATACTTTAACCCCTTCATGACGCATGGTGCTTGCGTCCCAAACGACGCAAGCACCAAAACGTCACAATTGGTTCCTGGCCACTGATCACAAGGGGATCGGTAGCCAGGAACACTCTCGCAGAGACCCGATCAGGGTCTTAACAGACCCTGTGGGTCCCTGCAAAAAAAACGCGAGACCTCCGGACATAACGTGTGACGTCACGGAGGCGTGCCCGAACGCGGAAGTTCGGGCACGGCGCGATTTGGAGAAATGTAGCCGGTGCTCGCTTTGAGCACCGGCTACATTTCCCCTGTCAGACTGAGGCCACTCAAAGTGGCCTCAGATGACAGGCAGAGGATTGCTAGGTTTCCAAAAGATCTGGGGCTATAGCCCATAAGAGTTTTTTAATTTTTTAAATGGAACCATATGGGCACTTACCAATATATGCTCACCGCTCTGAGCTTCATGCCAGTTTTGTAATATAGGAGCCTTTACAGGGCCGGTCCTTTAATGGGGCAGCTGCCGCAGGCAGCACCCTGGCAGGGGCAGCACTTTGCTGCTCTATGCAGCAGTCTTTTTTTTTCTTGTGTCCAGGGGAGCTTGATTGAAGGTCTCAGCCAATCAGATGAGACTTCTCAACTCTCCTGATCGGCTGAGAGTTCCGAAGCCTCCCATGATTGGCTAAGACCTCCTTCACACTGAGCTCAAAGCAAAGAGATGCCTGCAGCAGGTAAGTTAAAAACTGACAGTGTGTGAATGAGTGTGTGCATGTCAGTGTGAGTGTGTGCATGTCAGTGTGAGTGTGTGCATGTCAGTGTGAGTATGTGCATGTCAGTGTGAGTGTGTGCATGTCAGTGTGAGTGTGTGCATGTCAGTGTGAGTGAGAGTGTGTGCATGTCAGTGTGAGTGAGTGTGTGCATGTCAGTGTCAGTGTGTGCATGTCAGTGTGAGTGAGAGTGTGTGCATGTCAGTGTGAGAGTGTGTGCATGTCAGTGTGAGAGTGTGTGCATGTCAGTGTGAGAGTGTGTGCATCTCAGTGTGAGCGAGAGTGTGTCAGTGTGAGCGAGAGTGTGTGCATGTCAGTGTGAGCGAGAGTGTGTGTATGTCAGTGTGAGCAAGAGTGTGTGTATGTCAGTGTGAGCAAGAGTGTGTGTATGTCAGTGTGAGCAAGAGTGTGTGTATGACAGTGTGAGCAAGAGTGTGTGTATGACAGTGTGAGCAAGAGTGTGTGTATGTCAGTGTGAGCGAGAGTGTGTGTATGTCAGTGTGAGCGAGAGTGTGTGTATGTCAGTGTGAGCGAGAGTGTGTGTATGTCAGTGTGAGTGTGTTGAGTGTGTATGTATGTAACTGGCTGTGTGTGTGTGTGTGTGTGTGTGTGTGTATATGTATGTAACTGGCTGTGTATGTGTTGTGTGTGTGTCTGTGTATCTTTGTAACTGTCTGTGTGTGTGTTTGTGTATGTAACTGGCTGTGTATGTGTTGTGTGTGTATGTATGTAACTGGCTGTGTATGTGTTGTGTATGTATGTAACTGGCTGTGTATGTGTTGTGTGTGTATGCATGTAACTGGCTGTGTATGTGTTGTATGTGAATATGTATGTAACTGGCTGTGTATGTGTTGTATGTGAATATGTATGTAACTGGCTGTGCATGTGACGTGTGGGACACATTAAGGAATTTTTATTTTATTTAAAAAAAAAAAATTGCTGACTGGTGTGTGTGTGTGTAACTGGCTGTGTATGTGACTGACTGGATGTCTGTGAGGTGTGTGTATGTGAATGTCTCTGTCATAGGCGTGCGCAGCCTATTGCATTAGGGTGTGCACCCTAAAGCACAAACACACACGCCGCACACGTGTGTGTGTATAGATATATAGATAGATATATATCTATCTATATATCTATGCACACACACACACATACACAAATGCACTCTGCATACTTACATACAGACCCGCACAGACCCTGTGCTCCGCTCTGCACCCTCTCCTCTGGCACTGCGGCTGGGCCTCACCCTTGCGTTGCCGTGACTCCGCCTCTGCGTGACGTCACGGAACGCGTGTACGTGAACACGTACATTACAGGGGAGGTCTGAGGGTGGAGAAAGTCCGTCCTTCACTATGCGGCGCTTCCGCTCGCATAGTGAAGGATCGGATTAGGAGACAAACTCGGGCGGCAGACGGCAGTGCAGCACGGAGGTGAGAGAGCCCTAGGCAAAATAAAATTTGCCGCTCCCCCCCCCCCCCCATTATCATATTATTTTCCCATATCATGACATCACATGTTCCACCCCTTTCTCAGCATTTAAATTAAAAGAGAGTTAACAGAGTTACATGTTGCAATAAAGCCCCCTATTAAGAATGGTGGAGAATAAGTAACATAATTTAAGCCTCAATATGCCAGGATTATTCCCCTCAATACCCCAGGATTATGCTCCGCAATATGCCAGGATTTAGCCACCCAATATGCCAGGATTATTCCCCTCAATACCCCAGGATTATGCTCCGCAATATGCCAGGATTTAGCCACCCAATATGCCAGGATTATTCCCCTCAATATCCCAGGATTATGCCCAAAATATACCAGGATTATTCCCCTCAATATCCCAGGATTATGCCCCACAATATGCCAGGATTATTCCCCTCAATATCCCAGGATTATGCCGCTCAATATGCCAGGATTATGCCCCTCAATACCCCAGGATTATGCCCCTCAATACGCCAGGATTATGCCCCTCAATATGCCAGGATTATTCCCTTCAATATCCCAGGATTATGCCCCTCAATGTCCCATTATTATGCCCCTCAATATGCCAGGATTATGCCACCCAATATCCCAGGATTATGCCCCTCAATGTCCCAGGATTATGCCACCCAATATGCCAGGATTATGCCCCTCAATATGCCAGGACTTAAACACCCAATATGCCAGGACTTTCCCCAGCAATATGCCAGGACTTTCCCCCAAAATATGCCTGGACTTAGCCACCCAATATGCCAGGACTGTCCCCAGCAATATGCCAGGACTTTCCCCAGCAATATGCCAGGACTTTCCCCAGCAATATGCCAGGACTTTCCCCAGCAATATGCCAGGACTTTCCCCAGCAATATGCCAGGACTTTCCCCCGCAATATGCCTGGACTTTCCCCCGCAATATGCTTGGACTTAGCCACCCAATATGCCAGCCAGGACTTCCTTCCTTTACTTACCTCGTCGCTGCTTAAAAAAAAAAAACTTTACTGAATGCGCATTGGCTGGAGGGGAGCGCACAACGCTTCCCTCTCAGCCACAGGCGCCCCAGCACCGGAGACGCAGCGACGCCGACGAGGTAAGTAAGGAGGAGGATTTTTTTTTTTTTTTTGGAAGCAGGGTTCCGGCGCCCCCAGCCAAGATGCGCCCTAGGCAGCTGCCTAGGTCGCCTTACTGGTGGCGCCGGCCCTGGATTAGGGTGTGCCCAGGCACACCCGGCACACCCCGTGCGCACGCCTATGGTCTCTGTGTATGTATGCTTTTCTGATGTGCCATTGACTGGCTCCTAAAAATTTTTGCTGGCTCCTAAAACTAAATAAAATTTGTCAAGCCCTGATATAAACATAAATCCTTCCTATGCTGTTTGGCAGTCCTGTAATAAAACATGTCACACATACACATAACACACGTGTGACGTTATTTATTAGAGGACTGCTAAACAGGATAGGAATGATTTATGATTATATATATATAGTATAAATCATTATGCATATATAGCATAAATCACTGATTTACATCCACCTTTGTGTATTTAAGCTATATATTGTTGGTTTGAGGTTCCTTATTACAGGACTGCCAAACAGCATAGGAAGGATTTATGTTACATATATATATATATATATATATATAAACACAAATGTAACATGAATCATTCCTATGCTGTTTGGCAGTCCTGTAATAAGGAACCTTAAACCTACAATATATAGCTTAAATACACAAAGGTGGATGTAAATAAGTGACCCCCAACCCTCCCCTCTCTCCACCATACCCAGAGCTTACCTGAGTGGGAATAGACCTGCTCTGTATCTCCCACAAGGTGACAGCCTGCAAGGATATCTTCAGAGCTGCCTCACTGTCCCACGTGGAGCTTCCTTCACATCCCTGTGATGATGCTGTGTAAAAGCCCTGCACTGATAGGATGCTCAGTGATGTGTCAGCCAATCAGTGCAGGGCTTTCACACACAGTAATGATGCTGTGTAAAAGCCCTGCACTGATTGGCTGACACATCACTCAGCCTCCTATCAGTGTAGGGCTTTCACACACTGTTTGTGTGATGTCAGTGGGCGGAGCTATAACGGAGCTGCAGAGACTCGTGGCTTTGCTCATTACATTCGGGGCTTCAGCCCCCTTAGCCCACCCCTAGCGACGCCTCTGATGACAGGTAGGATCCCGCTGCAAGTGCCTGCAGCCGGATCCGAAAACAGCTCATCGCGGAGAGCCGCGATGAGCTGTTTATTACAGGACGTACTATGCCGTCCTAACGACTTTAAGGCACTTAAAGTCAGGACGGCATAGTACGTCCTAACGTCACAAAGGGGTTAATGAAATAATACAAATAAAGCACCTTAGTGATCCCTTCTCTGCTTGTATACGTTCATCTGACCTGTGTTTTACGTGATGTAAATAAAGACACTGCACGATATAAGTGTGTAGCGACCATGTTCTGAAGATACAGGAAGGAAGAACAAACCCAACAAACAAACAGGAAACAACAGACCAGAGAGTTAATTGCACATAAGCCAATTATACCATCCCTAACAGTCTTGTTCACATGGTTGTTTTTGTCTTTTAGGTTCCTCGATGGATAAGACGACTATTATAATAATCGCTGTGACCGTGTCGGTCGGTTGCTTGCTAATTTTGATTGTTGTCATCGTGATCGTAGTCTGTTGCTGCAAAAAGAAGAGAGGTAAGGCTTCCCCGTTAGTTTGGCAGGCTTTCCTTTACATCGTTTCTCGGGATTCCAGCTCCTTGTACAGGCTGAAAAAAATAACAACTTCGCCGTTTGTCCAAAGTAATCATGATGTGTGGCCTTACCCACTCAGACCGTGTCTGTATTCTGACATGCTGGTCTGTGGGCTGTCGCTTGGAGGCTCTCTCTCCCCACCTAAAGTAGGCGGGTTCTGAAATGCCAAGTGACGTTAAGGGACTTTGTGTGACCCGGCGGGATTGAGTTCCAGTACCTGGAGCTCGATACTTTGTGTCTAGACTGTGTATGAAGTGCACAGGATGCAGCTATGCCTGAACAGATTAGAATTTAATAGGACGAAAAACAGGACTGTCCCGGCATATGTGGAACTGTTAGCAACTACTCCTTGGGCTGTTAGGTTGAAAATCCTTTTTATCTACAACAAAAATTTTGATAATTGACCTGATTCCTCTAGGAGGTGTATTATAAAGATTTTGCTTTGAAAACCTGGCCTTTTATTAGGCCTCAGTGAAACAAGTTGGGCAGTCCTGTTTGACACATGAAGCCAAATGACAAATTATTCAATGTCTAACACCTATTTCTGTCTCGTAACAGAGACCAACTACCCCAGCTACCAAAGTGAAGCCTGGTAAGTCGGTATACCATGTTTTAATGAAAATAAATACAATTGGATTGTAATTGTTAGTGCTAACACAAGCTTTTAACTCCTCTTTAAATGCTGTAAAATCACTGGCCCTATATAAACATACATTAATGTAATAGGCTCAATACAGTACTATTCTACATTCATAGCCTAATAAAGTGAACACACATAACATCATGTGATATACAGCATGATCATTCACATTGTAATGCAGATTATACTGTAGTTTGAGTTCATTTGTTAAACTGGTGAGATGGCTCATACATCAACTGTAGAATCTGTTCAATCTTGTTGCAGGTTTGACTCCTGGCAGGGCCAACTAAGTCCTTAATATTTCTGAGGGCCATAGGATGAGTGCCATTTAATTGGGTAATAGTTACCTAGAATGCACTTGAAAAATGGCAGAATTTATTATATATGCCCTTACTGGTAAAATGAATTTGTTATTATATCTTGTACAGAACAACACAAATAATACCCTGGTCACAGAGAGATGTTTTTCTTGCACCAGCATGTGGTTGGGGCATATTATAATTTTCTTCCAGATGTATAGAACCATGGAGCTGGTGTGTGGTCCCAAAAGTGCAAGAGCAGTATCAGAAACAACTGGGCTTCAGCATGGCTACATTTAGATTCCAGGCACTTGGTCTACAGGGTTCTTAAATTTCCCAGTAAAATAATGTATTTAGGTATAGACAAACTGAACGTACAAGGACACCAGTGTCCGTGTCAAGGTCAGTGAAGGTTCCATGGTCAGTGAACCTTCCATGGTCAGTGAAGGTTCCATGGTCAGTGAAGGTTCCATGGTCAGTGAAGGTTCCATGGTCAGTGAAGGTTCCAAGGTCAGTGAAGGTTCCATGGTCAGTGAAGGTTCCATGGTCAGCGAAGTTTTCATGGTCAGTGAAGGTCCATAGAGCATCATTAAATTGTCCATTACAAAGTACTATAAATGTCCACCATGAGCAATGTTGGTGCCCGGCCCCGAAAGTATTGTGGGCTTGTCAAAAGGGGAGATGCTAGCGGATGACCTCAGAATATGCAGAATATCCGCAATGTATTTAGAGTTTATTGAAGAGTAGGTCCTGGATTTGGATAAAATGATAGAGCTAAAGCTTAGCCCCAGTCCTTTTTTCAGTAGCCCCTGAAAAGGCGGGTCCTTACTCTCACTGAAAATCAGGTACAGAATTTTAAGAAAATGTAATTTAAAATGTGACCTAATTAGTTGAATTAAAATGCATTTCGATAGTATCCAAAGCAATCTTCTCATTGGCTGTAAGCTTTTTCTATTTTTAAAATGCCCTGCTTAGCTTGTCCATACTTATCTTGGCACCCCATACAGAGCTAGTCTATATTTATTTATTTAGGGAAGACTGGGACATACTTCAAGTGTGTAACCTATTACAGAGAATGCCAAATTGACCATATCCAGTCTGACTGGGCAGACAAGATGGACAGAATGGTTCTTATCTGCCGACACAGTCTATGTTTCTCTGTGGTCCTTTCTTTTTATTTATTTTACCCTTGCACTATACATTTTACATAATTATCCTCCTTAAAAGAGACACCTGACAACCCATACATACATAACCTAAACATATTAGTGTTCTGTGTGTATCTGTTGGATACACTAGTAACTAAATTAGGTTTAAAAAGAATATTGGAAATCAGTGAACTAATCAAAGATCGGATCCCACAGAACCACGTGAATTAGTTCATTGATTTCCATTCACGTGTGACTCCAACACACTAAATAGCAGTATGTAAAAGTTATATGTGGCTGGTAAACAAATGTTGCAACCTTACTACTCTTATATACCAAAGCAAAGATTGACACTGACATGTGGACTGTCTCCAATTTGTAAAAATTGGACTGAAATGTTTCCCATGGTTAGCCTGTATTTAATGAGGCAAAATATATCTCAGTTGCAGATTTTTAGGATGCCTGTGAGGTCCCAACGTTTTAGTTATGTGAATACTAAACAATAACATTCAAAATATATAAACTAACAACTAGGTAATTAACAGGGAATGTTGCCATTATTCAATTTAATGGTACTCATTTTATTCACCTCGGAAGGATGAAGCACTGAGTTGACCCCACCTACAATTGAATGTTAAACCCTGAGCAGGTTCTACGGTTGATTAATTACCTACCTACTGAGCCATCTCACCAGCTTTTATATTGAATGTTACTATCCCTTTAAATTGATGGCAGATTATGATGCCAAAGGCTGGTGATGAAAGAATTTACAATGTGTCTCTTACATGAACCATGGAATGTCTCCCTACTTGTAACATTTGTGTCACTAATTCTTATTGTTCCACTTCTTCTCTCTTAGGAAAGTATCTTCCAAGAATAATGAACATTCCAGAAGAGATGACACATCGAGTATTGGTGAAAGCAACTCTGGCTATTTACCAGATATCCCCCCATTACCAAGTGAGCATGACATACAGAACATTAAACTGCTTTGGGAGCTATCCTTGTGGCTTTGCAGACTCTCTTAAAGTACCACCTAAGGCAGTGCTTCTCAAACCTGTTCCTAGGACCCCCCAACGGTCCAGGATTTAGGGATTACCCAGTTGTATTTAATTAAGAATATGTACACCTGGTGTGGTTCCCTAACCATTAAGCATCCATACCAGGTGTTCTACATATTCTTATTTAAATACAACTGGGTAATCCCTAAATCCTGGACCGTTTGGGGGGTCCTGAGGACAGGTTTGAGAAACACTGACCTAAGGATTGTTTTAAGTTTTGCTTCACTAATGGCAAATCCTGGTCTAGAGCAAACTCAATGTGTATCTTTAGAGATAGACTTAATTTTACATTCAGCTCTGTCTCTCAATTTAGGCAGAGCTGGTCTGAAGCTCATCCAAGCAAGGCAGTGGACTATCACTTATGTTGTCTTCGTGCAGAGGGTTACCCTGTTTCTCACATACAGTCAACCTAGTACAGATGTCCCCTATGTTTGTGGCCTGTAAAATGTAAGGTGCCTTGCATGTCTGTACCCGGCCAGAGGATAACTCATTAAAAAGTATATGCAGTGCTATCTTCATACTGGGACCACTGGACATTCGACTAATGCTTCTATACCAAGTTAAAATCAAAAATGTAGTGGCTTTAGATAAAGTAATTATTCAAATAAACTGAATAAGAGTTTCCATTTTTCCATAATTAATGCTCCTTGTAGAAGTGAGGTCTAAATGCACTCTAGTCGGCTTAGCATCATGAGAACTGTAGTCCACAACAAATGGAGTGAGAGATTTGGAGTCAATGCTGTACAGTATAGAGAAAATAGATAATTATATAACAATGTTAATTTAACCATCCCTTATACATTTCGCTTGCCTGCAATTTACAATTGATGCTAATTATAATTTAATAGGAAACGTTAAACTAACCATACAATGCAGAAATAATTTGATTACATATAGTAAATTTAAAAAAAATAAATTATAATAATAAATGCTTTCTAATGGCATGAGAATAAATGTGTGGTGTTTGTCATTTTCCTTTCTATTTTAGTAAATCCCACAATGCACATTACAAACCTCTGCCTCACTTTGTTAGATTTTAATTAATATGATTATCAAGCTAGAATCCCACGATCGAAAGCTAAAGTTTGGATACATTATAACCTATTGAATCTTCACTTTGCTGTAACTATTAGATAATATTAGGCCATTAACATGCTTTGGTTTATTATTAATATTATTCTGCTCACTTTTAAAAGTACTGGACTGTAATTGTGATATATCTCTGTCCTTTACCAGGCATTTCTTATACGACTAGATCACTGAATTCAAACATAACACATGACAGAAATTCTATGTCACAGGTAATTATAAATAAATGATGGCACAGGGGGGCAGGGGGGGGGGGGGGGGGGGAGGGACTGACAAATGATTTCTTTGGGTTCTATGCTGGGACCTCTGGGGTAACTGACAAGAGAATTGTAAAATTCAGGGAGTATTAGCTGAGAAAGTTAGAGAATTTCCCAAATACTCTATTTGTGCCTGTTTTTTTGCAGTTCACTTGTCAGTTTCCCACAGCTCACGGTTTAGTTGCACAAGCGCCTTTTGTCTTTTGGACCTGATGGTGTAAATAACTGGGAGCACAGGGCAAGATGTAAAAAGTTGTATAAAGTAGACGTCTCTATATAATGATAACACAAAATTTGGGAGGTTGCTCTTGCTCTAGGTCTATTTGTGCTCATCCTGAGCTTCTGGGGTGCTGTTAGCATCATGGTATTCCTGAAAATGTAAGAGTTTAGCAGACCCTCCTGATTAGCTAAGCCATCTTTACACTTACTCTCTCTGTAATGCTCTTGCCTGCCAATTCTCTCTGTCACTCTCTTGCCTGCCCCCTATCTCGGTCACTCACTTGTCTGCCCTACCTCTGTCACTCTATTGTCTGCTCCCCTCTCTCTGTCACTCTATTGTGTGCCCCCCTCTCTCTGTCACTCTATTGTGTGCCCCCCTCTCTGTCACTCTATTGTGTACCCCCTCTCTGTCACTCTTTTGTGTGCCCCCCTCTCTCTGTCACTCTATTGTGTGCCCCCCTCTCTCTTTCACTCTATTGTGTGCCCCCCTCTCTCTGTCACTCTCTTTTCTGCCCCCTATCTCGGTCACTCACTTGTCTCCCCTACCTCTGTCACTCACTTGTCTCCCCTACCTCTGTCACTCTCTTGTCTGTCCACCTCTCTCTCCCTCTATGTCACTCTCTTGTCTATCCCCCTCTCTCTCCCTCTGTGTCACTCTCTTGTTTATATCTCTGTGTCACTCTCTTGTCTATATGTCTCTGTCACTCTCTTGTCTGTCCCCCTCTCTCTCCCTTTGTGTCACTCTCTTGTCTATATCTCTGTGTCACTCTCTTATCTAGCTCTCTCTGTCACTCTCTTGTCTGTCCCCCTCTCTCTCCCTCTGTGTCACTCTCTTGTCTATATGTCTGTGTCACTCTCTTGTCTATATCTTTGTGTCACTCTCTTGTCTATACCTCTGTGTCACTCTCTTGTCTATATCTCTGTGTCACTCTCTTGTCTATACCTCTGTGTCACTCTCTTGTCTATACCTCTGTGTCACTCTCTTGTCTATATGTCTGTGTCACTCTCTTGTCTATATGTCTATGTCACTCTCTTGTCTATACCTCTGTGTCACTCTCTTGTCTATACCTCTGTGTCACTCTCTTGTCTATATCTCTGTGTCACTCTCTTGTCTATATCTCTGTGTCACTCTCTTGTCTATATGTCTGTGTCACTCTCTTGTCTATATGTCTATGTCACTCTCTTGTCTATATGTCTGTGTCACTCTCTTGTCTATATGTCTGTGTCACTCTCTTGTCTGGCAGTGGCCCTCCCAAGATCAAACTCTGGATCTGCAACTTATGGGAGGGCTGGCATATTTATTCAGGGGAGGGCTGGCAGTATAGGAACTGATAGAGAAACATGCCTATTTTATAACAAAGGTAGAAATAGCTACACTCTGGGGCATGTAGAGGTGAAAATTGGTGCAGCCCAAGTACATTGAACCACGTTAGATGGCAGCCCAAGACGCAACTGCCCCTGCAAGCCTCTTGCCTGCCCTCCCCTGGCCAGTGTAACCCATTTAATAAAAATTAAATCCACAAAGAGGCTCTTCAATTGTGATAAGTGGCACCCATATAAGTGGCACCCATATAAGTGGCACCCATATAAGTGTCAGGCATGTCATTTCAGGCTTTACTCTGCAATGGTTTGTATACATCCCATGCAGTGTTGAGGTAGCAGGAAAGTAGACTTCCTACACTGGTGCCCACAGTTACACTATCCTATGTATCCTGTGCATACACTATGCATCCTTGGGACCAGTGGTGGTACAACCATTTGACTGGGGTGCTCCACCATGCTTTTATGGGAGCACCACCACTGTCTGCACTGCCACTCAGAACAGGTGCTTGCTTGTATATTACTTAATTTGCATCCGACCCCTTTAATTTGCTGTTGCCCACAGCAGTGTACTCTGCACTGCACGACAGTAGCACAGCTTTTACAGTTTCTTAGCAAACAAGTCACCCATGTGATTGCCAATGACATGTGGAGCTGGTGTGCCCGGCCAATCCGGCTATTGGGGAACATTGTGGCCTATTTACAAACAATGGAACTGCTAAACTCAGGCATGAATTACTGAGCTGGAACGATAGGCAAGTATAAAAAAAATTGTAATATATTGACCAAGGTGCTCAAGGGTCTACTCAATGTAGAGAGAATTGCAGGGAAGTGAGACAGGAATTTCAAACTAAAGACCAAAGTAGCTGGAAAAATTCCCCCATTCAGTTGCATTGGACAAATGATTCAAAATGTGCTACTTTGGTCTAAAAATTTAAACTCCCATCTCAGTTCCTGCGATTCTCTCTATTTAGAAAATTGGTCAGACTAGAGGGACCGAATGGTTCTTATCTGCCGGTGACACATTAGGCCAAATTTATCAAGGCAAAATAGGTGCTATTTTTTTTTTAAAAAGTGCTAAATTTGAACCAAATTGACATAACTTTCCATTGGTTTCCATGGTTACTACTACTATTTTAACACTTTCCCCCTGAAATACCACCTATTTGTCTTGATAAATACAGCCCATTGTATGTTTCTATGGGGGTACCTAAAATTTTTTACAAACCAAGTGCAGTGGGGAAAAAAGTAGGTAAAGCATGAGTAAGGAGCAATTTGCGACTATTTGTAACATTTTGCACTAGTTTTCCCCGATTTGCGCCTCTTCTGTTTATTTTTATTTAGCGTGCATTTTTCCGGTTGCGCTAATAAATTGTGATTATATTTGTGAACGCTAAAGATTTTTGCGAATATTTTGTGAAAAATAATTCTTATTTGCGTGTGAAAATTACACCAGCTTTTAGCGAGCGCTATCAAAAGAGGTAGAAAAATATTCGCATAATTGCCTGTTTTTATTCACAGTTTGTTCGTATGTACTATTTGAGTGTTAAATGTTTAGTACATTGCAATAGGAGCAAAGCGCCAAAATAGTTTTGCACATTAAATATATTTACATTTTTTTAGTACATGACCTCTGTTTCTCTATTTATTGAGTAGACTTTACAATGGATATCTACCACATTTTTAAATTATCTTTTTCTTTTTTTAGGCTCTGGGATATGGTGAACCTGAGACATTTGCCAAAAAGATCCGGCACAAAACTCATGTCTAGTTGCAACTGATGCGAAAAGCAGAAATTCAACCAGAGATCATACCCAGCATTAGCTCAATGAACTGTTCCACCATAAGATGAATTCAGACAGATCACGTTTCCACGTGGGTAGAATCCGGAGGAAATTCCGGAACCACAAACATATCGCCACATAACGGCATGCTGTAAATATATATATTTTTTAAATGCATCCGTCGCAACTGATTTTTATTAAATAAAGAACCAAAGATGTAGGGTTAAATCTTCCAATCATTTTTTTATACAATTATTTTTTTTTAAACATTTTTTTTTTAGTAATTCAGATAAACCTAGATCGCTCTTACCCATTTTTCCCTTAACCGTAGCTTTATAAAACTGTAATAGTATTGAAAAAAATACCGCAACGTTTAAAAAAAATAAAAAAAAAACATTTTAGAAAAAACTAAAACCTCCTATAACATGCACACTGTCCTTAAAATGTATCAAATATTTAAAGTCTCTGTAAAAACCCAAAAATAAGAAAAAAATCGAAATAGTTTTAAAAAGATGAAAAATGATCCAGAATATTTACAAAGGATGCTCCTTGAAAAAATATGAAACGTTTGGTAGATTTTTATCCCAATGTCATATAGTAATAATTGGCAGTTGTTGTTTTTTTATTTTTTATAATTAAAGTTTTATTGAGCATACACATAATATACAGTGTAAATCAAGGGTAATACACCAAACATATATAAACACCACTGTAACATGAGTGCCACAGTATAGACTCATTTTAAATTTTTAAAGACTAATAACAATACACATTTCTGCTGACATATGTAAGATGTGTAAAAGAAAAATGAGGTACCGTAGAGTAGGTGACTGATCCGAGCATCATATCTATGACAGACTATCTGTCAATAGGGTCAGTGGTACAAACTGACAGAAAAAATATCAGGCAGCCAAGAATAGGGTAGCAGAACTATTTCAAGGGATATAACAATTATACATAGGGACAAAGTCGACGGAGTAAAATCAGGTGCCTTAATTAGGACAGTGATCCTAGTTTAGTAGAAACTGTATTAAATATAACATTAAAAACATATTATACAAGTGTCGTCTAATGGACTCTGCCCATAATTCCGAGAAACAAAAAACAGAGAGAAATTATATTATATTGCATTGGCAGAGCCCCCCAACTCGATACACTGTCATGAGTGGGTAGTAAACCGCTATAAAGACCCTAACAGTGTAAAAAGAATTACGGAGTGGAGGAACAGAAGACAAAACTGAGAAAAAATTGTTATAAAAGTGTGGAATTTAGAAAAGAAATGTAGAAAAGCTACAGAAGACTGCTCGAGAGGGGGATCAGCCGGTCAACGCCAGGGAGCATGGGCAAAAATTTGGGCTTTGGACCACGCCTGGTGTCCCAAGAAAATTCCGCCTCATCAAGTTGGGTGGCGGTGATGCCCTGGGGGGAAAACACCATCGTTTTCATAGGGCAGGATGTATGTCCAGCATATTAGCAGGCGCTGATGGGGGAGGCTTGTAAGTCCTAAATAGCAAACAACTAATAACCTTGGTAATATGGTCCGTGTTTTGTTCACATGCGCCCCATGTCTACAGGAAGGTGTGAAGAGAGTTTTTCCGGCGTTTTGGCTGAAGATGCCATATCATTTGAGCCTATAAAAGCAGTCGTTGTAGGAGCTCAACCGAAAGACGTCTTTGCAACTGCTCCGCCCCCTAATTAGCAGTATTTTCTAAGTGATTTTTTAGCACACACTCTTAGAATTAATCATATTGGCAGCTGGATAGTAGATGTTATTATCACACATCATCAAAAATTTGGCACTCCAATGTTCAAGTTGATGAATTTATTGTGATAAAAAAAAATGCGGAAGACAGAAAACAAACACACGACGCGTTTTGCGTTCTCATAGTAGAATGCGAAACGCGTCAAGTGTGTTAGTTTTCTGTCTTCCCCATGTGCTGTTTTTTTATCACAATAAATGTATCAACTTGAACATGGGAGTGCTGCAGAAAAAAACAACATTTTTGATAATTACTACTGCCCTGAAGATTGAGAGAGCCGGCGTGCACCCATACCCGGTATTTAGTTCTCATCTATTACATCGCAGAACATAGAAACATAGAATGTGTTGGCAGATAAGAACCATTCAGTCCATCTAGTCGCTCCAATTTTTATTACTTTTATTAGTCCCCCGTTCCCGGTCTTATAGCAAGGATAGCCTTGTGTCTATCCCAGGCATGCTTAAAATCCTTGACTGTGTTTACCTCTACCACTTCTGCTGAAAGGCTATTCCATACATTCACTACCCTCTCAGTAAAGTAATACTTCCTGATATTACTTTTAAATCGTTGCCCCTCTAATTTAAGACTATGTCCTCTAGTTGTGGTAGTTTTTCTTCTTTTAAATATACTCTCTTCCTTTACTGTGTTGATTCCCTTTATGTATTTAAATGTTTCTATCATATCCCCCCTGTTACGTCTTTCCTCCAAGCTATACATGTTAAGATGCTTTAACCTTTCCTGGTAAGTTTTATCCTTCAACCCATGAACCAGTTTAGTAGCCCTTCTCTGAACTCTCTCCAAAGTATCAATATCCTTCTGGAGATACGGTCTCCAGTACTGCGTACAATACTCCAAGTGAGGTCTCACCAGTGCTCTGTACAATGGCATGAGCACTTCCCTCTTCCTACTGCTAATACCTCTCCCTATGCAACCAAGCATTCTGCTAGCATTTCCTGCTGCTCTATTGCATTGCCTACCTACCTTCAAGTCCTCTGAAATTATTACTCCTAAATCCCTTTCCTCAGATGTTGAGGTTAGGACTGTACCAAATAGTCTATATTCTGCTTTTGGGTTTTTACGACCAAGGTGCATAATCTTGCACTTGTCCACATTAAATGTCAGTTGCCACAGCTCAGACCATTTTTCTAGTTTAGCTAAATAATTTGCCATTTGGCTTATCCCTCCATGAATATCAACCCTGCTGCAAATCTTTGTATCATCAGCAAAAAGACATACTGTGCCAACAAGAATCAGTGAGTTTTCTTTTTGTTATTATTACAATGCTTAATGGTATTCATTATACTGATATTGGAAGGAAGAAGGGCTGAATTGGGGGATGGGACACTTCATCGCGGCTGCATCCGCTTCACTGCCGTCACTTCACCATATGAGAGCTCGTCGCGGGATATTTCATCGCGGGACATTTTATTGCTAAAGGCGAGTTTTAATGTGTTAGAGTTAGAAGATAGAGTGTTAAAATTAGAATTTTAGTATTGGGGTTTAGGGGGTTAGAATTAGTTTTTAGGGTTTGGGGTTCATTTTAGTATTAGGGTTTAGGGGGTTCATTTTAGTATTAGGGTTCGGGGGTTAGTATTAGGGTTTAGGGGGTTAGTATAAGGGTTCGGGGGTTAGTATTAGGGTTTAGGGGGTTCATTTTAGTATTAGGGTTCGGGGGTTAGTATTAGGGTTTAGGGGGTTAGTATAAGGGTTCGGGGGTTAGTATTAGGGTTTGGGGGTTCATTTTAGTATTGGGTTTTGGGGTTCATTTTAGTATTGGGGTTTTGGGGTTCATTTTAGTATTAGGGTTTGGGTGGGCACTTTGGGGGGGGATTCATTTATTGGGGGGGTTAATTTATTTTAACTGGTACGTTTGTAAGGGCTGACAGTTCAGCTCTGAACTGTCAGCTCTTACATAGCCGCGTCCGCGATGAAGCATCCGCGTTATTCTTCATTGCTGACAGTTCAGCTTTCTAACTGCCGCGCTGAACTGTCAGCGATGAAGTCGCCGCGCTGAAGTATCCTAGACCTGCTGAATTGACCCTGCTGGGATGTGAACCTGCAAATCTCTGGTTTAAACAAGCCCTGCAGTTAGGGCACCTTTTGAAATCCAGTAATTATTACACTAAGTCAGAAAATGTATGGGCTGTGTATTCTTGTGCGGTCATATTTGATCCCAAATTAGGTTTAGATCTGTGCATTTGGAAAATGGCATATTTTTAAAACTTGTATGACTTTCGGTTAACATTTCAACTTTTTCTCAAATAGTAATTTTTTCAAAAATATCGTTGGTATTTACTCAGGACTGGTTTAAATTATGTTTTTTTTTTACACTCGGTTAATAACTTAAACCCATATTGTAATAAAGTTTCTATTTTATAATGCCTATATTTTTGGTTACATCTTCTTTACTGTATTTACTTGTACATTTTATGGAAAATGTTTACTTACGTACTAGATCTCTAAGAGGAATATTGTGTGTGTTCAAACATTGACATTTCCTGCATTTCTCTCAATTAATGGTCTATTTACAGTGGATTTTGCAAATTATAGGAAACATTTTTTTTAGTTGAATATTATCTCTTTACAAATATATTGCACTCTACTATGTCATGACCAGGGCCGGACTGGCCCACCGGGATACCGGGAAAAATCCCGGTGGGCCGCCTGCCCCGGGGCCGCCTTGGCCACTAAAATTGAAGAGTTCGGCTGCTGCAGCATCCGGCCGCAGCAGGCGAATTTCTTAAAGCGGCGACGGCCGCCGAATTGCTTAAAGTGGCACCGCCACTTTAAGCAATTCGGCGGCCGTCGCCGCTTTAAGAAGTTCGCCTGCTGCCGCCGGATGCTGCAGCAGCAGTTCCGGCGGCGGGATGGGAAGTAGAAACCAAGGTGAGTGAGACATACAGGGGGAAGGGGGTGAAAGACACTACGGGAGGGGGGGGGGGAGAAAGACACTACAGGGGGGGGGGGGGGGGGTGAAAGACACTACGGGAGGGGGGGGGTGAAAGACACTACGGGAGGGGGGGGGGAGAAAGACACTACAGGGGGGGGGGGGGGTGAAAGACACTACGGGAGGGGGGGGGGAGAAAGACACTACAGGGGGGGGGGGGGGGTGAAAGACACTACAGGGGGGGGGGTGAAAGACACTACAGGGGGGGGGGGGTGAAAGACACTACGGGAGGGGGGGGTGAAAGACACTACAGGGGGGGGGGGTGAAAGACACTACGGGAGGGGGGGGGGAGAAAGACACTACAGGGGGGGGGGGGGGGTGAAAGACACTACAGGGGGGGGGGTGAAAGACACTACAGGGGGGGGTGAAAGACACTACAGGGGGGGGTGAAAGACACTACAGGGGGGGGTGAAAGACACTATAGGGAGAAGGGGGGTAAAAGACACTACAGGGGGAAGGGGGGGTAAAAGACACTACAGGGGGAAGGGGGGGGTGAAAGACTCTACAACGGGAGAGGAGGGGGTGAAAGACACTACAGGGGGAGAGGAGGGTGTGAAAGACACTACAGGGGGAGAGGAGGGTGTGAAAGACACTACAGGGGGAGAGGAGGGGGTGAAAGACACTACAGGGGGAGAGGAGGGGGTGAAAGACACTACAACGGGAGAGGAGGGGGTGAAAGACACTACAGGGGGAGAGGAGGGGGTGAAAGACACTACAGGGGGAGAGGAGGGTGTGAAAGACTACAGGGAGAAGGGGTGAAAGACACTACAGGGGGAGGGGAGGGGGTGAAAGACACTAAGGGGGAAGGGGGGAAGAGAGATGCCACAGAAAGGACAGAGAGAGAGAGAGACGCCACAGAAAGGACAGAGAGAGAGAGAGACGCCACAGAAAGGACAGAGAGAGACGCCACAGAAAGGACAGAGAGAGACGCCACAGAAAGGACAGAGAGAGAAAGACGCCACAGAAAGGACAGAGAGAGAGACGCCACAGAAAGGACAGAGAGAGAGAGAGAGACGCCACAGAAAGGACAGAGAGAGAGAGAGAGACGCCACAGAAAGGACAGAGAGAGAGAGACGCCACAGAAAGGACAGAGAGAGAGAGAGAGACGCCACAGAAAGGACAGAGAGAGAGAGAGAGATGCCACAGAAAGGACAGAGAGAGAGAGAGACGCCACAGAAAGGACAGAGAGAGAGAGACGCCACAGAAAGGACAGAGAGAGAGAGAGACGCCACAGAAAGGACAGAGAGAGAGAGAGACGCCACAGAAAGGACAGAGAGAGAGAGAGAGAGAGAGGCCACAGAAAGGACAGAGAGAGAGAGAGACGCCACAGAAAGGACAGAGAGAGAGAGACGCCACAGAAAGGACAGAGAGAGAGAGAGACGCCACAGAAAGGACAGAGAGAGAGAGAGACGCCACAGAAAGGACAGAGAGAGAGAGAGACGCCACAGAAAGGACAGAGAGAGAGAGACGCCACAGAAAGGACAGAGAGAGAGAGACGCCACAGAAAGGACAGAGAGAGAGAGAGACGCCACAGAAAGGACAGAGAGAGAGAGAGAGACGCCACAGAAAGGACAGAGAGAGAGAGAGACGCCACAGAAAGGACAGAGAGAGAGAGAGACGCCACAGAAAGGACAGAGAGAGAGAGAGACGCCACAGAAAGGACAGAGAGAGAGAGAGAGAGAGACGCCACAGAAAGGACAGAGAGAGAGAGAGACGCCACAGAAAGGACAGAGAGAGAGAGACGCCACAGAAAGGACAGAGAGAGAGAGAGACGCCACAGAAAGGACAGAGAGAGAGAGAGACGCCACAGAAAGGACAGAGAGAGAGAGAGACGCCACAGAAAGGACAGAGAGAGATAGAGACGCCACAGAAAGGACAGAGAGAGAGAGAGAGACGCCACAGAAAGGACAGAGACAGAGAGAGACGCCACAGAAAGGACAGAGAGAGAGAGAGATGCCACAGAGAGAGAGAGAGACGCCACAGAAAGGACAGAGAGAGAGAGAGACGCCACAGAAAGGACAGAGAGAGAGAGAGATGCCACAGAAAGGACAGCGAGAGAGAGAGACGCCACAGAAAGGACAGAGAGAGAGAGAGACGCCACAGAAAGGACAGAGAGAGAGAGAGACGCCACAGAAAGGACAGAGAGAGAAAGAGACGCCACAGAAAGGACAGAGAGAGAGAGAGACGCCACAGAAAGGACAGAGAGAGAGAGAGACGCCACAATAAGGACAGAGAGAGACAGGATACAGGATATGTCTCACACACTGCCCTGATATATACCTCTGCACAGGGCAATTCATATAACTCTGTGTACATACTGGAGGTATATATATTGCCCTAGACAGGCTTTTATATCAGTCTTATCTATAAATAATACACTGTTCAGATGTGCTTTTTAAAATGCATGATTTTCCCTTCTATGAACAAAAAAATTATATTATGCTATGGGCTGCTTTAAAAATCTTATGCGATGGGGCTGGTATATAAATTTTTTCCAGGGCTGGTTTTTGTTCCCAGTCCGGCCCTGGTCATGACCAAGGCTTCTACCAGCAGAGGGTCTTTTTCAATCTGTTGGTATAAACATTGCCACCTGGTTTACAATATGGGGCTATTCACTAAACGGTGAGATGCGGTGAGTTGAGGTGAGATGAACATTTTGTCTCACCAGTTGAACTATACATTGTGCAGGGACAAACCTGGTTATAACAAGCTATACATAAGAGGGCCATGTACTAAAAAAACGCAAATATATTTTATGTGCAGAACTCTTTTTGTGCTTTGCTCCTATTACAATGTACTGAATATTTAACTCTACAATAGTACATACGCGCAAATTGCGAATAAAAACAGGCAATTTTGCGAATATTTTTTCTACCTCTTTTGATAGCGCTCGCTAAAAGCTGGTGTAATTTTCAAATGCAGAATAAGAATTATTTTTCACAAAATATTCGCAAAGGTCTTTAGCTTGCGCAAACATAATCGCAATTTACTAGTGCAACTGGAAAAATGCACGCTAAATAAAAATAATAAAAAACGGAAGAGGCGCAAATCGTGGGAAAAACAAGCGCAAATGTTACAAATAGTCTCAAATTGCTCCTTACTCATGTTTTACCTACTTTTTTCCCCACTGCACTTGTTTAGTACATGACCCCCTAAATGTTCAACTCACCGGCAACCCACCTTTTAGAGAATAGCACCCATTAACTTCTCACTGCTGGAGTGCCAAGCGTCTGTGTGATTTATATTTTCAGACTACCATGTCACAGAAATGTGGCCATCAGCAATTCTTTTTCCCCATCAAATAAAAGTAGCCAGGTCACCTCAACCTTTGAAACATAAAGCTTTGGAGTGTCTTTATACTCGCCTCATTTTAGACATAAAGCTTTTTTTAGGACCTTCCTTGTTTCTGTGTGTGTGAAATTTGGTTGCTATACTTTTGGAGAATATAAGAATGGTCTGTGCACTGAACAGTGCTGATGAATAGGATTGTTTATATATATATATATATATACATATATATATATATATATACACACACTGTGAAGTAAACCTTACAAATACGCTATTCCATTCTGCAGATTTTTAGATAAAAATACCTTGAAAAATATAGAAGCACAATTAGTATATCTGTCTGAGTACATCAAATATCCTATATCACATATCAGTACAAAAGAGAAAAGTATAGTATTGTTCAAGCCGAGGAACCTTTATTGTAACTAAAAGTCCAAAGGTTCTTTGCAATAAAGAGAGAATTGCAGGCAATAGAGATGGGAATTTCAAACTTCAGGCAAAAGTATCCGAGTTGGAAAAACTTTCTCCCATTCAGCTGCATTAAGATGAATTTAATTACCCCAATTATTATTAATTATTTATTGCTAATAAACGAATCTACCATAACGGAGTTAGATTAAGAATAGAAAATATATCTCTCTGTCTGTCTGGCGTTGCCGTGTTCTATTATTTGTTTAAATATTTTAAGGAATTGTAGGTATTTAGAAAATTTCATTTGAACCGGTTTGTTTGTGAGATTTGTCTTTTTATATACTGTAATAAAAAATATTATTTAAATAAGTTTTTTTTTTTTTTTTAAAAGCATCACTCAACCATAGGTGTGTACCCATGATGGTTATATAAACATTTTAATACTAGCAGTACTGTTAAAAATAAAAAAACAAATTCTCTGAAAAAAAAAACAGTTAAGTCTTGCGTCCTTGGATTTTTTTGCAGATTGCTAATTTTAATCGGATTGATTCAAAGGTCTACTTAATAAACAGGGAATTGTGATGAGAATTTGAGTAGCTGAGTTGGAATCATTCTCCCATTTAGCTGCACTGGAGAATTTTTCCAACTTGTCCAATATGGCCTAACGTTTGAAATTCCCGTTTCAGCTCCCTACAGTTCTCTCTTTATTGAATAGACCCTCAAGTTGCTAGGTACCTTCCTCCGATATTAATGAGATGATAAATTACAAAGACCGTTTAACACAGGAGTGAGAGTTTTCTTAGCAGTGAATTAACCAATACTGGAATAACGGTCTAGATAAAACTACTGGCACATTACTAGCTGGGCAGTGCACACTAATACAATGTACTGGTCTTTCTTTACCATGACCAGGCTATGAATCATGATAGCTGTAAATCACCTGTCTCTCTGAGCAAGGAAGATTAAAGGTGCCGGGCTGTGTTTACACTTTGACTAAATCACAGCACCTCTGTAGGAGAGACTCACATGTGCTCCGTGAGTTTCATCTCTAACCCTATATTTAACCCTACGTTTTAAACCCTTTGTGACGCTAGCGCGTTCAATGCCGTTCTTTTTTTTTTCGGTCCCAAAAGAACGTCCAGAGTTTAACAGCTCATCACGGCTCCCCCCCCCCCCCCCCGCCCCCGCGATGAGCTGTGTGTGGATCCCCCCCCCCCCCGTCCCCCCGCGATATGCTGCACAGGGACCTGCGGTGGGATCTCACCTGTCAGACGGGTCCAGTCCACTTTGAGTAGCCTCAGACTAACAGGGAAAATGTATTGAATCTCCCAGGGCTCGAACCTGGATGGATACAAGGGACTACTCCGTAACGAGAAAATTGCAGAGAATTAAGACAGGAATCTCAAACTTAAGGCCAATGAAGCTGAGTTGGAAAATTCAGCTTCTCTGGAGACATTTTTTACTCTGCTACATTGGCCTAAAGACTGAAATTCTAGCTTTACTGAGCAGACCCTATAGTAGGACAACAGGATAGATTTGCATTTTAAAAAACCAATACAATTCCAATTATATCAGGTTTAGTCAATAACGCTTATTGACGCCTATTCTGCTTTTAAGGGATTATTTTCGAATATGAAGATGAAGGTTGACCTTTTCGATAGTTAATTAATCATCCTTAGAAGATAAGTGACATATCTGCGTGCACTGATAATTGAATTCCCCCCTACACTGTCGGGTAGAATTTATTATTATACAGTAACCTCTCGGACCTCAATTTTCAAGGAATACCGTGATGATGACAAAGTCAAATAATGTCAAACAATATGGGACAATCCCTTAAAGAGGAAGTTACTCCTAAAAATTTTTTTTTTAGATAAGTGCTATCCCCCATACTCAACAGTTCCCTTCTCCCATAAACTGCACATAAAGCGTACACAGTTATTGCTGTTGTTTTAACACCAACCCTGCTTATCCCATAAGCTCATATTCTTGAAACAAATAGAAACAAATGAATTCAGAAGAGAGAGAGGTTGATTCCACAGTATTGGCTAATGAAAATGGCGGTAGGAGAAGGTAATCTGCCTCCTGGGTACTCTCTCTCTCACTCAAGGTACTAAATTTAGAGGTCCCTGGGAAATTGTTTTCAGTGTAAAATTACTTTTATATTACTATTAAGAAGGAAAACTGTAATTTGTTTTTAAAGTAAATATAAGTGCATTTCACAGATTTTCAAACCAGTACAATATACAGATAAAAAGCTAGATGGAGCCGTTCCCTTTAAAATAAAATCAAGTGATTACTTAAAAGTACATTATAGTTAAGTTCTAACTCTAGTTAAGTTTGAATTTACAAAGACAAGGACTAGGAGCCTGCCACCTCACAGGGCAAAAAGGACCAGTGACAGCTTACGTCTTCATCCAAACTTATGCTTTAGACACCCTACACCGTGAGATACGTTTTAGAGACCTCTATGCCTTAGACACCCTACACCATGAGATACGTTTAAGTCTGGGATCCGCATACTGGCTAATAGTAATTCATTCACTGAGCCTAGTAAAACATACTATGATGATATGGAGAAGGCCGCCATCAGGGGGTAACAGATGATACACCTTTCATGGGTCCGACAATCCTGGAGGGTCCATTCGTGGCCCGGTAAAATAAGTAATTAATTAATATAAAAAAACTTACTGGCAGAGGTGCTGGCCGGGGAGCTAAAAAATATCTCCCTTCACCAACCTAAGCACAGCGAGTAGGCACCTGGATGTTAGGAGAATTGGGGTCATGTGTTCTGCCGACCATGCGGGGAGTGTGAAAATGCAATGTGGGTGCTGGGGCATGTCCTAGCGGGTCTAGAACTCTTCTTCCCCCCCATATAAATGATTCCCCCCCCAAAGTGCCCCCCCAAACCCAATACTAAAATTAACCCCAAAACCCCAATACTAAAATTAACCCCAAAACCCAATACTAAAATTAACCCCCGAACCCTAATACTAACCCCCGACCCCTAATACTAACCTCCTAAACCCTAATACTAACCCCTGAACCCTAATACTAAAATTAACCCCCTAAACCCTAATACTAACCACCAAACCCTAATACTAACCCCCTAAACCCTAATACTAACCCCCGAACCCTAATACTAACCCCCTAAACCCTAATACTAACCCCTGAACCCTAATACTAAAATTAACCCCCTAAACCCTAACACTAAAATTAACCCTGAACCCTAAAAACTAATTCTAACCCCCTAAACCCTAATTCTAACCCCCTAAACCCTAATTCTAACCACCCTTAACCCCAATACTAAAATAAACTTACCTTTAGCGATGAAGTGTCCCATCCCCTGTCCTAGCTGGGTAATGTGGATGCTGGGGAATGTCCTGGGCATGTAATGTGGATGCTGGGGTGCTGGGGAATGCCTTGGGTGTGCAAAGTGGATGCTGGGACATGTCATATGTGTGCAATATAAGTGATGGAGCATCTCCTGGTGTGCAAAATAGGTGATGGGGCATGTCTTGGGTATGCAGTGTGGGTGCTGGTGTATGTCCTAGGTGTGAAATGTAAGTGATGGGATGTGTGTAATGTGGGAGATGGGCCATGTCCTGGGTGTGCAATGTGGAAGATGCGGAATGTCCTCGGCATGCAATCTCTGTGCTGGGGAATGTCCAGGGTGCACAATGTGGGTGCTGAGGAGAGTCCTGGGTTTGTAATATGGGTGCTGGGACAATCCACAGATACTGCAATTTGGATGCTGGGGTAAGATTATTTTCTCTACCCATCACAGACCCGGTAGCCCTTGTGGGCCCAAGAAAGTCCAGGAAAAAAACTTGCAAGCAGAGACACTGGCTGGCTCAAAAGATCTCCCCTCACCAGCCTCTCTTTGGGTGAGCAGGCAGAATGGTGTCTGTGTGCTGTGCTCCCATGCTGCCTCTTGCACTTCCCAAGCAGTGCTCGGAGGTCAGAGTATTGGAGGTCATGTGACCTGTCGGAACTAAGTCTTCAGACTATGATAGGGCAGCACAGAGACATCATGCTACCTGCCACTAGACACCAGGGAGCTGTGGGTGCTGGCTGGCGTAGGTCCTGGGCAGTGGTGTATCTTGATTTTGTGCTGCCCTAGGCAGACAAAATCCGGGCACCCCCCTACCCAAGCTGTACACCCACGTTACACACCTAAGACATGCCCCATCATTCAGACTCACATCAAGCTCACACTCCCATCACACTCAGTCACACACTCCTACTCCCATCACACTCAGTCACACACTCCTACTCCCATCACGCACACTCTGACTCCCATCACACTCAGTCACACACTCCTACTCCCATCACGCACACTCTGACTCCCATCACACTCAGTCACACACACTGTCTCCCATCACACACACTCTGACTCCCATCACACTCAGTCACACACACTGTCTCCCATCACACACACTCTGACTCCCATCACACTCAGTCTCCCATCACACACACTCTGACTCCCATCACACTCAGTCACACACAGTCTCCCATCACACACACTCTGATTCCCATCACACACACACACACACTGTCTCCCATCACACACACTCTGACTCCCATCACACTCAGTCACACACACTGTCTCCCATCACACACACTCTGACTCCCATCACACACACACACACACACACACAGTCTCCCATCAGCACTTACCTTTCCCTGGCAGGCAGGCAGCATGGTCCCTCCATGCTGCCTGTTCGGCTTCCCGGCGATTGTGCCGACAGGTCACGTGACCGGGCGCGCGTATGACGTCAGCGCGCCCGTCACGTGACTGTCGGCACTTCCGTGTCGGCACACTGCACGGGGAGCCGAACAGGCAGCACGGAGATTTCTCTGTGCTGCCTGTTCGGCTCCCCGTGCAGCCTGGCAGGCAGAGCGATGGTGAGGGGGGGATCTTCCGATCCCTTCTCACCTCCGTCTCTGCCTGCAAGCGCGGTGGGGTTTTTTTTTTTTTTTTTAAAGGGCCGGATTTTTTTTTTTTTTACATTTTTTTTTTTTTCCAGTGCTGGGGGGCTCTGCCGCCCCCCAAAATTTGCCGCCATAGGCATCCGCCTAGGATGCCTCGCGGTAAATACAGCACTGGTCCTGGGTCTATAATGTGGTGATGGGTCATGTCCTGTGGGGCTGGGATCAGTCCTAGGAGCTTAATGAGGTAATAGGGCTGATGTCCTGGATTCCTTGGATAAATCACAAGTGTACAATGTTGATGCTGGAGCAAGTCCTGGGCGGGCAATGTGGTGATGGGGAATTTCCTGGGGAGCTGGGATAAGTACTAGGTGCGCATTGTGGGTGATGGGACATGTCCTGGATGTGCAAAGTGGAGCTATGGCAATGGATGGGGAATAATGAAAAGAGACATGAAGTGGGGGAGGTGGGGACCCAGACAATTTGTTCTGCAAGGAGTCCTACAATTTCTGATGATGGCCCTGTATATAGGAACTTTAGGGGGTCTCATGCCGTGTATGGCCTAGACTGTTATACGGACTTTAAAGGTTAAGAAGAACATGAATATTAGCTTTTTCTGAACTATTTCAAAGCTAAAGCTGACATAGCAATTTTGGGTGCTAAATAAATTAACATTTAATTATGGAAAATGGAAAATGGTTAAATATTTTAGCATCGAATAGTCTGAAAATCTTGTTCTTAGACCACAAAAAGCAGTAAAACATGAATTGCTTAGTCTGGCTAATCGAATAATAACGAAAAAATCATACATAAAACACTTCAAAACAAGGTCAAATTTTAATTATGCTTTAAGAGTTTGTTAATGGCTTTGTCTGTAGGCTGATGGCATGGATAATGACCATGTGGCTTATTTTAATACAGTAAAAAAAAAATACCAGGCCAGTAATGTTCATTAATTTTCAATTTCGTTTCAGGACATCAAATGAAAGCCAATGCACGATAAAGGATTTGAATATTTTACGGATATGGGATTGACTCACAGTAGGCCGAGCTCTCTGCTGAGTCAAGTTTGGCGGCGTCAGTTCATCTTTGTTCTTTTCTTAAATAATCAGGGAGTTCATCCAACCTGAAAGATCTCTTGACATTCTACACCCCTTCATGCTCCCTTGGATCAGTCAACAGGTAAAATGTATCTTTCCCAAGAACACAAAATTCCTGAACTTATTTACTCACTCCATCAGTTCAAATTTTTTTAGACCTTAAGCCTGATTCGATAAGGCCCTTTAACCCCAAAAGAAACAATGTTTTTATAAAGCACTTTATTGGGAAAAGAATAACGTGTGCTTCTACACCATGCCTAGAATTAATGTGTGTTAAGGTGCTAATTAGTGTTGAGCGAACCCGAACCGCACTGTTCGGGATCGTACTGAACTTTACGGTTTTTGGACCCCGGACCCGAACATGGACATTTCACTGTATGTCCGTGTTGGAGTTCGGGGTTCGGCGATTACATTGTATGTAATGCTATGGGCTTTCTATAAACCGAAATAGAGTCCCTATTCATACGAATAGGTTAATTGACCTATTCGTATGAATGGGGACTCTATTTCGGTTTATAGAATAGCAATAGCATTACATGTATTACATCTGAGAGTCAAATAGAACCGTCAAATACTGTGCTTACAGCGCACTTTGAAAAATTCTAATAGTTTTGGGTGGTAAATAGTACATTTGCGTCTTGCGGTGCACTTCAAATCTGAGAGTCAAATAGAATCGTCAAATACTGTGCTTACAGCGCACTTTGAAAAATTCTGGCTACCTCCTCCTCCTCCTCCAGCGCCGCTTCCACCTACACCGCCACGGTCACCGCCTCCTCAACCTATGGGTCACTTAGTATAAACTGAAAGAGAATACCCTGCACTCCAACCCTCTCTCAAATGGATAATTCTGTTGATCCTCCTGGCAGCCATGCTTTAGATTTAGATTTATGTTCTTCCAAAGCTAAAATCAAAGATTCCATCTAGTGCTATTTTATGGCTCAGCTGTATTTGTATGTATTTTATGTTATTTGAAGTTATTTCCCTATCCATATTTGTTTGCAGGGCACTTGTCCTACTCTTACCCACATTTTACTTCATTTTGCAGCTCTCTAGCCCTTTCCAGGACTTTTTTAGAGGCATTTTAGTGCCCAAATGTTTGTGTCCCCATTGACTTCAATGGGGTTCGGGGTCAAGTTCGGGGTCAAGTTCGAGCCCGAACCCGGACTTTTATCCGAAGTTCGGCCGAACCCGCTGAACATCAAGGTGTCCGCTCAACTCTAGTGCTAATGTTTCGACAGAAAACTGTTGTTTTCTCTTTACACAATGGCCAAATGTAATATATGTGGTAACATCCTGTCAGGGTTCTACCCTGACCTCCTGACTCATGCATTTAAAAGTACTAACTTTGGTGCTTATATAACTCTTTTCTCCTCTAGAGGCCTCCCTACCTTTGTTTACTTGTAATCCTTCCCCTCTGTTGGTGTCAGGTGGGCTCGTTAACTTTTGCAACACACTCCTGTTAAATACCTGCAGTTTATTGCAAACACTGCTTTTTGCATTAAAGTTGGATGCCTGATTTCTGAGAGCTGCTGCTTCTGTTCCTGATCCTTTGCGAAAGCTCATTTTGAATTTCTACCCTGTCCAGGAAAAGTGAAACTGAACCTGGAGGCTCAACCAGCCGGGGGATGTTTTTCAGCATCTCCTGACACCATTTGGCTACAGCAATATTACTTCAGCTAAGTTGCTCCTTTAGGCGATTCTATATTAGAGATACGGCGCTTCCATATAAGAGATAGGGCGCTTCCATATTAGAGATAGGGCGTTTCCATATTAGAGATAGGGCGTTTCCATATTAGAGATAGGGAGCTTCCATATTAGAGATAGGGCATTTCTATATTAGAGATAGGGTGCTTCCATATTAGAGATACGGCGCTTCAATATAAGAGATAGGGCGCTTCCAAATTAGAGATAGGGCGTTTCCATATTAGAGATAGGGCACTTCCATATTAGAGATAGGGCATTTCTATATTAGAGATAGAGCATTTCTATATTAGAGATAGGGTGTTTCCATATCAGAGATAGGGCATTTCTATATTAGAGATAGCGCCTTTCCATATTAGAGATAGGGAGCTTCCATATTAGAGATAGGGAGTATTAAAGAGTTCCTCTACTTCTTACATTTTGTCCTGGTCCAATGTACTTGAACAAACAATGAGCTACCTATGAGCATTAACATATGCATTATCTCTGCTCTCTCTTCTACTCCAGCACTGACATCATGTGTAACTCCTTCAATACAAAACTCATCAGATGACAAAAAATAAAAAGATGAGTCAGTATAAACAAATCCCCAATCAAAGAGGATTTGGTGTGTACTAAACACAGTTCATTTAACCTGTTTGCAAAGTTTTAGGGAGAAATAATAGTAACATATAAGGATTAATGGCACATCATGCATGAGAATTGAACTATGTTCCTCTATTTTTATACCAGCAAACCCATCCTTTTTCGATTTTATGTAAGGGAAAAAATATATTTATTGTAAATGAATCTTCCATGATTTTATTTCTTTCTGCAAAAGGTGAGCTGAACACAATGAATAAATGAAGACATCTTTGTCATCTTATTCTTTTCCATGGGCAGAAAAGGTCAGCTTGCTGGAAACTTCAAATAAGCAACTCATCTGATGAATATTTAATGCACTCTCAACAACTGTCATAGAATGCAACTGACAATCGCTAGATGTCTGGACTAAAGGAAGAATCAACACCATGTATTTTATATATGCAGGAGAAAAAAATAAATACATATTTTGCTAAACTTCCTGTTAAGTCCAGAGCTCTTCGTAGCTGGAGATCTGCACAGGGACTGAGATGGAATCAGATCTTCCTTCATCTGACCCAAGATTCCAAAACAACATGTCTTCCCCCGTCTAGAGCTATACAGAGCAAAGAGGGCTCAATAGGGTACATTAATGTAATTATTTCTACATATCCCAGCACTTATAAATGTTTTCAACTGGATCACCCTGTAAATAGGATCTTCATCTGGGACAAATCAGCAATCAAGGGCTTATCAGATTTATGGCAATCATTAGTACTGAGAATTTGGCTATTATCTCAAAACACTGGGTACTAAGCACAAGGGTCCATGGAGATGATTTAAAAAGGGGTATGTTGATAAGAGATGTGGCTCCATGAGTCATGGGGGGGTCTAAGGTCACTAGTGGTGGGCTTCTATAGTAACGTCACCGTAGGGCCTAGTGTGTCTGCTAGGCTTCTAACAAAGGTGACTCTGTATATGTATGTGAGCTCAGAGCAGGGGCGTACCTAGAGCATTTGGCACCCGAGGCGGACCCTGAGTGTGGCACCCCCCCTTTAATTAATCCACACACCCCTTTAATTAATCCACCCCCCTTAATTAATCCACCCCTTAATTAAACCTCCCTCCCCTTTAATTCTTTAATTAATCCATTATCCACCCCCCCTTTAATTAATTTAATGACTACTCACATTTTGATGATGCCGTGCCTCCGAGACCAACCACTGGGTGCCTCACCGCCCGGATATTAGATCCATCCGCTGAAGATACGTGAAGGCGGACTGACGGCGCTTGCCACGTCGTCATCACGTTGCGCGACGCCGCGGCCTGCAACACTCCTCCCCCTTCTCATTCTCCATGAAGTAAGTCCCGCCGGGCCGCAAAGGTGCTGCGGCCGTGCGCAGCGAAATGATGGGGGGTGACACATGACACTGGAAGTCATGGCACCCCCCTAGTCAGTGGCACCCGGGGCGGTCCGCGCCCCCCCCCCCTCCTTAGTACACCACTGGCCCAGAGGGCTAATATTTTAATTATCAAACCAGACCTCAGCAACAGATTTGTCAGAGAGAACTAGCCCTTTGTAAGAAGAAATTATAGCAAAATAAAATGCAATGTCTTTATTGAGGAAAGGTAAGATCTTTCAGCGCAAAACTCCAGAGCAAATTCTCATTACTGGAATTGTAAAAAAGCATTGCAGGAAAATAATTAGCGGCACGATTCGGGGAGTACACTTTGGGAAACTCGCACTATAGAAATTTGTTTGCCGTTTAATATTTAATAGAGCAATATCCTTCTCCAAATATTCTAGGCACAAGGCAGAAAACATATCAATAATAATACGTGTTGTTTGTTTTATAAATGGTCTTGGCGTAATCGTTTCAAATGATATTATTTCCCAGCTATTATAAGCCATTTGTCAGTCTAATGAAATCATTCGGCTTTCCTATTTGGCAGCCAAATAAGTGTACGAAAAAAGAAAAAAGGAACTGCCCTGAAAATGTATCTCTAGACACGTGGAGTATCTTAACAACGATGTTTAATTGCTTACTCGACTTAACTGGCTGAGCATGATTGAATTAGCAGTTCTCAAGTGGTGGGTGACTAAATTGTATGGAATTTGGTTTTGGGACCCTCAACCTTCTGTTAATATGTGTTTGCATTTGGCCAATTTATATAACCAAAACCTCTCAGGCATTTTTTTTTTTTTTGTATACATTTTTGCAGTATGAGCAATAGAACTTTCACTCAGTCGGCTTCCATTTTGTACAGCTCCCAAGATGGTTGTCCTACACAAGTCTTGGGAGGTTCAGACACCAATCTCGCTGCCACTCGCCACAGGATTTACTACTGGGCTACAGGGTTTTTTCCATTCTGTCCCAGTCAGTCAGTTAATATTCAAATCCAGCCTACAATATTTAGGCTTCATCTCAGCTGAACAAATGGACCCAAATAACTACTGAATGTAGTCAATTATGAGACGAGCAACATTGTCCTTCAAAATCGGCCTTCTGTAGTGAATTGACTCCTGAGGTTTTTAGGTGTACTGAAAAACGAGCGGATTATTATTACACATTTATATCTTCAAGAAGTGAAATACATTTTACGGTACAAGAAAAAAAAAAAACTATTTTCCCCCTCATAGTTCACAGATATCCTTTAATCACCAGCCCAAATGTAGCCCGTAGCACAAGCGACTGACAAAATATGTATTAAATTAGAAAATAAAAACACCCAAAAATATGCAGTCTTAGAAGGAAATAAATAATACTGCTTCTAGATATTCCTTGGGCAGACAAAGATATGTGTGATATGAAAGGCTTTGACAGAATAAGACACAGGGCCAGTGTCTATACATAAATCTGTTTGTGCGTTTTTTTTATTTAAAAAAATAAATAAATAGAATTCTTTGCTGAAATAAACAAGAGATACACAAAGCCTGTGCAGCTCAGCATGGATGTTCTGTCAGGAATTGCCAGAACCCAAAATTCAACCTTGCTTTCCCATGAGAGAAGTCTTTCAAATGTGACATGTCTCTCATCATATGCGGTGTCACTATCACAGCAAGGAGGCAGCCATCTTTTCTCCCACATTGTCACTGTGGAAAGCATGGAATCATTCAATGTCTGTTGAAAAAATACACACAGAGCTGCCAGTCCTGTCCAGGTTGGGTGCTTAGCACAAATAGTCATACATACCAAAACTCTCCCATTAATTATTAACCATTACACCTCCATACCACCGCAATTTGGCTATTCCATACGGCTGATTTCGGCCGATCATTAACGATCTTTGACTCGTAATGGGTTGATAGACACATTTTGGGCATTTTATTCTTTGGAGAATTAAGCATATGAAAGTGAGAATATAATGAAATACACTGTGCTGTTTCAAGCCGGAACATTTTGAGAGGATCCCAAAAAAACTAGACTATTCCGGCAAATTCCAGACTGTTTGTAACTATTTTTCCAGCTCAATTAACAATGTCATTTATGGCAAGGCCTTGTGCGTTATATAATCATTCTAGACTACAGCAATGATTACAGCAATAAAACTAAAAAAAATATTCAAGTCTCATAAATTTTACACAAATAGTCGGACTTCTTTAAATGGTCTGTATATATGATTTAACATCTCCAGGAGTTATTGGAGCTTTCCCACGGTACTCACTGCTCAATACGTTGACTCTTTATAAATAAGCATCTAATAATAATAAAATGCAATAAAATACATGACTAGAACATCCTCAGTCCTTGGGCTGTCTGTAAAAACCTTTACCCAGCAACAATAGTCTTTTATCGTTTCTCTGAGACATTCTGGCTGCATATTGAAAGCTTCAAGCACACTAAAAATATTCAAGTGTGAAGGGAGCAAATTGCCTTTAAAATTTGCCTGGAAAAAAGAAAATTACCCAGCAGGTTTGTTTCCCCGAGGTTCCAGCTCCTGCTGTAGCATGCATTTTCTTTGAAAGTATCCTGGTTTAAGTGGGATTGTGCAATGCACATAAAACCCCCTGAGAGGGATCAGCAGAGCAGTAGGATCCTCATATCTGCAAGTTTAACACAAAGCGGAAAGTACCAATACCAATGTCTGCATCCCATCCCTCCACGCGCATTGTGCCCACACATTATAGCCAGACACGTACAGCTGTTTTTTTTTACCACCTGTGGTCTATGGGGCTCATACCTAAAGTTGCCACGGGGCCACACAATTTAATTACGTGGTCTCTGTGGCATACCCATGGTGCACAAGCTCATGGCACTGGTCAACAGCAACTCCAGCACTGCAGCTACAGGCTGACGACGCATTTTATGATACATTTTGATTTCCCCATGTTTTTTGGCTTGTATCCCACATATTAACCTGTTCATTGCCAGGAACGTGGCCGCTATCCATTGTTGCTCAAACGTTTAATATTTTGCAGCAGAGTTCGTATTTCCCGGATCACTCCATCCTCTCACTCACTCACGCAGCAACATTTTTGAACTTGGCGATACTTGTTTTTGTGATGTCATAAACAGGAGACAGCAGAGATCCAGTTAACACATGTTTTATTCCATGCATTTGCTTGCAATTCCGCAAACGCAATGGAGACATCATTTCTTATGCTCTATATTTACACCGTGAATACTATTTCGGAGATAGAGACCCTTCAGCAAAAAAACCAACAATTAGAGGTGCAGCACGGTGTTGTCAGGCATGGATCAAGAAGTTGATATTATATTAGATTTCAAAGGAATGGTCCTGCGTTACATTTAAAATATTAAAGAAAATCTCATTCTGTATTCTATTTAATAAATCCTAAAATGGACACACCCATCAAATTAAAGGGATTGGCAGGTCTGCTTTCTATTAGTCAGTGCTACATGGAGTTCTCCATTGCCCCCAGCAGGTTTCTGTCTGATGTATCGCTCTACATACTCCTCTTGTGGAATGTTCTGACAGATATCGTATTATGGATCGCTCTTCATTATGTAGCGTGATCTTACCAAGGTGTTTCACTGTGTCTAGTGTTTCCCCAGCCTGTAATGAATGCCAGGCCCAATAGAATGTATAATGCATTAACCGCCAATCCTCCACTAGTTGGTTCGAATTCGTCTGTGCTTGACAAGAGCTGCACTCAGGCTACAAATTCATTTAAAGTTCAGGTGTAGATTAAGGGCAGAAGAGATATGAAGGAACAGATTACTGAAGGCCATACCTCACAACTTCTGTGCTCCCAATATGGTGCTCCGTGGGGGGGGGGGGGGGGGGGGGGGACTCAGTTTTATTGACAACCAAATTCATGTGGAGTGCCAAAAAGGTGTTCATGCACAGTTTTGCTGGCAATCTGTCTGCCAGTACTGTCAGTCTCAATGTGCCATACAGGAACCTGCCCGCCTTCCTCGGGAGTAATCAACTTCTCATTGATTGCTCAGGAGAATTCCCAGCCTCCCTGGGTGAACAATGCTTCCTCAGTAAAGTGTCTGTACTGAGGAATCACTGAGAAGTTGCTTATCTCCTGAGGAAGCCAGGCAGGTTCCTGGCGAAACGCGTTGAAACTGCTAGCGGACACTGGAAACTCATTGTTTATGACTTTAGGACTATGAGCTAATAAATGGATAATCAGAAGAGATGCTGAGTTGATTTATTCTGGAACCCAAGTTTGTTAGTACATAAATTGAATTTTTTGTTTACCACATCACTTATTCGATATACTACACAATCAAGTGTTTTTTTGGGGGTTGATTATCTATATTTTTATGTGTATGATTCTGCACTGCTCCATAAATACCAATATATATTTGCTTTCAAGTACTGTGAGGAGTCCTAGGGAGAGGCTGCACTCATATGTGTATGTATTATTTGCTTAATTGATTCAAAGACACACATTTTTCACATTTCTGTTTCTGTCTACCGGAGGCAGCAGCACAGACAGACATTCTACTGTGCCGTCCCCACTGTTCTGGAGCCTAAGCGCGGCAGGTCACGTGACCCTATCGCTCTGGCATCAGAGCAGTGCTGGCAGCACGAGAGGCAGCGTGGGATTATTGGTGCTGTTGCACAGACATTCAGCTGCCTGCTCGCAGCATAGAAGGCTGGTGAGGGGAGATCAAAAGATCTCCCCAGCCAGATCTTTTACTGGCAATCATTTTCTTCTTAGTGGCCGGGGCCAGAGTGGGCCTCCTGGGGCCACCAGGCCAGTGACAGGTGTATCGCCTGTCACCCCTGATGGTGGCCCTGGCCTGACCTCCTCTAATGTTGCCATTTTAAACCAGTCCCTATCTCTCACATGTAAAGGCCAGAAAACTTACACTACAGTCCAAAGAAAAAACCCCAAGGATTAATCTCTGGGTTACTCTGATCGGGGCCCAGTCATGCAGTCCTTCCTGTTAATTGCTTAAAAACAGTGCTTTTGTGCTGCGAGATTTGCAAGCCAAGGGACATCCTACTTTCTCTCAAATGCCCTTTTATCTTGACACATCTTCCCTTCCTCTCTACACCTTCTTGAAGTGCAGAATGACAGGATGGCCTTTTAAACAAAGGGAAGAGATGTGCTTTAAAACGTAATGCTAGCCTGCAAGCAAAGTGGTGTTTTGTTTTGTATTTTAATCTGCGTCCTTGCCCTACTATAATTGCAGGGATAGGCAAAGTATCCAGGGACATTAGTGTCTTTTCCAGGGCCAAGGTCTGTGAACGTCCTATAGTAGAACATCCCAAAAAAATCCCACAACAAAAAATGAAAATCCCCAAAAAATCTCTTGTCCTCACTTGGTTACATTCGACCTGCCTCCTGCATTAATCTGTGTATTTTTCCTTATTGTTTTTACTTTAAGAGAGCGTAGGATTAAATATAACTTTGTTGTTGCTGCTGTGTTGAATATTCCTTGTTCTTATCTGCTGAGACATTCTATGTTTCTATGTTTACCGCTAGGTAGAGCAGGCAGAGCGCTCTGTATCAGCATTCATCATTTAATAATGATATTGAGGCTGTAATAACAATATGATCCTTATCAGTGCCAAGACTTACCCTCGCTCGTTGAGTTAAACATTATTTTTATTTTTAAAAACCTGCATTCATTATTAATCAAGGCTCTTCTGTGGCCTCCAGCGCTGTCTGACGTTTAATGATATTAGCGTTAGGTATAGCTCAGATGAGTAAGTCTGCATTATCAAGATATAACTAATTAATTGGCTCAATGGACCATCTATTATTTAGACCTAACGAAAGCTCAGACCTTAAATCGCACACGCAAATCCTCGGGGGTTCCTTTATACCCTTAAAATGGTCAACACCATAGAAAAGACAAAAGAAAAGAAAAAAGAAAAAGAAACAAAATAATAGTGCAACAGTGTATAAACTTTACAAATACAGTTCATGTTGCTAGTAACACATTACAGCTGTTAAGCAGAGCTACATTGTTTCAGGCATACACTATATGAAGATTGAAGAACACTTCTGTTGTGCTGGTAATTTGCCCTGCAGTGTATTTATTATTGTGTGTTGCCCTAAGGGTGACTGAGCACATGCACCATCCAATACCCATTTGTCGCACAACTTCCTTGCCAGGTTGCACCTCGCATAATCTTTCCACTGTAGCAGATTGCCCTAGCATTGCTTTCCACTGTACCCCATTGCCACAAATCCCTTTGCACAGTAATAGATTGCCCACCAAGTGAGGGTGGTTGTAACACCAGCAATGGTAGCATTGGCTCTGCTGCCCCCCACCTCCAAAGCTGCCTCCCACCCTAGGCCTTGGCAGTAATAAAACACTGTATATAACATTCTATTTCTGAGTGCATAACTAGCACTATTACACTAGTCGTTTTCTTTTCTGGTTTTATATCTTTTTTGTGTTCCGTATAGAATTTATAGCAAAAAAGAAGATGAGCATAATCCTCATTACGAAAGCGATTCTTAGGGGTCCCTGGTAGATCTTAAATACTGCAACTCAGACAGATTGTCAGTATATTAAAAAGAGAGCAATGCCAACATTTTAAAATTAATACTACACTGGAATCTCCTTTGCCGATTCCATCATTTTTTTAAAATAATCTTTCTATTGTGTGTTTGATGTAGAAGATATCACAGGTTAAGCAAGGAAGACTCCAAGCACTAAGGAGATTTACTTCCTTGAAACTCTGCCAGCCAGCGACCACAAATCTAATGTTTCTCTGGATCTGCATTTCAGTATAGGGAGATAAGTGTGCATACAATGAATTATATCTGGACCAATGCAACTGGAAAATGTTCTTTTTTTTTCTTCTTGCATCTTGATTCTAAAACATTATTAAATGTATTTATAACATTTTTAATATTTTTATTTGGCTGGAGTCTGAGAAAAATAAGCAACATTTGAACGTTTTTCAATAAAGTAAAGTATTCCAGATGATAACTATACTTGCAGTGTGTACATACATGTATTGTACAGGAGCCTGTACAGATTGTACATCTGCAGGTTTTTTCCAAACAGTTTTTAAGTTGCCAGATTTTTTGCTGGATACATATACCATACCTTCCAACAGTCACGATTTGCGCGGGACTGTCCCGATTTTGGGAGCTAAGTCCCGCTTTTCGGGACAGAGGTAGAGCACAGTGGGATAGCAGGACTGAGGACCACCATCCCACGCTCGACCCATTCCGGTCGCCGACTGGACGGTTGCTGCTTTGGTCCCTATCCTCCTTTGGTAGGATCAGTCGCCCGGGTCAGTAAGAAGAGGAATCAAAGATGGCCGACCGCTGTACTCATACACGCGCATGCGCACTTGATACTGTGTGCCGTTAGCACTATGCTGTGTCTCGGTCCTGCAGAGACACAGAGTGCCCGTAATGCTAAGGATAAGAGAGATCCTTCACCATAAAAAGAAACCTCGGATTACAGGATGCCTCATGAAATGCCTATTATGCTTTTCATTATCCCTACAACAGATTTACGGGTATGTGCATTAGATTCTTAGATTAAGGTTAGAGGTGGGTTTATTTGTACTTAATAAAAGCAGATTCATGGGAACTACATTTCCCATGATTCTGCTGTGACAGAGGTGATGCCAAATAAACCTTTCAAGAAGGAAGATAGAAATTCCAAGATGGCGCTCCAAGTTTGCAGTCCCCTACGGGGAGAAGAGTACAAAAAGAACTAGGGAAATGACCCAATATATCTTTGAAATACTCCAACCGTTTTAAATAAGGATTGTGAGTTTAACCATATTATTTGGTTTCGTTGCCCTTTAATATCACAATAACCCTAACCTTAATACCCATCAAAGGCATATCCCCAACCCTAGTCTACTCACGAACCCGCACACTTAACCATATGAATGTGCACATGAAGGTTCGAATGTCCAAGCCATACCTCCCAATATTTCAAATGGCCGGAGAGGGACACTTTTATTTTGTGGGAGTGACTGGAGGCGTGGCTGTGGGCGAGGCTTTGTCGGAACATTATCAGTGTCTGTGTGGCCAATCATTAACTATGTATGTCAACTGATAAGTCATTTAGAATATGAATAAAGTATTTTATTTCCACAAATTAATATAATAGCACAATAAATTCTGTGTGTAAAATAGGGACTGTACACTTGGGAGGTATGGTCTAAGCTCACCAAGTGTATCCCTACACAATGTATTGTTACGTTGGTGAGATGAAATGTTCATTTGCACTTTTAGTGAATAGCTCCATCTGTAACTCATTTCCAAACTTGATCCAGCAAATAAAAACAATTTTTTGTTTCTTTTACTTTTTTTTTTTTTTTTTGCCAGTTTCAAATAAATCATTCAGATAATGAATAAAACTCTGCTTAAACCCAATTATCAACGACCACATAATCCAAAAGTTTGTGTTTTCGGAGAGAGGTAATAATTAAAAAGAAAGTGATTCATTGGGGGGCTCCCTAATTTGTGCATGATAAAGTGAGACTGCGCTACCTGATCATAAATCTCAGATATTATTATGAAGTATAGTATTTACTATTTTATAGCCAAATCCTGCCTAATATAAAGCAGCTAAAACTGTACATCAGGAAAACTCTGCACCTTTGCCCAAATCAGAGCATAACAAGCTGTAATATATCTCCAAATAATTTAATAGCAAACGAGTTTAATGCTATCTCCATCATTTTGAGATGTCACTTTAAAATATGATGTAATAATACATTTTTTCGTTTGCATGACACTTTTTTTCCCCCCCAAACTGAGAAATCCCAATGTGTAGAATAAATCACTGCAGCTCAGTAATGAATTAGATTTCTCTATAATCTCTTAGCTCTCTGCACAAAAGAGACGTGGTCTGCTGTATAAGTGTGGAGAAAGGATACGGAATGAGATGAAAGAAAGGATGGAAACACATAGCTGATAGCATCATGCTGAGCCCGATAGTCTTGAGCTGCCTACCAGTCTATTAGGAGATCAGAAGATTCAGTACAAGGTTTCCGGGGACAATTTCCGAAGTATATTAAAGGGACACTAAACTTAGTTGCCCCTAGTATGAGGATGAACGCATACTATTATCCTCTGACCAACAGCTGCCCTGCTTCCATAGGAAGCAGGCAGCAATCTGGTCGGCGACCGGCTCTCACTGCTAGCTTTGAATGAGATCAGCAGGGGGGGTCTTAACTAGGCCCCCGCTTGCTGATCCCATGCAAAAACAAGGGTCTCTCGCTGTGCTAGCAGCGAGAGACCCTCGCATTCAGCCGTCAGAGCGGGGCGAATCCCCGCCCTGATTGTATGTGTGCGTGCTGACGTTTGTCGGCACGCGACAACCGGGAACTGCTGTGTCTCGCATGCGAGACACAGCAGAATGTAAACCCGCGTGTATCTATTAAAGTTACAAGTCGGGTTTACTTCAATCTACCTGCAAATGTATTGTTTAACCCTTGCTTCCTTTAAGGAAGCAAGGGTTAAACAAAGTTTAATTTCCCTTCAATTCTCACCATAAAAGGATTGTGATGTGATGTCTGAAATACAGATGAGTAGGAGCTGCTGGTGTGGTTGCTCAATGGGCTAATCCCCCCCAACTGTTAAAGTCTGTTATGCTCAATCCCTTATAAAATGAGCACCATTAAGTTGGGTGATAGAAATACCCCCCCCCCCCCCCCCCTACGGCTAACTTTAAAAAGGACGTCTCAATATAATCTTCTTGGTAAAATAGTTATATTCAATCCACAGGGATCAATGCAGTCACATTAAACAGGTTACAAACTCTGTTATTGTTTTCATCAAAGGGACAGTCTCACCTGACCTGTGTTGTAAATGTGTCTGTGGAGTCTCCTATGTATGACATCACATGTGGCACGATATTCAAATGAACTGGTTTTCAATGGGAAAAGTGTAATTTGCATACCGTGCCACGGTGATGTCATAAGCTGGAGACTCCACATTTTAAACACGTTTGTCTCCTAATTTAGGCATTTGCTGGCAGTTTTGCTAATACAATGTAAAGATCATTTTCAATCCTTTTTTATTCTCTACAGTCACAGTAAAAACAAGGTACAAGTGATGCAGTCCCTTTAAGGATACTTAAACACACCTTCTAAAGAGATTAAAATTGGAGATTTAGTCACATTATAGAGCTATATTATGTTCAGCCCAACACTACGCCAAAATACTCCAATATTGGAGTTTTAACCGTTCGGTTATATTACTTACCAGGGACCAAAGGGCCTTCTTATCTTATACACAGAGCCTCGTGCAAGGGATAGGTTACTCTGGACACCAGTCCTGTGATGGGGAGAGGTGCTAAACCCAAAGCCTGGTCAGAGCTTCAAATATACAAACAAAATCCCCCCCCCCCCCCCCCCCAAAAAGGTAAGGAGACACATTAACTAGAATTTATTAAATAAAAGTGTTTGTTATTTTAAGTATAATGAAAGCCTGGTCTAGTAGATGCAACCCATAAGGTCTCTCTCTCATCAATGCGTTGACCAATGGCAGGCTTCCCAGGGTCCCGTGACCAACTGGAGTGCGTGAAAGACAAGCATTGAAAACAATATTAACAAATGGAGGATTTACGTGATGGCCCCGTGGTATTACATTCAGGTTTGTTTACCTCCTCTGGGGTAACGTTCTAAAAGTGAAGCAATCACCATGGGAAGCAGTGGAATATTCCTACTGTTTAAATCACTTTATTTTAACAATTTCAAGAATCAGCTTTTTTCTCCTTCTTTCTTAGTCGTCATTTCCTGCTCAAAAGGACTTCACTGGCTTCACTGGCTTAAAGGACTATACACCTTTATTTGTAATATACATGTATTTTAACAAAGGTCCTTTATGTATGTGTTTTAGAGGGAGCATTGCTGACATTATTGATCTATGTCTCTTATTTTGAGGTGCTCTGCCCCCCATCGGGACAGCAACTGCAGCTGCCATCTTGCTCCTTCTTCATTCTCTTCTATACGGTGATCTGAACTGTCACATCTGGATTTTTAGCTTGTCTCGTGTATTGCCCAGCTATACAGTGCTCACATTCACAGCATTCTCCTCCATAGTACTTCTGTTTGCACAGCAAACTCATGGTCTACTTAGAAACATAGAAACATAGAATGTGTCGGCAGATAAGAACCATTTGGTCCATCTAGTCTGCCCAATTTTTTTGGAGGAGAATTATTACTCCCAAATCCTTTTCCTCAGATGTTGAAATTAGGACTGTACCAAATAGTCTATATTCTGCTTTTGGGTTTTTACGCCCAAGGTGCATAATCTTGCACTTGTCCACATTAAATGTCAGTTGCCACTGCTCTGACCATTTTTCTAGTTTAGCTAAATCATTTGCCATTTGGCTTATCCCTCCATGAATACCAACCCTGCTGCAAATCTTTGTATCATCACCAAAAAGACATACTTCGCCAACAAGACCTTCTGCAATATCGCTAATAAAAATATTAAAGAGAATGGGTCCAAGTACAGATCCCTGAGGTACCCCACTAGTAACAAGACCTTGCATCGAATATACCCCATTGACTACAACCTTCTGTTGTCTGTCACTCAGCCATTGTCTAATCCATTCAACAATATTGAAATCCAAAGTCAAAGATTTCAGTTTATTGATAAGCCTTCTATGTGCGACAGTGTCAAAAGCTTTACTGAAATCTAGGTAAGCAATGTCTACTGCACCACCCTGATCTATTATTTTAGTTACCCAATCAAAAAAATCAATAAGATTAGTTTGGCATGAGCTCCCTGAAGTAAACCCATGCTGTCTCTGATCTTGAAATCCAAGCGACTTTAGATGTTCAACAATCCTATTCTTTAACAAGGTTTCCATTATTTTCCCCACTACTGAAGTAAGACTTACTGGTCTATAGTTGCCCGCCTCCTCCCTACTACCTTTCTTGTGAATGGGCACAACATTAGCTAATTTCCAATCTTCTGGAACTACTCCTATTAACAATGATTGGTTAAATAAATCTGTTAACGGTTTTGCTAGTACACCACTAAGTTCTTTTAATAACTTATTAAAGCAAAACTACCCAATTGTGTGTGTGCTTAATGACAGTTAGTATTAGGATTCGGGGGGTTAATGTCAGGGCCGTCTTTAATAGTGATTGGACCCTGGGCAAGCATTTGCTCGGGCCCCCTGGACCCTGCCCCCTCCCCTGCATGCAATCACTCCATCCATCGCAATGTTACCTCCCCCCCCCCACAAAAGAAACATAAACATAAGCACACGCACAATTGGAGTATTTTTATTGCATTGTATAAAATGTGTATATTTCGTGTATAATTGCAGTGTATAAACTGTATTTTTGGAAACAAAATGTGTATATATGGCTGCAATATGTAGACCATCTTACTATGCAACACTGCACTACAACTACTCATTACCTAAATGACAAAAACACAGATATTAGAGAGCACTTACATATGTTCATATATATATTTATAAATATCTATACACATCTCTCTCTCTTACTAGTTGCATTTATACTTATATGAACTTCTTAATATTATATTCAACTATTTTCATATGTAATAAAAATGTTATTGAAGAGTTGCATTTCTTGTTTTTATTCCCTTTTTCTGCACCCACATTGCACCTAAAGGACTTAACACAGCCCCATAGAGTACCCACAGCACTTGTCATGCACCTATATTGCACCCACAGCACTTGTCATGCACCTAAATTGCACCCACAGCACTTGTCATGCACCTAAATTGCACCCACAGCACTTGTCTTGCACCTATATTGCACCCACAGCACTTGTCTTGCACCTATATTGCACCCACAGCACTTGTCATGCACCTATATTGCACACACAGCACTTGTCATGCACCTATATTGCACCCACAGCACATGGCTTGCACTCATATTGAACCCACACAATTTTGCATGCCACAGTGTAAATTTGCCCCACAGAACATACCAGTTTAAGTTTGATCCACTGAACTACCCATGCAGAAAAAAGCCACATTGACATTTTTCCCCATAGTACATGTTATTTTTCCCCCAGAGAACATGCCACAGTCACTTTGTCATTGCATATGCAACAGACAGTTTGCCTGTTAAAATATGACACCGTTTGTCCATTAAATATGCCACAGTCACTGTGCCCATCAATATGCCAATATTATTTTGCCATTAATATTCAGTATTATTTTGCCATAAATATGCCACAGACATGTTTCCCATTAAAATGCCAATATTATTGTGCCATTCACATACCAGTAATATTGTACTATTAAGATGCCCCAGCCAATTTGCCCATTAAGATACCAGTATTATTGTACCATTAAGATGCCATAATTTTTGTGCCATTCAGAGCCCAGTAATATTGTGCCAGTCAGATACCAGTAATATTGTGACATTCAGAGCCCAGTAATATTGTGCCAGTCAGAGCCCAGTAATATTGTGCCAGTCAGAGCCCAGTAATATTGTGCCAGTCAGATACCAGTAATATTGTGCCAGTCAGTGCCCAGTAATATTGTGCCAGTCAGATACCAGTAATATTGTGACATTCAGAGCCCAGTAATATTGTGCCAGTCAGAGCCCAGGAATATTGTGCCAGTCAGAGCCCAGGAATATTGTGCCAGTCAGATGCCTGTAATATTGTGCCAGTCAGATGCCAGTAATACTGCTTCTGAGATGTAAGATACTACTATAATACATTACATTTTGTAACTTTTTCTCTCTATATATTTGTGAGCGTCTTACTGAAAGAAAGGAAGACTCCTATAGAAGAGCTTTGATCATCTGCTGGTTTTGTGAGTGGAATCATCTACCTCCAAATACCACACTAATATATAACAGAATTATGCTATGATCTATGTGCTTTTTTCTGTTTTTTTTCTTATATATACACTGTATACATACTGAGGATCATCTGCAAGGTGTACAGCAACACCATCATTCCTCAGGCAAATATTACATTTAATTTTATTTTTCAGTTAGCGCACCTACCACTCCTATTTTTTGGGTCATTTTGTCTGTCTATTTCACCACGTGCTGCTTTGTATAGGATTAAGCGCCAGAATCTACCACCTTTTTTTTTTTGTAGATGCCAGTAATATTGTGCTAGTCAGAGCCCAGGAATATTGTGCCAGTAAGAGCCCAGTAATATTGTGCCAGTCAGAGCCCAGTAATATTGTGCCAGTCAGAGCCCAGTAATATTATGCCAGTCAGAGCCCAGTAATATTGTGCCAGTCAGATGCCAGTAATATTGTGCCAGTCAGAGCCCAGTAATATTATGCCAGTCAGAGCCCAGTAATATTGTGCCAGTCAGAGCCCAGGAATATTGTGGCAGTCAGAGCCCAGTAATATTGTGCCAGTCAGAGCCCAGGAATATTGTGGCCCTCAGACCCCACTAATATTGTGCCAGTCAGAGCCCAGTAATAGTGTGCCAGTCAGAGCCCAGTAATATTGTGCCCCTCAGACCCCACTAATATTGTGCGTCAGATGCCTGTAATTTTGTGCCCCTCAGACCCCACTAATATTGTGCCAGTCAGATGCCTGTAATATTGTGCCTCTCAGGCCCCACTAATATTGAGCCAGTCAGAGCCCACTAATATTGTGCCAGTCAGATGCCTGTAATATTGTGCCTCTCAGGCCCCACTAATATTGAGCCAGTCAGAGCCCAGTAATATTGTGCTCCTCAGACCCCACTAATATTGTGCCAGTCAGAGTCCAGGAATATTGTGCCCCTCAGACCCCACTAATATTGTGCCAGTCAGACCCCAGTAATATTGTGCCAGTCAGAGCCCAGGAATATTGTGCCCCTCAGACCCCACTAATATTGTGCCAGTCAGAGCCCAGTAATATTGTGCCATTCAGATGCCTGTATTCCCCCAACACAGCCCCCCCCCCCCCCCCCCCCCAGTACTCACGATTGCTGCTGTTCCGTCTCCCCGGCCGGATGTCTCCTCTGTGCAGTCTTCTCTCCTGCACGGAGGAGGGAAACAGTCACTGGATGTGACGTTATGTCACATCCGCCGTCAGTTTTTTTTTTCGTTTTTTTCCGGTCGTCGCATCCAGTGGATGCGGCTTGCCTGAAAAAACGTTCACAAGCGCAATGCGCTGTGAACGCGGCAAGCAGGGCCTGGGGGCCCACGGGACAGCTGCCTTGGGGCCCCCAGGAGTAACTGGGCCCAGGGCAGCTGCCCCGTTTGCCCCGCGTTAAAGACAGCCCTGGTTAATGTTAGTAATAGGGTTCTGGGGTTAATGTTAGTATTAGGGTTCGGGGCATAGTGTTAGTATTAGGGTTTGGGGTTAATGTTAGTATTAGGGTTTGGGGGTAGTGTTAGTATTAGGGTTTGGGGGTAGTGTTAGTATTAGGGTTTGGTGGTAGTGTTAGTATTAGTGCTTGGGGGGTAGTGTTAGTATGGGGTTAGAGTTAGTATTAGGGTTCGGGGGTAGCGTTAGTATTAGGGTTTGGGGGTTAATGTTAGTATTAGGGTTTGTGGGTAGTGTTAGTATTAGGGTTCGGGGGGTAGTGTTAGTATTAGGGTTCGGGGGGTAGTGTTAGTATTAGGGTTAGGGGGGGTTAATGTTAGTATTAGGGTTCGGGGTTAGTGTTAGTATTAGGGTTTGGGGGGTTAATGTTAGTATTAGGGTTCGGGGGGTAATGTTAGTATTAGGGTTCGGGGTTAGTGTTAGTATTAGGGTTTGGGGGGTTAATGTTAGTATTAGGGTTCGGGGGGTTAGTGTTAGTATTAGGGTTCGGGGGTAGTATTAGTATTAGGGTTTGGGGTTTAGTGTTAGTATTAGGGTTCTGGGGTAGTGTTAGTATTAGAGTTCAGGGGGTTAATGTTAATATTAGGGTTTGGGGTAGTGTTAGAATTAGGATTCAGGGGTAGTGTTAGTATTAGGATTCGGGGGGTTAATGTTAGTAATAGGGTTTGGGGGTAGTGTTAGTATTAGGATTCGTGGGGTTAATGTTAGTACTAGGATTCAGGGTTTAATGTTAGTATTAGGGTTCAGGGGGTAGTGTTAGTATTAGGGTTCGGAGGTAGTGTCATTATTAGGATTCAGGGGGGTTAATTTTAGTATTAGGGTTCGGGGGTACTGTTAGTATTAAGGTTTGGGGTATTGTTAGTATTATGGTGCAGGGGATAGTGTTAGTATTAGGGTTCAGGGGTAGTGTTAGTATTAAGGTTTGGGGTATTGTTAGTATTAGGGTTCGGAGGTAGTGTCATTATTAGGATTCAGGGGGGTTAATGTTAGTATTAGGGTTCGGGGGTAGTGTTAGTATTAAGGTTTGGGGTATTGTTAGTATTATAGTTCGGGGGATAGTGTTAGTATTAGTGTTCGTGGTAGTGTTAGTATTAGGGTTCGGGATAGTGTTAGTATTAGGGTTCAGGGGGTAGTGTTAGTATTGGGGTTCAGGGTTAGTGTTAGTATTAGGGTTCAGGGGTAGTGTTAGTATTAGGGTTCGGGATAGTGTTAGTATTAGGGTTCGGGATAGTGTTAGTATTAGGGTTCAGGGGTAGTGTTAGTATTAGGGTTCGTGGTAGTGTTAGTCTTAGGGTTCAGGGGTAGTGTTAGTATTATGGTTCGGGGGGTAGTGTTAGTATTAGGGTTCAGGGTAGTAATAGTATTAGGGTTAGGGGGTAGTGTTAGTATTAGGGTTCAGGGTAGTGTTATTATTAGGGTTAGGGGGTAGTGTTAGTATTAGGGTTGGGGGTAGTGTTAGTATTAGGGTTAGGGGGTAGTGTTAGTATTAGGGTTGGGGGTAGTGTTAGTATTAGGGTTCGGGGGTAGTGTTAGTATTATAGAGCAAAGGTAGTGACACAGCTAAGAAGAGGTGGGGGTAACTCTAGTATAAATATTGTAGCAAAGAGAAAACACTGTAAAGCTCTCAACAAAAGATTGTGTTTAGAGAGCTGCTAAAAGAATGTATATAACTTTATTAGATAATTATTTGAAAAGCAGAACAACACAAAATCAGGTGGTTTGCCATATATCCCCACCAACTGCTGAGACACTAGGACACAACTACATACACCAAGGAGAACCAGACAAGTAGTGTTCCACCACATATTAATTCAATTATAAGCACAGTGGTAAGTGCAGGGTGTTGGTTCACAACACATAAAATATTAAAAAGCCAAAAGTTCAGCACACTCTGTCAGAATCAATCGTGAAGGTTATTGTTTGAGATAAATAAGCAGCAGCCGCTCCAAATCGTTTCATTAGCTTAGGATCAGATTAGGGGTAGTGGTTCCCTTAAATCAGATTCAGCCAATATTATCCAATTTAGGCAATTAGTACCGTATTTGCTCGATTATAAGACGACCCTGATTATAAGACGACCCCCCAAACTTTGGATATTCCTTTAGGGAAAAAACTAAAAGCCTGAATATAAGACTACAGACAAAGGGAATAAGCAGATCGGCACTCAGGTAGTTAATAATCAGCAGTGATTCGTTTAATCCAACATTGTCTATCCAAAAGAAAGGTGATCACAGCAAAAAAGGGAAGGTAGACGGCAAACAGACGATATTTAAGCTTGACGCGTTTCGGGCGTATAGCCCTTAATCATAAACTCATTCATTTTTCAAATGAAATAAATTGAATATAAGACTACCCTATAGGAAAAAAGTTTAACTTGTATATATTCACATGTAAATTGCTTTTTAATATTTAATAAAAAATTATGATATAAAAAATGCATTTCTTGTTTTTATTTGCTTTTATGTGCCAATGCGGCCTCTCTCCCGCTCCCCCAGCTGTCTCTTTCCCCCCCAGCTGTCTCTTTCCCCCCCAGCGTTGTCTCTCTCTCCCCCCAAAACTTCTCTCTTGTCTCTATCTATCCCCCCCTACCCTTTTCTCTCTGTCCCCCTCCCTCCCCCTTTGTCTGTCTGTGTCCTCCCCCTCCCCCTCCCTTTGTCTCTCTCTGTCCCCCTCCCTCCCCTTGTCTGTGTCTCCCCCCCCCCTTGTAGGTCTGTGTCCTCCCCCCATCCCCCTCCCTTTGTCTCTCTCTATACCCCCCTCCCCTTGTCTGTCTGTGTCCTCCCCCCCCCCGCCCCTCCCCCTCCCCCTTACCTCGATCCCTGGTGGCTAGTGGGGGCAGCCGGGGGATGTCTGCACGATACGTGCAGACATCCTCCATGCTGCCCGACACGGCAGTCTATTATGACGGACAGCTGGTCCGTCATAATAGACTGCCGTGTCGGGCAGCATGGAGGATGTCTGCACGTATTGTGCAGACATCCCCCAGCTGCCCGATTCTCCCTGGTGGCTAGTGGGGCAGCAGAGGAGGTCTGCGCGACGAGCGCAGACCTCCCCTGCTGCCGCCCGGCACGCTCGCCGGGACTTCTCTGACAAAAGCGGAAGTACCCGGCTTCTTCATAGAAGCCCCGACAGTCGTGCCGGGCGGAAGCAGGGGAGTCTGCGCTCATCGCGCAGACATCCCCTGCTGTTAGAGAGGGGGATCCAGGTCCCCTGCAGCTCAGCTGGGGACCTGGATCCATGTCTTATAATCTGACCTCAATTTGAGGTCAGATTATAAGAAGACCTCGAATGTAAGACGAGGAGGATTTTTCATAGCATTTGCTCTGAAAAAAACCTTGTCTTATATTCGAGCAAATACGGTACTTATGGAAAGGATAGGTACAATCTATTAGATAGAATACCTGTTAATACCGATAGCAGCCTTCCTTCATCTGATCCCCATACCCCAGACATCAGCCGGGGCTAAGAAGCAGCCTCGCCCCTGACGAAGCTGGTCAGGGCATTTCAGCCACTCTGTCCGTTAAATATCGCATTAATTTGACTACCTCTACATACCTTTCTTTGTCATTGTCTAGCTAGTGCATCAGTATTATGTAAGCCCCTGGCCGATGTCTGGTGTATAGGGATATTATAACTACTATCCAAATATTGCTTGTTTCAATCCTACACCCTTAAATGTACGGAATTAAATGTTATATCGGAATATGTAGCAAGTATTCATTTTCAAATAAAAATCCTTAAAAAAAAAAATAATAATAATAAATATAACATGATTCCTTTAATTAAATACATAAAAATAAAGTAAATGAACATAAACTATAAAACAATTTGAATCTAATATAAATTTAATATAAAATTAATATATTATAATTTTTTTGTGAATATGTTTGATATTAAAATATGTTTACTTTAATTCTAAACTTTTCAATTCAATTCTCCAATTTTCATTTCCTGAATTCAGAGAATATTTCGGGGGTGATTAGAGCATATAAAGGGTTCGGAGGTTTTGGTTTCCAAAATTTTAACTTATTAAAAATATTTTTTTTCAATTTCTTTTTGTCTCGTTCTGTTCTCTTTTATTCCCCTCTAATCCTATGTTTTCTCTCTTTTATACATAAGACATCAAGTTAGAGTATTGGAAGTCAATATATGAATAAAGTATACAAAAAGATAATTAAAAACTACGAGGAAGGGATAGAAAAAGGGGGGAAGGGAGGAAGATAGAGAAGTTAATTTGAGAGGCATTGATGATGAATTTCCTCTCGATCCGAGATATAGAAATGGCTTGTATATTCTACAAATTATTTCAAAGGGAAAGACCTGAGCCGGAGGGTGGGGGGGTGGAGGTGTGTACTATATTAGGACTAAATGTAATATTGAGCTATCAAAGTATCCATCTATTCCACCTATGGTCAAAGTGGTTTTTTTTTTTACCATTAATTGAGGAACTGACAAATCCCCGGAGCCAGGACTTCTAAATATCTCTACAGCTGGCTCCTAACTTTTTTTTTTCCCCATAAACCCATTGGATATACCATTTATTTGGCTCACTGAATTTACCTGTTTGGCACCTACATTTTCCAAACATTCCACATTACCTGCACTTAACGTGTACGGCAGAGTTACATAATGAGGGCATTCAACAGATTACTCACCTTTACAAGACAGGGAACTCCAAGTACAAAGAGGCGTTCTCAGTTTTGAAAGTATGTTTTCACCGCATGAGTAAAGATGGCTATATCTGCCCGAGCCCGTGCATTAATTATGACCATTTGCAACATGTTACCACACGAACATGAATAAATTGGATGACATCAAACACTCATCTTAAATATCCTGAAATGCCATCTACATGAAATTTTATAACAACATTAACATTTCAGATGTTGGAACTTTAAATCCTAAAGTACGTAAATATTTTAGAGATTCCGAAACTAAATGCCACTGACCTTGGACAACCTTATCTCAAGTTTTAAGGCAATCGCGGCTCAAAAAAAAAAACCTGGTATAGTATCGTAACATCCGCCAGGAACATCTGCGCGTCTATGAATATGGTGTATGGGATACAATGGCTAGATCATATAGATTAAGAATGGCTCTTGGATGATACTGAAATCACCTAATTTTAAACTATAAAGTGGTTAAAGTAGCTCTGTCATGTGGGGGGGGGGGGGGGGGGGGTTGTTGGAGGACTAATTGTATTATTTAATGGGGCCAGGGACATTTTTCCAACCCCTGGCCCTGTTATTTGAATGGAGGGAGGTGGGGTTTTTTTTTTAAAAGGTTAACCCTTTCAGTGTTGTTTTGTCCATTGTTTCTGTCCCCCTACTGCACTGATAGGATTAAAATGTGCATATATGATGATTTAAATGAATTTTTTTTTTTATCCATACATTTTTGCCAGCCTTCATCGAATCACTGTTTGTGCCATACAGTTGCAGTTAAAAAAAAAATGGGTGTAGTAAACCTTCATTGTGGGTTTCTTTAACAGGTGCAGTAATGATTTTGTAACACATGGGTTAATGGGTACTTGGCTGCATGGAGAGGGAATACGCACTCACAGATGTGCTGACATAGGCATAGCAGACATTTGAGATGGCTATGTGATTTAGTGAGTTAACTGTTACTTTATTGGGTAGTTCTACTTAGCTGTTTTGATATATGTTGTAGCTTATTTTATGTTCTACTTAATATACTTGACAAACACTTAAAGCTATTTACGTAGAAACATAGAATGTGTCGGCAGACAAGAACCATTCGGTCCATCTAGTCTGTCCAATGTTCTAAATACTTTTATTAGTCCCCAGTTCCCTATCTTATATCTAGGATAGCCTTGTGCCTATCCCACGCATGCTTACACTCCTTCACTGTGTTTACCTCTACCACTTCTGCTGGAAGACTATTCCATACATCCACTACCCTCTCAGTAAAGTAATACTTTTATTAGTCCCCAGTTCCCTATCTTATATCTAGGATAGCCTTGTGCCTATCCCATGCATGCTTACACTCCTTCACTGTGTTTACCTCTACCACTTCTACTGGAAGGTTATTCCATGCACCCACTACCCTCTCAGTAAAGTAATACTTTCATTAATCCCTGGCCTTGTCTTACATCTAGGATAGCCTTGTGCCTATCCCATGCATGCTTAAACTCCCTCACTGTATTAACCTCTACCACTTCTACTGGAAGACTATTCCATGCATCCACTACCCTATCAGTAAAGTAATACTTTCATTAGTCCCTGGCCTTATCTTATATCTAGGATAGCCTTATACCTATCCCATGCATGCTTAAACTCCTTCACTGTGTTTACCTCTACCACTTCCGCTGGAAGGCTATTCCATTTACAAACCTCTTGTAATTGTATATTATACATAATCGCTCTGTGCTTCGAAATTCATGTGAATTGAATGTTGGGGATTCCTTGAGAGCGGAGGGGGTCAGCCAAGCCAGTCTTTATACAATTCTACAACCACTGTTGCTCCTCTAGTGAAAATAACACCCTTAATACAAACTAACTGGAAAAGTTTTCCCAAGTCCAGTCACCAATCTGTACTGCCAACACCACATTTCTTTCCATATCAAATTCGACCTAAAAGGTGAGTTGCAGGTGAGATGAGGTGAGTTGACCTGTTCATCTCACCCATTTATCTATACATTGTGCAGGGACTTTACATTCCCTGCCCAATGTATAGCTAAACTTGTGAGATGACATGTTCATTCCCTTTAGTCAACCTCATATGTCTTGTATTTCATATATTTTCATGCAATTATGTTAACACAATGTATATCCACCATTTTACATCATTCTTTATTCTCTGCACTCACAGTATTAAGCCATGTTTCGTTTGACATGGTGATTCTAATGGACACGCAGTTCCCAAGTCAATTTTACTGAGTGGTGTTTGATTACTAATACTGGATCTACGCAGCTATAAATCTAGTGGCACACACACATATATAACCTTTTTTAATTTACTTAGGGTGGGAGGAAGACATCAATACACCGGATACAATGGTGCAAGGTCTGCAAAATGAAATGTAAGCCCCAAACATTTATAGACTGAAACGGGGTATTATCCAAATATTGCTTGTTTCAATCCTACACCCTTAAATGTACGGAATTAAATGTTATATCGGAATATGTAGCAAGTATTCATGAGATAATAATCCCTTGGGTGCCAGGAGATATTGATGGGGTGTTTTATTGCAGAATTTATGATTTTTGCATAAGTGGGATTTGTCACATTCATAGAAATGTTAAATTGAGTTATTCTGTATAAAGGGTATTTTGGTGGCAACGTTTTACACGTGATCTAATTCGTCAGGAGCATTCCATTGGTTGCCTTGGTGACTGGACCACTTTAAGATCTTTGACCCGCCATTGTGTCATGAATAAAACCTTGGGCCTTTGGCCAAAGATCCCCGAACCTCAAATGGGCTAATAATTTAATGAGGGGGGGGGGGGGGGGGGTTGGGTACAGTTGCATAGCCACTTGGGATACATTTTATTATATGGGGGGCCAGTAGCCCTGGCCTGGATGTATGCAGTATGGGAGCTTGAAGCTTTTTGGCATCTCCCAGCCCTTGTTATGGTTAGGGGTACCAATTAATTCTATGGGGACTGGGAGCATTTGGACAGCTTGTAGCCCCATAAAATAGAAGTGTGTGGGGGGGGGGGGGTCAGGGTTACCCAAAGATTCCAATCCGAACCCCTCCGATGTCCTGAACTGCCATTTTGGATCCGAATTCAGGGACACTGAGTAGTCACATTTTCGAGGATTTGTGAATTTTATCCAAAGTCCCTGACCCAAATCAAATCTGGGACAAATCAGAGTATGTTGAGTAGACCCTCAAGTCTATGCTGGTAATAGCATGGCGATGTACTTTGAAGGAAAGGCTAATTTTGAAAGGGAAACTGAAGAGAGAAAACTTCATAAATGACAAAAAAGGCATCTGTCACAGATGTCACAGAAGACTATCTAGGACAATAGGACTTTGTTTAAATTTATGTGATGACCACGAACCACGGATTTCCACGAAGTGCTGTAATACTCAGTCGCACTTTAAAAGGATGTTTTTTGGGGGACAATAGAGATTTTGAACGTTTTTGGTTTTATATATTATGCCTTTGTTTCAAAGATTACAAGGTATCATTTTATAGGAAATACAGAAATATTCTGTGCACTGTGCATCACGAATATCCTGCAAATATAGCTGGATTTTAAGGTACATCAAAGCTCGGCTGCATCGAGGGCCTCGTGATGCATAGACTCTTATCGGGATACTGGCGGGATTGAAATGTGAGTCCTGAGATCTCATTAAAAATGTTTTAATTGTGAATTGAAAGAGAGGTCTAGTGCCCCGATGGCTCCCATGATGCACCTCTTTATAACAGAATCCACATAGCGTTTACCAATTTACCCGTTTTTAGTGTTTTGGGGTAAATGTCACCTGTCTGCCAGACGAACAGAGGTTGAAAAGCACAAAGATGGCTGACAGAACAGACTGAAGCACATTCACCTGCCTCCAAATGGTGACATCATCATCATCCCACAATGCTTAGCGTTTTGCCCCTCTAGAGGAATGCCATCATCATGCGGGGGGCATGCAGATACACTTGCACACGCTGGAGGGAAGTGGAAGACAACTCCAGGTAAGAATATCTGTTAATCGGCTTAATTGCTATCAATTTTGACAATATTTTAACAGTTAATATGTAGCTTATATGTCCCTATCGACCTGAAGTTGAACACTGTTTGGGTAATAAAAGGTTAAACCTTAATTGTAATTGGTATTTTAGTACATTTGCCAAGGGCTTCTAAGAATTTCGACCCTACCTAGATCGCCGTCCAATTATAGATATTAAATTAAAATGGCGCACTTCCAGGTGCCATACCTCTGTCTTTCCTTCCATTACAGGACTGCACCGATATATATGACAATACTTTCAATTCTTTTTCCAATGGTAAGCATCCTGCCATTATCCACGGTGTGTAAATGTGTGCCTATCTCAAAATCAATACATTGTACAATGTGCTGTGTGAGTTCTTTAGCGTATCGCTTGGGTTTTTGCCTGGGCAGCAAAAAAAAAATAGCCTTCCAGGAATTTAATTATTGCATTTTCTTTGAATGCTTTGCTGGCGCAGACTTACCTGATCCTCGGTGATATATAGGGGCGAGACAGTTAAATTGGCATGCGTCGATGCCACTCTCTAGCAAATCCATTTTTGGCTCAATTCAGGAACAGGAAACCTACGCAGCAAAATTTGGGAATTTATTTCTAATTAAATCTACACAAAGGGATACTCCTCTGGTTGGCTTAGGATGATAGGAACTGAAGCCACGGCAACTGGTTACTGATATAGATTCAGTTTCACAATTTGTCTTGTAAATCACCAAATTATACAGCGAACCAAACTTTCAACAATAGTTAAAGGAGCCGTTCTTCTACCTAGCGTATTTACTGCATGTTTTACCTGTTTCCTATTCCGCAGCCATTTTACTTTAATATTCCAGAGGTTAAAAAAGAAAAAATGTTTTTTTTTTTTTAATATATTGGCCGTCTTGGCGCAATGACTGCTGGCACAACCAGAAAGTACGAAACCGGCGAAGGCGGCGTAGAATCACAACATTTGTCATGGAGTTTGCTTTATATATAGGCGCACGCACCGATGAGTGTCATTATTTGGTGTTATCTGCACCCTGTTTATACATGACACCCCCCCAAAAAACTTTGAGCTTCCAAAATTTGCTAGGCTGATACTATGTTGTATGTGTGCTTAACATATATGAAATATACTTATTTTTACTTTTCAAAGTTACTTTCAGAGTTTTACACTGAAAATAACTTCACTGGGGCCACGTGTGATGTCATCACCAGGAGACAGCGCGGACACATTGTAAACATGGGTTTCTCTTCATTTTTGTATTTGCCATAGTTGCCACCATCGGCCATGTTTCCAGGGACACATATTTGTTCCACATGCTGCAGAAAGAGCATGCAAAGTGCAGCCTGGCAGTATGTAGGATGGATATACACACAGACACAATCCAATCAGTTAATCAGGGTGGAGATCTCATAGCACCTACCATGATTAACTGATTGGTTTGTGTCTGTGCGTATATCCATCCTACATACTGCCAGGCTGTACTTTGCATGCTCTTTCTGCAGCATGTGGAACAAATATGTGTCCCTGGAAACATGGCCGATGTTTACAACTTTGGTATTTGCTTGCAGTTCTGCTAACCCAAAGTATAGTTGATTTTTTTAAATATATTTTTATTTTCTACATTCACATTATAAGCAAGATTCAGCTGACAGAGTCCCTTTAAAGAACAGTTATAGTGTTTTCATGCACTCTGTACAATTCCTATGTTTGCCGTATTCTCCTCCACAGATATCTGTACGCATCCAATGGTCTCTATTAGTAAGTTTTGCTACTTTCTGCTTTTCAAATCGGGAGCATTTAAAAAAAAAAAAAAACCATTTATGCGGGAGCAGCAGGATGCATAGAGCTCGGGAGTGAATGGAAAAGTCTGTGCATAGTAATGATACCTGTGAGTGGATGTCAGCCACTCAGAGCTGTGGGTAGGAATGCAAAGCAGTTAGTAGTTTCCTTTTGTTGGGTCTTGGACAGACCTGTAAAATTTTGCTTTGAAGCCAGGATGCTGATGTTAAAGGGACGGTATCACCTAAACATTGTTTTTACTGTGATTGTAGAGCATAAACAAATATTGAAAATGATCTATCTATTGTATTAGCAAAACTGCCAGCAAATGATTAAATCAGGAGAAAAATGTGTTTTAAATGTGTCTGTGGAGTCTCCGGTTTATGACATCACCTGTGGCACTGTATGCAAATTATACATTTCCCACTGAAAAGCAGTCCATTTGCATACTGTGCCACAGGTGATGTCATAAGCATGAGACTCCACAGACACATTTAAAACTCATTTTACTCGAAATTTAGGCATTTGCTTGCAGTTTTACTAATTCAATGTATAGTTATTTTTCTAGCATCTTTCATGCTCCACATTAACAGTAAAAACAATGTTCAAGTGATACAGTCCCTTGAAGTCTTTGCAAATGCATGGTGTTTTTTTTTTTGTTTTTAAAGGTGGCACCCATACTGTTTGTCCAAATGGTGCAATGGAAAGGGAAGTGAGGGCTAATCTAACTCTGTGGACAGGAATATGGCCAATCTGACTCTGTGGACAGGCATGCGTGGGCAATCTGGCACTGTTGTAAGGTGTATGGGGCAATCTGGCACTGTTGTAAGGTGTATGGGGCAATCTGGCACTGTTGTAAGGTGTATGGGGCAATCTGGCACTGTTGCAAGGTGTGTGGGAGCAATCTGCCACTTTTGTAAGGAAAGGAAGGTGTGCAGCCTGGAAATAAAATGGTTAAACAAATGAGAGTTAGTGGGCACATGACAACAAAAAATGAACAACAAAAAGATTTTTGAGTGAAACCTTTTATTCAATCTAAATAAAAAACTAAACAGATTTAAAAATAATAAACAAAGAATAAGACAGATTTAAAATACTATGCACTAGGTTAGACCGTTGCATTCATAAAATGAACTCAATGTAAATTTTGCTAGATTTAATGGCTAAGCACGTTTATGATCCACTCCAGGTTCACTCTACCTTTGTTTTTCATCATCTCAAGGGATGTCTGCCTCTATCACAATATTCTATGGTGTACTTCGAAATGTTATTCCCAAACCAGACAGCAGGTGTCTCCACCTCACCTCTAATAACATGTTACTAACACTGTAATGCTTAAGCAGCTAGAGGATTCTCATTGGTTGACTGTGATGTGATGCCACAGGGTAGCCCCTTTTAAGAGAAAAAGCTTAGTACATCAGTGCTCTGTCTGTCTATCCTTCAGTACAAAAAGGAAGTGGAGACCTGAGGACTGCCATCTCAAAGCAAACATGAGTGAGGTTAGTGGACCTATTCATCTTGTGCCTCATTCTGGATCTGCTGCACTCTATAGAGATTGCTGGGGAGAAATCTCTCTAATTAGCAATTGTCAAACATATGTATTTTTGCACTGTATAGGGCTTCTCATGAGCGATGCTGGTTTTTTTTTTATATTTATAATTGTAATTTATTAATGTTCCACTAATTACATTTCTTGTTGTGGAATTCTCTAAGATGGTTTTATTTATTTTGGTTTTTAAATTTTCCGTTTAATTATGTATTGGTATACAGGTGCTATTTTTTTTAATTGATTTTTCAGTTGTATTTAGAATCTGAAATGTCTGGTTTTTGGGTATTATTATTATTATTATTTTTTTTTTTTATTAGATGATCAGTTCTTTTGCTGAGTTCAAATGATTGTTCTCAGAATTGATATAATATAATTTAATTTAATGAAAGTTTCCCATTTAACTGTTTGGAGGCCAGCGTGCTGCCCCAGCAGTCAATGGGTTAAATGCTTCTGCAACAGGTGTCAATCATTTGTATCCACTCACATATCCTTTATTTATTTAAATACCCAGGTATCAATCTGTCATTCATTTATAACCAGTCCCTTTTTTATTAATGATATTTGCAGAACTCCGCTCATTATACATATTTTTAATAATTCCACATGGGTTTGCGGGGAAAATTGTAATGAGTTGATTTTTTTTTTTTTTTTTTTTTTTTTCTGCTACAATGGCTATGAAATGTCAATTACACCTCTGGGGTTAGATTTGCCATCCAGGTTATAAATCCCTATTACTGCCTAATAAGCACTGTACTGATGGTATCCTTCCAGGATAGAGTTGCAAATGTAATAGCATTATTGAATATTATAACATGTATTCAGCAAAGAATGGGGGGGGGGGGTCTTTCCATTCACTATATGTGAAAATATTCCTATTACTTACTTTATATATTTGTGCTTCTGTCTGTCTGTGTTTTGTACTTCCCCCTTTTTAAAGGGACTCTGTCAACATTGATTATACTGTGAATGTAAAGTATGGAGAAAATATGCAGATTACACATTTTTTCATTGAAAATGAGTTTCCACATCAAGCCACAGGTGATTTCATAAGCATTAGACCCCCACAGACCCATTTAAAACCAATATTTCTCTAAGCTTTTCTTGCTAACACACTGTATGCATCATTTTGTAATAATAATAATAATAATAATAATAATAATAATATTATATATATATATTAATTTTTTAATTTTTTTTATTGTTCTAGACATATATGGTGTAAGCCATGTTCTCGGTTGACAGAGACCCTTTAAACTCTGTAACAAGCTCTATAAAAAAAAATATTCATGTAAAAGACCCCAGATTCAAACTGTGTTAGGTAGTTCAAGCATCCTTAATCACCTACCTGAACTTTAAAGGGATAAATATAATGTTCTCATGCCCACCATAATAATAATGAGTTAAATGATGATTTAGTGACAAAGTCCTATAAAGATTAATTTACTATACCCGGAGCATGTATCTTGGCAGCAGTGATTTCTGGGACCAACCTGCCACGGGTAGGGTTGCTACCTTTTCTTCAGAAAAATGCCGTCCTTGGCACTGTCTCCATAGACTTAACATTGGCCCGGAGCCAATTTTTTTACCCGCAAAATACCGGCCAGGTGGCAACCCTAGCCACGGCAGAGCTAGCAGAGGGTCAATTATCCCCCACCCCCTATACTGCCCTCTAACATGGCTAAATGGGCTAGGGCTTAGACATTTACCTCCAAATTCCCAAATTATGTACAATTGTTTATAAGTTATCTGTCTATATTTGGTAGGCTGATGAAGTTGCATTATTGGCCACTAAATTTTGGTTTTGCCCTCCGGTGTCTAAAGATGTCAGCCCCCCACTGACGCATGTAGATCTAAACAGCGATTGGAATGGAGTTAAGGGCGGGTTGCATTTGTCCCCCTACTTTATATACAAGGTTCTTCTCAGAACATCTCCAACACTACATGTTTGCAGTAGTGGTTTCATAACAAACCTTGAGGACCTTCGTATTGAAGTGGTTCTCTCTTCCACCACGTTTCTGAAATCCTTGATCCGTTCAGAGTTAGATCCTCCTTCCCTGCCAGAGTGAAAGGTTAATCCACAGTTATTGCACAAGCATCAAATCCCCTGGACTATTCAAGGTTTCAATAACTCTTTACATGATGACAGGTGGGTCCAAGATGTGAGCTACCTCTGCGCATGTAAAAGGGATGCTGGAGATATGCTTCGTTGGGTGCCAAGCAACGATATCCCTGAAACTTTACAATCCTAATTGTACAATACACTAATATATAAAGATTAATAACAATAAACAAATATATATTTTTTTTGTTGTTGTTGTTGGGTGTCCCTTTACCTAGCCTACTTTCTCTGAATGCCAAAAGGATGCTGTGCAATGAATGGCCTTCAAATGGTTCAATATCATTTTTCAACAAAAGGAAAGAATATAAAACTCCTTTTTGCATTGTTTGTAGAAATCTCAGGGTTTTTTTTTCTTCCAAAATCCTTTGCAGATTAATAGAAGCTTAGGTCAAAAAATAAAAATAATAGAAAAAAAATGGGAATTCGCTCTAGGAAACCAATGTTTCTTGGCTGATATATATATCATTTTTCATTTTTATACATCATTTTTCAGGCATTTCCCATGCAAATCGTGTTTTGAATTTCGAAATTGCTCTATTCAAATCAATCCAGCGATTTCCATAAAATTAAATTAATGTCTGTGGGTTTTGTCAAAACTCTTGAATATAATTTCCATAACATTTTCCATACAGTTGCAATCAATCCGCACCCAGCATGGGCTTTTTTTATTTTTTTTTATTTTTTATTTGTGCTGTTCTTCATTCCTCCAACACAAATACAAAACCGTAAAAGACTACATACTGACCAAAATGATTTGTGGAATATTTTAAGACAAAGTAACACATTTTGTGAGTGCGTCTGCCAATTTTCTAGGAAGTCAGCATTTAAAAAAAAAAAAAAAAAAGTCTACTTTTATTGCTGACATGCCAGCTTGTCAATTTTTATCACCTATCCATTAACCCGATCAATCTTATAAGCGTCAATAAATAACCGAGTCCCGTCTCGTGTATTTGATGGGTCCTGCTGTTGTACAAATTAACTGGTTCTGGGGGGGTTAGTACCTGTAAGAAGGGAGGGGGGGGGGGGGGGCCTGAAGTGTCCAAGAATACATTTAATTAATTTATTTATTTTCTGCTGTAAACCTGACAGCCTTTATGGACATATATATTATATTTACGGTGACACTTTCTCCTTTGCTTTAGGGGGATTACACTATGTATGGATATGGTGTAATCCAAAGGAGAAAGTGTCGCCTTTTAAATGGGTTCCATTTTTATGCCTAAAAGCTTGATAAAACCTTTTAACAGTGTGGTTATTATATATAACTACTTACATTGCCTGTGTGGTGTTGTTGTCATGAACTAATAAAGTTGGTCTAAATATTTCCGCTCAAAGAATAGCAAAGGACGACTTGACCGGATTTGGTGGCTTTTCAGCACAGGATAGCTGCAAAATGGTAGGAAGGAAGGTCTTTGTCCCACCAGGACTTGCTGTACTTATTAACTCCATCATTCCTATTTGGTGCTTTAGTCCTTTATGGCGGGATCCACAGTACAGCGCATTGCGAGGAGCTGGTAGATGTAGGACGTTGAATGCCCTCCTATGGGTATCTTAGCCCCCTTATTTTAGGACTGTATAGAAAGTCCTACAGGTGGGAAGAGGTAGAAGGAACTAAACATTGTTTGTTTGTACTGGTGATCTAGAGAATAAAAGAAATGATCCATACATTGTGCTGACCAGATTGAGATCTGATTGGGTGGTCTGCGCGCTAGAATTTTCTTTAGGGTGGTAATGGATATATATATAGTCTGCTTCTGCTAGGTAAACATTGATACATACAATATGTCAGCAGATAAGAACCATTCGGTCCATCTAGTCTAATTTTCGAAATACTTTTTTATTTTTTATCATTCCCTGGCCTTAACTTATATCTAGGATAGCCTTGTGTGTATCCCACGCATGTTTAAACTCCTCCTTCACTGTGTTTACCTCTACCACTTCCACTGGAAGAATATTCAATGCATTAACTACCCTCTCAGTAAAGTAATACTTCCTAATATTACATTTACATTTTTGCCCCTCTAATATAAGACTATGTCCTCTAGTTGTGGTAGTTTTTCTTCTTTTAAATATACTCTCTTCCTTTACTGTGTTGATTCCCTTTATGTATTTAAATGTTTCTATCATATCCCCCCTGTTACGTCTTTCCTCCAAGCTATACATGTTAAGATCCTTTAACCTTTCCTAGTATGTATTTTTTTTTTTCCTCTCCAATCCATGAACCGGTTAAGCTGGGATTCGGAGTAGGGCTACTTAAGTTTTATCAAACCAAGCAAAGGTCGCTCTAATTATAATTTTGAATATTGTCAGTGTGGAGGTGGCCATCTTGGAATTGCTTTACAAATTTTAAATGTGGAGTCTCCTATGCCAAACCAGGCATACAAAATAACGATTCTTTGCTACAGTTGTCAGCAGGCCAGTAAAAAAAAGTTAGATTGAGACCAATGTTGAGTCTGTGAAGGTGACGGCATGGCCTTATGTGCAAGGCAGGGGAAAGAAAGTGTTAGAACTGCCTGATGCAGGATGCCCTTTTGTGTCCAAGGAAAAAGACTAACCTGGTAAGGATACACCACCACTAATGTACTCCCTGACCAGACATTGGCATTTGATGAACGTGGATTCTCCTCAAAGAACAACTGGAGTATCAATATGTATTCTGTCTCGGGGCCTGGACTACCTTGCAACTACTACATTCCTTTGTCTAATTTGTACCCCATGAAAGCCAGCCTGTCTGTTTAGCATACGGTTGATGAATAATTGTCAAAATTTCTCTTGTGGTGACCTTTTTGAGGGTATATTATTTATATATATATATATATATATATATATAAAAAAAAAAAAAAAAAAATTTTGTGTGACCTTTAGAAACTCTAATACCAGCACGGATTCTAGCTGTACTATATTTTATCTTGAAGCCCAAAGGTTATATAATGTGTATCCATGTATTTCTTTTTTTTTTTTTTTTTTCTTCTTCTTCAGGCTCTGTTATTTCTAATACTGTTGGAAAATCTCTTTCTGATTTTGTTCTACCAGCCCCCAGTGTTTGGATGCTGCCTGACCTCTGCTAATACAACTCAATGATCTGATACAATCCGACAATTAAGAACAATAAATATCTAGTGTTGTGAATTGCCAATAGGGAAAACCAAGGTATTATTCAGACAGTTCACTGTTGTTGAATTAAACAAAGGTCCTACTGTATTGTGCTGACAGCCATAGATGTATTGAGCTTTTGTGCTAAATTCCTGTACTCCCCAACCCTCATTTGTCACACCCCTTCCTTGCATAGCCTTTCCAGTACACCAGAATGCCACCATCCCATGGTGGGACAACCAGCAACCCAGTAAGGGGGGCAGCAGTCCACCGTCCGGGGGACAGCAACCCAGTAATGGGGGCAGCAGTCCACTGTCCGGGGGGGGGGGGGACAACCAGCAACCCAGTAAGGGGGGCAGCAGTCCACTGTCCGGGGGGGGGGGACAACCAGCAACCCAGTAAGGGGGGCAGCAGTCCACTGTCCGGGGGGGGACGACACAACCAGCAACCCAGTAAGGGGGGCAGCAGTCCACTGTCCGGGGGGGGACAACCAGCAACCCAGTAAGGGGGGCAGCAGTCCACTGTCCGGGGGGGGACAACCAACAACCCATTAAGGGGGGCAGCAGTCCACAGTCTGGAGGGGGACAACCAGTAATGGGGGCAGCAGTCCACTGTCCGGGGGGGACAACCAGCAACCCAGTAAGGGGGGCAGCAGTCCACTGTCCGGGGGGGGACAACCAGCAACCCAGTAAGGGGGGCAGCAGTCCACTGTCCGGGGGGGGACAACCAGCAACCCAGTAAGGGGGGCAGCAGTCCACTGTCCGGGGGGGACAACCAGCAACCCAGTAAGGGGGGCAGCAGTCCACTGTCCGGGGGGGGACAACCAGCAACCCTGTAAGGGGGGCAGCAGTCCACTGTCCGGGGGGGGGGGGGGGACAACCAGCAACCCAGAAAAGGGGGCAGCAGTCCACTGTCCGGGGGGGGGGGGGGACAACCAGCAACCCAGAAAAGGGGGCAGCAGTCCACTGTCCGGGGGGGGGGGGGACAACCAGCAACCCAGAAAAGGGGGCAGCAGTCCACCGTCCGGGGGGGGGGGGGACAACCAGCAACCCAGTAAGGGGGGCAGCAGTCCACCGTCTGGGGGGGGGGGACAACCAGCAACCCAGTAAGGGGGGCAGCAGTCCACCGTCTGGGGGGGGGACAACCAGCAACCCAGTAAGGGGGGCAGCAGTCCACCGTCTGGGGGGGGGGGACAACCAGCAACCCAGTAAGGGGGGCAGCAGTCCACCGTCTGGGGGGGGGACAACCAGCAACCCAGTAAGGGGGGCAGCAGTCCACCGTCTGGGGGGGGACAACCAGCAACCCAGTAAGGGGGGGCAGCAGTCTACTGTCTGGGGGGGGGGACAACCAGCAACCCAGTAAGGGGGGCAGCAGTCTACTGTCTGGGGGGGGGACAACCAGCAACCCAGTAAGGGGGAAGCAGTCCACCATCTGGGGGGGACACCCAGCAACCCAGTAAGGGGGGCAGCAGTCCACAGTCTGGAGGGGGGGACAACCAGCAACCCAGTAATGGGGGCAGCAGTCCACTGTCCGGGGGGGGACAACCAGCAACCCAGTAAGGGGGGCAGCAGTCCACTGTCCGGGGGGGGACAACCAGCAACCCTGTAAGGGGGGCAGCAGTCCACAGTCTGGGGGGGGACAACCAGCAACCCAGTAAGGGGGGCAGCAGTCCACCATCTGGGGGGGACACCCAGCAACCCAGTAAGGGGGGCAGCAGTCCTGGGTTGCATAGGGATGCCTTTATTATTCTTTTTCCATAATGATTGTTTTGTGTTTCTTTAATTATGAGGTACCAGTCAAGTCTTCTACAATTTAGCAGTACCTTAGACCACCAGGAGGGAAGTGTCAGGAGTAGGTGGTATATTAATGTGAGCGGCCCCAGACCCTTTGTTTTGTAAGGGCCCCAAAATGTCTGACAGTCCTTCCCCCACATCCCTGGTGACATGGCCATATTGCCTCTACATCCCTTTCCGCTGTGACTATTTGCCCCCACATCTTTCCACTGCACTTTATTGCCTCCTGGTGATCTAGTGATGGCAGCCCAGATGCCTGTGCAAGGCAGTGAGGGAGGGTGAACCAGTGAACAGTTTTCGGACTATGTTGTCACCCCCTTCAGTCTGCTGCTGCCCCTGACCTGGTTGGCCCAGGCAGATATACAACACTTCTGACAGCAGAATATGCTCAGTGGTTCCCTGGAATCTCATGGTACAAACTGCAGACTCCTGGAACCCACCAGGGCATAGCGCATACTCCTCCTGCCTCTGGCATGTGTTCCCTTGTGTACAGGGGAGGGACATGCTAGTGGGGAAAAGGACTGGGAACTGTGATTGTAGGAGGATGCAAAGATTTGTACCACCTCGACCCACTGGAGTCCCATGGGATATTGGAGATGCTCAATGAAAATAATTTAAAACTCTGGATAATTTCAGCTTTGCAAATTTGAAGGTGCAGCCATCAAGGTTGCTATAAACCGTGCAAGGGGTCCCATTGTGGGATGCTGCTGCTGTTCTTATTATAGAAGACTTCTTTGCTGCTGTCTGACCACACTTTTTTATAAAGCATTCAACCTTTTTATTTGCCTGCTCTAATACAATTAACGTGCGTTATACCTTAATGCATAATTTGCAGACTTCTTACTCTGTGTAGGATCAGAACTTCCCAATTTCAGCACGGACCCCCCCCACCCCCCCCACCCCCATGTGGGACTCCTAATGTGCTTGCGTGCATGAGATGTAGAATTCGTGCATAATCGTATCTTCATGGAAACCTGCTAGTAATGGTGCTAGGGGACTTTTTATTTTCTCTTAAACTTTATTGTTAATTAATGAATATATCAATCCTTTTTATAATTACATCAGGTGTTGTAAATTTTTTTTTTTTTTTAGATCTCTATAGTGTCTGTATTTTCATATGTAATGTATAACTATTTTTATTATATACGAATATATAGATGGAGAGATATACGTATAGAACTTAATGTAGTAAAAAAAAATAACTAAGAGGCTGTGATGAGGTAATATGCTTCTTTTGTTGATGGTGCACAAGCTGCAGGATGTCTGACAACTACCCCACAATGCCCCAAAAACATATAACAAATACAAAACAAAGTGACAGTGCGCTTAGTTCTGATGGCGTGAAATGCTTATGATCCAATAGATCCAGGATGGATTCCCTACCTCCTTAGGTGCGTATACAGAGGGAACCATACAAAACAGCAGTGGTTATAATAAAGTGCACAGTAATACTGATATTTGCACTCGCACTCTATTCCATATACATATGGCTGGAAGCACAGATATCTGGACTCTTCTCTGCCATGGCAACCAAAGTACCCTGCAAGAGGTATGGCAATCCAGAAACTCTTCTCTGTGATCTTGTCCTCGCTGGTTATATATAGGCACAGACCCAATGAGAAGAGTCCAGATATCTGTGTTTCCTGCCATAGGTATATGGAATAGAGTGTGAGTGCTCTGTATACGTGCCTAAGGAGGTAGGGAATCCATCCTGGATCTATTAGATCATAAGTATTTCACTCCTTTTTAGCGCACTGACTTAATGTAACTAAATAATGCATCTAAGTATCTGTTCCATACCTCGAGGTCCATGCTCCCAGACACTGCCAGTCAGTCACGAATGTGGCCTCCTGTTGTGTCTCCTAGAATAGGCATAAAAATGTGGAGGAGGCGGAGGAGGAGACCTAAACTCAGCCTTCCTCCTTTTGGTGATCCTTTCTGCGAGTTCTGCTGTATCCTCTTCATCCCGCTTAGACCTCACTCGATCAAGCCCTCCTAAAGTTGTTGTGAAGTATGGAATGGGGAGGAGCCTGGGATTACATGGCATTTCTCAGAAGGTACCTGGCATTATTAAGCCCAAAAAAAAAAAAAAAAAAAAAAAAAAACACCAACATTTTAATTACTACGACCCTTAGAATAAAACATTTCCTTGTCGGGTTGAGGTTTCTTTTTACAAGACCTCCTAGATCTGCTCTAGGTATAAAACCAGCTGGAATAGCCCTTTAAACCCTTCCCAAGAAAGATAAATAAACAACCTTACAGAATAAGCAAGTCCTACAGACCTACTGTGTGCATTCAGTATATTATTAACATAATATTATACTACTGTCTTTTGTTTTTATAGTTTTAGAGACACTGATGTGGAAATTGTATTAGGAGATAGTTTAAAAAAATAAAAAAAAAAATATATCAAGCCGATTTTCATTGTTATGTATTTTGTGATCAAATCTGCGTGTGGGTGGACAGGGAATGCTTGCAATGAGCTCTGGCTGACATCCCATCCACTTGGAGCAGAGAAGCCTTTCCTCTATGCCCTCTGAACTTCCTCTACAAAGACAGCTGGGTGCAGAGTGAGCGAGTGGGTGGAACAGAGTTTGGGCTGCACTAAGCTTGTTACAGGAACCTGCATTTGCTGTGTGTGCTGGTATGGTTCTACATTGTATCTCCAAACATGCATCCAGTAATTGCTGCTGGCAGCGTATAATAAAAAAAAAAAAAAAAACCCTGTGCATTGTGATAATAGAATTTTCCATCAGCCCATTTATCTCATTCTTGTGGTCTTGCAAACTGTCAGCCAGAAATTATATAGATATCATTTTCTGTTTTAACGGAGAGATTACATCCAACGTAGACTGTTTTAAATAGAACTGCTTTAATGAAAGAATACAAAAAAAACTGTTTGTACAGCACTATCAGGAGTAGGGTTGCCACCTGACTGGTATTTTACTGGCAGGCTGGTAAAGAAAAATAGGCTTGAGGCCTTTGTTAAGTCCCTGGAGGAAGTAGCAGGGCCGGTATTTTTTCAACCCTAATCCGGAGGCAGACATCTTGAGTCGGATAGTTCAGATCCTTCCTTCATCTGACCCAAGATTCTAAACAATGCTGCCTGATATATAAATGCTATACTTTTTAATCGGTGAAAAATGCACTCCTGTTTGACAGTTGACCTTTGACATTGATACGGGTTGTAATTGGATATGGTTTGACCAATTATCCTAATAACTGGTTCTATAAATGTTTCTGGGGGAGATGATGTGGGGAAAAATAGTGAGGATGCCCAGATGTGGGTCCCTGACGAGGCACATGAGGGGTCGACGCGTACCTCATTTAGAGGACACATGCCATGAATTGCAGCTCTGCCCTCATGGGTGGGACTAGTCGGATTTCCTAATGGGTGGGGCCAAGACTATTCTGTAAGTGTGCCCCAACATTTCAGATGGTGGTCCTGCCCCACATCCCTGTCCACCTAGCTATATTGCTAGCTTTATATACACTCTGCCATGTATGGCCCAACCCATAGGGAAAGCTATTTTAGCACTGACTATCCTCAATTTGAACTAGGCTATTTTGTGCCATTTTTTTTTTTTTTTTTTCCCCAAGCACAAAATATTTAGGATCTTAGAAGGTTTTGTACAAAGGTGATTTCCTTGGAAATGTAACCTATTTCATTGTCGCCTATTGTTGATCACCTTATTAAACTATTTCATTATCTGGCGCTAACCGCACAAAACAGTCACACATTTTAGAATAAAAAGTCCCTGTTTTTTTGTTTATATAACCCATTATGGCGGTCTGATACATGCCAGGCACAAGAACTTAAGTAAAGGTATTTTTGGATTAAACCTAAAAGTTTCCATTATGTGTATGTATCGCTGCCATAAAAGCCTGGAAAGTGGTGCATCTGGCCTCTTGTTTCCTAAAACGCGCCAGGCACGCCTCCGATGTCACGTGACCTCACATATTCCGGCAGGTTGCAAAAAGCCGTGGTGTGTTTTTTTTTTTTTTTTTGGTCCATAGGATCAAAGCACAATCAGGTGGGAAGGGGGTTATTACCACCACCTGTCTTGCTAGGTTAATAATTGTATTTATTAGTTTGATTAGCTCTCTGAATTGACATTCGGCTCCAATTAAAAGGCTGTTTTTCATGACCGTGAGCCGGGCTGATATTTAATAAAACTTCCATCTGATGATTAATATACTGGCTGTGATTAATAGATCCACGGGTCCATTACTGTGAATGATGGGATGTGATTGGATGTTTTGATATTGCACCTTATTCATGTCTTTCCTTTAAGAGCTGCACAAATGAGATTAATGATGTGATACTCCTGTTGTGAAGCTTGTTTTGTTTATGCACATCCTCCTTATGGGCTGTGGGTTTTGTTTTGTTTTTTGTTACTATTATCTGTTGCATGGTTAAGAGGATCTATCATTTAAAGGGACTCCATCACCTACTCTTTGGATTTACTGTACATTGTATTAGAAGAGCTGCCAGTAAATTCTGTCTGTGTGTATATCCATCCTACATACTGCCAGGCTGCACCTTGGAGCTTATCGAGCCATTTTTTTTTTTTCTCTCCATATTGCTCTACCAGGAGGCAGACTCTTAGATTTGACTCATCTGACCCATATCTAAACATGTCTGCCCCCTGAGAGAACTATATGGAGAAAAGAATGTTCAATAAGTCACTTAATTTGTATATATTTTTTTTTTTTTCATTATATACCGTATTTGCTCGATTTTTATAAGACAACCCTGATTATAAGACGACCCCCCAAACTTTGGATATTCCTTTAGGAAAAAAACTAAAAGCATGAATATAAGACTACCCTATAGGAAAAAAGTTAAACTTGTATTTATTCACATGTAAATTGCTTTTTTAATAAAATATTATATAAAAAAAAAATGCATTCCTTGGGTTTCTTTTTATGTGCCAATGCTGCCTCTCTCTTTCCCTTGCCCCCAGCTTTGTCTCACTCTCTCTCCCCCCCCCCCCCCCCCCCCATGTTTCTCTCTGCCCCCCTTCCTCTGTCTCTCCCCCCCCCTTCCTGCTCTGTCCCCCCTGTCTCTCTAAAGGATGATTGTCTGGCTGACTATACATTGATTGGACTGTTTCTGTGCCACTGATTTTTGTGAATTAACTGCATACTAATGGGAGCTATACTGGTTCACATTTATTCCTTGTTAACAAAGCTTGAACTTGACTATTACCCCTGAAATGGTAACACTACGTGGAGGGGGCGGCAAAGTCCGTCTTCGCTTAGGGTGACAAAAATCCTTGTACCGCCACTGCATGCGCTAGCAGAGCGAAACAGCTGGTAACCATGGCTGCTTTCAGTCAGATGATGGTAACATGCCAGCTTATCAAGTGTTTTGTGTGTAACCTGACCCATTTGCAGTTTGCATAATCAAATTACAATCCAGGGTATTTTGTTTGAAGTTCCATGCACCTGTATGTTCTGCTATAATACATTATGCACCAATCAAACCAACATTGTATTTAGTGTGAGGCAGACAAGGCAAGTGCCTGGGATGGCACTTGCCTTATCTGCCTGGAGGTGCGCCCCACGCTTGCCTAACATCAAAGCACTGGGGTCACGTGGCCTTCTGGTGCTCAGGCTTTCTAGTGCATGAAGCGTGAGAGGCAGGATAGTACGGTCTCTGGGCATCGCCCCAACATCTTGCGGTCTGTTCGCTGTGGGTGCTGGCTAGGTTAAGTTCTGTGTGTGCATACTTAATGTCGGTATGTCCTGGGGTCTGCATTATGGGTTATGGAGCATGACTTGGGGTGCTGGGGTAAGTCTTGGGTGTGCAGTGGTGGGGGGAGGGACACACACAACCAAAATACATCACTGACCATAACATTCTGACTACTGACAGGTGGGAAGCTGGCAGAGGCAGTGTGATGCTTTGGGCAATGTTCTGTATTGAAGCCTTGGCTCCTGCCATTCATGTGGATGTTACTTTGACATGTACCTACTTAAGCATTGTTACAGACCATGTACACCCTTTTCATGGAAATGGTATTCCCTGATGGCCTTTGGCCTCTTTTTCAGCAGTACAATGCTCCCTCCCAAAAAGCAAAAAATGGTCCAGGAATGGTTTGAGGAACACACTAACAAGTTCAAGGTGTTGACTTGGCCTCTAAATTCCCCAGATCTCAATCTAATCGCGCATCTGTGGGATGTGCTGGACAAACAAGTCTGATCCATGGAGGCCCCACCTCGCAACTTACAGGACTTAAAGGATCTGCTGATAACTTCTTGGTACCACATACCACAGCACACCTTCAGAGGTCTAGTGGAGTCCATACCTCGACGGGCCAGGGCTGTTTTGGCGTCAAGGAACAGGTGGTCATAATGTTATGGCTGATCAGCGTTTATACTGTACACCAAAAAGAACACATGCATGGGTTTTGATTATATTCGTATTTTATTTATCTGGTTATGGATTTTAAAGTGAAACCTAAAGTATGTATTCAAGTTTGAATGCATGCGCTCCAAAATATGTTTTTAATTTACTTTGCAAATCTCATCTGGTTTGTAGCTCTACTGCTCCTCCTGGCTCTCCTTTTGGATGAAGGCTGGAGGAAAAAAAAAATGTAACAATCAAATTAGAGCTATGTGTGCATACATATATTGCTCAAGAGTCTGCATAGAGCTGCAGGCTTTTTTTTTTTTTTCCCCTTTTCACAAAGCTCTGTAACAAAACAAAACACTGACACTGTTTTCGTGAGAGCTCAGCCAGTATGAGAGTACTGTGTTTTAAATGGATTCACTTGGTTGGCCTTACAATTTAAACAGACCGGGTATGAAAACGTGGGTTTTTTTTTTTGTTTTTGTTTTTTTTCTTTCTGGTTTGTAATAAACGGAATGTGTGGCTGGATATAAATAGAAAACACTGTCTCCTCAGCATAGATACATGGTGGCAGATCTGCTCCTTGTGATTTTTCTAGCAATCAATATGCCTTAACACAAAACCATTTTTGTATTGCAAGACCGAGTCATTAATAATCCTGCCATCCAATATCAGGAGGTGTAAATTTAACTTACTGCTGAGTTGGTCTTCAAATTTATATTTCAGGGTGATGTTGACGACTTAAAACACACTGAATGTCATTTGATACAATTTGCATGCTAATGTCTCTTATTGTATGTATGCAATATAATATTATATAATTTAGTGTGTGTGTGTGTGTGTGTGTGTGTGTGTGTGTGTGTGTGTGTGTGTGTGTGTGTGTGTGTGTGTGTGTGTGTGTGTGTGTGTGTGTGTGTGTGTGTGTGTGTGTGTGTGTGTGTGTGTGTGTGTGTGTGTGTGTGTGTGTGTGTGTGTGTGTGTGTGTGTGTGTGTGTGTGTGTGTGTGTGTGTGTGTGTGTGTGTGTGTGTGTGTGTGTGTGTGTGTGTGTGTGTGTGTGTGTGTGTGTGTGTGTGTGTGTGTGTGTGTGTGTGTGTGTGTGTGTGTGTGTGTGTGTGTGTGTGTGTGTGTGTGTGTGTGTGTGTGTGTGTGTGTGTGTGTGTGTGTGTGTGTGTGTGTGTGTGTGTGTGTGTGTGTGTGTGTGTGTGTGTGTGTGTGTGTGTGTGTGTGTGTGTGTGTGTTGCCAATCCTACCTCAGGTGGCAGCACAGTCTTATAGCTGATCTGTGTGTGTGTTAAAGCTTTGTTATTTTTGCTCTACTAAACCCACCCCCCCCCCCCCTCTTTTTTTTTTTTTTTTTTTTTTCTGGTGTCTGCTGGGATTTGTTTAAAGTTTCTGACTATCTTTTAAATTAAACCTCCAAGCACAGCCATGTGTAATCTAAAATATTTTATACTCCCCCAAGTCAAAAGTATTACAAATCCGGCCACTAAAAACCAAGGTGTGTGTGTGTGTGTCCCTGAAAATCAAGTTGTAAAGCAGACACAAGTCACATGACACATGTTGTTATCCAACTGTATGCGAAAGTCTCTCTCTTCTCTTCCCCCTCCTTCCCAATAGCTCTTCCTCTTCCCCCTCCTTCCCAATATCTCTTCTCTCTCCCTGGTGAGGGGGAACTTTTGATCTCCCCAATCCAGTGCCTCTACCGGCAAACCCTCCCTGCGCACAGACATTCTCTGAGGATGCCTTGCACTCCCCTCGCGTCAGAGCATTGGAGGTCACGTGACCTACCAACAGAGGTGGCTCTCTAATTAGGCGAGTTAGGCAGCCGCCTAAGGCCTCGCACTCACGGGGGGCCTCGCGGCTGCCTAACTCACCTTATTACCTTTGATGTATCAGGGAGCTTAACGCTGCCGTTAAGCTCCCTGTTACACTAACCTGGGACGTAAGTTTAAAAAAAAAATAAAAAAAAACGCGACCGGAACTTCCTTCCTCCGTGCAGGAGGGAAGATGCACGGAGGAAACAACGGAGAGCAGCATGGAGGTAAGTACTAGGGAGGGGAGGAGGGTGGCACAAACGAGCAAAGACTTGGCACAGTGTGGGGGCAAAATCCTGGCATATTGAGGTGAGGGGCAAAATCCTGGCATATTGAGAGGCAAAATCCTGGCATATTGAGAGGCAAAATCCTGGCATATTGAGAGGCAAAATCCTGGCATATTGAGAGGCAAAATCCTGGCATATTGAGAGGCAAAATCCTGGCATATTGAGAGGCAAAATTCTGGCATTGTGAGGGGCAAAATCCTGGCATATTGAGGGGCAAAATCCTGGCATATTGAGGGGCAAAATCCTGGCATATTGAGGGGCAAAATCCTGGCATTTTGAGGGGCAAAATTGTGGCATAATGAGGGGCAAAATTGTGGCATAATGAGGGGCAAAATCCTGGCACAGTGTCAAAATTCTTGCATATTGAGGGGCAAAATTCTTGCATATTGAGGGGCAAAATTCTTGCATATTGAGGGGCAAGATCCTGGCATAGAGTGGCAAAATCCTGGCAAATTGTGGGGCAAAATCCTGGCAGATTGAGGGGCAAAATCCTGGCAGATTGGAGGGGGTAAATCCTGGCAGATTGGAGGGGGTAAATCCTGGCAGATTGGAGGGGGTAAATCCTGGCAGATTGGAGGGGGTAAATCCTGGCAGATTGGAGGGGGTAAATCCTGGCATATTGAGGGGGTAAATCCTGGCATTTTGAATGGCTAAATCACCGTGCATCCGGTGCTGTGAGGAAGAACAAAGTGCCAATCTTCTAGCACAACGTGGTCTGTGAGACCACTTTCAACATTGAGCACCTTTCCTTCTGGCTGAGTGTTTCTCTTAGTGTGTGATTGTGTGCTTTCTGAGTGTGTCTGTGAGTCAGTGTGTGCTGGCTGAGTGTATCTGTGAGTGTGTGCTGGCTGAGTGTGATTGTGTGCTGACTGAGTGTGTCTGTGAGTCAGTGTGTGCACACTGAGTGTGTCTGTGAATGACTGTGTGATATGTGTTAGTGTTCACATTTAGGACACAGCAATAACAATGTGAGTTAGTCAGCTGCACACTATTTTATCTATACCAAATGTTTATAGATGTTTGTAGAATAATTATGAGACAAATAAAATTCTAGGAGCTGTTCATTTCTAGAAGCTGGGATTTGAGTCTGATCTTGAAATATGCTATTTCTACAGTTCATTTTTATTATCACTTGCATATATTTTATTTAATAATGTGTGTCCGTGAGGGCCTCATGTTCGACTTTCGCCTAAGGCCTCACAAAGTCTAGAGCCGCCACTGCCTACCAATGCTCAGACTCCACAAGGCACGGGAGTGCAAAGTGAGCTCCAGCGCTGTAGGGAGTCCTGTATGCCATCTCATCACAAGTCGCGGCTGCTGGGCCAAGTCCTGTGAGGTTGTGGTTGTGAGGTGTGGAGTTGTTCTGGCAAGCCATGTGAGTGCTGCTATGGTAAGTAATGTGGATGCAATAATGAGGGAGAGCAGGAGAAATTGAGTAACTGGGAGCAGAGGACGGAAATAAAACAAATGCAATACTTTTATTTTTTTTTTTTTTAAATGTAAGGTCACTGATCACTATAACTAACCACTGGTGGGGGATTGGCTTACCGTGGACATGGCCTGCACAGGCTAAGCTGGCTCTTTTGGGCTGATAAATCTTGGGTAAGATCTCAAGCAAAGTAATATGTAGATCAAAATAATGACTTTTTTAAATGTGTCTGTGGTATAGCGTCTAGGGTTGCCCCCTTTTCTTCAGAAAAATTCCGGCCTTGGCACTGTCTCCATAGACTTTAACATTGGCCTGATGCCAATTTTTGTAAAATACCGGCCAGGTGGAAAACCTTTTGTCGTAATGTTGTGGCTTCACATGCAATTTAACTAACTAAATGGAATGGAATTTTTTTTTTTTTTTTTTTTTTGAGTAAACAGGTCAGTTTTTCCATCCTTCTTGACAATTGAAACAAACGTATTTTTTTTTTTTTTCAGGAAAACTCAGGGGGATACAATAAAGTTACAATATATATCCATACAAGACATATTTTTTATATACTGCAGTGCTTCACTGAAAACAATTGGAGAAATAAAAATTTCTATTAAAATTGCTGCTGGTACCTCCTACAGCTTCCAAATGATCCCTCTCTAAGACGGCCATGTTGCTACATAATTAAACCGTGTAAAAAAAAGCTTATACAGGATGCTAAATGGGACCTCTTGCAGAGGAAACCCTGCATCTTCAATTAACTCTGGAAAGAGATCGTGAATATATTATAATATTTATTTTATTTATTGCAAACAATTCAGATAGAAAATGTATTCCCATTGTGCTCCCACAATGCCCAGTGCTCGACCCCACGAGTTCCACTTCTATTTTTTTTTTTTTTTTTTTTTAACTTGTGCTTAATTGAAGGATTGTGTCAAGAGCAGATGGTTCTTAAATAGAGACTTTTTCATCAGAGTATAAATTTTATTGACCCGACTTGTAGAGCTGTGTGGTTCTATCAGGGGGCTGACATGTTGTTTGGAATGTTATGTCAGATCTGTCAAATCTTCCTTTTTATCTTGAGACAAATGATTTAACTCAAGATTCAAAAAAAACATGTCCGCCCCCTGATAGAGCTATGCAAAGCAAAGGTATTTTATTTTGTTAAAGCACTTCTATTTATATAGAAGGATATGTTTACTCGGTTAGGAAGCAAAAATATAATTGGAGGTTCAACTAAGTTTACTTACAACCTGTTTGTGGCAGTTAAATAGAAAAGCTAAAAAAAATAATTTTTATATATAATTTTTTTGGGACTATTTCAAACTGGGTTTAGATCCCATTATTAAACATTAATGTGCCTCTAAGCAGGAAACTTGTGAAGCTTCCTCCTACACCGTAACAAAACCTGTTTTTTATCCTTTCATAGCTGCATCCCTTGAACCGTTCTTCCTCTGGCAGTGCTCATAATGGGAACAGTGTTTTCTTCTCAGAGTACAATGCCCGTCGGGAGTATACAAATGCCCGCCTCTACACACCTGTCAAGACTATTGCTTAATCGCTCTCCAAAAATAATTGGAAATCCTGATCCATTAGAGAAGGGAATAAAAATGTAATCGCCGTGTCTTCATGCTGCCAGGCTGAAATTATAGAACTGGTCCATTTGTACGATGCAAGTTGACAGTTGTATATCGGCCCTTTTTGGGTACAACTCCGATCATGCTTGGTGATTTTGAAAAAAAAAAGTTTAGTCTAGTCAAAATATCTGGGGATTGGGTTTTGCAAACTGCATGCTGACAGGTCTGAGGCCTACATGCACCTCTAATTTTGTCACACTCGGCCAGCTCAAGCCTCCTATAGCCGTAATACCTACTTTTTGTGTGCTCCCTTCGGGCGCTGTAGCATTTGAAGACCGGTTCACAGTCTGGTAGAAAGTGCAAGTTAGGGAAATGCCAGCTGGTTCATCCAAAGCAAAGAGCACAAAACCGTCCAATAGTGTGTGTGTGTGTGACCGATTTTATTTAATAAACGCAGAGATACGTGGAAGAAATATACAGGAATAGACACACGCTTCATGCGTTTCGCACACAAAGCATAAATATGCACTTTCTACATGCATGTCTATATGCCATAATAGTGGGGAAACCATTGTCTTGTGGGGAGATTCTACCAAATTAAAGGACCCTAAAAGTATTTTTTTTTTTTTGTTTTTTTTTTGTCACTTTTGATAGTACACGCCAGTTTATCCTCTGACCAACAGCTGGTATGCTTCCATAGGAAGCAGGCAGCCGTCTGGTCGGCGACCGGCTCCTCTGGTAGTGCAGAGAGAGACCCTCATTTTTGCATGGGATCAGCAGGGGGGACCTTAACTAGACCTTAACGCTCTGATTGGCTTTGCACGTGCTGACGTGCACGGGGAAAAAAAGGGACTGCTCTGTCTCGCATGTGAGACACAGCAGTTAGTAAACCCGCGTGTATCTATTCAGATACATTTCAGATTTACTTACAAGTCCTGGGACATGTTTTGTTTAAACAAGTTGGAATGTCCCTTTAAAAACATAACCCCCTCCTAAAAGTGACCCTCCCCCAGTGTTTACTCTGCATGTACACTACAGGTGCAGCAGCGTTGATTTTATATAGACACTGAGGATATAAAGTTTTGTTACATTTAGTCACTTCCTGTGCTCCTCTAATTGAATACATTGTGTGGCCTTTGAGTGACCTTTATGCACAGTAGATATGCAGTCGAGGCTATTTGTATGTAGTCCAATATATGGTGGAGTATTACTGCTGTGTACTGTGTGTTTTTTATTTATTGTGATATATTTTATGCTACCTTTTTTTATACATTTGATAAGTGGCAAGTGTGATTTATATATAGACATAAAAATATCCTTAAAAAAAAAAGCCACAAAAGGGTAAAAACTTTGTTTAACTTTTTTTTTTTTTTTACGGTCTCTAATTAAAATATTTAAATTGCCACCTTAAATTGCTCTGGTTTATTTTTGTCATAATATTATTCTCTTTATATGAGCACTCCTTTAGAAAGATAAGCGTGTATAAGAGGCTTTATTTCTGCCACTTATTTTTGAAACCTTGAGCACTATTGTATACTTTTTTGGGAAAACGTGGATGTGAAACTTCAAGCAACAGCTGCTACCAACCTGCAAACTAAGCATCTTAAAGTTTTTTTTTTTTATTTTTTTTTTTTTTTTTTTATAAATAATCTGTTTAATCAGCTACTTGTTTAGGTAGATTTTTTTTTTATTTTTTTATTTTTTTTATTTTTTTTTTTATGTAAAGTCTATTCTGTCATCACTAAAAAGTACCATACAAGAGGGAAACAATTTTATATAAGAAATTTTATTTGCTTTCCTTCATTTCATTTTTTTTTTTTCTTTACAAGTAACAAATTAACTTGTTTTGTGGTTGATTTTATTTTTAACAACCATGCTATTACCTATAGCATACCTCCCAACATTTTAAAAATGTAAAACCAATCCAACAACAATGCTGTTGAACCTGACGACAATACAATATGACTCCTACCAGTTAGATTCAAGGCCACAGGAAGGGTAAAGAAGTCTTGGTGCAAGAGAACTGTCTACCAGCTTTTATCGCGTTACTCCACGCTAGTGCAAGCTTGTTTCCTAACTCTCGTGTAATCAGAGTTTGAGACTAGCTGCCGATTGGCTTACCGTATTGCCTGACTATTTGTTTTACAGAGCTGTGACTGCCGATTTGGCTTAGACTCCCTCTCAGTCGTCTCTCTCTGCCAGTGCTTCCTGTCACTGTCCCCAAATGGGAGGTATGGCCTATAGACTGGACTTTGTTATGGAAGATTTCAATGATGTTCTAGGGAACATTCACTGAATGCTTACGAGATAGTGTTGGTGCTATCCTTAACTCTGCCCCATCTGCATCCCCCATTTACCTCCTGCTAGGTCCATACCTCTAGGTCCCCCTCCCATTTTAGCCCCAGCCTTCTATCTCCTGTGGCCGCTAAAGAGAAAAAACTGACTAGGAGGACCCCGACTTCCAGCCCTATGCGGGCCTCTCCTCCTGTCCCTACTACCTACACCCAAGCCCTTGGAGTGTCTACCCCCTCCTACCACTCCCGCAAACGGATCCCGGGGCTTGATTTCAAAGCCTCCCTGACGGCAGCGATGGGCCGCGTAGCACTCCTCGTGGTCCCGTTCAGTCCCATCCACGCAGGGCATCAGGATCTAGGGCTGCAAGGGTAGTGGATGCCCTGCTCCCCGGGCCTGTTTTTAGCCACACGGTCCTGCGGCCTGCTACTGCCAGGGAGTCACGTGGATCGCCTGGCAGGCCTCCTAGCCCAAGGGCAAGTTGGTGAATGATGGAATTGATGCAGGGTAAGGGTTCACTGGTAGCAAAGAATGATATCTGATGCTGCCTTTAGGTTGTTGCCTGTCCATCTGGACTGTTTTCATCTTCTAGGTTGTCGGGGGAGGGGGGGGGGGGTATTTTTGTGTACCTGTTGTTTCCCATGGCTTGTGCTCTTATTTTGAAACCTTTAGTACATTTTGGAATGAGTGATTACATTACCTTACCATTTATTTATATAGCCTCAACATTTTACGTAGCGCTAGGTATAGAGCATAGAGGGAACTACATACTAAGTTAGACAGACTAGAAACAGACTGGTACATGAGTTAGGGAGCCCTGCTCGCAGAGCTTACAATCTAGAGGAACAGACTGATACATGAGACAGAGAGCCCTGCTCGCACGCTTACAGTCTAGAGGGAATGGGGTCCATAAGACACACAAGGGGTTTAAGAGGTCAGAGGGATTGAAGATGTAATGACAGTAGTGTGGATGGGTGGCACTAGGTGAGATAGGCCAAAGATGAATAGTGTGTGTTTGTTTCAGCTAGGTGGGTACTGCTAGAGGTAAAGTGACAGGTGTTCGAGTGGGTTGGGTAGTAAGCTTCTTTAAAGAGGTTGGTTTTAAGGGACTTTTTAAAATTTGAAAAGGAGGGAGAGAGCTGGATGCTCTGCGGAAGGGAGTTCCAGAGAGAGGGGGCAGCTCGGGCAAAATCTTGGATTCACGAGTGAGAAGTGATGAGGTTGAAGGAGAGTTTCAGTCCCATTGAGGAGCGCAAAGGTCGTGCAGGGAAGTATCTATTAACAAGGGAGGCAATGTACGGAGGGGCGGAGGAGTGGAGGGCTTTTTAGGTTAAAGACAGAATTTTACATTTTATCCTTGAGCAGATGGGGAGCCAGTGGAGGGCATTGCAGAGAGGAGCCGCCGAATCAGACCGACGAGCAAGAAAGATGAGTCGGGCAGCTGTGTTTTGTATAGATTGCAGGGGAGACAAACGAGCCAGAGGTAGTCCAGTCAGGAGGCCATTACAGTAGTCAAGGTGAGAGATTACAAGCGATTGCACTAGAATTTTTGCGTCTCTTCGCTGAGGAACGGGCGAATTTGTGCGATGTTCCTTAAGTGCAGTTGACAGGATTTGGCTAAAGACAATGTGGGGAACGAAGGAGAGAGCAGAGTCAAAAGTGACCCCAAGACATCGAACACGGTCACCCGTTACAATTGTAGCATTTTCAACGGTGACTGTGAACCCAGGTGTAGGGATAGAGTTTGAGGGAAGATGATCGGTTCTGTTTTGGAAAGGTTAAGTTTCAGGTAGCGATCAGACATCCAAGCAGAGATGGCCAACAGACACTCCTCTTCCTGTGACACTAGAGAGGGGTGGTCAACAGTGTCAAAGGCAGCAGAGAGATCTCAGAGGATCATCACTGAGAAGTGACCTTTAGATTTGGCAGAATGGAGGTCATTAGATACTCTAGTGAGGCTGTTTCAGTAGAGTGTAAAGGTCTAAAGCCAGATTGAAAAGGGTCAAGCAGGTCATTGGCACTCAGAAAGTCTGTTAGTCGCGAGTGCACCGTTCTCTCCAGCAACTTGGACACAAAGGGGAGAAGGGATATAGGACGGTAGTTGGATGGGAGAGTGGGGTCGAGGGAAGAATTTTTTTTTTTTTTCTCAATACAGGTACGATTTGGGCTTTTTTGAAACTTGACGGCACTATTCCAGAGGACAGAGAGGTTGATGAGATAGGTTAGAGTAAGACAGAGTAGAGGGGAAAGAGGATACAAGGTGAGATGGGATGGGATCTAGCGCACAAGTAGTAGATCTCGAGCAGGAGAGCAGATCATCTACCTCTTTCTAAGCAACAGGGGAGAAGATATTCAAAGTGGGTTTGGGCGATGAGAGCGAGGCAGGAGGTAGTTGGGGCAAGTCTGGGAGGTTTTGGGCTCTGCGTCTGTGATCCATTATTTGGATGATTTTCTGTGCATTGGTCCGCCAGGCTCCTCCCTATGTCTTGCCTTGCTATGTTATGGAACAATTTGGGGTTCCTCTGTCCCCTGAAAAGATGGAGAGGCCCAGCTACTTCCAGCATGTTTCTGGGTATTGAACTGGATTCTTTCCTCATGGAGTGCCGCCTTCCTTTAGACAAAGTGTCGGAACTTCGTTTCTTAGTCTCGCCCATGTGTGCCCTTCGCAAGATTCGGCCAAATTCAGTCACTGTTGGGCAAACTGAACTTTGCCTGCAGAATCCTTTCCCATGGGCATAATTTTCATCAAATACATGGGACCACAAATAGGCCCAGGTGTCTGGCCCTGTTTGTAGTCAATTGAGTATATTTCGAAGCAACCCTTTTAAGAAGTTTAGAGAATCCTGGAATTTGTCATTCAAAATGACTCCAGGCCACAGTTGGACACTTATATATTTTGAGGGGGATGAGTCTGTGAAAGGTGAATGTGCTTCTTCGTGTTTTAAAATAGTATATTTGCAAAATGTTGTGTGTTTCCTCTTTGTTTATTGTTCCTAGTTATGATGATGTAATGGAAACAATGTCTCGTTGATGAGGGAGTTACAGAGATGAATGCTTTCATTATTTGCTTGGCAGAGATGGCGTTGGAGTGGGGTGGGGCAGGGCAGCTATAGGATTGGGCAGGAGGAAGTATAGACCGTGTAGGGTAGCTGTTTTGATTGGGTTAAGAGCAAGTGTCATGTCTTCTCAGTCTCTGAGCAAAGAATGGGCCATTGGAAACCTGGAAAAAGCAGCCTTCCTTAATGCAAATATGATCAGAGACCTTTCAGCAAAAGGTAAGTACCGTATTTATCGGCGTATAACACGCGCCGGCGTATAACACGCACCTCATTTTAAGAAGGAAATTTCAGGAAAAAAAAATTAAATTTCAAATAAAGAACTTTGAAGCCCAATATGCCATTTTAATATGCCAGGATATTGCCCCCAATATGCCAGGATATTGCCCCTTAGTATGCCATTTAATATGCCAGGATATTGCCCCTTAGTATGCCATTTAATATGCCAGGATATTGCCCCTTAGTATGCTCGTTATGCCACCCTCCTCCCCCCCCTTCCCCAGACCCCAGTACTTACCTTGTTCCTGCTCTGTCCCCCGGTGCTCTGAAGGTGCGTGGCTGTGAGGGAAGCGTTGTGAGCTTCCCTCCAGGCCGCGCGGAACAATTAAGTTTGTTTAAAAAAAAAAACACACTTTGTTGACCGCGCGGCTGGAGGGGAGCGCACAACGCTTCCCTCACAGCCACGCACCTTCAGAGCACCGGGGGACAGAGCAGGAACGAGGTAAGTTTTTTTTTTTTTTTTTTAGATATTTATTTTTTTTGCCACCGAACGGCGTATAACACGCACACATCATTTTTCCCCCTATTTTCAGGGAGAAAAAGTGTGTGTTATAGTCCGATAAATACGGTAATATATCAACATGTGAGCAAAATGGGGATGATTTAGTGCAGCCAGTTCTGCTTTTGGGTTATTGCGTTCCTTTCTTTCTGTATACATATTTGCAAATGATGGTGGTGTTGTAACACCCCCAGATTTAATACACTTTTGATGCTCCAGAGAGACCCTCACAAACCAAAGGGGCTACATGGTAAAGAAAGAACTGAAATGTTTAACTCCGTTGATTTACGGGTATCTAACACTTATCGATAATGAAGTGGCAAAAAATTTAGAAGAGCAAGCCTCTGATGTTCTAAAGTCTTTTTTTAATTTAGTCACTTCCCGTGCTCCTCGAATTGAATACATTGTGTGGACTCTGAGTGACCTTGCTCTTGTACACAATAGGATCTCTTAACAGTGCCACACATTGTCTGATGACATCAGGATATTCCATTTAGTGGAATGAAACTTCACAATTTCATCTAGCGTTAAGTATTTAACATTTTAAGTAATGCAAAATGGAAAAACCTGCATTTTAAAGTACTTTGAAAGCACATTAATCTGCATTAACATTTGGAAGATACATTTTGGTTACCAGACAGTCCCTTTTTAAAGTTGCCTAAAAATGCCACACCTCCAGCCACTCCCCCAAAAAACAAGTGTCCCTCTTTGGCCATTTGGAATGTTGAGATCTATGCATTCTGCTATTAATCTTGGGAGAGCCAGATAGTTTTCTTGTGTAAATGGCAAAAATCTAAATTTCATTGAAGCTTCCAAATAATATGTAGGATATGCTGTTACCAAGGCAACGGTATTCATACATGTGTACAAATGAGAAGGTGGTCTATAGTGCTTTGTGTGGATCAGGGTTATACAGCAGACTCCTGCTATTTCACTGGAAGCGTTAGAATTAGTGGTACTGTTGGGAGAAAAAATTATATAGAATATAGAATATAATTTTATATTAAATTGCAGGAAATTTAAATATTTAGACCAAAGTAGCGGAGTTGGAAAAATTCTCCAAATGCCGCTGAATGGGAGAATTTTTCCAACTCTGCTACTTTGGCCTTAACTGACTAATGTAAAGACTAATGTTCCTTCAAGCAAGGGTTAAAACAAGGTTTAGTTGTCTTTTAGAAGCCGTGAAACTTTGCTTGTGGTGCCCCCCTCCCCATGCATTTTAGACTAGTATGAGTATAAACCGGCATGCACTTTTAATGGTGCATGTCGGTTTATCCTCTGACCGGCAGCTGCCCTGCTTCCCTGAGAACCTGGCGCCTTCTGTTGATCCTGTGCACAAATTAGGTTCTCTTTCTGTATAGTGAATAGGGTTGCCACCTGGCCGGTATTTTACCGGCAGGCCGGTAAATAATTGGCTTCAGGCCAATGTTAAGTCTATGGAGACAGTACCAAGGCCGGTATTTTTCTGAAGAAATTTTTTTATTTTTATTTTCCCTTTAGTTGCTGTTTGTAAGGTAGTGAGGGATAAAGGGTGTGTGTTTTTTTTTTTTCCCTTTTTTATTGAACCTTGTACAGAAAGCTTAATCTTCTTGGTGAGAACCTGCCCTGTTCAGCATGGGTTGCCTTTAAGTTCTGTTTAGACGCACGGCCTTGGGTTTAACACTGAATCAGAAAATAAAAATAAACAGTAAGTGTATTGCGCAGTATTGTTTAATTGGATGCAATGTGCGCCATATGCTTACATCTGAAAGCTGATGCAGCAAATTCGATGCATCTCGTGCTACACATCCGAGCCTGTCTGACGAGCGTAAAATGAATGAGCCTACGTAGATCACAATATGTTAACTCCTTAATGACACACTGACACCATGGAATGTCCTGTATTAACCCCTTCGAGACCGATGACGGTCCTGGACTGTCATGGGGAAAAACTCCCTTAGTGACCGATGACGGTCCAGGACCGTCATGCAGGTCTGATCGCGGTATGCACGCTGGCATACCGCGATCGCGCTACCAACGGCATGGCTAAGTGTCTCGGTACCGAGACACTTCAGCCATGCTGGTTGAGGACCCCCCCTGAAACATCCGGGCACTGTGACAGCCAATCACAGTGCCCGGATGTTAATAGCTGTCAAAGCAGGTGCCTGCTTTGACAGCTATAGTCTCTCCCTGCTCCACGGTGATCGTGGGGCAGAGAGAGACTAAATATAATGTGTGAAGTCTCCCCCTGGTCCCCCCCCAGTAACAACCAGCCCCCAAAAGGATTTTTTTAATAAAAAAAGCTTTTTTTTTTTTTTTCCTATTGTGCTTATCCTAACTCTTGGGTTAGAGTTAATCAAAACCCTAATCCTAGAGTTAGAATTGGGGTTTGTACTAACCCTAACCAAAGGGTTAAGGTTAGAGTTAAATAAAAATAAAAAAAATAAAAAAATAAATTAAAAAATTAAAAATAATAATAATAATAAATTGGATACAAATAGGAAGTTATTCCGTAGATGACCAATGACATGTTATGTCTGTCTGTGGTCCTCTAGGGATATTTTATTTAAAAAAAAAAAAATACTGCTAGTGGGGCCAGTGCTTTGCATTGGCCCCCAGCAGTAGATAGGGGCCCGCAGCAGCTAGATATTTGATCCATGCAGCCGCAGGATAGCAAGGATAGCAAAAATCGGTGATTCCTACTATAGACTACATTTCCTATTCTGCTACGGTAGCTTTTGGCTGGCTGAGCATGATAGGAAATGTAGTCACAAGTATTACATAATAATAAATACACGTTTTAAAGCTGCAATAACCATATCCTAAATTTTTCCCTGTACTTGCCACATAAACCTAGCAGACCTATACATGTGGGGTACCGCTATACTCAGGGGAAGTTGCTGAACATATATTGGGGTTTTGTTTGGCAATAAAATAGAACAGTCCCTTTAAATTCATACCTAAGTTTCAAAGTGTGTGGAAATAAAACACACACAAAATTACTACGCCAAAACTTGTCAAAGATTGGTGGTAAAATGACAGAGTGAAAAGTGTCAAATTACCCCAAGTTGAATGCCCTGGGATGTCTACTTTATAAAAAATGTGTACATGTGGAGGGTTATTCAGTGATTCATATCAGATATCGGTGTTACAGTGTCACTAACGCTAATTTAAAAAAAAATTGGTTTTGAAACAGCTAAATGCTACTTGTATTTATTAACCTAAAACATGCAAAAAAACATATAAACATTGGGTATTTCTGAACTCAGGACCTATAGTCGAATCTATTTAGCACATTTTTTCATTAGCTTTTGAAGCTTAGTAAAAGAATTTACAAAGAAGTCAGGAAAAGTGTTTTTTGTTGTTTTTTTTTTAAATTTTAACCATATTTTACTATATTTTTTACACAATACAATAAATGACATGAACAAAATAATGTCATGCAAAGAAAGCCCTTCTTGTCCTGAAAAAAAACAATATATAATATGTGTGGGTATAGCAACTGACAAAGAAGAAAATTAAAGCTAAACACAAACACCTCTGAAGTGTTAAAACCTCGGTCACTAACGCACAACATTCCAAAAACAGTCTGGTCATGAAGGGGTTAAAACGAGCGGTAAACAAGGTGCAATGTTGCCAGAATGCCTGTTTCAAAGCATTCTAGTGACTCCAAAATCTGATGTTTTTTAAATGCCCTGTGATCGCTCCACGGAGTGAAAGTGGGTGCCATGTTGGATTGGGGGGGGGGGGGGGTCTTAAAATATTTTTATGTTCTTAAGCTATTGATATGATTTAGTAGCTTAATTTGGTTCCCAGAATGCTGATGTCCACCGTGCAATTCATATGCACCACCCAACAAAGATGCCCATATTTGATTGGACCAGACCCCTTAAAAAAAAAAAAAGTGACTCTCTCTAAGCAAAAATTGAGACTGTTGGCAGCTATGTTGACCTTGACCTTTCTGAAGGTCCCCCTTTTAAACTGTATACGTTCCCGCCTCATAGAGGCACTAAGAATAAAACAAAAATTGCAATTTTCACGAAGGCATAGAAAAAAAGACACATTTAACTTCTGTTCAAGCACAATTATTTCATTAATTAAAATGCAAGTCTTAAGTGTAAAGATGTTTTAAAGATGAGCAGAAAATGTTCCCCGGAGTAAGAGATCTGTAGATACCACTGGGGTAAAGGTTTGTTTATTTATTTTCACCACCTTGTGCATCTTTCAACTTACTTTACTGGAAATTCACACTCTCCAAGAAGCACGACCTTTCCTAACCGAAGTAATTCATGCAAAATATGTTTTTTTTTTTTTTTTTTTTCCAAAATCTGTAAGCAGTTAGTCTATTTTTATGTCATGAACTAAAATTAATACTAAATGTCTTGGCCTTTTTTTTTTTTTTCTATTTCTTTCTTTCTAGAGACAAAGCTCTGGTGCAACAAGTGGCAAAGACCAGAAATCTGGAAGCAATGGTAAGAGGTCTTAAGTTTTTTTTACATTTCTGCCGCTCCCAAATGTTGTGTTTGGTGAATCTTTAATAGCTGTTCCCTTGAATGGTTGGTTTATAAAGGGGGCTGTAACTATCCTTCTATTGTGTTTTTTTTTTTTTTTTTTTTTTAAGTGGGAACAATGGGGGGATTTTGTTTTGTTTTATTTTTATTTGACAGACTCCTTCTTTTGCGTAACTTACACTCTTTGAACCGTGCTGCTATCATTCAGCATTCAAAAGATATAATGGTTTAATCCAGGGGTCCCCAAACTTTTTAAACAGGACTATAGTAAAAACAAAAACTATGAACAAATTCCTATGCACACTGCATATATCTTATTTTGCAGTGAAGGAACAAATCGGGAACAAATACAATATTTAAAATGAAGTAAAATTAAATCAACAAACTTACCAGTATTTCAATGGGAATAGTGTGCCAGTCAGATGCCCAGGGATATTGTGCCAGTCAGATGCCCAGGAATTTTATGCCAGTCAGATGCCCAGGAATATTGTGCCAGTCAGATGCTCGTTATACCTCCCTCCTCCCCCGCTTCCTCCAGCTGCTGTGTCCCCGGCCGGACGTCTCGCGCAGTGTTCCCTCACAGTTACCGGATCCGGATGTGACGGAACGTCACATCCGGTCGCGGTGATTTTTTTTTTTTTTTTAGTTTTCCTGCAGCCGCATCCTTTGCGACTGCAAGAAAAAAAAAAAAAAAAAGGTAAACAGCGGGGGTGCCGGATTAATGTGCTCCGCGGGCCGTAGTTTGAGGACCCCTGGTTTAATCAGTTAGTATACCTAAAGTGTTCCACATCGCCGTGTCCTAAAGTCTTTGCTTCTGTGAACTAGTTCCAAGATGGGGTGGGGAGAACTTAAAATATTTATTTACTAGAACAAATATCAGTCTTTATAGCAGGGGTACAACAGGGTAAACTGCGATTGGTCCCTGACTTGAGCACTCGGTTGCTCTACATTTATTGAAAGAAAGAGGATCCATTCTTAATCTTAATTGGTTTAGAGAAACTACAACCTGTTGCATAGTGAGCTAACAATACTTTTCTTGAATGCAAATTTGGCCAGGAACATGCTTATCTGGGATTCTATGACTCTCCGACAACAGCTGACCGATTTCCCATCTCTTAGCAGCATTGCAGTGGCGTACAGATGCCATTTACATAGAAATAGTTTATTAGAATGCAAGTGTGTTTATTTATTTATATCCTTATGGCATGGTTATTACTTTTATGTAAATTGATTTCCCATGGCTACAGAATACATACAGTGTTATCACTGTACCTTGGTGCTGAATTCCATTTTGTCGCTTATATTCAATGCACAGATTGTACAGTGTGCAGCAGACTTCAGATTCCACGGTGTCTGTCCCATTCAGTGGATGGTGTATACATTCAGTACGGTGACTCACTGGTTCGTTTCCTGCCCTTGGAATGTGAACAATGTCCGTAACATTCTATTATTTTGCCTGTGAAAGGGGCATGTTCCCATACACCCATCTACAATGTGTTGGGGGCGTGTTCTGTTTAAGGTTCAAGGTAACGTCTCCCCACCCCTCCTCCCTGCCTGCTCTTGTGTACACTGTACATGTTATCAGAGTTATATATAGGATGAGGATAGTAGCAGAAACCTGCAGGTTATTTGGGGTCTTCCGGCCACTGAAGGCCATCCTTCTGCTCTGTGGAAATGGGTACTAAAAGTTCAAAATACCTTTTGGGGTTATTGCAGTAAATAATGTAAAACAAAAAACAATTATTGGGGAAAATTTGTTGCAAAGAAAGGATCTTATTATGCGATGGCATACTAGAATGTTCATTCGCTGCCGGAAGCGTTGGATGTTTACAATTCCTAGGTCTGTGCGCGGTAAAGATCTTGAAGGCTTTAGACTCCACCAAGCACCTTCTAATGGATAGGTATTTGGGTATGGCGTGCTCCTGTGTAGCACTGACTCACCAAGGCGCGGTCTGTCTGGATTTTCAATAAAACCACAGTTGACCCCGGAATCTAGCTGAACCCTACAGCGAAAATGTGTAACAAGGCCAAACTCTTCCTTTTTCGGGGAAGGACCTGACAAAGAAGCGTGCAAATTTTGAAACCATTTTGCCTAATGGGTTCCGTGGGTAATAGAAGTAACACGGCAAGTAGATGTGATTTTGAAGTTAGCGGGCTGAAGAATCTAGCACTGTGTAATATATTTCTGTAGTGCTAGATGAGATGAGTGTCTACATTTGGCTTCCAGGTCAATTTGCATGGAAACCTACTAAATGCAAAAACACTGGCTAAACATACTGCCACATGTGAAGATATTTATTATTATTATTTTTATTTATTTATTTTTAAGCCTGAGCTTCACTGTAAATTGGAGAAAGGGGTTGACTTGTCCACTGCACCGATATGCATCTACCGTGAAAAAGTGTTGGACTTTCTGCGGTCACTATCAAGTGCTTGGTCTGTAATTGTCACCCTTTGATAGAGTACAGGTTAAGACTTATTTTTTTTTTTGCTTTTTCTGACTCATATTAAACCTTAATCCTGATGAGGGAACCAAACAACTAAGAACCCACATGAATTAACTAGATGCTCTATGATCTGTGGTGTCTAGATGACGCCACAGACTTGTGAAATTATTCACCCACCTTGCACACAGAATCCCAGAAATTATTACCGTATTTGCTCGATTATAAGACGAGGTTTTTTTCAGAAAAAAAGTCTGAACTACCCCTCGTCTTATAATCGATGTCTTCTTATTACGATCTCACCTCAAATTGAGGTCAGATTATAAGACATGGATCCAGGTCCCCAGCAGAGCTGCAGGGGACCTGGATCCCCCTCTCTAGAAGCAGGGGATGTCTGCACAACGAGCGCCGAATTCCCATGCTTCCACCCGGCACGACCGCCGGGGCTTCTGTGAAGAAGCCGGGTACTTCCGCTTTCGTCACAGAAGTCCCGACGAGCGTGCCGGGCGGCAGCAGGGGAGGTCTGCGCTCGTCGCACAGACTTCCTCTGCTGCCCCACTAGCCACCAGGGAAAAGCGGGCAGCCGGGGGTTGTCTGCACGATACGTGCAGACATCCTCCATGCTGCCCGACACGGCAGACTATTATGACGGACAGCTGTCCGTCATAATAGACTGCCGTGTCGGGCAGCATGGAGGATGTCTGCAAGTATCGTGCAGACATCCCCCGGCTGCCCCCACTAGCCACCAGGGATCAAGGTAAGGGGAAGGGAGGGAGGGGGGCAGAGAGACAGGGGGAGGGGGACAGAGACAGGGGGGACAGAGACGGGGAGGAGGGCGGGGGGCAGAGACAGAGTCAAGGGGAGGGAGGGGGTTAAGAGACAGACAAGGGGTTAAGAGACAGACAAGGGGTTAAGAGACAGACAAGGGGAGGGGGGAGAGAGAAAAATGGGGGCAAGGGAAAGAGAAAGGCAGCATTGGCACATAAAAAGAAATAAAAACTAGAAATACATTTTTTGATATCATAATTTTTTTATTAAAAAGCACTTTACATGTGAATATATACAAGTTGAACTTTTTTCCTATAGGGTAGTCTTATATTCAGGCTTTTAGTTTTTTTCCTAATGGAATATCCAAAGTTTGGGGGGTCGTCTTATAATCAGGGTCGTCTTATAATGGAGCAAATACGGTATTTTTTTTTTTTCTCAAAGCTATTTTGGCATTTTTGCCAACAAAACTCTCAATCATGGAAGCCATTGAAGGTCGTATAATAGGGTGGAACTTTAAACCATCCATCATTATTAAACGAGATCCGTTGCCTGGCTTTGGATCAACCCTGGTACATATAAGCTGGAGTTTTCTGAAATCCCAGAAAGAATCAAAAATTTTTTGTTTTTGTTTTTGCAGGACTATGCAAGTTCTGTCTGTATATTTGTGGAGTCAATCACTGGGTAATTCTGGATATTTTTGGTGTTGACGCAAGCTAGCTGTGTGTGCAGAGAAAATAAAAGAATCTCTGTTTTTTTTGTGGGGGTTTTTTTTCCAGTATGTTTGGCAAGGTTACTTTTTATCGTAGAATGCTGTAGCAAAGTCTTTATAATTGGACGTGCTTTCAAGACCCCAGAAGTCTTTCTTTGACATGAGATTACTCCAGAAATAATTATAACCTTTATGGTGACTGAGAAGTGTGGGTGAAATCAAAGTCCTTTGGTAAGGTGAAACCATGGATGTAGGACTCCATTGATGTATATCCTTCTGTACCGTCCAGTACTCTTAGGGCAAATCTGTACTAAGGCAAACTTTGTTACCAGTGGAGAATTGATACTTTGCGTTCCAAGGTGGTGCTCTCCTCTTTTTGAATTCTGAAGAGATTTGCATGTTCAACACCCCTCTTCGGTATAGTGAAAGCTGACCTTTCTCGGTAAATGGTACAACTCTAATCTGACTCTAATATTTTGAATCATTGGCTACAATTCCAGTTCAGTTCTTTGTTGTAGTAGTGAATTTATATCCCAGAGGTCCCTAGGTACATCTCTAATAGGTTTTCCTTATCTTCACATATGTTAATTTAATTGTATCTATTTTCTTAAGTGAAGTTTACTTTATACTTCAAAGAAAGCAAAACCTTAGCAAATTAAGATGTTCTACTGATCTCAAATACAGAATTCTTCACTTCCAAAATAAATATCCTGCTCTGAATTCCATAGTTGCCAACAGTCTTGGATTTGAAGGGACGATCCGGTTTATTTGGGGTCATTACTGCCACCCATGCACCACAAATACGTGGTATTTTGTTAAAGCTATGCATGTCAAAGAGACCTATTCAGAAAATGCAAGACCTGCCCTCCAGGTTCTTGGTACCGGTATTAGTAGGCTGGAGGCTAGTGTTGTGCGAACCCAAACCGCACTGTTCGGGTTCGTACCGAACTTTACGGTTTTTGGACCCCAGACCCGAACACAGACATTTCACTGTATGTTCGTGTTGGAGTTTGGGGTTCGGCGATTACATTGTTTGTAATGCTATTGGCTTTCTAGAAACCGAAATAGTCCTCATTCATAAGAAATTCTTATGAATGGGGACTCTATTTTGGTTTATAGAAAGCCAATAGTATTGCATGTATTCCATAAGCCGATAGTCTATAAACCGAACGACATTCAGTTTATAGACTTTTTTTAATTCCTTTTGCATCCCTCTGGCCCTTTCCAGGACTTTTTTTAGAGGCATTTTAGTGGCCAAAAGTTCAGGTCCCCATTGACTTCAATGGGGTTCCGGGTCAAGTTCGACCCCGAACCCCGAATTTTTTCCGAAGTTCGGCCGAACCTGAACATCCAGGTGTCCGCTCAACTCTACTGGAGTTATACCTCATGCAACATTTTGTGGGATCATGGAGCCCTGACAACTTTTTGGCTAATCTCCCACCATGTTCCAGGATCTTGGCATGTTTTGAAGTCATGGGGGGGGGGGGGTTGAGATTTACAAAAACTAAAGTTAGAATGCATGCATAGGGTTACACCGCTAACGATAGTCCGTGGAATTTAATGGCATTATCAAATCCAAATCTACACAAACCAAACAAGCCAGAAGGACTGCATTTCCTACACTAATCACTTATACACAGTACTACTGCCACCAAGGGATTCTGGGTAGGCAAATACAAATCCAGTTAACAATGTCAACACACATCTAGGATATCTTGTTGCCACCGCAATGTCTACTTTTAGATGAGGGGATTTATTCAAACAGCATGGATACATTTTTATTCATTCTCACTTTTTTTTTTTTTTTGCCTTTTTGTTTCAATTCCATTTTATTCTGTAGAAATCCCCCATGTAACAACAACAAAACTTTTCAAATTTAATTTGCTGAGAGTTGAAAGCTTTTAAAATATTTCTTAATCGAACCCAGCATGAGTTAGAGAGATTAATGTACAATACTTTACACTGTAAAATATAATTTATTCATCCGGATTATTGTTCTACAAAACTGACAAACTAAACTCTAACAATATTCAATCCTTGGCAGGCGTAGGTTTATTATTTGGCAATAAAACTGCCAGCGTTATGTTCAAACAATGACTTATTGCAAAACAGAAATAGACCAAGGGTAACATTATGCAGTATTTTAGCTCTGGAGTGAGGTGATCTCCATATGTGTGCATTTATGTAACATAAGCTAAAATTAGTATTTTACTTATAGTAGCCATAGATTTCGCAAAGCAAGCGTGTTTACATTATATAGGCAAGAGCCCATGTTGTCAGATTTATACATAGATTCCCCCCCCCCCCCCCCCCAACATGTTCTGATAGGAACAGACAAATGGTCCATTGGATTTTAATATTTTATAATATTATTTTTGCGTGAGAACTGCTAGCCCAAGCCAACATAATATGTACCTGCCTAAAACATATCATTTTTATTTTCTTTAAATTATTAATATAGTGTATGGAACATTTTAGCTTGCTTTAGGTAAATTGCCAACTATTATTTGTAAAAAAAAAAAAAAAAAATGTGTTAATAGTATCATTATGTAAATTGATACATCTCTCTTGATTTAGTTCCTGTCTGCTTGCCTGGTTCGGGTGTCTCGTTAAGGGACACTCGACAAAATAACCATAATTTCACTTTTAAATTCATTTCACAAAATCTAATGCTTCATCAAGATAGGCTTGTAAAGTCATAGGCTGTAACAGATCAAAAACAAATTATCGCTACAATCTGAAAATGTAATTTTGTTTGGTGCAATAAAATGAATACACAATCTGTTTTGCAGAGTTTAATAGCAAGGAACAAATCAATGAATTATGCCAAACTGGTAGAATTGTTGTGTTTTTTTGTTTTTTTTTTAAATAGTCTTTATCGTAATTAACTGGAATTCTGGTCTAAAATATATATATATATTTTTTTTTTTTTTTTTTACCCTTTTATGATTTTCCGGAAAGGGAAAAATGGCTCCTTCTGGTACATTATTATGACAGGATAAATCTAATAAATCAACCATTTTATAATTTCCCTCGTCTGCAAGAGCATTTTTCTTTACAACTCATAAAGGATAAGCTACCTGGGTTTTTGTGTGTGGTGCATTCTTTGTCAGCAAAGCTCATTTTTGAAACTTGAGAAACACAAATTATACTGTTATACCTTTTTTTTTTTTTTTTTTTTTTTTTTTTTTTATACTTTTTTTTTTTTCTTCTTTTTAGAATTAAAGGTCAAATGGAAAACAATATTTTAGTTGTCAAATAAAAAAAAATTGCCCCTTTTGTAACAATTTGCAGATCAATTGGAGTACCTCTGCATAGCCAGAAATATTATTTTACTTATATAAACTCCTGTAGGGCTCGATCTTATCACAGACAAAACTGTTCTATAAATATTAAGGGTTATTTTGATTTTAAATATTTTACGTATTTAACATGTCTGTATGGACATGTTTTGTGGTACTGATTTATTTTTAGCATTGAAATTTTTATTTTTAGCATTACATTATGTGGGCACGTAATCATTTGGCCCATCTAGTTTGCCAAATTTCCTGAATAATTCCAATAGTCTCTTCCTGGTATTACTTTTAAACCTTTGCCCCTCTAATTTAAGTGTGTGTGTGTGTGTGTGTTTGTGTATGCATTCATGGTTGAAGGATGCCGCCTAGAACGCGCCAGTGACCAAGTTGTCCTAGGACTGGGCAGGTACAGGTAAACCCAGTAGTGTGGAGCCTTATTTGCTCCCAGGGAGCCTTTCATGAGATTTTGCTAAACCTTTGATTTAAAATGAATCTCATCGTGAACACCCTTGTATCCCATTTGTGATTCTCTGGATTCCAAGCTCTGCTCTATAGCGGGTTTAACTGTACATTACCACTGAATTTTAGCTTACTTTCTCGGATGTCTGCAGAGCTGTGCCTATTCCTTTTACAGACACTTGACATAAATATCCTCAGTAGAAGGACAACCGTGTCTCCGTGGGCGGGTCCGTAAAGGTCCATAAGAACCTAATTAAAAAAATGTCTGTCACAAAGTCCAGTAAGTTTCTGTGCTTGTTGTTCACACCTCCTGAACATTACTTTTTATTCTACTTTTTGACCCAATATTTTTTGTTTTTAAATTAAAAAAAAAAAAAAAATGAAACCTGTATTTTTACTTTGGATTTGAACAATGTTTTGTTAAATCCATTCAAAAAGCCGTCTTATGATTTGGTACCCATGCCAATTGCCACAACGGCAATGATGTGGGATGCCATTTAATTACACTCCAGGCGCAATCCTGATTTTTCATTGTGAAGATGCCAGACATCCCTGCCTTGCGCCCTTTCATTATGGCTTTGGGTAAATACCTTTTATTGTCTACGTGATCCAGGTTCCCTTTTTTATAAATGTAAATTTGTAAAATGACTGAGTGGCAAACAGGAAGGGGTCTGTAATTTGGGGAATGCACTGATTTAAAAATAAAATACCTGGTTAAAGCAGCGCTAAACTTCTTTATTTTTTTTATTACCATTTGTGCTTCTAATATGTTTTTTTTTTTTTTGGGGGGGGGGGGGTTTGCCATAGTTATCCTTTTATGAAGCAGAATTGGATCACGTGTCTTAAGCGAACACTGCACTGTTTGTTTTCTTGACATTGACGGCCATTTTAGTTCTTTAGAGTGTGTGTGTGTGTGTGTGTGTGTTATACAAAATGTTGTTGTAATATTCATTTGTAATCTTTTATGAGCCATTACTATCGTAACACCAAATTGGATCCTTGTCTCATTTATCATGAGATCACCTGAAACCTTGATATATTTTTGTTTTGGTCCCTTGTCACTGCCTTTTTTGTAGGGGAGAGATCAATCTTTCATTCTCTCCCCCCCCCCCCCACAGTTTACTTTTTATATGATGGCATCCATCATCTCTGTATGAGAGAAGATTGATCGCCAGACTGCTAGAAAATGTATTTACTCATTCTTTGGTTTTATTTTGTACTTTTTTTTTTTTTTTTCCCCCACGTTTCCTGAAGCCTATCTATAACTGTAGTATTAGCCTTTCAATACTGTGAATGAGTTTAAGTATAATGCTATATGTAAGTATATGGGAAAAATGGGCAGACTAGATGGGTCAAATGTGTCGGCAGATAAGAACCATCCGATGTTTCTTCTTTATTGTATTTATTGTGGATGGAATTTTTTAACCTCTTAAGGACTGAGGCTGTTTTTAGACTTTTGCAGTTTGTGTTTTAGCTGTAACTTTATTTTTTCTGATTTTATCACCATAAGTATGGCTTTCTTAAGACACCATTATTTTAATCACATGTTATAATTCACTAAAAAAACAAATCCTAAAATCTGATGGGGGAAAAAAATTAAAATTTTGACCTGAAATCGTTACACCTGGCAAAGACCCCGTCTGGTTTCTAATATTTGTCATGGTTTTAGAAATATATGCCAGGTTTTACATGTTTTCAGGGTTTTTGTTTTTTTCCCCCCTACCATGACTTTTTGGTCCAAACCCTGATCAACTTAACGCTAATCCTAAACTTAACCCTGACTCTAGATTTCTACCCCAACACTAGTTGTTGTGTTTCTTTTTTTGTAATATTGCAGACTGTCACTATGGGCAACTACAACAGAGCAATGGAAGTGGAGATCTGCTTCTTCCAAAGCTCTTGCCCACAACAGGGCGGCACCATTTCTAGAATCGCGCAGTTCTTCTTGTGGAGCACATACTTTGGCTCCCGGGAGTGATCATATGTGCGCCGGAGTGCGAATTACAGTGTTGTCTGATGCGTCCTCATTGAGGTATCACGGCAACACAGTCTGATCGCCTCGGGCTGCCTTAAATGCGCATGACGTATGTGTGTGCCAGGTCGTCATTTAGGGCAGTGTTTCCCAACCCAGTCCTCAAGGCACACCTACCAGTCCAGGATTTAGAGATTACCTGGGTGTGTCTAAGGTGTTTTTACAAAGAAGAAAAAAAAACACCTTAGACACAAATGGGTAATCCCTAAATCCTGGACTAGTAGGTGTGCCTTGAGGACTGAGTTGGGAAACACTGATTTAGGGGTTAAGCGAAAAATAAGCACACCAAGAAGCATTGGTGAACGTTTGAAATGTAGCGGCAAGCTGCTGATTGGTCACTTTGTTGGCACAGGGCTATACCCTTTTCCCTACTCTTATAGTGGGAGTTGTACTCCAGTGTTGGAAGGCTCCAGAGTTCTTGTTGCCTTTCAGTGTGTAATGCTAGTTTCCAAGGGCAGCCCAGAATCCTCCTGAGCTTGCTGGTTGCACTGTTGTATTGCTTGCCTGCAGCAGTTTTGGAATCCGAGATAATGAATCCCAAGTTGTTTTTCCTTTTTATAGCAGTGGAAATTATAGCACCATTAATCGTACTTTTTGGAACTGTACAATCCTATTCAGAGAATAACCTATGTGTTTTCGTCTTCAAGTCATCCTTCATCTCACAAAAGCAAGGCAAATTGGTGCAGCATCATTATCGACTTGTAATTTGGTACCAAGCAATGGCCAATCCTACATCATGCACCATGTTTCTATGATGGGGTTATAACGGAGTAATTGTGCATGCATGCATTCAAGCACTAGACCAGTGATGGATGACCTTGGCAGTGCCGGTGTTGGAGAACTATATATACCACAATTCTGCCAGTGCTAAGAATAAAGTTACAAGGTTAGCCATCCTGTTCCAGACCATATATAATATCTGGTTCTGTTTCAAAAATTATATATATATATATATAAATTGTAATTTATTTTTTTTTTTTGTTTATTTATAAAAAATCTTTTACACTCTGGGGGCTCTTCACTAAAAGGTGATAACCATTTTTCCCCCCCCCAGTTTAGCTACACGTTGTCCAGGGACAAACCTGGTGGCTTTTCTTAGTGGGGTAAACTCACCAGGTTTGTCCCTGCAATGCAAAGTTAGTACTTTTTTTTTTTTTTTTTTTTTTTCCCCCATCTCCTGTCCACTCACTTTTTTTTTTTTTTTTTTTTTTTTTTTTTTTCAGTGGATAGACCCCTCGGTCTTCTTTTACTGGACTGGTGTATCATTCAAAATGAAACTTCAGTGGGAAAGTACCCATGGGCTATAGTCCTATAATATCCAAACACTGCATGTTCCATTTCATTTGTAGCCAATGGGCGGGGATGTGCAGATCTTTCCTGGTCACTGGAAAAAACTTATGGGGGGAAAAAAAGGCAAATGTTGGTTGTCTCTTGATGGATTGTTTGGTACTTTTAAAATAAAAATGTAAAAAAATCATAAATTACAACAAACCAAATTGAATTGGCTTCTATAATGTATTCTCTTTACCACGCTCTCTCCATCCTGGGATGAGCTTCATTGAAGTTGACAAATGACTTGCTATCTTTTATGAAACTGCCCCCTGGTCTGTGTAGTCGTCGTCACAATGATTGTTTAAACACAGCTGGTGAAGAGATCTCTATATTGAACCCTTCGCTTCTTCTCCAAGGGCTGTAAATATAGAAAAAAATGTAAAGCTCGGTGTAAGTCTCTGCACCAGTGGAAATAAAGACAAAGGAGAGGAAGAAAGAGAAGAGAAAACATAGTGTCAATCCACAACCATAGAACACATTCCTACTGCTCCAATAGAGAAGAGGTATAGAGGGTGATCAACTTGCTGGGAGCGTGACTTTCAACAGATGACATCACGTTTAATAAGATGCTATGATTAAAAATCTTAGAAAAGGATTTTAAAAAATGACATCACATTTACCTTCTGTTTTGAAACCCCCCTGAAATGAGCTGCTCTATCTCGACTTATTTAATATAATGAATATAATTCATTAATTATGGGTATTATTTATAAGGGTCAATTAAGGATGCAATCAGCAGGAACATTTTCATTGGTTTCCATGGTAACTTTGCCCCGGGACTGATTTTTTTTATTTTTTTTTTATTTATTTTTTTTAGAAGTAATGTCTCTATATTAAATTAATATTACATATTTTAATGAATGTGTAATTCTTATGTCTGCCTAAACTGGAAGGTTTGCTTTTAAAAAAAAAAATTATAGCAATATAGAACATCTACAGTATAATACATTGTACAAGATATACAGTAAAATCTATAAATGCATAATTGGTGTCTGATGTCTCATGCTTCACAAAATTGAAACAATCATTCGATTAGTGACTTATTGGCCTTCTATGTGGGGGGAGGGGCATTTGAAACCTAGAAATACATTTATATGGCTAAAATTAAATACACTCTGTTGTTTTGGTTTTGGTTTTTGTTTTTTTTACTTTATGCAAAACATTTGTATATGTTTTTTAATTGATTGCATAAAAGTGTAAACTTTTAAAATGGCAATACTTTAATGGAAGAATACAAATAAAGAACCTTTTATTGAGCCTTCTTTACCCTGTATTGCTATATAATGGGGTGGACATGTTTAGAATCTCTTGGAACAGATGAAGGAATGTCTGCCTGAAAGAGCTGCCACAAGATTCTAAACATGTCCGCCCCCTGTTAGTGCGATGTATACGGACAGGAGAGGGTTCAATAATGTACTTTCATTTGTGTTCTTTTAATAAAGCATTTTTTAATTAAACCACCTAAACGTGATTCAATATTTCAATTAGACATATGTTCTGTATTTTTTGCCTGCAGTGGTCCTTTTAAATCTCGGCTAGGTCTTTGTGAATGACTATTTACAATGACCCTTGAGGGGAACATATTTCATTTTTTCTTTTTTGTGAGCCGTCATTGTTCATTTTGACTCTGACTTGAAAGCCAAAAGCTGAATAGTTTGCTGGGAGCAAGTTTGTAACTAATAATCGTGGAAATGGAATTCATCAGATGCTAGCTGAACGATCCCAAAGCACAATGTTAAAGTGATAGGGGAAACTTCTTTACCTTATTTTTTCATTTAATGTTCTCCTTGTTCTTATTAGATATGGAGCAGGGTTTTCAAGACTCAAGATTGTTCAGTGTGTGGTGTAGGACTATTGGAACATGATCTTTGGTACCCATCAGTAATGATGAATCTGTCCAGAGGAAATATTTCCGAAGAGGTTGAAGAAAGGGTTATTATTAAACGAACACAATGCCATTGACGAGTATGTACCTTCTTGCTAGCGATTAGAATGACCTGGGTGCCATCCAGTGTAATTCGGAAACTGCTGAAATAACTCCTCTCCCATCTTACTTGGATCTTAAACTTGCTGGGTTTTGTAGTTTTGTTTGTTTTTTTTTTTTACTTTTTTATTTTAGCTTTTATTTTTTCGTTTTAGAAGGTAGATAAGCATCGTCAGGTTCAACCTTAGAAAGATTTTAGGTTTAGGACAGGGCTTGACAAACCCCAAGAGCCAGGGAGTGATTGCTCCTAATATTGCTATTGTCTGGCTATTTTGTGTGTGTGTGCGTGGTTGTTTTACCTTGAATTCTATTATCACAGGCTGTTGCGGGAGATAGAGAAAGGAGGCTGTTGGGAATGTCATTATTGAGGTTTTAGGGGAAAATATCGCCAGGTTATGATGACCAAAATACCCCAAATTTTAGGAAATGGTGATGGTTTGTTTGTTTGTTTGTTTGTTCAGAAACTAAAATGCTAGAGAACACTGCATTTATTTACTTATTGTCCTTTCCATTTGACAGATGACCCAAAGAAAGTCCAAGAGGATTTTGATATAGACATGGAGGCTCCAGAGACTGAAAAAGCAGCCGTGGCGATACAATCCCAGTTCAGAAAATTCCAGAAGAAAAAGCAGGGAGCAGACGACTCTTAGGACCTACCTCTTCGCATAGAATAATTGTATCAGATTTAAAGAGAAACTATTATAGAATGATTTATCAGGAAACTAAGAAAAAAAAAATCTAGGATGCATGTACTGAAGTTCTCGTTTTATTTGTAGCTGAATTTAAGCGAACACCAAACCGTCTGAGCCTTCAGTGTGTTGCTCAAGGTGGTATCTTTATCTCAAAAAAAAATGAAAAAAAAAAAAAAAAACACCCGGTCATCCTGTAACCTTCTATTTTATGTGATGTTCTAATAAAACGTGCTAAGATGAGAAGTGGAAAAGGAAGTGGTATATATATATATTTTTTTTTTTAACTTTTATTTCATTTTTAATGCGTTTTAATGTAGGTTTCTTTACCGCAATGATTGCAACTGCCTTAACGCTCATGGGGTCTGACAACCCCTGCAACCACTTATCTGCCCCATTAAAGCTACTATATGAAGGTAATCCAGAGCTAGCGGCACAAGAGTGCAAAAATCATCCAGTTGGAGGATCTCTTCCAGCTCTCTACCTGCATGCGATGTCACTGATCTGGTGTGCAGGAAATGACATCACATCCATTTCCTGTATGCTGGATCAGTCCTTTCACTTCGCACACTGAGAACCGCTCAGGAGCAAACCACAGGTAAGTGCTGGGAGGGAAAAGCTGAAACCGGGACAAGATGTATGGGGGCAAATCTGGCACTGACACCTCCTCTAGGGGCAAATCTGGTACTGACACCTCCTCTGGGGGCAAACCTGGCACTGAACAGCACTGTGGGGACAAGCTTGCCACCAGTAATATAAGGGCAAAGTTGGCACTGACTAATGATGTGGGGCAAAGAGGTCACAGACAAGTGATAGGGGGCAAAGCTGGCACTGTGACCAGTGATATGGGGACATAGCTGGAACTGTAGAAATTAGAGGTACATGTATCATTTAGTAAGTGTTCAGTGGTGGGGCCCCTGGGCCCAGTGGTTTCTAGTTATGCCCCTGCCTTAGATACACTATTTAACCATTGTCAGATAAGCCCGGTCTGATAATGGAGACTTTAGTCGGTTAATGGAAACCATTAAACAAGCCAGGAGCGCCAAGGCACAAAGGTGTTAAAGGGACCCTGTCGCCTAAATATTGTTGATCCTATCAATGTAGAGAATACAACACATGGTGTCTTCTGTTTATGACATCACCTTTGTGTTTTGCTATGCATGCTTCACATTTCCCATTAAATAGCCCCTATCAAACACATCACATTGGGAGGCTCCACAGACAAATTTAAAACCCATTTTCTCCACCTGGCATGCTTGTGGTCCTCCAAGGGAACAGGCACATAGAAGAGGCCGTCCCCCAGCAAGTCCAACATGCTTGCTCTGTATCTGGGAGGTTTGTGACACAGGCTGTATTTATGAAAGGAGAAATCGGCAAGGGAATTTAAAACTTAAGGCCGAAGTAGCAGATTTAAAGTATAGCTGAACTAGAATGTTGTACAAACTCTGCTACTTTGACCTTTAAGTTTGCAATTCCAGCTAACATGAAGCTCGTAGCATGAACCTAAGGGGTTCAAAAAGTGAAAAAAATGTACTACACACTGAAGATACTCCTGCACCAGTCAGTGTATTAATCCTTTAAAACTATAAAATGCAACACGCACACATGTACCCCAACGCATTTTGGGTATGGGACTTCTCCATCATAGTCCAACAGAGTCTTTTAAACCAAGTTCTGACAATCAATGCTGCTCTGACACATCTGTGTAATTACATCTAAAATCAATATGTTAGTTTCGTTTTCTTTTAGTTTAACCATTATTCTTTCTTATTGTTGGACAAAACCCTCCCCACGGCTGCCTGCTTGCATCTCATCTGTTTTTTTTTTATTTTTATTTTTTTTCATTTCATTTTTTTTATTCCTTGATTAAGATAATTTATACAGAAATTGCCGCTCCAGACTTGACCTGCAATCAGATTACTTGCACCAGAAATTATTCAAATGTAATCTCCTTTAGAGAACCCTCGCGCTAAGAGCAGTTATCTGATGACGGTATAATCTCATTTAATAGAGAATCCAATTGATTCAAAGCAGCAACATTCAGTTATGTTTCGATATTCCAAATTAATGTACGGATTCAATAACTGCTTTTGATTTTTTTTTTTTCCTTATTTAGATTTTTTTTCCCTCTAAAATAATTAATTCAACTTTTATTAACCGGTTATATATTTGATATATAGCAAATCACATTTAAAAAAAATGTTAATAAAAAAATTAAAAGTAGTTTTTTTTTTGGTATGTCACCAAGGACTTTACTGAAACACTTACTACCGGGTACCCAGCAAGAGGAGCCCAACTAGGATAGCACAGGAAAACAGGCAAACGGAGGGTCACAAAACAGGCTGGGTCACGGAATTCAGAGATACCAAGGCAGCGGACATAGAATAGTCAGGAACAGTAGGGTCATACACGGAATAATACAGGAGCGCAGGATCAAATGGATTAGAGAGATACGGGTAGTCTGGAACGAACCAGGTCAGAAATCAGAATATCCAAATAAATCAGGAATCAGAACGTTAGTGAGGCACACAAGGCACTATCACAGGCGAGGGTAATCTGTGAAATTAGTGTTTAAATACTTCCAAATTGACCAGGACACACCTCTGCTCAATTTGGAAAATGTGATAAATAGCCCTTTAACTGGCCTCATGAATATTCATTAATCACCATGAACGGGTGCGTGAGGTCACTGAGCGCGCATCCCGCTGAACTCGTGGGCAGACGCAAGTCTCAGCACAGGGAGATGCTGGGGCTCTGACACGGAGCCCCAGGCGACGGGACAGCATCCACCTGGTCTGCGATGGCAGCAGACCAGGAGGCTTTGTCAGGTAGGTGACACCCACTATTTATGTGTTGGCAGATGAAAAACATTCGCCCTTTCCAGTCTGCGCCCACCCCCCCCCCCCCCCCCCCGACTTTTGTTAAGTAATAGAGTTATAATTGGGTGCAGATACGATAGCAAAGTTTTTGACGCTAATTCAACTTGCGCCAGTTTTTAACACCTGTTGAGCTAGCATCATGCTAAAAATATCTTTTGAATAGAGCAATTTATTAATCAATCCAATGAAACTTTATATACCTTAGTTGAGTATCAGTCCTTATGTTTAGGAGAGGGTTCTGAGAATTCAATACAGCAGATGATACCACTCGTGCAATAACATGGCGAAAAATTGATCTTTGGAAAGTTTATTCCATTAAAGTAACAGTGGGGAAAACAGTATAGTAAAACTCAGTGGAGTGAAACATCCTACGCATTGGAAGCTGGAACCATGTGCCTAATCATAGCTTATACAACTGGTTATTGCTAGTAATTGCATGATAGGTAATGTCTTCCAGACTTCCTTTATTGCACTTTGTAGACTACTACTATTATATCAAGTAATGCACAGGATGGCGAAAGATCCGCTGTCATAAGGCGTCAGAGAAATAAAAACTTGTCTGGCAGGTAATTTTTGCAAATGAGACAGGCTGACAGTGTTGTTGTGTCAGTGAAATGCCGGGTAGCTGCAATTATAGCATTTCCAATAAAAATAAAAAATAACTCAATTTAAGTAAATCTTCTTAAAGGGAAGAAACTGTAACATCCCAAAAATATAACAATTCTACTTACCTTTAAATGCAGGGTCAAGCAATGTGATGTCGTATGATGTTTTATACAGGTGTCACTTTGTATAAGAGCATCTTAAATACTCTGTTCCAGGAATCAAGCGAGAAGTAGAGGCGGATTTTCTTAGCTGAAACACGCGTTGCCAGAATAAAAATAATATTGATAAAATAATAACTTCCAATACAGAGGTGAAAAGTTTGTATCAGAAAAAAAACACATGAGGAAAAATTAATTAATTCAAATATAAACAAAAAATGTCTCAGTATATGTGGGAGGCAATTGAAGCAAAAGTATTAAATACAAGCAAAATTATATGTAGAAATGTTCTTTCATCATTCATGAAATGCAATAAAAGACTAAGAAAATAAACGGATTTTTGAATTTTGTTGGAAAAATAAATTTGACTTTTAAGCCACTTGCACACTTGTGAACCATTTCTGAAAAGTCAGTCTACTATTATCACGTGGAGAATTATACTTCCTGTCATCACAGACCTCTCTCAGTGCTCCCCTACGCTGGCTGTTATTGAGGGAGGTGTGCGCCTAAAAGAACACAGACCTCTTCCTGACAAAAGTTGAACATCATAAGATAAACTCAAGGGTGTACCCTGTGTGCCAACAATGATATCTGACATCTCAGCTGCTGAATTGTACAGTTTTCAAGAGTTTTATATTGTTGTAAGTAAAAAAAAAAACACTGCTTGTCTAAATGATCTACAAAATAAATAATATATTCACAGAGTAAAAATGTAATTGGGAATATTAAGTTTCTCAGTGTCAGAGAAAGTAATAAATAAACCTTTTTCAGGGACTTTAATTCATGTCTTCTGTAGCTTATTATCTGAAAAAGGGAATGTTGAAAAACAACAGAAAATTTATACTTTAATTACAAACATAAAACTAGCTAACAAAGGAGTTTTCCTTGATATTGCATATAATAACTATGTATCATCCGTGACGGGTATACTGAGATATTCTGCTGTCTCTGGAGGCATCATTACACCCCTGGAAATGATCCTGCAACTCTGAGGACTGAACAAATCCCGTGGATGACACATTGGCCCGTCTGAAATGATTTCACGCCAAGGAATGTACTAATATTCCGTGACTAATATTGTTTTACATTGTATTTAGCATCATGGAACATTTTATCACATTAACACAATGTGATTTACAATGTTGCCTTTCCTTTATTATTAATATTGATGAAGTACTAACATTGTATCATTAATAGGTAACGAAAACTAATATAACTGCATCAGTTCAATTAACTGACTCAATTAACCGTTCAATTAACTGGTTTCTCCTGGACAAACATAGATTCTACATTCTGTAAGGCAGGAGGTAATAGTTTCAGGTCACTTGGGGAAAAAATGGCAGTTTGGCAAACCTACACAGTAAAGAAGTACAGAATCATAGGGGTATGGAGGGCAGTTATAACAAGTCAGAAGAGGCTGTTTACAGCATTGAAACATATCCCATATTGACTGCAAATCTCCACATCTAACCAAACCCAATCAGGCACTCAGACACGGGATATGTAAACATTGGCTATAGAACACACAAACACAATCCCAGGTATTTTCCGTGTCTTTTCTGTTTAGTTCATTTATAAGTCATTATCTAGGCAGATTTTATTGACAGGTACTTGCCATATTATGGGGTACCTTGATGTGGTTGGCAAGCTTACCATCACAGGACCATTTGGTCTAACCAAACCCTCACAACTACAATCTTAAAACTGTGTTTTACGTCTGTGGTTTTGTGTGTCTGATGTTGTTCTTTTGCCATGTCCTTTGTCTGTGCCCTGTCTGTCTCTGCCCTGTATTCCTGTCTTTACTTAGTCCTGAACCTCCACCCCTGCTTCCCCCCAATCTAGTTGAACCTCTCTCACCTTTACCCTTATAAAGCCTCTCCCTGTCTCTTTTTCTATTGCCTTTTTCTTCGACACTCAGGAATTATGTGTCTCCTCCTCCCCTCTATGCATTTATTTTATAGTTCATGACATTTTTACTAAAGAGAACCAGCAAGTTATTAAATAAGTCTTTAAAGGGACACTCCCACCAAAAAATAAAAAGGCTTATTTGTTTTAAATTTTGCATTGTTTATTTCAGATCTGTCTTTTGTTTTTGTTATGTGAGTTTATTTTATGAAATATTTTACTAAACAAGTGTGACTGGGTGCCGCCATTTTGTGAAATAAAGTGCTTTTGTGAAATATAGTGCTTTTGTGTGCCATCCCCCAGTGACTTTACAGCTCTACTATCTCACTTTGGGGCTGGGTACACGCATGCCATAGGTTTGCCAGACCCTTGAATCGATAAAGCACCATTTTCCCCAGTGATGTACAATGGACAAACAATAACAACATTTTGTAATAAAACACAATGCAACAATTTCGAACATGGTAAAGATGACCGTGCTCACACAAGCTTGCAGTCTAAGAAACTGACTTGAGTGCAAGAATTGGAAGGAAGTGTTATATGAGTAATTGTGTCCTCACACCGGTTTAGTAAGTGTCATATTATATTTGTGTGATAGTTACAGCGCTCACACCTGTTTAGTAAGCACATTATATTTGTGTGATAGTTACAGCATGCTCACACCTGTTTAGTAAGCATATTATATATGTGTGATAGTTACAGCACGCTCACACCTGTTTAGTAAGCATATTATATATGTGTGATAGTTACAGCGTGCTCACACCTGTTTAGTAAGCATATTATATACAGGGAGTGCAGAATTATTAGGCAAATTAGTATTTTGACCACATCATCCTTTATGCATGTTGTCATACTCCAAGCTGTATAGACTCGAAAGCCTACTACCAATTAAGCATATTAGGTGATGTGCATCTCTGTAATGAGAAGGGGTGTGGTCTAATGACATCAACACCCTATATCAGGTGTGCATAATTATTAGGCAACTTCCTTTCCTTTGGCAAAATGGGTCAAAAGAAGGACTTGACAGGCTCAGAAAAGTCAAAAATAGTGAGATATCTTGCAGAGGGATGCAGCACTCTTAAAATTGCAAAGCTTCTGAAGCGTGATCATCGAACAATCAAGCGTTTCATTCAAAATAGTCAACAGGGTCGCAAGAATCGTGTGGAAAAACCAAGGCGCAAAATAACTGCCCATGAACTGAGAAAAGTCAAGCGTGCAACTGCCATGATGCCACTTGCCACCAGTTTGCCCATATTTCAGAGCTGCAACATCACTGGAGTGCCCAAAAGCACAAGGTGTGCAATACTCAGAGACATGGCCAAGGTAAGAAAGGCTGAAAGACGACCACCACTGAACAAGACACACAAGCTGAAACGTCAAGACTGGGCCAAGAAATATCTCAAGACTGATTTTTCTAAGGTTTTATGGACTGATGAAATGAGAGTGAGTCTTGATGGGCCAGATGGATGGGCCCGTGGCTGGATTGGTAAAGGGCAGAGAGCTCCAGTCCGACTCAGACGCCAGCAAGGGGGAGGTGGAGTACTGGTTTGGGCTGGTATCATCAAAGATGAGCTTGTGGGGCCTTTTCGGGTTGAGGATGGAGTCAAGCTCAACTCCCAGTCCTACTGCCAGTTCCTGGAAGACACCTTCTTCAAGCAGTGGTACAGGAAGAAGTCTGCATCCTTCAAGAAAAACATGATTTTCATGCAGGACAATGCTCCATCACATGCGTCCAAGTACTCCACAGCGTGGCTGGCAAGAAAGGGTATAAAAGAAGAAAATCTAATGACATGGCCTCCTTGTTCACCTGATCTGAACCCCATTGAGAACCTGTGGTCCATCATCAAATGTGAGATTTACAAGGAGGGAAAACAGTACACCTCTCTGAACAGTTCTGGGAGGCTGTGGTTGCTGCTGCACGCAATGTTGATGGTGAACAGATCAAAACACTGACAGAATCCATGGATGGCAGGCTTTGAGTGTCCTTGCAAAGAAAGGTGGCTATATTGGTCACTGATTTGTTTTTGTTTTGTTTTTGAATGTCAGAAATGTATATTTGTGAATGTTGAGATGTTATATTGGTTTCACTGGTAAAAATAAATAATTGAAATGGGTATATATTTGTTTTTTGTTAAGTTGCCTAATAATTATGCACAGTCACCTGCACACACAGATATCCCCCTAAAATAGCTAAAACTAAAAACAAACTAAAAACTACTTCCAAAAATATTCAGCTTTGATATTAATGAGTTTTTTGGGTTCATTGAGAACATGGTTGTTGTTCAATAATAAAATTAATCCTCAAAAATACAACTTGCCTAATAATTCTGCACTCCCTGTATGTGTGATAGTTACAGCACGCTCACACCTGTTTAGTAAGTGTCATATTATATATGTGTGATAGTTACAGCGCGCTCACACCTGTTTAGCAAGCATATTATATATGTGTGATAGTTACAGCGCGCTCACACCTGTTTAGTAAGTGTCATATTATATATGTGTGATAGTTACAGCGCGCTCACACCTGTTTAGTAAGTGTCATATTATATATGTATGGTATTTACAGCGCACTCAATCCTGTTTAGTAAACGTCATATTATATATGTATGGTATTTACAGCGCACTCACTCCTGTTTAGTAAGCATCATATTATATATGTATAGTATTTACAGCACGCTCACACCTGTTTAGTAAGCATCATATTAAATATGTATAGTATTTACAGCACACCAACACCTGTTTAGTAAGCGTCATATATGTATAGTATTTACAGCACTCACACCTGTTTAGTAAGCGTCATATTATATATGTATAGTATTTACAGCACTCACACCTGTTTAGTAAGCGTCATATTATATATGTATAGTATTTACAGCGCACTCAAACATGTTTATTAAGCGTCATATTATATATGTATAGTATTTACAGCGCACTCACACCTGTTTAGTAAGCGTCATATTATATATGTATAGTATTTACAGCGCGCTCACACCTGTTTAGTAAGCGTCATATTATATATGTATAGTATTTACAGAGCGCTCACACCTGTTTAGTAAGCATCATATTATATATGTATAGTATTTACAGAGCGCTCACACCTGTTTAGTAAGCATCATATTATATATGTATAGTATTTACAGCGCACTCACACCTGTTTAGTAAGTGTCATATTATATATGTATAGTATTTACAGCACTCACACCTGTTTAGTAAGGGTCATATTATATATGTATAGTATTTACAGCACACTCACACCTGTTTAGTAAGCGTCATATTATATATGTATAGTATTTACAGCGCACTCACTTCTGTTTAGTAAGTGTCATATTATATATGTATAGTATTTACAGCACTCACACCTGTTTAGTAAGGGTCATATTATATATGTATAGTATTTACAGCACACTCACTTCTGTTTAGTAAGTGTCATATTATATATGTATGGTATTTACAGCGCACTCACTTCTGTTTAGTAAACGTCATATTATATATGTATGGTATTTACAGCGCACTCACTCCTGTTTAGTAAGCGTCATATTATATATGTATAGTATTTACAGCACACTCACACCTGTTTAGTAAGCAACATATTATATATGTATAGTATTTACAGCACTCACACCTGTTTAGTAAGAGCCATATTATATATGTATAGTATTTACAGCGCGCTCACACCTGTTCAGTAAGCGTCATATTATATATGTATAGTAATTACAGCACTCACACCTGTTTAGTAAGCGTCATATTGTATATGAGTGATAGTTACAGCGCGCTCACACCTGTTTAGTAAGCGTCATATTATATATGTATAGTATTTACAGCACACTCACACCTGTTTAGTAAGCGTCATATTATATATGTATAGTATTTACAGCACGCTCACACCTGTTTAGTAAGCATCATATTATATATGTATAGTATTTACAGCACGCTCACACCTGTTTAGTAAGCATCATATTATATATGTATAGTATTTACAGCGCACTCACACCTGTTTAGTAAGCATCATATTATATATGTATAGTAATTACAGCGCACTCACTCCTGTTTAGTAAGCATCATATTATATATGTATAGTATTTACAGCACGCTCACACCTGTTTAGTAAGCATCATATTAAATATGTATAGTATTTACAGCACACCAACACCTGTTTAGTAAGCGTCATATATGTATAGTATTTACAGCACTCACACCTGTTTAGTAAGCGTCATATTATATATGTATAGTATTTACAGCACTCACACCTGTTTAGTAAGCGTCATATTATATATGTATAGTATTTACAGCGCACTCAAACATGTTTATTAAGCGTCATATTATATATGTATAGTATTTACAGCGCACTCACACCTGTTTAGTAAGCGTCATATTATATATGTATAGTATTTACAGCGCGCTCACACCTGTTTAGTAAGCGTCATATTATATATGTATAGTATTTACAGAGCGCTCACACCTGTTTAGTAAGCATCATATTATATATGTATAGTATTTACAGAGCGCTCACACCTGTTTAGTAAGCATCATATTATATATGTATAGTATTTACAGCGCACTCACACCTGTTTAGTAAGTGTCATATTATATATGTATAGTATTTACAGCACTCACACCTGTTTAGTAAGGGTCATATTATATATGTATAGTATTTACAGCACACTCACACCTGTTTAGTAAGCGTCATATTATATATGTATAGTATTTACAGCGCACTCACTTCTGTTTAGTAAGTGTCATATTATATATGTATAGTATTTACAGCACTCACACCTGTTTAGTAAGTGTCATATTATATATGTATAGTATTTACAGCACACTCACTTCTGTTTAGTAAGTGTCATATTATATATGTATGGTATTTACAGCGCACTCACTTCTGTTTAGTAAACGTCATATTATATATGTATGGTATTTACAGCACTCACTCCTGTTTAGTAAGCGTCATATTATATATGTATAGTATTTACAGCGCACTCACACCTGTTTAGTAAGCATCATATTATATATGTATAGTATTTACAGCACTCACACCTGTTTAGTAAGAGCCATATTATATATGTATAGTATTTACAGCGCGCTCACACCTGTTCAGTAAGCGTCATATTATATATGTATAGAAATTACAGCACTCACACCTGTTTAGTAAGCGTCATATTGTATATGAGTGATAGTTACAGCGCGCTCACACCTGTTTAGTAAGCGTCATATTATATATGTATAGTATTTACAGCACACTCACACCTGTTTAGTAAGCGTCATATTATATATGTATAGTATTTACAGCACGCTCACACCTGTTTAGTAAGCATCATATTATATATGTATAGTATTTACAGCACGCTCACACCTGTTTAGTAAGCATCATATTATATATGTATAGTATTTACAGCGCACTCACACCTGTTTAGTAAGCATCATATTATATATGTATAGTAATTACAGCGCACTCACACCTGTTTAGTAAGCATCATATTATATATGTATAGTATTTACAGCGCTCACACCTGTTTAGTAAGCATCATATTATATATGTATAGTATTTACAGCACGCTCACACCTGTTTAGTAAGCATCATATTAAATATGTATAGTATTTCCAGCACACTCACGCCTGTTTAGTAAGCGTCATATATGTATAGTATTTACAGCGCACTCACACCTGTTTATTAAGCGTCATATTATATATGTATAGTATTTACAGCGCCCTCACTCCTGTTTAGTAAGCGTCATATTATATATGTATAGTATTTACAGCGCACTCACACCTGTTTAGTAAGCGTCATAATATATATGTATAGTATTTACAGCGCACTCACACCTGTTTAGTAAGCGTCATAATATATATGTATAGTATTTACAGCGCACTCACACCTGTTTAGTAAGCGTCATAATATATATGTATAGTATTTACAGCACACTCACACCTGTTTAGTAAGCGTCATATTATATATGTATAGTATTTACAGCACACTCACACCTGTTTAGTAAGCGTCATATTATATATGTATAGTATTTACAGAGCGCTCACACCTGTTTAGTAAGCATCATATTATATATGTATAGTATTTACAGCGCACTCACACCTGTTTAGTAAGCGTCATATTATATATGTATAGTATTTACAGAACGCTCACACCTGTTTAGTAAGTGTCATATTATATATGTATAGTATTTACAGCACACTCACACCTGTTTAGTAAGCGTCATATTATATATGTATAGTATTTACAGTGCACTCACACTTGTTTAGTAAGCATCATATTATATATGTATAGTATTTACAGAGCGCTCACACCTGTTTAGTAAGCATCATATTAAATATGTATAGTATTTACAGCACGCTCACACCTGTTTAGTAAGTGTCATATTATATATGTATAGTATTTACAGCGCACTCACTTCTGTTTAGTAAGTGTCATATTATATATGTATAGTATTTACAGCACTCACACCTGTTTAGTAAGGGTCATATTATATATGTATAGTATTTACAGCACACTCACTTCTGTTTAGTAAGTGTCATATTATATATGTATGGTATTTACAGCGCACTCACTTCTGTTTAGTAAACGTCATATTATATATGTATGGTATTTACAGCGCACTCACTCCTGTTTAGTAAGCGTCATATTATATATGTATAGTATTTACAGCGCACTCACACCTGTTTAGTAAGCATCATATTATATATGTATAGTATTTACAGCACTCACACCTGTTTAGTAAGAGCCATATTATATATGTATAGTATTTACAGCGCGCTCACACCTGTTCAGTAAGCGTCATATTATATATGTATAGTAATTACAGCACTCACACCTGTTTAGTAAGCGTCATATTGTATATGAGTGATAGTTACAGCGCGCTCACACCTGTTTAGTAAGCGTCATATTATATATGTATAGTATTTACAGCACACTCACACCTGTTTAGTAAGCGTCATATTATATATGTATAGTATTTACAGCACGCTCACACCTGTTTAGTAAGCATCATATTATATATGTATAGTATTTACAGCACGCTCACACCTGTTTAGTAAGCATCATATTATATATGTATAGTATTTACAGCGCACTCACACCTGTTTAGTAAGCATCATATTATATATGTATAGTAATTACAGCGCACTCACTCCTGTTTAGTAAGCATCATATTAAATATGTATAGTATTTACAGCACGCTCACACCTGTTTAGTAAGCATCATATTAAATATGTATAGTATTTACAGCACACCAACACCTGTTTAGTAAGCGTCATATATGTATAGTATTTACAGCACTCACACCTGTTTAGTAAGCGTCATATTATATATGTATAGTATTTACAGCACTCACACCTGTTTAGTAAGCGTCATATTATATATGTATAGTATTTACAGCGCACTCAAACATGTTTATTAAGCGTCATATTATATATGTATAGTATTTACAGCGCACTCACACCTGTTTAGTAAGCGTCATATTATATATGTATAGTATTTACAGCGCGCTCACACCTGTTTAGTAAGCGTCATATTATATATGTATAGTATTTACAGAGCGCTCACACCTGTTTAGTAAGCATCATATTATATATGTATAGTATTTACAGAGCGCTCACACCTGTTTAGTAAGCATCATATTATATATGTATAGTATTTACAGCGCACTCACACCTGTTTAGTAAGTGTCATATTATATATGTATAGTATTTACAGCACTCACACCTGTTTAGTAAGGGTCATATTATATATGTATAGTATTTACAGCACACTCACACCTGTTTAGTAAGCGTCATATTATATATGTATAGTATTTACAGCGCACTCACTTCTGTTTAGTAAGTGTCATATTATATATGTATAGTATTTACAGCACTCACACCTGTTTAGTAAGGGTCATATTATATATGTATAGTATTTACAGCACACTCACTTCTGTTTAGTAAGTGTCATATTATATATGTATGGTATTTACAGCGCACTCACTTCTGTTTAGTAAACGTCATATTATATATGTATGGTATTTACAGCACTCACTCCTGTTTAGTAAGCGTCATATTATATATGTATAGTATTTACAGCGCACTCACACCTGTTTAGTAAGCATCATATTATATATGTATAGTATTTACAGCACTCACACCTGTTTAGTAAGAGCCATATTATATATGTATAGTATTTACAGCGCGCTCACACCTGTTCAGTAAGCGTCATATTATATATGTATAGTAATTACAGCACTCACACCTGTTTAGTAAGCGTCATATTGTATATGAGTGATAGTTACAGCGCGCTCACACCTGTTTAGTAAGCGTCATATTATATATGTATAGTATTTACAGCACACTCACACCTGTTTAGTAAGCGTCATATTATATATGTATAGTATTTACAGCACGCTCACACCTGTTTAGTAAGCATCATATTATATATGTATAGTATTTACAGCACGCTCACACCTGTTTAGTAAGCATCATATTATATATGTATAGTATTTACAGCGCACTCACACCTGTTTAGTAAGCATCATATTATATATGTATAGTAATTACAGCGCACTCACACCTGTTTAGTAAGCATCATATTATATATGTATAGTATTTACAGCACTCACACCTGTTTAGTAAGCATCATATTATATATGTATAGTATTTACAGCACGCTCACACCTGTTTAGTAAGCATCATATTATATATGTATAGTATTTACAGCGCACTCACTCCTGTTTAGTAAGCATCATATTATATATGTATAGTATTTACAGCACGCTCACACCTGTTTAGTAAGCATCATATTAAATATGTATAGTATTTCCAGCACACTCACGCCTGTTTAGTAAGCGTCATATATGTATAGTATTTACAGCGCACTCACACCTGTTTATTAAGCGTCATATTATATATGTATAGTATTTACAGCGCCCTCACTCCTGTTTAGTAAGCGTCATATTATATATGTATAGTATTTACAGCGCACTCACACCTGTTTAGTAAGCGTCATAATATATATGTATAGTATTTACAGCGCACTCACACCTGTTTAGTAAGCGTCATAATATATATGTATAGTATTTACAGCGCACTCATACCTGTTTAGTAAGCGTCATAATATATATGTATAGTATTTACAGCACACTCACACCTGTTTAGTAAGCGTCATATTATATATGTATAGTATTTACAGCACACTCACACCTGTTTAGTAAGCGTCATATTATATATGTATAGTATTTACAGAGCGCTCACACCTGTTTAGTAAGCATCATATTATATATGTATAGTATTTACAGCGCACTCACACCTGTTTAGTAAGCGTCATATTATATATGTATAGTATTTACAGAACGCTCACACCTGTTTAGTAAGTGTCATATTATATATGTATAGTATTTACAGCACACTCACACCTGTTTAGTAAGCGTCATATTATATATGTATAGTATTTACAGTGCACTCACACTTGTTTAGTAAGCATCATATTATATATGTATAGTATTTACAGAGCGCTCACACCTGTTTAGTAAGCATCATATTAAATATGTATAGTATTTACAGCACGCTCACACCTGTTTAGTAAGCGTCATATTATATATGTATAGTATTTACAGTGCACTCACACTTGTTTAGTAAGCATCATATTATATATGTATAGTATTTACAGAGCGCTCACACCTGTTTAGTAAGCATCATATTATATATGTATAGTATTTACAGCACACTCACACCTGTTTAGTAAGTGTCATATTATATATGTATAGTATTTACAGCGCTCACACCTGTTTAGTAAGGGTCATATTATATATGTATAGTATTTACAGAGCGCTCACACCTGTTTAGTAAGAGTCATATTATATATGTATAGTATTTACAGCACACTCACACCTGTTTAGTAAGCGTCATATTATATATGTATAGTATTTACAGCACTCACACCTGTTTAGTAAGGGTCATATTATATATGTATAGTATTTACAGCGCGCTCACACCTGTTTAGTAAGTGTCATATTATATATGTATAGTATTTACAGCACTCACACCTGTTTAGTAAGGGTCATATTATATATGTATAGTATTTACAGCACACTCACACCTGTTTAGTAAGTGTCATATTATATATGTATGGTATTTACAGCGCACTCACTCCTGTTTAGTAAACGTCATATTATATATGTATGGTATTTACAGCGCACTCACTCCTGTTTAGTAAGCGTCATATTATATATGTATAGTATTTACAGCACTCACACCTGTTTAGTAAGGGTCATATTATATATGTATAGTATTTACAGCACACTCACACCTGTTTAGTAAGTGTCATATTGTATATGTATAGTATTTACAGCACGCTCACACCTGTTTAGTAAGCATCATATTATATATGTATAGTATTTACAGCACGCTCACACCTGTTTAGTAAGCATCATATTATATATGTATAGTATTTACAGCGCACTCACACCTGTTTAGTAAGCATCATATTATATATGTATAGTAATTACAGCGCACTCACTCCTGTTTAGTAAGCATCATATTAAATATGTATAGTATTTACAGCACGCTCACACCTGTTTAGTAAGCATCATATTAAATATGTATAGTATTTACAGCACACCAACACCTGTTTAGTAAGCGTCATATATGTATAGTATTTACAGCACTCACACCTGTTTAGTAAGCGTCATATTATATATGTATAGTATTTACAGCACTCACACCTGTTTAGTAAGCGTCATATTATATATGTATAGTATTTACAGCGCACTCAAACATGTTTATTAAGCGTCATATTATATATGTATAGTATTTACAGCGCACTCACACCTGTTTAGTAAGCGTCATATTATATATGTATAGTATTTACAGCGCGCTCACACCTGTTTAGTAAGCGTCATATTATATATGTATAGTATTTACAGAGCGCTCACACCTGTTTAGTAAGCATCATATTATATATGTATAGTATTTACAGAGCGCTCACACCTGTTTAGTAAGCATCATATTATATATGTATAGTATTTACAGCGCACTCACACCTGTTTAGTAAGTGTCATATTATATATGTATAGTATTTACAGCACTCACACCTGTTTAGTAAGGGTCATATTATATATGTATAGTATTTACAGCACACTCACACCTGTTTAGTAAGCGTCATATTATATATGTATAGTATTTACAGCGCACTCACTTCTGTTTAGTAAGTGTCATATTATATATGTATAGTATTTACAGCACTCACACCTGTTTAGTAAGGGTCATATTATATATGTATAGTATTTACAGCACACTCACTTCTGTTTAGTAAGTGTCATATTATATATGTATGGTATTTACAGCGCACTCACTTCTGTTTAGTAAACGTCATATTATATATGTATGGTATTTACAGCACTCACTCCTGTTTAGTAAGCGTCATATTATATATGTATAGTATTTACAGCGCACTCACACCTGTTTAGTAAGCATCATATTATATATGTATAGTATTTACAGCACTCACACCTGTTTAGTAAGAGCCATATTATATATGTATAGTATTTACAGCGCGCTCACACCTGTTCAGTAAGCGTCATATTATATATGTATAGTAATTACAGCACTCACACCTGTTTAGTAAGCGTCATATTGTATATGAGTGATAGTTACAGCGCGCTCACACCTGTTTAGTAAGCGTCATATTATATATGTATAGTATTTACAGCACACTCACACCTGTTTAGTAAGCGTCATATTATATATGTATAGTATTTACAGCACGCTCACACCTGTTTAGTAAGCATCATATTATATATGTATAGTATTTACAGCACGCTCACACCTGTTTAGTAAGCATCATATTATATATGTATAGTATTTACAGCGCACTCACACCTGTTTAGTAAGCATCATATTATATATGTATAGTAATTACAGCGCACTCACACCTGTTTAGTAAGCATCATATTATATATGTATAGTATTTACAGCACTCACACCTGTTTAGTAAGCATCATATTATATATGTATAGTATTTACAGCACGCTCACACCTGTTTAGTAAGCATCATATTATATATGTATAGTATTTACAGCGCACTCACTCCTGTTTAGTAAGCATCATATTATATATGTATAGTATTTACAGCACGCTCACACCTGTTTAGTAAGCATCATATTAAATATGTATAGTATTTCCAGCACACTCACGCCTGTTTAGTAAGCGTCATATATGTATAGTATTTACAGCGCACTCACACCTGTTTATTAAGCGTCATATTATATATGTATAGTATTTACAGCGCCCTCACTCCTGTTTAGTAAGCGTCATATTATATATGTATAGTATTTACAGCGCACTCACACCTGTTTAGTAAGCGTCATAATATATATGTATAGTATTTACAGCGCACTCACACCTGTTTAGTAAGCGTCATAATATATATGTATAGTATTTACAGCGCACTCATACCTGTTTAGTAAGCGTCATAATATATATGTATAGTATTTACAGCACACTCACACCTGTTTAGTAAGCGTCATATTATATATGTATAGTATTTACAGCACACTCACACCTGTTTAGTAAGCGTCATATTATATATGTATAGTATTTACAGAGCGCTCACACCTGTTTAGTAAGCATCATATTATATATGTATAGTATTTACAGCGCACTCACACCTGTTTAGTAAGCGTCATATTATATATGTATAGTATTTACAGAACGCTCACACCTGTTTAGTAAGTGTCATATTATATATGTATAGTATTTACAGCACACTCACACCTGTTTAGTAAGCGTCATATTATATATGTATAGTATTTACAGTGCACTCACACTTGTTTAGTAAGCATCATATTATATATGTATAGTATTTACAGAGCGCTCACACCTGTTTAGTAAGCATCATATTAAATATGTATAGTATTTACAGCACGCTCACACCTGTTTAGTAAGCGTCATATTATATATGTATAGTATTTACAGTGCACTCACACTTGTTTAGTAAGCATCATATTATATATGTATAGTATTTACAGAGCGCTCACACCTGTTTAGTAAGCATCATATTATATATGTATAGTATTTACAGCACACTCACACCTGTTTAGTAAGTGTCATATTATATATGTATAGTATTTACAGCGCTCACACCTGTTTAGTAAGGGTCATATTATATATGTATAGTATTTACAGAGCGCTCACACCTGTTTAGTAAGAGTCATATTATATATGTATAGTATTTACAGCACACTCACACCTGTTTAGTAAGCGTCATATTATATATGTATAGTATTTACAGCACTCACACCTGTTTAGTAAGGGTCATATTATATATGTATAGTATTTACAGCGCGCTCACACCTGTTTAGTAAGTGTCATATTATATATGTATAGTATTTACAGCACTCACACCTGTTTAGTAAGGGTCATATTATATATGTATAGTATTTACAGCACACTCACACCTGTTTAGTAAGTGTCATATTATATATGTATGGTATTTACAGCGCACTCACTCCTGTTTAGTAAACGTCATATTATATATGTATGGTATTTACAGCGCACTCACTCCTGTTTAGTAAGCGTCATATTATATATGTATAGTATTTACAGCACTCACACCTGTTTAGTAAGGGTCATATTATATATGTATAGTATTTACAGCACACTCACACCTGTTTAGTAAGTGTCATATTGTATATGTATAGTATTTACAGTGCGCTCACGCCTGTTTAGTAAGTGTCATATTATATATGTATAGTAATTACAGAACGCTCACACCTGTTTAGTAAGGGTCATATTATATATGTATAGTATTTACAGCACTCACATCTGTTTAGTAAGCGTCATATTATATATGTATAGTAATTACAGCGCGCTCACACCTGTTTAGTAAGCATCATATTATATATGTATAGTATTTACAGCGAGCTCACACCTGTTTAGTAAGCATCATATTATATATGTATAGTATTTACAGCGCACTCACACCTGTTTAGTAAGTGTCATATTATATATGTATAGTATTTACAGCACTCACACCTGTTTAGTAAGGGTCATATTATATATGTATAGTATTTACAGCACACTCACACTTGTTTAGTAAGCGTCATATTTTATATGTATAGTATTTACAGTGCGCTCACGCCTGTTTAGTAAGTGTCATATTATATATGTATAGTAATTACAGCACGCTCACACCTATTTAGTAAGTGTCATATTATATATGTATAGTATTTACAGCACTCAGATCTGTTTAGTAAGGGTCATATTATATATGTATAGTATTTACAGCGCACTCACTTCTGTTTAGTAAGTGTCATATTATATATGTATAGTATTTACAGCACTCACATCTGTTTAGTAAGCGTCATATTATATATGTATAGTATTTACAGCGCGCTCACACCTGTTTAGTAAGCGTCATATTATATATGTATAGTATTTCCAGCACACTCACGCCTGTTTAGTAAGCGTCATATATGTATAGTATTTACAGCGCACTCACACCTGTTTATTAAGCGTCATATTATATATGTATAGTATTTACAGCGCACTCACACCTGTTTAGTAAGCGTCATATTATATATGTATAGTATTTTAGCGCGCTCACACCTGTTTAGTAAGCGTCATATTATATATGTATAGTATTTACAGCACACTCACACCTGTTTAGTAAGCGTCATATTATATATGTATAGTATTTACAGAGCGCTCACACCTGTTTAGTAAGCATCATATTATATATGTATAGTATATTTACAGCGCACTCACACCTGTTTAGTAAGTGTCATATTATATATGTATAGTATTTACAGCACTCACACCTGTTTAGTAAGCATCATATTATATATGTATAGTATTTACAGAGCGCTCACACCTGTTTAGTAAGCATCATATTATATATGTATAGTATTTACAGCGCACTCACACCTGTTTAGTAAGTGTCATATTATATATGTATAGTATTTACAGCACTCACACCTGTTTAGTAAGCGTCATATTATATATGTATAGTATTTACAGCACTCACACCTGTTTAGTAAGGGTCATATTATATATGTATAGTATTTACAGAGCGCTCACACCTGTTTAGTAAGTGTCATATTATATATGTATAGTATTTACAGCACTCACACCTGTTTAGTAAGGGTCATATTATATATGTATAGTATTTACAGCACACTCACACCTGTTTAGTAAGTGTCATATTATATATGTATGGTATTTACAGCGCACTCACTCCTGTTTAGTAAACGTCATATTATATATGTATGGTATTTACAGCGCACTCACTCCTGTTTAGTAAGCGTCATATTATATATGTATAGTATTTACAGCACTCACACCTGTTTAGTAAGGGTCATATTATATATGTATAGTATTTACAGCACACTCACACCTGTTTAGTAAGTGTCATATTGTATATGTATAGTATTTACAGTGCGCTCACGCCTGTTTAGTAAGTGTCATATTATATATGTATAGTAATTACAGAACGCTCACACCTGTTTAGTAAGGGTCATATTATATATGTATAGTATTTACAGCACTCACATCTGTTTAGTAAGCGTCATATTATATATGTATAGTAATTACAGCGCGCTTACACCTGTTTAGTAAGCATCATATTATATATGTATAGTATTTACAGCGAGCTCACACCTGTTTAGTAAGCATCATATTATATATGTATAGTATTTACAGCGCACTCACACCTGTTTAGTAAGTGTCATATTATATATGTATAGTATTTACAGCGCTCACGCCTGTTTAGTAAGTGTCATATTATATATGTATAGTAATTACAGCACGCTCACACCTGTTTAGTAAGTGTCATATTATATATGTATAGTATTTACAGCACTCAGATCTGTTTAGTAAGCGTCATATTATATATGTATAGTATTTACAGCACTCACATCTGTTTAGTAAGCGTCATATTATATATGTATAGTAATTACAGCGCGCTCACACCTGTTTTGTAAGTGTCATATTATATTTGTATAGTATTTTAGAGTGTATCTCATGCTTAAAGCACCAAAAATGGGCCCGATTCAGTGAAACAATATATCACTTATGTTTTTTAACTCAAATGTTTCTATTGCAGTCTATTAGGTCTATTTACTAAAATTAAAATTTAGAGGTCGAATTTCAAGTCAAATTCTGCACCTGAGTTGGTCTCAGTCTTCCAAAATAGCTTAGCTCATTTTGCCTCCCGTTCAATGGGGAAAGATTCCAACCAGGATTTTTTTTTCAAAGTCAAACTCAAGTGACGAATTTGACTTATTCGCAAAATGGAAATCGACCTCCAAATTCGAATTTTAGTGAATAGACCCATCTGGGATTCAACGACATGAGAGAAATGAACTCAGGACATTGAACAGACCACATTATTTTTGGAAAAAAAAATTGTTACGGTTTTGGGAAGACTTAAATTATTAAGTGTTTTCATCATCTATCAGTTACATTTTCTTAAATATATTTTGCTAAATAATACTGCAAACCAGCACACACAGATATAAATCCCATTTTGCTCAGCCAGCTAAAGAGTGCTCTGGTCTTCTTTATTATCTGTCATTTACCTACCTTCCCAGTATCCTCTTTTTTTATATTTAGGCCAGGATCGGTACATATCTTGTCCCCTGTCCCTTCCCTGCTCACAGCTTCCTTAAAACCAACATGTACACCAAGCATATTTGCACAATATTTAACTGATCAGCGATACAGAGAAGCCAAAGAAAGCATTTACCTAACACTTAATTATGCCATTAAATTAACAACCGGAACACAGAGTAACATCATTTCAAGCTCCTTGAACTCAATAAAAATCCTTCCTGGGTGTTTCACAGTTTGCTGGAGGACATGTTTGAAATGGAATACATTATATTTTTCTCACTATGCAAGGAATAACCCTGTCCTTTTATATTTTTTAATTATGAAAACATTTATTTATTTTACTTTGGAAAAAGCAGAACACAGACAGAAGGGTCTACTCAATTTGACTCGGACTACGGCCCTGCGTCGGGACTGATTCAGGGCACATTGGGGACATATCGGGAACCAAATTATGAGCTAATATCCCTCCACAAGCCCCCGAAAAGTTCTGTAATTCCACTCCAAGACCTGCCAAAACTGAAAGCACCCCCCGAAAAACGCCCGAACTGAAAAAACTACCTCTACCATCCCCATGTTTGGATGAGATGGAGGGGAGGGAGGGAATGAGATTACACAGGGTATTAGTTAACTCAGGAGGAGGTTGTCCTGAGAAGCCCACAGGTACCTAGAATGGCTCTATCACTCCTCTCTCTGGGGAACACGTGGCCCAGGGGATGAATAACACAATCAGCACAGACTCCTCATCCTCCTCTTCTTGCTCACGGAAGAGTCACTCTGTCAGGTACAGACACTGGAGGTCATGTAACCTGGCTCTCTGACAGACAGTGCCAGTGCCGCACAGTGGGTCAAACAGCGGATCCCATGGGAATTACCTTGATGAAATAAAAACATTCTGCACGGTATAAATTAGAAGTTCTATGACCCCCTCAAATAATAGCTTAGCATACATATGAATGCATGGAAGGAAAAGTAAGGGGAGTTAAGGTAAGATCTGTGCAGGTTAATAGCCATTCAGAAAGTGTGATTGAGCTTAGATTACGGGTGATAAAATAGTGGGGAGTTATTCTTTGCTTGGAGAAGGTCTATAATATAATACAATACATAACCTAAAGTGCTATGAGGTAAAGTGTAGGAAATCCAGGCATGGACAGAGGTAAGCCCACCCACCCGGTTGCTTTACTTTAGCAATGGCTTATGCGCAAAGAGGGGGGTCAACCTTTACTTGTATGAACTAAAGTGTGCCTGGCGTCCATCCTATTGTGGGATACAGGGGAGAGCTTATGGTGTAAAGTTCTAAAAGGGGTACAATGCGGCTGATATAGCTAAATTTGCTAAATTAAATGGTCATAGCACCTCAACTCACCTGCTACTCACCTCAACTCACCTACTACTCACCTCAACTCACCTGCTACTCACCTCAACTCACCTGCTACTCACCTCAACTCACCTGCAACTCACCTGCTACTCACCTCAACTCACCTGCTACTCAACTCACCTTCTACTCACCTGCAACTCACCTTCTACTCACCTCAACTCACCTGCAACTCACCTCAACTCACCTGCAACTCACCTGCTACTCACCTCAACTCACCTGCAAATCACCTCAACTCACCTGCAAATCACCTCAACTCACCTGCTACTTACCTCAACTCACCTGCAAATCACCTCAACTCACCTGCAAATCACTCAACTCACCTGCTACTTACCTCAACTCACCTGCTACTTACCTCAACTCATCTGCTACTCACCTCAACTCACCTTCTACTCACCTCTACTCACCTGCAACTCACCTGCTACTTACCTCAAGTCACCTGCTACTCACCTCAACTCACCTGCAACTCACCTCAACTCACCCGCTATTCACCTCAACTCACCTTTAAGAGAATAGCCCCAAATGTGACAAGTAATGAATATTCTCACCCTGTCAGAACAGAAACCTGTGTCTCAAGCAAGTGGAGCTTTTAATTCAACTGAGACTGCTAGAAAGTAATACAAAAAATAAAATAAAATGCTACCTTAGTCAAATCATACCCCTTATCGAACCACTGGAAGAAAAAAAAGGTTTGAGAGTGGGAAATAGCATTTTCAGCAGGAATATCTGACATATGCAGTCTCATCAGTAACCGGCTGGATGTCCTTCAAGTGTTTATAAAGGACACATCCAAACACAATGCAACATAATAAACACAATGCTTAGTTAAAGACCTACATAACTACAATTATTAAGAAATAATATAGAAGAAGAAAAAAAATAGATATATATAAGAAAAAATGGCAGTCTTGTAGTTTACAGAGGAAAAACAGAAATATAGGTTAAATTACGCTTATATTAATGCAACCACTTATAAAATATCAAATATATATATATATATATATATATATATATATATATATATATATATATATATATATATAAAAGCAGCCATCCAAAAAACATAATTGAAAATTGTTTCATACTTACCGTAATTTTCTTTTCCTGGATATTATCCATGGCAGCAGTTACGTATGGGTTAGCTCCACCCTCAAGGTAGGTAGGACAGAAACAAACTTATAAGAGAGCCCCCGCCCCCTGTCTCCTCAGTCTAGTAACCAGCTCCTCAAAACCAAGAAACAACAAGGGAGGGAACTGACTGCTGCCATGGATAATATCCAGGAAAAGAAAATTACGGTAAGTATGAAACAATTTTCAATTTTCCTGGCTAACCATGGCAGCAGTTACGTATGGGACATACCCAAGCCAAAAACAGATAGGGATGGGAGAACACACAACCAAAAAACACAGACACAGAAGAAAATGCTGCAAAAATGAAAAAGGTTTAATTAGAGGACACAGAGGCCAAGACAGCGTGAGAGAAGGAGGATTCATCAGCCCGGCGGACATCCAGACGGTAATGTCGGAAAAAGGTGGAACCGGATGACCAGTTCCCAGCTCCGCAAACAGTAGCCATTGAAGAACCAGCCTCAGCCGCCCATGAAGAGGAAACAGCCCTAGTGGAGTGAGCCTTGAGACCTGGGGGAATTGGAACACCACTGGAGCTGTAGCACTTGGATATAGCAGCCACAATCCAACGGCGTAGGGTGGAGACAGAGGCCGCCTCACCACGTCGAGAGCCCAGAGGAAGGATGAAGAGCCTGGAAGACTTCCTCAGGGAAGAAGAGGCGGTAATATAGAGGTGCAGGCAGCGCACCACATCCAAGGTATGCCAGCGGGATTCCTCAGGTGACGAGGGGTTCGGAAAAAACACTGGAAGAACAGTCTCTTGATTAAGGTGGAAGGCTGAAACCACCTTAGGTAGGAATTCCGGGACAGGTCGAAGGAGGGCATGATCCGGAGAGAAGACCGTGTACGGAGGGTCAACGGAAAAAGCCTGAAGTTCGGAACAGCGTTTAGCCGAAGTCACTGCCAGCAGTAAAAGGGTCTTCAGGGTCACCAACCACAGGGAGGCATCCTGCATGGGTTCAAAAGGAGGTCCAGACAAGGCACGAAGCACCAGAGGAAGGCTCCAAGGGGTCGTGAAGGAACGGGCCGGGGGACGGAGTTTGAGAACCGCCTTGAAGAAACGAATCACCAAAGGATCCAACGCCCAACGAACTGATGTGAGTGCAGACAGGGCAGAGACATGAACCCGGAGGGAGTTCAGACCCAAACCCCGATCCAGGCCAGCTTGGAGAAAAGCCAGAACATCAGGCAGGGAAGGTGACAGTGGATCCAAATCTCTACCCTCAGACCAAACCAGGAAGGCAGACCAAATACGATGGTATGTGGACGAGGTGTTAGGCTTCCGAGCCTTCAGTAGGGTAGAGACGACACCTTCCGACAGACCATGGGACCGCAGTGACTGCCGCTCAATCGCCAGGCCGCTAGTTGAAGAGAGCGGGGGCAAGGATGTAACACCGGGCCTTGAGACAGGAGGTCCAGGCGAGGTGGGAGAAGCCAAGGGTCCTGGACGGACAGCCTGTTCGCCAGCGGAAACCAAGGCCTCCTGGGCCACCAAGGAAGGATGGCCATCACTTCTGCTTTCTCCAAACGTAATTTCCCCAGGAGTCTCGGAATGAGAGGGAGAGGAGGAAAGACATATAGGAACTCCTTGGGCCATAGGAGAGAGAGAGCGTCCACGCCCTCCGACATGGGGTGAGGAGCCCTGGAAAAAAAGCGAGGAAGCTGAGTGTTCGTGGGAGAGGCCATCAGGTCCAAGGCCGGACGACCCCACAGTAGACATAGATGATCGAACACCTGGGATGAAAGTCTCCAGTCCGTTGTATTGAGAGTGGTGCGGCTCAGGAAGTCTGCCATCGTGTTTTCTGGACCCGGAAGGTAAACTGCTGACAGGTGTTCGATTGATTCCTGAGCCCAGACAGCAATCGGCTCGAACTCTCGGCTGAGAGAAAGGCTCCTGGTACCTCCTTGATGGTTGATGTAGGCAACCGCACACTTGTTGTCTGTCTGGATCCTCACCCAATGATCCCGAATGGTTCGATGAAAAGCCAGCAAGGCCCTGTAAATTGCCCTCAGTTCCAGGACGTTTGCGTGAAGACCACTCTCCGCAGGGGACCATTCTCCTTGGGCGTAGTGACCGTCCAGATGGGCTCCCCAACCATGAGCGCTTGCATCCGTCGTGACAACTTTGTAAGTGATGTCCGTCAGCGGAAAACCTCTCCTGAGGTGACGGAACTCCAACCACCAGGCCAGATGATGAGAAGTTATCTCCGGTAAATACAATTTTTCGTCCAAGAAGGACCTGGGAACTGGGAGATGGGGTAGCAGTAGGGACTGAAGAAACCGGGTGTGCCATTGAGCCCAACGAACTAGGCCGATAGTGGAGACCAGGATCCCTAGAAGGGACATAAGCTTTCTGATGGGGAGCCAACCGGGAAGGACGACATTCTGGATAGCCAAAATCAGACGAGACTGACGGTCCGATGACAGGGAAACAGTAGCCGTGAGGGTGTTGAAGCACGCCCCCAAAAAGACCAGGGTTTGGGACGGAAGGAGTTGGCTCTTCGTGAAGTTGATTATCCAACCAGCTTCTTGCAGAAAAATCAACGCCTCGTCCCGCTGAGTGGTGACAAGGTCTCGAGAAGGAGCCACGATGAGAATGTCGTCTAGGTAGTGAAAAATTGTTAGGCCCCTCTTGCGAAGTTCTGCAACACACACCACCAGAACCTTGGAAAAGGTACGAGGAGCCGTACTGAGGCCGAATGGGAGGGCCCGAAACTGGAAGTGATCCTCCCCAATGGCGAAGCGTAGAAATCTCTGGTGCCGAATCCTGATGGGAACGTGAAAATAGGCATCTTGGAGATCGATGGAGACCATCCAATCGCCCGGGGAGATAAAAGGAACAATCGACCGGAGGGACTCCATCCTGAACTTTCTGACCATCATGGAACGGTTCAAAGCAGACAGGTCGAGGACCGGTCTTAGGTCTCCTGATGCTTTGGCGACAAAAAACAGGGGGGAGTAGTTTCCCTGGAAGCGCTCGAGCCCAGGCACAGGAATAATAACTTCGTCTCGGAGGAGGGACCGTAGAAATTTTCGTAGGATATCCTTCCGTTGGGGGTCTGTAGGAAGTTTTGTACGGACAAAAAGAGGAGGTGGAGGGGACCGAAACTCCAGGCTGTAACCGTCTTGAACAATGGTCCGGACCCAGGAATCCGTGGAAAAACTTGCCCAGACCACCGAAAAGGCCAGAAGACGAGCACCGACCGGAGGGGCCCGGACAGGAAGGCCGTCATGACTGGTACTTCCCGCGAAAGGAAGAGCCCGGGCGGGAGCGGGAACCCTTTGCGGCCCCGCGGAAACCGCCCCTCCATGCTGATGAGCGAGCCACCTCTCTGCCAGGACGGTATTGTCTGGAATCCCGAAAGGAGGAACGAAAATTCCGACGATCGTTCCAAACGGCTTTGGGAAGACGTCTGCGTTCTTGTGGCAAAAAAACCTTTTCTCCTTCGGCGGCCTTACGGATGGCATCATCCAAAACCTTGCCAAACAACAACTTGCCCTCAAACGGAATGGAGACCAGAGAGTTCTTAGAGGAGTTGTCGGCATGCCAATGTTTCAACCATAAAGCACGTCTGGCCGAAACCGACAAGCCCATGCACCTGGCCGCGAGCTTCAAAACATCCGAAGATGATTCAATAAAAAACTCAGTCGCCAGATTGATGTTGGAGAAAGATTCCAGAAGCCGTTCTCTGGGAACCCCACTTTCAATGTCATCCTTTAGGTCGAGGATCCAACACTTCAGGGCACGAGAGACAGATGTCATGGCAACCGTAGGTTGGCAGATAGCACCGGCCGCAACATAGGCTCTTGACAAGGAGGCCTCTATTCGTCGTTCCATGGGGTCATGTAAAAGAAGAAACTTTACGATCAGGGTTCTTCCATTCGGTAGAAATCAATTCCTCAATGGAGCTATGAACCGGAAAGGATGGCCTTTTCTTATGTAGACTGGTGAAGTATTTATCCGCCGTACCCACCTCGGGAAGAGACTCAGTAATACCCAAAGTATTCTTAACAGCACCGATAAGGTGGTCAATAAGGGCAGGGTCCAGAAGAACGCCTGAATCAACGTCTTCCTCAGCCGAAGAGCAATGCCCAAAATCCAAAGGATCTTCAGAGTCGGGCCGATCAGCAAACAAACACTCCTCAGTAAATGGTGTATGCTGGACAGGGGCCAGATTACCCAAATGTTCCTTCAGGCTCTTTTCAACTGCCTGATTAACTAGGTGTATCAGATCCGGAGAGGGATCAGGGGGGCCGGCAGCTTGAGTCAAGCAGTCCCCACAAAGGCGTTTGCCCTCTAAAGGAGTAGCGTCACATGCAAAACAGCGAGGGCGCTTCTCTGTTTTCTTCCTGGGATGATCGGATTCCGGTCTGGGGCTGGAAAAAACACCAGGGTGAGTAGGCTAAAAACACTCTTTAAAATGAAAAAATAAAAATAAAAATAAAAATAGAAATAAAAAACTCACCTAGAGTGACGAGAACGAGACCTCTTGGATGAGGAGGACATATTAAATGCAAAAATATAAAGGGCAGGCTGAGAAAGAAAAAATACATAAGTACCCAAAAGAGAAACATATTAAAAGTAAGGAAAAACAACTCACAGAATACAAAGGAAATACCTGAGGCTGGAGTAAGGCAGGCACAGGGAACAAAGGTGCTGGGAAAATGTTCTGAGTGAACCCAGAAAGGATAGGGCTGAAGCAGAAGCCCTTAAATAGTACAAAAAACTCCCTAAATTAAGAGGTGGAACGCATATGCGTTCCACCTGTCTAGAAAGGGAAAGAAAACATGATTAGGAATGCATATGCCGAAAAACGGCACTGAAAACGAGGCGTGGAACGCATATGCGTTCCAAACGCCGAAAAACGGCACTGAAAACGAGGCCTGGAACGCAAATGCGTTCCAGTGCCCGAAAACAGAAGAAAAAAGGCACAAAAAAGGTAGGGCTGGAACGCAGAAGCGCCCCAGAGTACAACAGAGAGGCACAGGGGGGAAAAACAGCCATGCCCAAGTGTAAAAAATGTAAAGGAAGGGAGAAAAATATCCCATACATACCATATGAAGAACAGCAGGAATGGAGACCTCTGCTAATATCCCATACATCTCCAGTACCACTTGCAGTAAGCTTACGGAGGAACAGGGTCCAAACTTCAAATCCAAATCATCTCCAGTACCATTCAGATGTAAGGGTGCGGAGGAATAAATATCCCAGGGAACCTTGAAATGACAGGAACCGGGCTTCGGAAAGAAAGAGGCTGAACTTCCCGGAAGGTGAGTAAAAAAGTGTAAAATAGAAAAAAATAATAAAAATCTCAGGCCCAAAGGGCCCCGTCCTAATACCAATGAGGACAGAAAAAAGACTGAGGAGACAGGGGGCGGGGGCTCTCTTATAAGTTTGTTTCTGTCCTACCTTCCTTGAGGGTGGAGCTAACCCATACGTAACTGCTGCCATGGTTAGCCAGGAAATATAAATATAAAAATGGTGCAGTTTTGCCATAAAAGTAAAACAAACAAACAAATAAACTCACTCATAGGTCTTTAAACAGTAACAGCAAGGAGCGATTTCTTTACCAATAACACGTCATGACCAAGGTATACCTGATGATTCATTCCCCCCCACCAATAAATAGACAGACGACTGAGCGGCTGGAAAGGTCGAAGTCTGACTCTTTACTGAAAATGCTGCAACATAAATCGACAGCTAAATACATAGCTGAAATAAGTAGCAGGTATTACTGTAAACCAGATATGGTTAAAACTTTATAAATAAATAAATAACCGGGTATATAAAATGATATATACACCAAACAAACACATGTTTTTATAACAAGACATATAAACAACATGAACTAATACTAATGAACCTTAGCGGTAGCGTGTGATTTATCCTAGACCAGCTAGGATCAGGACCCCGAGAATCTGGCGCAGGCGTTCCACATGACTCACGGCTACTGACGTCCCTGTTTGCACAGTAGCCGTGCCTCACTCCCCAGGGATGAGCCCAAGGGGAGCCCGTGCAGATAGCTCCCACAGCTACTGCCCAACCGGGTCGGCCATACCCCAGATGACCAAACCCCTGCACTAGCGCCGAACCTCGGGGACGCTCGCCGCCACTTCCTTCTTCGTCACCTAGGGATGGGAGGGAGGGAACTTCTCATTTTTCTTTAAACAGTAAGCTTTTCCTGGAAATCCTGCAATATATAGTCTAAGGCCATCCCCTCTATCCACTCATTGCCACCCCCCTGCCGTGCCCTTATTGGGCCCTTGGCTTAACTGACAGGGAGAGAGAAATGACAGGAAACCTTTGTCATGATGGCCTTCTATATATTGCATTATTCCTTGTTTCAGGCTTGTTTCTCCAGATTTGGATTTTTTATATAAATATTTGGATTTGGATTTTTTATATAAATATTTGGATTTTTTATATATATATATATATATGCTCTTCCCAACATTTCACAGTAGAAACGCAGGATTCCGGGGGAGTTGCTTGGAGGGAGGGTGTCCGGGCTCATGTTGTATCAAAATAACAGTTTTGAGCATGCACAATATTTATTTTCTGGTGTCAGGGAAATCAGGACTTGCCTATCTTTCCAGCTCAGCTATTATTGCCTGGTTTCTGCAGTTCACTTTTTAGTGAATAGACCCTGTCGTCCTGGGAAGCCAGTAAACACAATGTTTAATCTGGCCCTATAGTGACCTTTACATACCTTAGTTTTTTTAAAGTTTTATTTTTGTGTTATTACTTCTCCCGCGTGGAATAGGTTCCAAGTCCCCCATGCTACAAACCACAGAGTAGCAAATGCTCTAGCTACTATACAGTAACTTCTTCACTCTCCTGCCTCACAGAGCCACGTTATCAGCCATGATGAGCCGTTTACGTGAATCAGTTGAAACCCTGACTCGAGTTTTTCTTTTGTGTTGCTGCCACAGTGTCTATTTAATCTTGCCTGCCACATGACCGAGCTACATGAGGGCCAGCTTGAAGCCTGTCATGTCTGAGGTGAGGGATGTCTCCTCTATCCCCTCTGCAGTTCGTACAGTAGTGTATCTTCCACAAGGCAAACAAGGCACTCGCCTAGGGCGGCACTTTGCCAGAGGGTGGCACTTTGCCAGAGGGTGTTAAAGCACACTTCTGGTGCTTCAAACATTTGCACTCTATCCCCCACCGTTCAGCAAGCTTTAGCTCCTTTCAGTTAATGTAATGGACATGGTAGGGGTATGTAATGAGGGGGATGGTGGCATGTAATGGGGTTGATGGGGCATTTAGTGTGTATGCAATGTGGGTGAGGGGGCATGTAATGGAGTGATGGGGCATTTAATATGTGTGCAATGTGGGTGATGGGGCATGTAATGGGGTGATGGGGCATGTCGTGGGTGTGCAACATGGGTGATGGGGCATGTCGTAGGTGTGGAACGTGGGTGGGGAGGTGCCCCAAATTTGTCTGCTTAGGACAGTACAAAACCAAAGATACACCACTGAGCAGGTAGGAGAGTCCTTTCCCGCCCACCACCATACTATCTGGATGGCACACTTAGTTAAGTGAAGCCAAAAACACAGATGAGGTTTTTTTCCCCCTGTATTACAATAAATATAATAATGTAATGCTATTTATTATGTTCTATTTTGGGTTGGGGTGGCGGTGCCACAAAATATGTGCATGTATAAAAGTCTGTTTAGTAAGGTCTAAAAGTGGGCTAAGCAGCAGGGATATTTCTTTGGTTACCATGGGGACAGCGCCACTTTTAGTATTTTGCACCACAACCGACTTTGATAACTAAACCCCGCCCCACAGTTTTTTATAACCCCCCAAAAAGGAAACACGAGCTACAATTATTCTTTAAAGATAAAAAAACATAACGTTTTAAATGATTCGTTTATTAATTTTTTATCTGTTTTTCTTTCAGTTGACCATTTTATTCATCATAGTGTGCATTTTGTGTACTTTGGTTTGAGGGACTTAGGGCTCGCAGAACTCTGCCTTTGGCGATTTGTTATCACCACAGAGAATAATGACGCTGAAAATGACTGCAGTACTGTATCTCTGTATTGCCCATGTCAGCGGTTTTTACTAATAGGTCTAGCAAATGGAATTTTGGAAAAAACTCATTCACACATGGAATGAGGTTAGAGCTCCTAGACACAATCTGATTGCATAAAGGAACCAACATTTGAATTGAGTTTCTCATTTTGAGTCTGAAATGTAAGCGTACAGCACAATCTTAAAGTGACAGTAATGCTTACACATACATTCAGCTAGAAAAGAATATGTTCAACGAAGCATAGCATCCTCTCTGCTGATCCCATGCAAAAAACGAGGCTCTCTCTTTGTGTAAGTGCAGAGAGAGAGAAAGTTGCCGACCAGACCAGGCTGCCTACTTCCTATGGAATCATAGATGAAATGTGTGTGTGTGTGCAATAGATATTGCACTCACAAACAGAAGTATAGATGGAGCTTTCAGAAATGACTGGGTATAAAACTGGTTTAATCTGTAAAAAAGTTAAAAAAAACCACACATGTGCAGAACTAGATAGATACAACACTTGGCCCCACTGGGATTCCACCTACAAGATGTTCGTCTCAAATGCGCATGTAGATAAAGTCCAAGGTGCCAACTCTATGAATAAGGAAGATAGCTAGCGCTGGAGGACACACTGAAAACAAAAAATAGAACTGCAGGAACTCGACGCGTTTCGCTGGAACAGCTGTCACAGCTTCATCAGGATAAAATCGTGCATGTGGAGAGACAGCCCCCAAAAAACGGAGCTATGTAGGATTTCCGCATTCTGATAACATTCCGTCACTTCCGGTGCGTCTGGAAACGTCACTTCTGTCGAGTCCGTCGCATCACTTACGGTTTTCTGTGCAATATGCTCGCAAAGGCTCCTGGACTTTGTGGTCTTGGATAAACGTCCATAGGAAGCAATGGGTTTTTCCATCACAGAGTGGTGGAAAACACTTGATTAATGATGAAAAAGTGATTAATAAAAACAGGAAATGCTGGTAAACAAACATAATAAAGCATAATAAATCAAAAAGGGGAGAAAAGAATATTATACAGAAAGAAGAGAGAGAAAAAAAAAGATTGTGGCAGTGAGAATATTAATCTGACTGGTAATGAGACCATAATGTGACTATAAAAAAATAGTATTCTATTAATTAATTAATGTTGGAAATAAGCCATAAGGGATATATATACTCCAAAGGGGTAGACAATATAGAAGGGTAGACAATATAAAAATATGACTGTTGAAAAAACTTGTATACATTGATGGGAAAATATTTTAAAAAGTATTAAAAAAAATACTACGAATATTATAAAAGACAAAAAAGGGGGGTGGGTGCTACAAAGCCCGAGAACAAACAGTACTGCAATAGTCTGTCCTGTAGGATAATACCTACTCGGGAGAGCAACTCCATTTTTTGCCTGCTTACACCATTGCAGAGGAACCACTCCATTAGCATATCAGACTGATCCCACCCATAAGGGCAGTCCAGATCCGAAATGCATGGCTAGTACCCTCTACACGAGGAACACAGCAAACCACAGACGTACGTTTCGGCCTACAATGGCCTCATCAGTGTGGTATGGCTGATGATCCTCTAGGTGCAAGCAGGCCAGGGACCCTTATAAATTATAAAAGGTCCAAATAAATAAACACATATACATAAATACATACAGACCTGCTATAATTAATAAGTGGAATGTTAATGAATCGGTAATACAAATCTCACATGAAAGATGATAATATATATACACATGTGAAATGTATAAGAATGTGAACATCTGAATAAATATATAAATACAGAACCATCAGAAAAATTAATACAAAGAGGGGGGTATTTATAAAAAAAAAAAAAGGCAGAATAGCATAAAGGGACATGATGTCCAAATCTGAATTGAATCCATTTTGTTTCTCTTTGGGAGAGGGTTTTGGTAGTATTTCCTCCTCTCCAATGAGTGACTATTTTATCTATTCCAATACAGAGAAACTTGCTAAAAGAAAAATTGGGACATGTCTTGCAATGTTTGGGGACATTACATTTAGCAGTCTTTGCTATACCTTTAATACCTCCCAGGTGAGCCAGTATCCTTTCCTTCAACATCCGTATGGTACGCCCCACATACTGGGCTCCACACATGCATTGAAGGAGATATACAACTTTGTCAGTGTTACATTTGATAAAATTCTGTATTTTATAGGTTTTACACACCTTAGTGCTACTAAATTCCAGGGTTTAACGGGGCTGATCTTTGCAATTTTGCAAGTGCCAACCATTGGGTTTTGAACTGGGGAAGTGTTGAGTGACTGGTTTGAGTACATGGCACTTGGAGCAATGATTTGTTTTAAAATTGTTTGCCTTTTTAAAAAGGATTCGGACAGAAGTGATGGAATGGCATCAGAATGCGGAAATCCTTGCCTACCTGACTATATAGCTCCGTTTTCGGCTGTCTCTACACATGCACGATATTCTCCTGTGACAGCTGTTTCGAGTTCCTGCAGTTGTTTTTTGTTTCCAATGTGTCCCCCAGCAGTAGCTATCTTCCTTATTCATAGAGTTGGGCTCCGTTTTGGCACCTTGGACGTTATCTACATGCGCACTTGAGACGAACATCTTGTAAGTGGAATCTCAGTGGGGCCAAGTGTTGTATCTATCTGGTTCTGCACATGTGTGTTTTTTACAGATTAAACCAGTTTTATACCCAGCCATTTCTGAAAGCTCCATCTATACTTCTGCTTGTGAGTGCAATACTTACCTACTTCAGATTACTTTGGGTCCATACTGTATAACACTATTAGTGTTGTTTGTATTTATATTTTTAAAGTTCAACTTAGGGCCTTCCTGATCCACGTGTCCCATGGAATCATGGCAGCTTCTGGTCAAAGGATAGACTGGCATGTCCTATCAAAAGTGCCTGCCATTTTATCCTCATACTACCGTCAACTAACTTTTCACTGGTGCTTCTAAACTAAAAGTGATATACCAGTGATATATAAAGTTTAGTTGTCCTTTAAAGTGTGTGGCATTCAGGGTGGCATGGTTTCTCATATGTGCTGTCACGTAACACCAGAAGGAGGGCTTGGGGAATTACAATAACTCTATTGCATTTTTTTAGATAACAGGAAGACTTCATGGAAAACTGGCAAGCCCAATTTCTTTCTTCTTGTCACTTTACAAAAGGGAAAGGCACCATGCAACCCTCCAGTCAGCGCTGTATTTAGCACGAGGGAAACAAGGCAAGTGCCTAGGGGGGCACTTGCCTTGTATACCTCTGGGGAGAGTCACACAATAAAAAAAAAAGGAGCCCCTTTAAAAAAAAAAGGCAGCATCGGGAGCCGAACAGACATCACAGAGAAACCTCTGTGCTGCCTGTTCAGCTCCCCGTTTGATATGAATGGGAAGTGCTGACAGGTCACGTGACCTGACGCTCTCACGTCAGACAAGCGCCAGATCACGTGAGCTACCTGCACGAACTGCACTGGGAGCCAAACAGGCAGCAGTGCCTGCCACTAGCCACCAGGGACCAGGATAAGTCCTGGGGTGAGGAGGTCATGTAATGGGGGTGATGGAGGCATGCAATGGAGGTGATGGGGCATGTCCTGGGTGTGCAATGTGTGTTAAGTGGCAAGTCGTGGGTGTGCAATGTGAGTAGGGGGGTGCCCGAATTTTTTCTGCCTAGGGCAGCACAAAACCAAGATACACCACGGCCTCCAGTTGCAGATTAACTCCATCTCCCATAATGCTCTTTCAGCTAAGTGGCTAGCAGAGGCCTATGGGAAATGTAGTCCTGCAACATCTAAACGGCCACACATTGCCTACCTCTGCTTCACACGATGCGTTTCTTATCTAAAAATATTTTTTCAAGACGGTGTAGGTAGCACTATCCCTTTAAAGACTTTCTGATCTTGTCGGTAAAAAAAAAAAAAATTAAAATTAAAATACCTCAATATAATTTGACCATTGAGATCCAAATTAGGTTGTGAAAATTCCAAACTTCAAACTTGCTTGAATTATTTCCTCAGCATTTTACTTTTCAAATATCTCACAGCTCTTTTAATATATTTTTCTTTCTAATGTATTGTAACAAAGTTTTTTGCATGGTGCCATCTCATATTCTGAAAGCTGATATAAAACTTAGAGTCTTCTCTGAAGTTCTATATTCTTCTATTCTCTGTTCCGAAATCCTCGAGAACATTTCTATGTATGAAACTTTTCCTGTTTAACCTCCATTAAATACTTCATTTAGTTCTGGTGCAAAGGGATGAGCTCCAATTTCCACTGTGGAGTGGAATCGAACCTTTAGCCTGGCATTGGATCAAAGACATTACTTCAGGCTCTTCAAATTAATTAAATGTAGCAAAAGAAACTCCAATGTTTAACCTTTACAGGGCAGCATGTGAACAGCAATTCAGGCCAAATGCTAATCAAAATTGCTATGGAATGTTGATCCTTAAAGCCTCTCCTTAGAGACAAAAGCATCAACAATGGGACTTTATGTTCCTTGATTTGATCGCAGAGTGATTTGGAGTCAGGGGCATAGTAGCAGAGACCCTTTACAGACCCTGTAGAACTCTGCCAAAAGATTGTGGTACCTCTCAAAATCACTTGTGACATTGAGGTGTGGCCGAATGTTGCAATTTAGTTAAATGGACCAAGCTCTCACTTTGAGGGTCTGTTATATACAAACTGAGGCCACTAAAAGTCTGGTGGATGGGATGCCACAGTAGTTCTTGCGGGATCTGCTGCATAGCACATCATGGAGGGCTGTGATGTACTGCTGTTCAGAGGACTCGCCCCAGTAATTAGCTTGCACACCTAGGACTTACCCCAGCACTCAGCTTGCACACCTAGGACTTACCCCATCACTCAGATTGCACACCCAGGAAGTACGTGGTGGTGGTGGGAAGCTGAATGTCTGAAGTAGGTTGTAAAGATATTTTGAAGGTCTGCAAACCAGAGGATAGTGTGAAAAAGTTTCCTTAGCAGGAGTACATAAAAGAACAAGTCCTGTCTCTATTTAATTTTACCACCATCCCTCACCCCCAAGAATATATGATGGTATTTGATTGTATTTATTTACTAGTAGATGTTTAACATCACTTTTCCTTGGTCTTCAAATGACCATATCCCTTAAAATAGAAAATGGGTTTAAATGGTACATATTTTATTAAACTCTCTTTCCATTTTGTTATTGGCCAAGCTCAGATGCAGATCCAGTCTATTAGTCTCTGGTTTATTGTATTTGGCCCAAAAATGGGTAGAAATGTAATAGAAACAGACCTACCCATGACTACACATGGGAGCATTGGGGACATACTGACATTGAGAGCACTGGCACCCTTTTCCCTCTAAAACACAAAGAAGGTGGACCTAATTTGTAGGAATCAGGGACCAAAAAGGGGCCAGCCTGTCTAAAATCTAGGAATATCAGGGGTGGAGCTAAAAACCTCTGCCCAATGCCAGGAGAGGAAGGATTTCACTGGTGAACTATCATACTGTCTTTTAATAGAATAGTCTGGTTATTTGAGTGCTGGAGACAGTAGATGGTAGAGACAAGAGCCAGAACCTTTTGTACTATTCTGGAACACAAAGAGAGGTTACGCATTGTGTTCAGTCCGGAGTTATCACAGTGTGCTTACTTTGTGCTTACTTTGTATGGAAAACTTCTTCCACTATGAAAGAGGAGAAAGTTACTTTTATCCACCAAACAAGAATAGGTTCACTCACAGGACCATTAACAAAACCTTTCCCAGGGATAGTTGACTGACGTTCTCCCCAAAGACGTACACACACAATCTTTGTGTTGAACATTGTACTGCAGACAATTGGCTGTTTCAAAATCATTCTTATAATAAGGATTAAAAGTCACAGAACTATTGATCCGGCTCCTTTCATTACTGTCACACTCAACAATTACCGTCCTACTTTCGTCTGAAGAAAACGCCAAGAAAAAAAACCCGCCAGGACTTCCAATGTGGCCTTTTATATCCCTGGCATCCTCAAAGTCAAGTTTTCAAAAAACAACATTTTTAATTTTACTTTAATCTGCACTATTTGTATTTATATTTGTGTCTGTAAATTTAGAATGTTGTTGTTGGTCATAAAGCTCTTTTTATGTGTATATGTATTGTTATTAAAATAACTTTTGAAAAAAATATGATATAAGGTCTGTTGTTTAAAATTTTTAGTGCCCTTATAATTTTCTCTATTCTCTATACCCTACCACCCCATGCGCCCTCTATACCATCCCACCCCACAGACAGCAATCATGTTGTGGTGCTTCCAGTTTGAGCCTTATATCATCAATATACCCTGTCTCTCTCACAAAATGAGGAGTTTATAAACAAGCTTCCAGTTTCTTCAAACGCCTGTAGAAATCTGAAGATACCGTCTCTAATAATAAATGTAAGTGTAGAACAATTCTAGTGGTATATCATTTCTCTTCAAAAATAATTCCGTTTTAGATGTCACAGTGTTAAGTGATCTCATCCCCTTTTCTTTCCATCATTAACACTGGAATTTCCCACAGGTTTATTGTGAATGTAATATTTTTTTTTAAGTGTTTTGGTTCCTTTTTTAGTTAATTAAGGGAGATTTCACTTCCCCACTATGTATTTTTTCTTAAGAGTAGAATGTAAAATGAACACATCTAGTTATTAAGTTTCCTGAGGGTCCCTCGCTGAAAGTACACGAGGGAAGAAAATGTAATATGAACACACAAATTATAATTCAGTTTCTGTTGCTTTTTTTTTGTAACATTGGCGAATAAATCTAGTAGACATTTAAAATGATTTATTCATGAGGACAAATATCCTAGAAGTGTTTGAATTTTCTCCTTATCGGCATAAAGATTGAGGCTTTAAGACTCTGCTTCTGTTAGAACCCAAATCTTGCTTTAACGGCTTGAAACGGTTTAGAAACAATGGATGAGAGTTTTGTTTCTGATGTCGGGATAAGATGTCCTGACTTCACAATTTATGTGATGTAAGTTAGCTGCACAAGATATTGAAATATTAGAAATTCTTGTTCATTTGAATAATGTACTGAAATGGAATAAGAATGATAATTTTCATGCTCATGAAATGTTCCTCAGTAAGATGACTTTTAGGAGTAATAATTTTAGAGGACTTGAAGGTAGGTAGGCAATGCAATAGAGCAGCAGGAAATGCTAGCAGAATGCTTGGCTGTATAGGGAGAGGTATTAGCAGAATGCTTAGTTGCATAGGGAGAGGTATTAGCAGAATGCTTGGTTGCATGGGGAGAGGTATTAGCAGTAGGAAGAGGGAAGTGCTCATGCCATTGTACAGAGCACTGGTGAGACCTCACTTGGAGTATTGTACGCAGTACTGGAGACCGTATCTCCAGAAGGATATTGATACTTTGGAGAGAGTTCAGAGAAGGGCTACTAAACTGGTTCATGGGTTGAAGGATAAAACTTACCAGGAAAGGTTAAAGCATCTTAACATGTATAGCTTGGAAGAAAGACGTAACAGGGGGGATATGATAGAAACATTTAAATACATAAAGGGAATCAACACAGTAAAGGAAGAGAGTATATTTAAAAGAAGAAAAACTACCACAACTAAAGGACATAGTCTCAAATTAGAGGGGCAACTATTTAAAAGTAATATCAGGAAGTATTACTTTACTGAGAGGGTAGTGGATGTATGGAATAGCCTGCCAGCAGAAGTGGTAGAGGTAAACACAGTCAAGGATTTTAAGCATGCGTGGGATAGACACAAGGCTATCCTAGCTATAAGACTGGGAACGGGGGACTAATAAAAGTACTCAAAAAATTGGGCAGACTGGATGGACCGAATGGTTCTTATCTGCCGACACATTCTATGTTTCTATGTTTCTATGACTCAGTGTGCTAATTTGCCCACTGGTTGAATCTGTTCCAATCCCCAGTTTGCAGCTTCAGTTCCTGGCAAGACTTTATCTTGATCTTTCATCTTTTTTAGGCCACTAAAATGTTCAATATTAACTAACATGGAAACAAGAGAATATGTGTCCTTTCCTGGTAAAAAAAAAAACCAAAAAAACAAATAAAGTTATTAATAAAATATTCTTCAAAAGTAAGACAGATATTACTCAACTTTTAGCGCATTGACGTTGTAGAAGAGGATGTTTCTGATGCTAGAAGGAACATCTTTGTAATGGAGTCCATGTTATTTTGTCTGACCATAGACTACTGACTTGTCTTATAAATAGTACAATTGAAATCCTATTTGGAGAATGCTCGAAGGATTCTTGCCGAGGAAATGATGTTGAGAGATTCTTCTGTTGATAGTTTTAATCCTTTGCTACATAGAAATTAATTACACATCATATACCAGTGCAAGCTCGTATTGTTAGCGTCATTATTTTTGAGCGCTGCCTGAATGAGACTCAGATTGCCATTCATGCCAGGGCCCTGTCTAGCATTTTTTAAGAACACACGGTACTCGGCTCCTTTTACTCTATGGCATGTACTCTCTAGCTTGTCTAGTAGTCCTCTGTTCTATCAGAAAGGAGAGGACTCAGTGCTAAAAAGCTGCAATGTTTAAGGCTTGGGTGTAAATGAAGACATTCCCAAAATCCCAAATTCCTAGCTACCTTATAATCTTAAACTCATTTTGGAACGGTAGAGAGTAAACCCCGTCTACACTGATTTGCGTATTCAATATGGTGCTTTGCCAACAAGGAAGGCACTTACTTAAGCATACTGTTAAGTCCATTGTGTGCTTCACAATAGATTTCAGATCACTGGGTGCAAGTGCAACCTCAGTGGTTAATATTTTAACAGTTCACAAGATCAGTTTCTTTTCAAAGTTTGCCAGGAATGGCTACAGTTTCAACGTCACTAAGAAGGACCCAGCTAAAAACAAACAAACATTTTTTCAATTTGATTTGGTTCCTGTAATTTTATAAATGGAATGTAATGGCCTAGAAGTCTCGAAACAGTTAACACTGCAAAGGGAATTTCAATTAGAAGCAAATTTGTTAAACAAATACCTCTCGAAAATTGAAAGTATGGAATGAGAGAACTTGGAGAGCATGTCTCCAGCTGCAGTAATACATGCAGGCATCTTGTATTGTATTACAGTTAGTGGAAACATTACAAAGGGTGATGCTACATCAATATGCCACGGTGCCAGCCTCCATCCCCAGTGTCTGAAGTCCTGTACAGGAACAGTAGTGGTGACACTTGCAATCATAGTCTCACCCCCTTCCTCCAACGTTCCATGTCACAGATGGGCTATGTTGGGAGATGATAATAATGGTCAGCTTCAAAAACAGTACCGGCCCTGCCATTTCCCCCATGTACTTAATATTGGCTTCAAGCCAATTTTCTACAGCGATAACACCAGCAACCCTAAAGGGAAGCTACAGGTTGTGTATGATGAGAAGTAGGAGCATTCTCTGGAATACAAAACCTCTCTTGATACATAATCACCAGCATATTTGGTGGCACTACACCCCTCTGTAAAGACAGAGTGCACAAATAGCAGTACATCCTCTTGTAAATATGCTTAAAATTTTTCCACTGTCAGGAACAGGGTCCAGATAACAAAGGACACTGACCGAGCAAGTTCAGGAGCTCATGACAAGAGCATGGAGACACAGGGCCTGGTGCAGGATAACTGAACTCCCCCGGAAGCTTGAGGCCACATTCCAGGACCCTGTGGAAGCATTTGTATCCAGAAAGACCAAAGCAGAAACTGAAGATACCCTGCAGACATCCTGGAGCAGGCATGGGACACAACCTTGATAGGATAGTCAGATGTCTGCAGGCTGGGACAGAATAAACCAAGCAGAGCAAAAGTGTATATGGACAGAACAGAAACAGAATAAACTAAATACACAGTGCAGGGCTAAAGGACAACCTAAGGAGAAAGGAGGAACTAAAACGTTTGTGAGCGGGCTCAAGCATAAGACATGGCTTCAGAACTAAAAACATACAGAGATACAGACATAACAGAAAACATATTGAGGACAGGATGAGTGTAAGGGGCACAGGGGACGTAATAAAGAGCTGAGATCCTCAGACTCTTCCAAAGGTATTGCAAGCAATCCACGGTGCTTCAAGGAAATAGAGCGAGGGAACATACAAACATAAATATAGGAATTAGACTAAAGCTCTGAGATTGCTATGGTGAGGGTTTAGTTCCAACTGATGGCCATAAGATGGTAAACTTGCCAACCAGCATCAAGGTACCTCACTAACACTAGAATTACTAATTACCTGTGTAATTGTAGTTATTATATTCAATTACTAGACACCAATATTTACTTTTAGCAGGACTGCACAAACTAGAAGCTTGAAACAAATTGAACGTGTGAGGCAACATTTAAAAAGAGGAACTGAGCAACTAAGTAAAAGGAGACAAAGAAAACATGGAATGGAAAAACAAAATACAAACAGCAGTGAAACGAGAAATGAATGAAAGCAAGAAGCATGAAATGGTGACACCCTCTAACAGGGCTCTAGGACAAGGTAGAATTCAGTATTCATGGCAGCACCATTACAGGGCTTCATCAGAAGACACAAATATAGGTTACAAGGCTACAAGGAACAAGGTAGGAGATAGTCTATTGCTGCACTGGGAAAGTGCCGCTCTCTGGCCGGACTGGGCAGGTATAATTCTGGACAGGTGCCACTCCATTGTGACCAGACTGGACAGGTTTAATCAATTAAATACTGACATATTAAACTATTTTGTTTTTTTATTTTCCCACATGCAAACCTGCACTGACACGGTTCTATTATTGTGTTATAGAAACTGCACAGGATTAACTTTGTAGCCCTTAGCAGTCCATTAACAAGTCCTTTAATTATCAAAAGCCAATAGTTTTATGTAGTGTGGTCTAAAAATTATACAATGGGTCGAAGTAAGAGAAAATGTCTTTGTTATGGAGGAAGGAAAAGGCTTCTGTGAAATGTTGGGAAATATTGAGCATTCGCTGTGGTACTGGATGAGAGAAGAGAAAGTTACCATCCAATTGTGACATTTTTTGCATGAGGTTAATATCTTGTGACCACTCCCCCCCCACCCCAGAAAAAAGTATAGACGTCCAAGACTCCACCACTATATTTATTAGTGATGCACCACTATATTTATTAGAGATGCCACGTGAATCTGGATTTTTTTTTCTTTTTTTTAAAGTTGTGGCTGAAGAAAAAACAACTTAAAGCTATTTTGGAAAGTGATTACAGTTCCAGAAAAAATATTTAATATCACTATTGAGTCGTTCATTCAGAGTTTCAGATTAGAATGGCAGGAACCTGACAATAAAGCACATGCCAGAAGGTGATCCCAGTGAAGTGTTAAATTGCTTCTTGTGGAAGTACAGTGTGTGTGTGTGTGTGTGTGTGTGTGTGTGTGTAATCCATACTGCTGAGTTTCCTTATCTACCTCACATGGCACTTAATGCAGTCGCCTTTCTGGCTGTTTATAATTAATCACAGATATCTTCCTTCGCACAGAAAACGTCCTCGATTTTGGCAGGGCAGGTTCTGCGTTTTAAACACCAGGCTGAATTCAATCTTCATTTGCCATTAATTAACATTAGCGTCGACTCAGTTAGCCAACCATAAATCCAAGAAAAAGACGACACACCTTGATTCTTTCGCTCAAACAAATAATTTATTGGGAAACCAGTGACTGGTAAGCTTCAAAGGATGAGCGGAAAGGGACACAGTTTACGCATTTCGCATTCAACAACGTATATATCCCAGATTATTCAGTCCAGGACAGATTTATGATTAAATAAGTGTGTCCAAGACTGAATAATATGGGATATGTACACATTGCAAACCAATACATGTAAAGGTCAGTATAATCAAGCAGTGGCTAAATGGTGCACAATACTTATGCCTCTTTCTCCTCCCTTTGTGGAGTGAGCTGACATAGTCTTGCCAGATCTTTTGAGCCTAGCAGGCTTCCGTAGACTTTTTTTTCTTTTCACTTTTTCTGCCACAGTGAACACAAATTCCTGAGATTAATTTTTTTTTTGCATCAAAGGTTCCATCAGGTAGTTACATTTATCTTTTATATATAGTGCTTTCATGTAGGTTTCTGATTTTATGGTTATTTATTTAATTATTTAATTTTTTTTTGTTTTTAATTAGTAGATCGCTCTATTTTGGCATTTTTATATGGCAATATTTACATTTGCTTTTTTTTTTTTTTTTTTTTTTTGGTTAATTAGCGATTTATTATTATGCATGCTATTAATTTAAGCACTACAGCAACCCTACAATTTTTTTCACGATTTTGGCCTTCTTAATTCTTTTTTCATATTTATACACAAATATTATACTGTGTGTATCAATTTTATTATTCAGGGCACCATTTAGTGCCAGGGGTTGGGCAATAATTTTCATTGGCCATTCCTCTGGCACCCAAATAGTGGGTTTTATTTAGAGGTATTTTTATAACGATTTGTGAGTGTAAAAACTTCATTTATAAAATATAAATTAATAATAATATTTATTATTTATTAATTTCAAGGTAATTCCCCTTTTTATGTAGCACTGGCACATGAGCCTGTCTGCTAGGCTGCTGTTCAGTGAGCAAGTAAAGGATGCTGCATAGGCTTAGTGTGGAGCCCAGCGTCCGAACAGACTATGCACTCACCTGCTGGCTGATCTAGTTCAATTAGTAATCTCCTTTTATCAGGAGTTGGTTGGGGAACCAATGCACAATTGTTAAAAACAAAAAGAAAAACAGTTCAAAAATGTCCCGGGACACAAGTTGGCGGAACCTAAAGTGGTGGAGTGGCGCCATACCATGTAACGTCACGCACCTTTGCATGACCGCGTCTCATACATCTCCAGACTTCCCAGTACAGATACCGATTACCGATTTACTCGCACTTACACTGTCTATGTCTGTTAAACATACACAGTTTAAAGTCAATGCTGCCGCTGCACAGTGCAAATACAGGGAGTATTAATGCCGGGATAGACTCAAATTTGATAGGACGGGACTCCAAAAAAATGTCACTGTCCCAGCAATTTGACACAGTTGCAAATTATGCAGTAAAAGTAATTTTTTTTTTTTTTAGGTTAATAGATATGCTTTATAACAATCCCCTGTGTATATAATCTCACACTAGACTATAGCAAACCAAATTAAATTAAACTGCTGTTAAATTGAAGACATCCAACCTCAATACCATCTACTGCCTGTCTACAAAGAACATCCAGCTCCCTGCCCGATCAACAGAGGGGGGAGGGGGGGGGGTGTTGGGTTTGAGGGTCATATATAAATTTTACATGCTGCTCAGCAGAATATTTCCCTGATATATGTTCAGAGGGGAATCAATGAATTGATCAAGGTGACATCCTCTGGGATCCGTCTGATTAATTGGTTCCCCTGGAATTCTGCAGGAGTGTCTTTCGAAAACATTTTTGTTGTGGAACCCTAGCTGTACAACCAGTAGAAAAATAAATTGTGATGTATTTATTCCCACATTACAAGTATGGTTATTATCTGCCCTATTATTAAGATGCTTTAATTGTGGCTGTCTTTGCTGTTGAGTGGAGTGGGAGGACCGGTAGATACTTCAGACCTGGTATTTGTAAGTAAATGCAACATATTCAGAATTAAATTATTACAAGTTTAATAAAGGCCTACTTTTATTTAAATTTTTTTAGACATTTTAATATACATTTTAAAAAATGGAGGCCTTTAATATTGCTAATTATTATCCCCTTTATTACAGAGTCTACTCAATAAAGAGAGAATTTTGGGGATTTGAGATGAGAATTTCAAACTTAAGACCAAAGTATCTGACATGGAAAAACTCTCCCATTAAGCTGCATTTGAGACTTGTTCCAACTTGTCTGCACTGGCCTAAAGTTTGAAATTGCCTTCTCAATTCCCTGCAATTCTCTTTTTATTGAGTAGAACCTCAAATGATCATATTTCGCAGAACTGAAATTGTATAATTCACTTATTCCATTTAACACTACTTTTGGTTATTGCCCTACAACTTGCAAACAGAGAAGCCTGGAAACATGCATATTTCTAAAGATTTAGATGGGGGCTTTTGTTACCATTTGTAATTGTGTGAAACATTTTTTTTTATAGTACAATTACATGATATGATGAAAATAAAGGTAATTTAAAAAAGGCGACAAAAACAGTGTACAATATGTGTGCATGGGTACATTAAATGAGAAAGAGGGAAATTACAGCTAAACACAAACACTGCGGAAATGTTTAAACGGCCATTGTTACGGAGGGTACACAAATCGCGCACCAGCACTAAGGGGTTAAATAAAAACATCCTACTCTGCATGTCCCTCTCCATTTGGCAAACTGCTAGACTATTATGTTGAACCTGTTGAATATACTTAATTTGTAGCCAATGTAAATTGTATTAGGGGAAAATCCATTTTTGTAAAGCGCAACCATTTGAAGGAAAGAGTTTTTTTTTTTTTTTGCATAAAGATCAATGAACTTTAATCACACTAATGTAAACACAGAGTGGCAGTCTAACAGTTTAATTAAATATTGTGTCTTTCTTGCAGAGAAATTGGGCCGAGAGGTCAATTCTTTGTTCTGAACAGTGTTTTACAGGAACAGGCATTTTTTGAGATAGGACGTCATGTATGTTTATAGAAGCATTGCTCACTCAAGAGGGAGTACTGAAAAATAGATGTTTTTACTGTAAGTAAGTAATTAAAGTCACTGCTCTCTGCACTCTTTTGTTCATGCTTTTGCACACTCTTTTTGTATATCTAAGGAGTTTATGTGGCATTATCTTAGCACCCCTGATTCCCTTTCTCCCACCCATCATCTCAGCAGCTGGGAATTGAACCTGTAACCCTGTTTTGGATTTAACAGCTTCTACAATTGATGTATGAGCTGCTGAGCTGTCTTACTAGCTTATTCACATTGGCTGCTTCACCTGTATTTTTGATATTCAGTATATTTGGTTTACCAAAATGGAGAAAAGGCTACTGGTGGTGGTAAAATTAAATGGCCATGGAATCTGTGTAATGAGTAAGCCTGGATATGTCATATCATTTAATAGAATTAATACCCCTTACAAGTTATGTCACTGCATAGAGACTAGTATAGATATACAATACTAAGAAATGAAGCTTTAAGTGATCTACTATTTGCTTGTAAAGACATCAGTTTTCAAATACAACATCATTACTCCATTCAAATCTATAAACTGACTTTTTTTTAAATTTCTTTTTATTTTAAATTTTTTTATTTATAACATATTATATTATATTCAAGTTAAAATTTACTTTTTTTTTTTATAAACAAAAGGCAATTTCTCCATTTTTTATATCATTTTGGGTGGTACATCTGCAAACCAGCATTAAAAGTTATTGGATAGTCTGTGTGCAATTTTTTTGGGGGGGAGAAACCATTTCACTGAGACTGCCCGGTGACCTTTGGATGCACGTAATGGTGTGTCTGTGTGTCAGTCATGGAAGCTGGGAGGGAAGAATAAAAAACGAAAATGCACATGTATATGCGAATGCTAATGTGAACGTGAGGAAGGAGAACAGTGAAGAAGGAGGTAACAGGCAGACAGTAAGAAGAGGGTGGGAGCCAGAGCCTCACGCAAGATGTCAGCACTTAAGTGGAAGAAGGTGCAGATAACATGCTGAAGATTCATAGCTAACTTGGTCTGCGAAAATAGGACCAAAGCCTGAGAAAATAGGACCAAAAAGTATGTACAGTGGCGTACTAAGGGGGGGGCGGGGGGGTGGCCCGCCCCAGGTGCCACTGAGTAGGGGGGTGCCACCGGCACGATACGTCACATCCGGCGACTGTGTTTCCCTCCTCCGTGCAGGAGGGAAGAGAAGACTGCACGGAGGAGGCGTCGGGGTCCACAGACAGACCTGCTTCGGTAAGTGATGGGGAAGGGGGGGAGGAGGGGGGGTTTAAACGAGTACAATATTCCTGGGCTCTGAGTGGCACACTATTACTGGGCACTGACTGGCATAATATTACTGGGCACTGACTGGCATAATATTACTGGGCACTGACTGGCATAATATTACTGGACTGTGACTGGCATAATATTACTGGGCACTGACTGGCATAATATTACTGGGCACTGACAGGCACTATATTACTGGGCTCTGGCTGGCACTATATTACTTGGTATCTGACTGGCACTATATTACTGGGTATCTGACTGGCACTATATTACTGGGTTCTGACTGGCACAATATTACTGGGCACTGACAGGCACACTATTACTGGGCACAGACTGGCACACTATTACTGGGCACAGACTGGCACAATATTACTGGGCACTGACTGGCACAATATTACTGGGCACTGACTGGCATAATATTACTGGGCACTGACTGGCACACTATTAGTGGGCACTGATTGGCACACTATTGCTGGGCATAGACTGGCATAATATTACTGGGCTCTGACAGGCACAATATTACTGGGTTCTGACTGGCACACTATTACTGGGCTCTGAGTGGCACACTATTACTGGGTTCTGACTGACACAATATTACAGGCATCTGACTAGCACACTATTACTGAGCTCTGACTGACACAATATTCCTGGTATCTGACTGGCACAATATTACTGGGCTCTGTGTGGCACAATATTACTGGGCATCTGGCTGGCACAATATTACTGGTATCTGACTGGCACAAACATTGAAAAAATTGTGGGTGTTTTCTTACATTTTTATTATGGGGGGGGGGGGGGGGGGGATGTGCCACACTCAGGGTCCGCCCCGGTGCCAACTGCTCTAGGTACGCCCATGAGTATGTATTATGGGATCCCTTTAATATGGCCAATTTTTATTTTTAGGCTTAAATCCCTCATTATTATTTACTAGATTTTACATGGGAAAGAGAGTTTTTTCTACCCTAGCATTGCCTTCTGTTTCCCTCTCCTTCCGCCCTGTAATAAAAAAAAAGTGAATTTCAGATGTGGAAGATTAACATCTCTTGTCATTTAGATATATAGAAATGGCTTGAATATCTTCCTTGAAAGGTTACTGTAGTCTGGGCTACAATTTTACAATGAATCTATTATTCTCCTCTGCTGTCAGAAATGATGGCTAATGTATACGATGTGGGGCCAAGGTTAGAGACGTTCTACTTGTATCTGCTTTCAGATTCGCTGAGCCGATTATTTGCTCTCAATAGGCACTGTCTGATTTAAAGGAAGCAGTACCCGCTCGTGTGTTAACTCCATATTGTGTCGCAACAAGGCTAAGCTACAAATAGCATCTGTTTTTGTCATGTGGCTGCAACAGAGAATCATAGTGTCAGGAGAAAGTTCCGCTGATTTTACACTATTGCTTTTCTTTGGTTTTCGCTTGTCTTGGATTTTTTTTTTCTGTCTTTCAAATGTTCTTATTTAACAAACAAAATAACTTGTTTTGTTTGTAATGTTGTCTGTCTTCAGGTTTTGTAACTCTTCGTATTCTAAAATGGTGTGTTCAACCCCGAACCACTCAAAAGCAACAAGGAACAAGCAATGTATCAACACAAGTATCACTCTAAATCTCTGGTAAGTGGGGAAGCTCACGGGTATGGGATGCAGCCTGAATCTTAGATCTAGACGGGTCTAGGACTGTTCTTTGACCCTTTTTCCTTGCGTCAATTTCATTGTGGATGCTACAGCGCTGACAGTTCAGTGCAGCTGTTTCGGTGCTTAACTCTCAGTGCCAAACGCATAACCCGAACCGCAAACCTAAATATTAACTCTAGTACTAACCCTAAAGGTAACCCTTAACCCCAGTACTAACCCTAAAAGTAAACCTTAATACTAAAATGAATCCTAAAACTAACCTTAATGCTAACTGTAAAAGCAACACCCAACACTAAAACTAACCCTAAAATTAACCCCAATAGTAACCTTAAAAGTAACCCTTAATACTAAGACTAATCCTAAAACTAACCCTTATACTAAGCATAAAATTAACCCCTAACACTAAAACTAATCCTAAAACTAACCCTAAAGCAAACCATAACCCCCATTCTAGTTCTAGAGTGACTGACTAAACCTGTGCTGATGGTAACTGGATGATGCATCTAGAATGCCAGTTCACACAACTCAGGAGTCCATGAACTGAAGAAGACATTATAACCAGGTTAGGTACCAGCATCGTTCATGGTAGTCATTTAATGAGGTTCTGTGGAGCTTCACAGACATTTACATGTTGCCTATCCTTTGTCCTATGCATAGAATGGGCCAGAGTGAGAACTTGACCAGTCGATCCTAACATGCTTATGCAAAATACTAGTTCTGACCTTGGACAGCAATAAACCTAAATTCCCCATTGGGTGGAGGGATAAGGCTTGGGATAGTTACTTATATGAAGTCTTCACTTTTTCAATCTTAAACACAATACTACATTGGTTCTGCTGCTTATTTTCCCATTTAATGTTTTTGTTTTTTGTTTTCTGCCTCTACATCCACTTGCTTTTACTGACTCATCGTAAGAGAACAGGCCAGTCTCTAACCATATCCAAAAAGAAGATATCACAATTATTTGCATGCATTATATTCTACTTCATGGGGATTGGCTTATTCACTTTTTTTAAATCTTTATTTTTATAGAATATAGAAGATTTGGGCGGACTGGGTGATTAGCTTATTTTTTTTCCATTTTAAGTGCATATAGAATCCATCAGACCTCCTCAGAGCCAGTCACAGGGATCTCATAGCGCCAATAAGATGTATTTAAGGTGATAAGTTACCTTTCTGCTACCACCATTATTTTTGCACACTTTTTAGTATTTTCTTTTTGTTTTATTGCCATCTTCGGAGTTTTATGTGCCAATTTGTGTGGCATTATCTCAGCATCCCATCTTCACAATCTCAGCATCCCATCTTCACTTCCTCCCACCCATCATCTCAGCAGCCCTAGACCCATCATTTCAGCACTCGTCTGCTGATCCTCTTAACATATCAGCAGCCCTTTCTCTCTGCCATCTTTTCAGATCCCCTCCAAATTAATGTTAGCACCTGCTTGACAGGTAGGGCCCTTCCCCAGTGGCCTAGTCCTTTGGGACTGTGTTATTTTCTCTGCTCCTGGCATACTGTAGCAACCTGACCATGATATTTGGGTGAGTCTGGCTGCATGCCGATGGGTCTCAATGTCAGTGCAAGGTCATTGTCCATCACGTGACTCCTGAAGGTGACCTTGCACTGGTGTTGTGTACCCCACACATTAACAGGGAACTGGGTCTCCTGCATAACTGGTAGCCCTCCTGCATAACTAGTGGCCATTCTACTTTAATATGGATGGAAGAAACAGTAACAAATTTAAGGAAATTAATAAAAATCCTACAGACAAAGTAGAGGAGAGGTTACTGGGAAACATCCCAGTATCCGCATAACCCATTCTGGACCTGTCTGTGCTTGGAATATAATAATGTGTATAGACAGGGGAGATTTGGGGTGGTACTAAACAGTAAACCAGATAGGGGTGTCTTATTGGCTATGGCTATTTGGCCATCTCCATAACTATTGGGGTCCTCTACGCAACTTCTTAATTAGGTAGTGCCAAATTTATTTCGATGACCTGCTGGATGGCTACTCACCCCACCTTAGACATTAAGAGGGCCATGTACTAAAAAAAAACGCAAATATATTTTATGTGCAAAACAATTTTTGCGCTTCGCGCCTACTGCAGTGTACTAATCATTTAACACTCAAATAGCACATACAAGTAAACTGCGAAGAAAAATGGGCAAATTAGCGAATCTATTTTCTACCTCTTTTGATAGCGCTCGCTAAATGCTGGTGTCATTTTCACACGCAAATAAGAATTATTTTTCACAAAATATTCGCAAAACTCTTTAGCGCGCGCAAATCTAATCGTAATTTATTATTCTTATTTTATTTATAAAAATGCACGCTAAATAAAAATAAGCGAAAGGGGCGCAAATCAGGGAAAACAAGCGCCAAATGTTACAAATAGTCGCAAATTGCTCCTTACTCATGTTTTACCTACTTTTTTCCCGACTATACTTATTTAGTACATGACCCCCTAAATGTACACATACCTACCCAAGTTTTTTTTAAGAGGCATGCTGGCGTTCCCAATATATATATAGCCACCGGCTTTCTGTATTTATTCCTTAAGTTAATTTAAAATGATTCAACTTGCTCCACCTGCAAGGCAGCTGACATCATTGGGAAGCGAAGTAATTCTCGGCAGAACAATAATATTTCTGGATTTATTTTCATCACTCATATCGGAATGATGCGTATTGCTGTCAAAAACATCATGAATCCTTTGCCTCAGCTGTATAATTAAACTAAGCAAGTAATGGTTATTTCTCCTAAGAACTGAGCATATGAAGAAATAATAGTAGATATACATTTTGATTTTCCGTAGCCCGGAACTTGATTCAAATGATGGATTTGGAATGTGATGGTCAGAGACATAGGAAATATTTTGGTCCTCTTTCATCTTAGTATCTGTCAGAGCAGAGTGATCAATGCACCCGTCTGTCCCTTGACAGTGCGCATTGGTCATCTCCGCGACAGAGACAAACGGGGGAAGTCACTAGGATTCTCAGTTGCCGTATTCCCTATAACAACGGAGTTTGTCGAATTTCTTGAAGGAAACATAGGAAGACAGCATTTGATAGCTGATAAACTATTGGCCTACTTCTCTTGATTGGAGTAATATATTAGATCTCTTTCTCTTAGCTCAAGATATCCTTTTATAAACAGTGACCAAAAAACAATTGTCTTCCTTGGTATTTGTTTCTTTAAAGGAAACGTGGCCCTTCATTTATTAAATAGAAAGATGGCATCAACGTGAAGAAGTAGAAATGCAAAAAAAAATCTATAACACACACACTCAAAAAAAAAGAAATAGAAATGCTTAAATGAAAGAATAGAAATAAAGTATCTTATTGAGTTGTCTTTGCTCAGTATAGCTCTATCATGGGGGCGGGCATGTCCTTTAGAATCTTGGGTCATAACACAAGATTCTAAATATAATGTAAACCCCTTGATAGAGCTTAACAGAAATTGGAGGGTTCATTGGTGAGATAACTCAGTTATGCCCTGACAGACGAGCATGTTCAAACCTCAAGTCTTAGCAAGGTCATCCTTCCAAGGTCAGCAAATAAGTACTGTCTATTGGGTAATAATGACTATTACTTAGCTGCTGTAGTTAATTCTGATAGTATGCTTTGGGTCCCAAGGGGAGAAAGGTGCTATATAAATGTTACTTATTATTCCATGATTCGTAATCTTTCTTTAAAATAGTTCTATTTAAAATGTTGCCCCCCTGCTCTATCTGTCAATTAAACATAATTTTTTTTTCCCGAAGTTGTCCTTGAAAACTGCTCTTAAAGGTGCGTTCAACAATACCATAATCAAAAAAGCACAGTTTATTTATTCAGGTGTAAAAGCTGCAACAGCAAGTTCAAAGGTTTCCAAGGGTTGAGACAAGAGAAGCTCTATTCCTTAGTTATTAGGTCACAATGAAACATAGCTAAATTGATCATTTCAACATCTCACTATGGAAAAAAGGAAGGAGGAATTTAAATCATGTACAGTATAATTGCAAGAGATTTTATTGAATTATAGAAATTATAGCTTTGCACCTACTGTTACAACATATTTCTCTTTTGTAAGATTATTATAGGACAATCTGTACTATTGTAACCTGTACTATACAGAGTATAAAAGATAATAGAATCACAGGCTGATGAATGGGGAGTCTCAAGGTGCGAAATGAGTGGGGCATTTAAAAAAAAAAAAAAAAATCTAGGTCTTTTTTTCTGCTAATTCCGACAACTGCCTTTACGTTCCAGTGTAATATCAATAAAGTTAGCTTTTTCTGATGCTGGCATTCCAGTGTCTTTTCTCCCTAATTCAGCAAGGCTTTCTATTGAGTACCAAACCTCTACTACTACTCGTATCCAAGTGAGAAGTCATCTTTGTACACTACCCACCCCTGGAAGAGCCATCTTTGAGGCATTTTAATTTTGTATTCTTTAAGCTTTAGCTAGCCATTTGCCTCAATCTATACTCTAGACAAACTGTACCTCCGATAAAAGTACCTACCTCAACTGGAACATTCATATACCCATCTAACACTGCTGAAACATGACAAATGAGGTGCACTGAAGTAACTAATGCAATGCACAACGCATTTAACAGCCACCTCTCTTTCCAAACTACCCAGCGTTTCTCTGTGGTGACAGCAATACTTGTTTGGATAAACCAAGAAGATGCACATAACTACTTATGCATCTCTGATGGTTTCACCTGAGTGTTCTATATTAGAACTCTGAGTAAAGCTCTACGGACACATGAGTGGATACCGCTCAGGTAATCTTTTTAATATTATTATTCACAATATAGTTTCAGGTGATGTTTGTTTGTCTACAGGGAGTGCAGAATTATTAGGCAAGTTGTATTTTTGAGGATTAATTTTATTATTGAACAACAACCATGTTCTCAATGAACCCAAAAAAACTCATTAATATCAAAGCTGAAAATTTTTGGAAGTAGTTTTTAGTTTTAGCTATTTTAGGGGGATATCTGTGTGTGCAGGTGACTATTACTGTGCATAATTATTAGGCAACTTAACAAAAACAAATATATACCCATTTCAATTATTTATTTTTACCAGTGAAACCAATATAACATCTCAACATTCACAAATATACATTTCTGACATTCAAAAACAAAACAAAAACAAATCAGTGACCAATATAGCCACCTTTCTTTGCAAGGACACTCAAAAGCCTGCCATCCATGGATTCTGTCAGTGTTTTTATCTGTTCACCATCAACATTGCGTGCAGCAGCAACCACAGCCTCCCAGACACTGTTCAGAGAGGTGTACTGTTTTCCCTCCTTGTAAATCTCACATTTGATGATGGACCACAGGTTCTCAATGGGAATCAGATCAGGTGAACAAGGAGGCCATGTCATTAGATTTTCTTCTTTTATACCCTTTCTTGCCAGCCACGCTGTGGAGTACTTGGACGCGTGTGATGGAGCATTGTCCTGCATGAAAATCATGTTTTTCTTGAAGGATGCAGACTTCTTCCTGTACCACTGCTTGAAGAAGGTGTCTTCCAGGAACTGGCAGTAGGACTGGGAGTTGAGCTTGACTCCATCCTCAACCCGAAAAGGCCCCACAAGCTCATCTTTGATGATACCAGCCCAAACCAGTACTCCACCTCCACCTTGCTGGCGTCTGAGTCGGACTGGAGCTCTCTGCCCTTTACCAATCCAGCCACGGGCCCATCCATCTGGCCCATCAAGACTCACTCTCATTTCATCAGTCCATAAAACCTTAGAAAAATCAGTCTTGAGATATTTCTTGGCCCAGTCTTGACGTTTCAGCTTGTGTGTCTTGTTCAGTGGTGGTCGTCTTTCCTTTCTTACCTTGGCCATGTCTCTGAGTATTGCACACCTTGTACTTTTGGGCACTCCAGTGATGTTGCAGCTCTGAAATATGGCCAAACTGGTGGCAAGTGGCATCGTGGCAGCTGCACGCTTGACTTTTCTCAGTTCATGGGCAGTTATTTTGCGCCTTGGTTTTTCCACACGCTTCTTGCGACCCTGTTGACTATTTTGAATGAAACGCTTGATTGTTCGATGATCACGCTTCAGAAGCTTTGCAATTTTAAGAGTGCTGCATCCCTCTGCAAGATATCTCACTATTTTTGACTTTTCTGAGCCTGTCAAGTCCTTCTTTTGACCCATTTTGCCAAAGGAAAGGAAGTTGCCTAATAATTATGCACACCTGATATAGGGTGTTGATGTCATTAGACCACACCCCTTCTCATTATAGAGATGCACATCACCTAATATGCTTAATCAGTAGTCGACTTTCGAGCCTATACAGCTTGGAGTAAGACAACATGCATAAAGAGGATGATGTGGTCAAAATACTCATTTGCCTAATAATTCTGCACACCCTGTATAAGCTAAACAGGGTGAGGTGTTAGATATATCCATGGACCCACTGTGGTTGCTTGACGAAAAGATGTGAGTGGCTATTTCAGACGTAGCAGTGGGCATCTGCTCAAGCGAGGATATTCTAAAATTCCCAACCGTCATGGTTTAACAATGCAGAGTCTCAGGGTTGTATTTAAATTTCCCTTTAATCACAGCAGGGACTAATGAGGCAGTAGACTTAGTTGCGAGTTTGTCTTTGTGGAGTTGGCAGATTAAGGCCCAAACACTAAACTAGCAACAAAAAAAAAATCAACCTCATTATAAGTAATGCAGAAAAGTAACAATTTCACAGTGGGATCGTTGGAAAGTTTTTGGTCCAACCAAAGTAGCCTGGGGATAATTAGACCTAATTATTCAGTTCCATTAACTGAGGAAATGACCTGGTAGCTGGAAACAATGATGGGTGACTAATACAAAAAAAAAGTATCGCCTCCTAACCACAGATTTTTATATTTTTTGCAGGCTCTTGTTATGAATATTACACAAGTAACACAGTAGTTCTACATGTTATTTTTTTGTTGGCCTTTATCCACAAATCTTATAAACCAGTGACGGCTAACCTTGGCACTGCAGATGTTTGGGAACATTCTATGATTCTCAGCCAGCATTAAGGATCATGGGATTTTTAGTTTCCAAACATCTGCATTACTAAGCTGAAAAATGGTGTGTCTGAAAATGCGTTGGATTCACAGAATGGTCTCAGGGGGACATTCTATATTTGGAAGATGTAAACAGAAAACATCAGATTCCCCCCCCCCCCCCCCTGATTTCTCTTCACCCATTCTGAGGATGTATTATAGCTGACAATCTGGTCTTACGGTCGATGAGTACTTGTAACTCAGTCTGTAAATAACAAATATTAATTGTTCTATTAAAGTATAACTCTCCTCCTGCCTGGTGCTCATTCAGATGCATACATACAGTTATGCATAAAGAGTAATATTGAGGATGCATTCTAGAACTGGAACAACCTGTATGAACATTCTTTAGGTTTCCATGGTGATCGTTCATGCACTCCCTTCTCCTGGGGTCGGACGGGGGTCTGTGGGATGAGAGGATCTTGGAGTTCAAGCTATTCAAGCTATGGACATAAATAGTTTAAATCCATTTTTTGGGAAGCCATTTGTGGAGAGTTCCAGGGAAAAGATCCAGGACTGTCTCCAAAAATCCAGGACTTTTGGCAGGTATATTATCTATTGATATATACAAGTTCTTCAATTAGCATATCTATATTTAACTCAATTGACTGTATCTACCTAAAGTATCTGCCTACCTAGATACCAGTCTATTTACCTTATTCATTTACTTACCTGCCTATCCATCTATTTACCTGTCTATCTGTCAAAGACCACTCCTCCTAGAACATATTCAAGATACATTGGTTGCTGAGAATTATAAATGGTTAATAGTAGAAGACGTCTCACCTGTGAGTCTAAATGTGGACCTGTATACAGCCTATGATGTGCTCCCATTGTCAGTAGTGTATCTTCCACAAGGCAAACAAGGCACTCGCCTAGGGCGGCACTTTGCCAGAGGACGGCACATTGCCAGAGGGTGTTAAAGCACACTTCTGGTGTTTCAAACACTTTCAATCCCTCTCCCCACCGTTCAGCAAGCTTTAGCTTCTTCCATTTAATCGGGGTGATGAGGGCATGTAATGGATGTGGTGGGGGTATGTAATGGGGGTGATGGGGCATTTAATGTGTGTGCAATGTGGGTGATGGGGCATGTCGTGGGTGTGCAATGTGGGTGTTGGGGTATGTAATGGGGGGATAGGACAAGCCGTAGGTGTGCAACGTGGGTGATGGGGTATGTCGTAGGTGTGGAATGTGGGTGGGGGGGTGCCCAAATTTTGTCTGCCTAGGGCAGCACAAAACCAAGATACACCACTGCCCATTGTGTAACAGAAAGGAATGCATAAGGGTGATGGTCCTTTATAATACGCACTAAGATAAACATAAAATGCGATATGCTGAGCCCTTTTCCATTATATGAAGAAAGATAAAGAAGCACATTATGGAATCTAATGACAATATATAGCAAACCAAAGGGGCATTTTGTATAAACTACAATAAAGATCAGAGAATAAAATATAATTTCCCTTAATATTTATGTAACTATTAAAGGAAATATTAGGAAACAAACATACTCTGAAAAGATATGTATCCAAGGCAAACATACTCTGAAAAGATATGTATCCAAGATAAACATTCTCTGAAAAGATATGTATCCAAGATAAAACCAAATATAACTTTTCATAAAAAAATATTTTTTTTCCGTTGTCTAAATTGATACAAATATTTTCGATATCAACATTTTACAGTCAGAATAATAACTAGACATGTGCATTCGTTTTCGGACGAATGCATTTTCGTCCGAAAATAGCATTTTCGTCCATTCGTCCGAAAAACGAATAACAAAAATGCTATGCTAACGAAAGCCGAATGAACGAATGGTTAATAAACGAAAATCATTAGTTCATTCGTCCATTCGTAGTACTATTGGCATTATATAAGCCGAAATAGAGTCGGTTTATAGAATACAATAGCATAGTACACTACATTCCATAAACTGACATAATGAACGACTTTCGGTTTATGGAATGCATTGTCGGATTATTAATAACCATAAAAATATGAATATGAGTTATTAATTATGAATCACAAAAAATATGAAAATTGATGATTCATATATATGGGTCCGACTAAAAATAACCATATCAAGAATTCGTTATGTATGTGAGAGTTTGGGTGACGTTTTTACAAAAGTAAATACAATGCAACAATTATTAATAAAATAATAATTAATTTATTGGATATAGAATAAAGATCAAATGGTAAGCAAAATAGCATAACAACAAAATACAGTATCAATAGATGTTAATCATAATTCACATGTATGACTTATAACGTAAGTAAGTAGGACAAAACATTAATTATGCAGCTCTGTGCCTATATCAACATGCATATAGAATAATTTACTATGCAGTACGTTTCTGACCATAAGATGGCCATGCATTTTATTTATATACAATCTACATTGATTATGATTAGTATTTAAAATGGTTAATGATAGTACGCCATAATTACCTACAAATTACCAACATATACTCTGCTTAGGTAAGGTAATACTACTAAATCATATCACTACTCAAGGTGGCTATTTCAGTTTCTGCCAGTTTGGGTGGGCTAGCAAGTTGCAGAGAAACCCCCCTTCTCCTCTAGTATGTACACAGCTGTGTCTGCATCAGTACAATGAGATGTAATAAACCTTGCACAACAATGGCCACCTTATCTGTTCAGGTGATACTATGAACTTATCAGTAAAATATTTGGTTACAGATAACAGAGTTAGGAATGTGGAAGACTTTCCTTTTATCCTCAGGGACACAAAATAAGATTTTAACACACAGAAGTATGTCCAAGAACTGTCACAAAATGGAGGCTGCTTGCATCCATCTTGTTATACTTTGCTTCTGCTTTATTCATATGTACCAGTCTCGAGATTACTGATCAATACCTCTGACAGCATGTAAGTCTATTGGCATTCTATAAACCGACTCTATTTCGGTTTATAGTACTATAGCACGAATGGACGAATGATTTTCGTTTATATTAAACCATTCGTTCATTCGTTCAACTTCTTAGCTTTCTATAAACCGAAACAGAGTCCCCATTCATAAATTTTTATGAATGGGAACTCTAGTTCGGTTTATAGAAAGCCCATAGTATTACATGTAATCCATAAGCCGAAAGTCTATAAACCGAACGTTCGGTTTATAGACTTTCGGCTTATGGAATACATATAATCCTATTACTATTCTATAAACCGAACGTTCGGTTTATAGAATAGCAATAGGATTACATGTATTCCATAAACCGAAAGCCTATAAACTGAACGTTCGGTTTATAGACTTTCGGCATTTGTAATGCATGTAATAGTACTATTTGCTTTCACTACACAGAGACAGAGTCTCCATTCATAAAGTTATGAATGGAGACTCTGTCTCTGTGTAGTGAAAGCCAATAGTACTATTACATGCATTACAAATGCCGAAAGTCTATAAACCGAACGTTCGGTTTATAGAATATCAATAGGATTATATGTATTCCATAAGCCGAAAGTCTATAAACCGAACGTTCGGTTTATAGACTTTCGACATTTGCCATGCAGACTGTTAAATTGCCAATAAGTGCATATGACTGTGTGTTATTCACATTCAGATACATTCGCGTAACCCAGTGTGTACACAGGGGGCAACGAGCCTGGAAGAGGGGATGTATCAGAAGCTTGTAGTTGGACTGGTAAATAAAATCACAAGATCTACATCAGAAAACCCCTACTCTTTCAGAGTGAGCATTCTACCACATTAAAAAGTCTTGAGGAATGTTTAGTACAGTGATGGCTAACCTTGGCACTGTGGATGTTTGGAATCTCCGTAGCCATGATGTCCGGTCATCTTTAACACTGACTGAGCATCATGGTATATGTGGTGTTCAGGTTAGCCATTTCTGATTTATTACCACAAATAACAAACACAGTAACAATTTCTATATCACTAATGCCATCCTGTTACAGCAGGCAACTGATTATCCTTTGCATAATGTTACAGTATTGCTTTCAATTAATCAATGAATTCAATTAATTCTCTACCTTAGGACAGGGAGAAAAAGGACAAAGATGCAATTAGTAGGGGAGAAAAAAAGGATCTTTTTCCCATCTTTCCAAAAATATTTCTCTGCAGGAAAACACAATTTATTTGTTTCAATAATCTCTTTATTAAAAGCAGCAGCTTAACGATGGCAACTAATAAAAGAAGGTATTAATCTCCCTAAAATGGTACTAATAATTTCAGGGCAGTGAATGCTGTAAACATTTATTTTAATATAGAATAGCATTGCATGCTGGTGGAAAAGGAAACATAAAAAGAATATGGAAAAAAATCCAGGATTGTGTTTAGCTTTATTTTCCAATAAAAATAAATTTGTAATTTTATGGTGGTTTTGTCCCTGTGAGGCTGACAGAGCCAGTGCTCATGTGGACAGTCAAAACAGAGTCTTTTGTCAGCCCAAGGATGGGAAACTGTGCACTGGTGCTCAAAAGCCTTTGTGTTGGCGCACAGCTTCTATGAAGTGAACTGGTGTGGACGGTAGTAGAAGTGGACTGTTGGGTAAACTGGGGGGAAGAGAGCTCATACTGAGGATGAGGGAAGTGGGCTAACATGAAATGAAGGAAGAAAGAGCTCAAATAGAGAGAGAAAGCAACAAGGGGAGCTTCAAGAAGAAGAGAGCATATTAATATTGATCTTGGAGGATGGGTGCTCAAAAATGTTCAACATCACTGTGTTAGTCATTTAAAATGACTGAATGCCTAGGAGAGATCTGAGCCTTTTTAAAATGTCTATAATGATGTCACATCTTTGACTGAATAAAGCAGAGCATTCCACGTGGCTAATTAAAAAATAAAGTCTACTCTGGGCACTGTCAAGAGCAATAAACATGAGCACATCTTTCCATAACAAACTTTTAATTAAGTGTGTAAACATAATAGAAATTAGAGGTTTTGTTCATTTGAAATAGTCAATGCATAATTAAGCTCGCCCACCACATGAATCATACTGAAGAACACCCCATCAGTAGGGTGAGACCCTATCCTCACCTATGACCTATCGGACACACAAAGCAGTTTGTACTGCTGTATTGGATATGGCTTGCATAGTCATTTATTAGTGATTCACATCACAGAAGCTACTTTAGATAGACCACTCCTTTAACTGTTGCATCCATTTGATACCTGATGTTCTATGTAGCATTGTAAGAAGTGAATTACTCCCACCAACAGGTGTCACTAGGGAGTGAAGACCTTCTGGGTCCCTGGCCTGCTTGCACCTAGAGGATCATCAGCCATACCACACTGACGAGGCCATTGTAGGCCAAAACGTCCATCTGTGGTTTGCTGTGTTCCTCGTGCAGAGGGTACTAGCCAGGCATTTTGGGTCTGGACTGCCCGTATGGGTGGGATTAGTCTGATATGCTAATGGAGTGGTTCCTCTGTAATGGTGTAAGCAAGCAAAAAACGGAGTTGCCCTCCCGAGTAGGTACTATCCTACAGGACAGACTATTGTAGTGCTGTCTGTTCCCGGGAGCTCATGCACCCACCCTCTTTTTTGCTCACCTTTTGCTCCACCAGATAAATCCTGGAGGGAGGGTGGAGAGACTAGACATTAGCTGGAATGGGGGAAGGAGAGCTAACACATGTGGAAGGACCAGGAACTATCATAGTCAGAGAAATGAAGAGCTCTGAAACTATTTCTAGTTAAAAGTACAGCTTTCACCTTGGGCTTAGTTTAAGTGCCAAGAAGCTAGAGTTAAAAAGTATTGTAACTAAAAGTAGAAAGTAACTGCTGCAGAACCTCTTTCAAAATTATCCTTTATCGACCTGGAATCAAGAGTCATTTTGGACACAGCCATGTGCTTTGCTGAACCTCTCTGAAGTTAAGTACACATGTTATCTAATTAATACAATGCTGTATAAAATATAATTCTACAATAAACATCGTATGTTGGTAACTTTGTTATATAATATAATACCTATTATATTATATACTATAATACCTGTAATATACCTCTGGCGGTATATTGTTTTTACCGGCAGAGGTATAATATATTATATATATCACAAAGTCTTTAACTTATTCATCTTTACATCATTTATCTGCATTCTTCAATCAAAGAAATTTCCTGTTGTACTGTTAGTCTTGTTTGTCTAAATAAATATTTATTAATTATTTTATTAATAATTATTTCGCATAATTTAGCATACAGCAGCCCACGACTGCATCAGCTGCTACCAAAACCTATTTAATGTGTTGGAGAAGGATCGATAAAAGTCTCCTTATAGCTAACCGCTGGACAACCAACCTCAACTATGTGCAAACAGGGAGAAGAAAATGATTGGTTTGTTAGGCTTGTCACAGGTTCATATTTTATACATGTATAACATGGTGCTCACTGAACAGGGGTAAGTCTGCTGCAAGGGCAATGTAATTAGCTGTACAGTGTTTACAGAAGAAGAACAAAAACTGACTGTGCTCATTTAGTAAAAATAGACTAGAAGAGCAAAGGCCACAAGGTTGAATATATACGGCCCCTTCCTACCCACATCTCAGTATTTCATGACTGTTGAACTGACGGTTTAGTAACCTTGAGAATCCATGGTTCATTAGAGTGGGACATTCACCAGTCTAATGACTATAATTCTGCTGTTAGGGCAAAGTCTCCATTGCCAGCTCCCTTTCCTGCAGTCAGGGGTGGGCTGACAACTCATGGGTTCCTTGGGCAATAGAAGATCATGGGGCAGCCTTGTGACCACCCACATGCAAGCCACACCATTATGGAAGTCCTGCCCACATACAAGCCCAAGCCCCCACATTCCCTATACATGGTTCTATTTATCCACCCTTTTTATTTTAAAAGGTGCTGAAAAGGTGGATAAATAGAACCATATTTTTTTTTTTTAATAATACAGTATTATATTAAACATTATAAGGACATCACCCACACTACATACCCAGAACTTACACCAGCACCCCAGGACATGCCCCATCACCCACAGAGACCATGATGCTTGCTTGTCATACAGAGGTCATACAGACGGCCAGTGCCTTGCCTGCAGGAGCCCAGGACATGCCCCATCACCCACAGACACCATGATGCTTGCTTTGTCATACAGAGGTCATAGAGACGGCCAGTGCCTTGCCTGCAGGAGCCCAGGACATGCCTCATCACCCATAGACACCGTGATGCTTGCTTTGTCATACAGAGTTCATACAGACGGCCAGTGCCTTGCCTGCAGGAGCCCAGGACATGCCCCATCACCCACAGACACCGTGATGCTTGCTTTGTCATACAGAGGTCATACAGACGGCCAGTGGCTTGCCTGCAGGAGCCCAGGACATGCCCCATCACCCACAGACACCATGATGCTTGCTTTGTCATACAGAGGTCATACAGACGGCCAGTGCCTTGCCTGCAGGAGCCCAGGACATGCCCCATCACCCACAGACACCATGATGCTTGCTTGTCATACAGAGGTCATACAGACGGCCAGTGCCTTGCCTGCAGGAGCCCAGGACATGCCCCATCACCCACAGACACCATGATGCTTGCTTTGTCATCCAGAGGTCATACAGACGGCCAGTGCCTTGCCTGCAGGAGCCCAGGACATGCCCCATCACCCACAGACACCATGATGCTTGCTTTGTCATACAGAGGTCATAGAGACGGCCAGTGCCTTGCCTGCAGGAGCCCAGGACATGCCCCATCACCTACAGACACCGTGATGCTTGCTTATCATACAGAGGTCATACAGATGGCCAGTGCCTTGCCTGCAGGAGCCCAGGACATGCCCCATCACCCACAGACACCATGATGCTTGCTTTGCCATACAGAGGTCATACAGACGGCCAGTGCCTTGCCTGCAGGAGCACAGGACATGCCCCATCACCCACAGACACCATGATGCTTGCTTTGTCATACAGAGGTCATACAGACGGCCAGTGCCTTGCCTGCAGGAGCCCAGGACATGCCCCAGCACCCACAGACACCATGATGCTTGCTTGTCATACAGAGGTCATACAGACGGCCAGTGCCTTGCCTGCAGGAGCCCAGGACATGCCTCATCACCCACAGACACCATGATGCTTGCTTATCATACAGAGGTCATACAGTTGGCCAGTGCCTTGCCTGCAGGAGCCCAGGACATGCCCCATCACCCACAGACACCATGATGCTTGCTTTGTCATACAGAGGTCATACAGACGGCCAGTGCCTTGCCTGCAGGAGCACAGGACATGCCCCATCACCCACAGACACCATGATGCTTGCTTATCATACAGAGGTCATACAGCTGGCCAGTGCCTTGCCTGCAGGAGCCCAGGACATGCCCCAGCACCCACAGACACCATGATGCTTGCTTTGTCATACAGAGGTCATACAGACGGCCAGTGCCTTGCCTGCAGGAGCCCAGGACATGCCCCATCACCCACAGACACCATGATGCTTGCTTTGTCATACAGAGGTCATACAGACGGCCAGTGCCTTGCCTGCAGGAGCACAGGACATGCCCCATCACCCACAGACACCATGATGCTTGCTTATCATACAGAGGTCATACAGCTGGCCAGTGCCTTGCCTGCAGGAGCCCAGGACATGCCCCAGCACCCACAGACACCATGATGCTTGCTTTGTCATACAGAGGTCATACAGACGGCCAGTGCCTTGCCTGCAGGAGCCCAGGACATGCCCCATCACCCACTGAACAGACACCATGCTGCCTGCTTGACACACAGAGGGCTGGTGCTTCTGCCGGCAAGCTTTTTTTTTTAACAGTGGGGGCACCGGAGGCAGCAGCCCCATTTCTGTTCCGGGCCTTAGGGGCAATGCCCTGCCTGCAGTATAATGGCCATTGCTTTATCCCACCAGGTCCCCAAACATACATGAAGAAATAAAGATGTTGCAAAGAGTCGACATTCCCTTCCGTGGATTTATTGTTTATTAAAATCCCAAAAGATAGTGCTGAATAGACAGATAAAGGGAAAAAATAGCCTCACGCATTTCGCACTGCTACACGGTGCTTACTCATGGTCCTAGAGCCCTGCAAGTGCCCTCAGCATGTTTAGTAATTATATAAGCATCCAAAACAGATTAATTCAATTAAAAGATTGACAGAGAGACCTGGATAGACATTGTACAAAGAAACATAGAAACACAGAATGTGTCGACAGATAAGAACCATTCGACCTATCTTGTCTGCCCAATGTTCTGAATGGTCCCTGACCTTATCTTACATCTAGGATAGACATCAAACATATGTATAAACATTTCCATGGGATTCAGTAATAATCTTGGTTGGCAATTCTCAGAATTCTTTTGAACTGTTTTGTAAATACACAATATGTTGTGAGGAATATCATGCAGATGATGCCAAGAATTGTAAACTGCCACTGGCAGGAATTTGTGTGGTTATAACTCCACATAAAACCCTGCTGTAAAGGCAAAGCTGTTTTCTGAAAATATCTCATTAGTAAAACCTAATGATTGTCGCAGAAAATGTCACCCTGGGAGTTGCATCTGTGTATCGTGCATCAGTTGTATCTGCTTTCTCGGCCATATTGGAATCATGGAGAATGACCAATTAGATTTTTTTTTTTTTCCGGAAAAAAAAGTTAGATCGTTTGCATTTCATTAGCCAAGAACTTTTCTACCCCCGCATTATTAGACCCCATTGTAAAATTAGAGATCTAATGCTGTGATGCTGATTATATATCGTCCAATTTACTTAAGTTTATTAAATTATCAAAATATTTTTTTTCTCTATAATAACACCGTGTTATATATTGTCAAGTGCCATGGAGGCTATTTTCTGTTTTGATGTGTGTAGAAGAAGAACATATTCACTCCTGCTCTGGGGCGGAGCATTGTGCCAACATGGTTTGCTTAATGCATACCATTATTATAACCTGGTATGGACTGCCATGTTGGGTTTTTCCAATGAAGTCAGTGGAGCACTGACACATTGGAAAAGAGGCTTTTCTGTTGGCTCAAAATGTTTGTTTATCTGCCTCCGTTTGTTTCTTGAGCCAGCTGAGTTTGCGAGAGCGAGCAGCGTTTACTGACGACGGCACTGGGAGGAAAAAACATGGCGGTACAGCCTGCATATTTATACTTTCAAGTCCGTGCATCGTGTGTAACAAATGGAGACTCGTAAAAGGATGCTCGTTGAGAAACAACAGCTGAAGTCTGAAACCAAGACACCATCTAGTAATCCTGTAACATTATATATGACCATGCAGAGCCGGCATCACATCTAATGACTCTCATGAGACGACTGGTCAACACATTCGCACAATAGAAGGCGTTATAGGACGAAGGCACTTCACGCTTTCTCCAATCGTAAGCCATGAGGATGTAGGACACCGGTGAAAGATTAGTTATCCCTACTACTCTTTTACTGCTCAGCTTAAAAAAAAAAACAGGAACATTTAAAAATAGATAAGCCTTTATTTGTTTCCCTAGATTTTTTCCTCCCAAACTGTAAACCCTTGGTCAATAAGGAAACATTCAGAGACAAATGCTGGATCAAATGGAAGAGACACATCGATGACAGCAAGTGTCTCGGAAATACAGGTGCATTACGCTACTTAACTGGACAGATGTCATCTCACCCAACAGTGACCTACCTTGGGTTGAACACTATATATGCATATACATTACACATATTTTTTTAAATATATTTATAGGTTCTATCCCATTCTACCACTTTACTGATAAACACCATTGATATTTAATTATTGTAATTTTCTGGCTAGTTATATTTATACTGATGGAAACCATGCTGTTGCACTGTCACTCTCTCATATGTTATACTCCTGTCAATGGCAGTCAGTGTCTAGCTAATTATATATTGATGGGAGCTATGTGATAGCCCGGGGTCTAACTAACCATGTAATGATGGGGGGATATTCTACACCCCTATTTTTGTCAGGCTAAGAGTTTATCTATGGGATCTATACAGTATCACCAAATTGCCAGCTATATACTGATAGGAGCTAATAGTTATTAATTGTCTGGTTATTTACCTACCTGTTTACATTTTTCTGCAAAGAAGGGCTATAAAACTATATTAGATGGGGGCGCACTTTAGTGTTTGTGCCGTGGTTTAGGGTATAAGGAACTGTTATGCCAGACGTAGTAGACCCTCTGTCTGTTGTGTGAAATCACCTCCGATTTAAAAGCTCAGCATTCACCCAGCAAGTCTTTCCTGGACCCTTGCTCTTTGTACCCAAATAGACAGGACATCTAGCAGTTAGGTACAGCAAGAAGAACAACCACTTTATTTGTGAAACAGCACAGACTTATAAAAAGATATAAACATGACATCACAGACATTAGTATACAATGGGGGGATGGAACTAAGCATAGTTCTCCAACTAACTGGGGCTAGGAGCACATTATACTTTCAGGCTGCAAACCAAATAGCAATTAACATACAGGGAGTAAACCTTATTACAAAACACACAGTAAGACACATAATGAACACAACATAATCAGTTTAACAGTAAATCCAGTTAACTCAGAACAATGGATGTTGGAGTAAACTATCAATTATTGTCATTGACACATTGTAATCCTTCAGAGTGGTCTACTCACAGAATTATCCATTGCACATAACCAGTATACTAACAGAATCTGACTAGATAAAGATATTAAAGTATAGAGTCATAGCACATGAGCCAGGGGCAATAATCTATAGGGAGGTGTCTCGAATAGCCTGCCAGCAGAAGTGGTAGAGGTAAACACAGTCAAGGATTTTAAGCATGCGTGGGATAGACACAAGTCTATCCTAGCTATAAGACCGGGAACGGGGGACTAATAAAAGTAGTCAAAAAAAAAAAATTGGGCAGATTAGATGGACCGAATGGTTCTTATCTGCCGACACATTCTATGTTTCTATGTTTCTATGAGGTGTTTGGCCCTCAGGCCCCTCCAGGAACCCCAGTCACGCAGGCTGTCAGGATTCAGTTCGTGGCATAGGGTATCTATGTATATTTTCCTGGTCTAATAACTTAAACTATACTCACATTAAATATGGTCAGGACAAATTTATGGAGTTTTGGGTCAACTTCATCCCCGTCAGCAGATCGTCACAGTTGTTTAGCTACTGAACATTTAAAAAAAACTGATTAACAACCTAATTTATCTTAGAACACAAATACTGTAGATAATTGGCTTTTGCTCGCTGAAAAGATCAGCATATGCTTATCTCGTTAACAACACGGTTCTAATTACCTTTGTTCCAATCATAATCTTGACACTTGACAAATGACTTTTTCTACGCATTACCTTCCAGTACAGACTGCAGTACAAACTGTAGTTGCAAAGGTGGCTAAAAGTTTCATTCCTTTATAGCCACCGAATGTACTTTAATGCAACCATGGCATTATTAACATCCGGTTTGTTAAGACTTTTTTTTTAAATAAATAAAAAAAATCCTATGAAATTGGATGTAAAGAAAACTCCATCTATTAATGTTCTCCTTTTAAGTCAATTTGATACTAAAGTACCAGCGGTATTTTTGCAAGTAAGACTAGGATCGGCTGGGGAGTATTCAGCATTCGTAGGACGTGACAGTTGGCTCTTCTGCTGGCAGAATGAACAAACAGTTCTTTGTGATGTTAAGTCTGCTTTTTGCTGTGAAGGAAGTTATATTTTGTATGTGTTATATTGTATTTGGGAAGGGAATTTATTTCTTGTTTTAGTGTTGGAGAAGCAGAGAGAGCCTTATTCACATATCGGCACTGTAAGGTTTTATTTTGCTGCATTGTAATATGACGTCTCCTCACTTTAACCGGCTGATAAAGTCAGCCCGTTTCATAAGAACAGTCTATAGACAGAGGAGCTGGGGAAAAAGCAGCTACATTTTGTGAACACAGTTTCTGCAGATGTCAAAACGCTTTTGTACTGTCCCTTTAAACAATATAATTTTTTACGAAGTCCAAATGGATAAAGCTACAACCAGATTTAAATAAAAACATGCATTTTGTTTTCCCAGGAGAGTAATGGAAAATAAGAATTTGTACCCTGCCAAATACATACATTTGGAATTCATATATCTAAATGGAAATCCAATCTTAACATAAAAATCTATGCATGTTTAGATACAAATTATCAATGAACCAATATCGTAATGATACAGGCAAGGCACGGGACCCATTCAGATATTAACACTATTAATGGCTAGACTCTGGATCTCACTAAGCTCGCTGAATAAGTTGCAGAAAGAGAAGAAAATAAAGGCCTGAACCGCTGTTTTGGTACCATAGGACTTCCATGCTCACTTGAAACAATGGTTCTTCTAAAGAAATATTCTTATACAAATAACATTGTATCCAAATTATTACAACAGTGTGTCTTCCTTATTTTCCAGGTAGGGAGTAAACTTCATGAAGGTGACCCGCCAAGCCTGATCCAGCGAGAAAGGAGCCAACCGAAAAATATGTTTAAACAATGAAACAATAATAATAAAGTGGTTTCTGGCTTGTCAACTGCACATTCACTAGCAATAATATTAATAATGTAAATAGAGAGTTATTCACTAAATGTGAACTGACACGTGAACTGCAAAAGTCCGGAGTTAGCAGCAGAATTGGAAACATTCTCCAACTTGCCCGTCTTTCCAACTCATCTATTTATGCCTGGTTTGCAGTTCAGTTGCAGGTCCCTTGCACCAATTGCAGAGACCAGCTGTCAGAGTAACTCTGCTGTACTGAAACACAATCCAGTGCATTACACGGGTATAGTCAAAATGCACAGGCCACCCAACGCATTTTGCTGGGTACTTGCTCTTTAATTCAAACTCAGGGAGGCAGGATATGAAAACCCTCATGATGTGCAACCTTTCATAGTGATTCAAGCATGAGTGTAATATGGAACGTGAAGGGTGTAACAATAGCAGCACGTTCTTGGCAAGTATTACTTGATATATATAATTAGTGACTTGTATGTGCCAAAGTTAAGAGCACAATATGAGGAAGTTATTGCAGAACTTACTAACACAATATAGTGACACTTTGAATAATGACATCGCAGAGGGTCCCATAAATAATGTAAGACCAATGAATGAACCAGCGTGTTAAATTATGACCTATTATTTATAGGCCCCCCCACCCAGGCAAAACACCATGTGTCCGGGACTGGGAAGTGATGAACACACAAGGATAACTAACACAATAGAGAACCCTGAGAAAAAGAATAACTAATAAACAGAACAGAATGGCAAAAGCTGAGAAACAGAATACAAACTGGACACAAGATGATGTGAATGCGAGATGGAACCTGAGAAAACGTAGACACAGCACCGCGTTACTCTACATCATATAGCTGTATTGGGCAAACTCGACCAGCACCCAAGAGGTTAATGATTAAGAGCTCTAATGGAAAGTTACTGTAAATATATTACGCCAGCCAAGGAAGGTAAATGTATATTTCCATAGCCAAGCTATGAATATAAGCCGAGAGCCGATTGTTCGTTACTCGTCCCAGTAAGCTGAATTATTCAGGCCACAAGAGATACCTGAAACGTCACGTGGTTTTCACAAGAAACACACAACATTCTCAGTCATCGGACTGGCGACGGACACTGTGCAGGAGCAACGCGGTGCCGGAGTAAATTGCTCTACAGAGGATCATCTCTCTTTGGTTTTGATTATATTAGGCAGCAGTTCTCAAGCTCGGCCTTTTTCTGGATGACTGAAACAATTTAAACATCGAAATCTCGGAGAGACAATGAAACTACGTGTTTCCTTTTGCAGAGAGTGTTGTAATGATAAAAAAAAAATTGGCCTCAGATATAATAAAATAAGTAAGATTTTTTTTTTAAACAATGCTATTTTTTCTACAGATTTCTTACTGTAGCCATTATGGCGATGTGGCACATATTGTAATACAGTGAGAAATATTATTTTTGTGTTCACCTTTTTCAGTAGAGAAGCAGAACCTTTTTGTATTGAAAAAAATCCTGCATTTGTATATACTCTTAAGGTACACCTGAGACGGATATGATGAATACACAGAAGCAAGTGTTACTTTTGTATTTTCCATTGAGAATGAGCTGCTCTGAATATAGAACCATTCTTGCTTCACTTTTTCTTTGACCCGGGTTCGATTCCCGGCCAATGCAAAGGTCCTGTTTTTGTGTTCACCTTTGAAATTTTCAGTAGAGAAGCAGAACCCTTTTGTAATGAAAAAAATCCTGCATTTGTATATACTCTTAAGGTACACCTGAGAAGGATATGATGAATACACGGAAGCAAGTGTAACTTTTATAGAGGCAAAGGACCCAATCTTTATGTTACTTTCTCCTTTGATGCAAAGAAAAGTGAAGCAAAAATGGTTCTATATTCAGAGTAGCTCATTCTCAATGGAAAATACTGGCTCATCAAGCGTTGGTGGTATAGTGGTGAGCATAGCTGCCTTCCAAGCAGTTGACCCGGGTTCGATTCCCGGCCAACGCAAAGGTCCTGTTTTTGTGTTCACCTTTGAAATTTTCAGTAGAGAAACAGAACCCTTTTGTAATGAAAAAAATCCTGCATTTGTATATACTCTTAAGGTACACCTGAGACGGATATGATGAATACACGGAAGCAAGTGTAACTTTTATAGAGGCAAAGGACCCAATCTTTATGTTACTTTCTCCTTTGATGCAAAGAAAAGTGAAGCAAGAATGGTTCTATATTCAGAGCAGCTCGTTCTCAATGGAAAATACTTGCTCATCAAGCGTTGGTGGTATAGTGGTGAGCATAGCTGCCTTCCAAGCAGTTGACCCGGGTTCGATTCCCGGCCAACGCAAAGGTCCTGTTTTTGTGTTCACCTTTGAAATTTTCAGTAGAGAAACAGAACCCTTTTGTAATGAAAAAAATCCTGCATTTGTATATACTCTTAAGGTACACCTGAGACGGATATGATGAATACACGGAAGCAAGTGTAACTTTTATAGAGTCAAAGGACCCAATCTTTATGTTACTTTCTCCTTTGATGCAAAGAAAAGTGAAGCAAAAATGGTTCTATATTTAGAGCAGCTCATTCTCAATGGAAAATACTTGCTCATCAAGCGTTGGTGGTATAGTGGTGAGCATAGCTGCCTTCCAAGCAGTTGACCCGGGTTCGATTCCCGGCCAACGCAAAGGTCCTGTTTTTGTGTTCACCTTTGAAATTTTCAGTAGAGAAACAGAACCCTTTTGTAATGAAAAAAATCCTGCATTTGTATATACTCTTAAGGTACACCTGAGACGGATATGATGAATACACGGAAGCAAGTGTAACTTTTATAGAGGCAAAGGACCCAATCTTTATGTTACTTTCTCCTTTGATGCAAAGAAAAGTGAAGCAAAAATGGTTCTATATTCAGAGCAGCTCATTCTCAATGGAAAATACTTGCTCATCAAGCGTTGGTGGTATAGTGGTGAGCATAGCTGCCTTCCAAGCAGTTGACCCGGGTTCGATTCCCGGCCAACGCAAAGGTACCTGTTTTTGTGTTCACCTTTGAAATTTTCAGTAGAGAAACAGAACCCTTTTGTAATGAAAAAAATCCTGCATTTGTATATACTCTTAAGGTACACCTGAGACGGATATGATGAATACACGGAAGCAAGTGTAACTTTTATAGAGGCAAAGGACCCGATCTTTATGTTACTTTCTCCTTTGATGCAAAGAAAAGTGAAGCAAGAATGGTTCTATATTCAGAGCAGCTCATTCTCAATGGAAAATACTTGCTCATCAAGCGTTGGTGGTATAGTGGTGAGCATAGCTGCCTTCCAAGCAGTTGACCCGGGTTCGATTCCCGGCCAACGCAAAGGTCCTGTTTTTGTGTTCACCTTTGAAATTTTCAGTAGAGAAACAGAACCCTTTTGTAATGAAAAAAATCCTGCATTTGTATATACTCTTAAGGTACACCTGAGACGGATATGATGAATACACGGAAGCAAGTGTAACTTTTATAGAGTCAAAGGACCCAATCTTTATGTTACTTTCTCCTTTGATGCAAAGAAAAGTGAAGCAAAAATGGTTCTATATTCAGAGCAGCTCATTCTCAATGGAAAAAACTTGCTCATCAAGCGTTGGTGGTATAGTGGTGAGCATAGCTGCCTTCCAAGCAGTTGACCCGGGTTCGATTCCCGGCCAACGCAAAGGTCCTGTTTTTGTGTTCACCTTTGAAATTTTCAGTAGAGAAACAGAACCCTTTTGTAATGAAAAAAATCCTGCATTTGTATATACTCTTAAGGTACACCTGAGACGGATATGATGAATACACGGAAGCAAGTGTAACTTTTATAGAGGCAAAGGACCCAATCTTTATGTTACTTTCTCCTTTGATGCAAAGAAAAGTGAAGCAAAAATGGTTCTATATTCAGAGCAGCTCATTCTCAATGGAAAATACTTGCTCATCAAGCGTTGGTGGTATAGTGGTGAGCATAGCTGCCTTCCAAGCAGTTGACCCGGGTTCGATTCCCGGCCAACGCAAAAGTCCTGTTTTTGTGTTCACCTTTGAAATTTTCAGTAGAGAAACAGAACCCTTTTGTAATGAAAAAAATCCTGCATTTGTATATACTCTTAAGGTACACCTGAGACGGATATGATGAATACACGGAAGCAAGTGTAACTTTTATAGAGGCAAAGGACCCAATCTTTATGTTACTTTCTCCTTTGATGCAAAGAAAAGTGAAGCAAAAATGGTTCTATATTCAGAGCAGCTCATTCTCAATGGAAAATACTTGCTCATCAAGCGTTGGTGGTATAGTGGTGAGCATAGCTGCCTTCCAAGCAGTTGACCCGGGTTCGATTCCCGGCCAACGCAAAGGTACCTGTTTTTGTGTTCACCTTTGAAATTTTCAGTAGAGAAACAGAACCCTTTTGTAATGAAAAAAATCCTGCATTTGTATATACTCTTAAGGTACACCTGAGACGGATATGATGAATACACGGAAGCAAGTGTAACTTTTATAGAGGCAAAGGACCCGATCTTTATGTTACTTTCTCCTTTGATGCAAAGAAAAGTGAAGCAAGAATGGTTCTATATTCAGAGCAGCTCATTCTCAATGGAAAATACTTGCTCATCAAGCGTTGGTGGTATAGTGGTGAGCATAGCTGCCTTCCAAGCAGTTGACCCGGGTTCGATTCCCGGCCAACGCAAAGGTCCTGTTTTTGTGTTCACCTTTGAAATTTTCAGTAGAGAAACAGAACCCTTTTGTAATGAAAAAAATCCTGCATTTGTATATACTCTTAAGGTACACCTGAGACGGATATGATGAATACACGGAAGCAAGTGTAACTTTTATAGAGGCAAAGGACCCAATCTTTATGTTACTTTCTCCTTTGATGCAAAGAAAAGTGAAGCAAGAATGGTTCTATATTCAGAGCAGCTCGTTCTCAATGGAAAATACTTGCTCATCAAGCGTTGGTGGTATAGTGGTGAGCATAGCTGCCTTCCAAGCAGTTGACCCGGGTTCGATTCCCGGCCAACGCAAAGGTCCTGTTTTTGTGTTCACCTTTGAAATTTTCAGTAGAGAAACAGAACCCTTTTGTAATGAAAAAAATCCTGCATTTGTATATACTCTTAAGGTACACCTGAGACGGATATGATGAATACACGGAAGCAAGTGTAACTTTTATAGAGTCAAAGGACCCAATCTTTATGTTACTTTCTCCTTTGATGCAAAGAAAAGTGAAGCAAAAATGGTTCTATATTTAGAGCAGCTCATTCTCAATGGAAAATACTTGCTCATCAAGCGTTGGTGGTATAGTGGTGAGCATAGCTGCCTTCCAAGCAGTTGACCCGGGTTCGATTCCCGGCCAACGCAAAGGTCCTGTTTTTGTGTTCACCTTTGAAATTTTCAGTAGAGAAACAGAACCCTTTTGTAATGAAAAAAATCCTGCATTTGTATATACTCTTAAGGTACACCTGAGACGGATATGATGAATACACGGAAGCAAGTGTAACTTTTATAGAGGCAAAGGACCCAATCTTTATGTTACTTTCTCCTTTGATGCAAAGAAAAGTGAAGCAAAAATGGTTCTATATTCAGAGCAGCTCATTCTCAATGGAAAATACTTGCTCATCAAGCGTTGGTGGTATAGTGGTGAGCATAGCTGCCTTCCAAGCAGTTGACCCGGGTTCGATTCCCGGCCAACGCAAAGGTCCTGTTTTTGTGTTCACCTTTGAAATTTTCAGTAGAGAAACAGAACCCTTTTGTAATGAAAAAAATCCTGCATTTGTATATACTCTTAAGGTACACCTGAGACGGATATGATGAATACACGGAAGCAAGTGTAACTTTTATAGAGGCAAAGGACCCAATCTTTATGTTACTTTCTCCTTTGATGCAAAGAAAAGTGAAGCAAAAATGGTTCTATATTCAGAGCAGCTCATTCTCAATGGAAAATACTTGCTCATCAAGCGTTGGTGGTATAGTGGTGAGCATAGCTGCCTTCCAAGCAGTTGACCCGGGTTCGATTCCCGGCCAACGCAAAAGTCCTGTTTTTGTGTTCACCTTTGAAATTTTCAGTAGAGAAACAGAACCCTTTTGTAATGAAAAAAATCCTGCATTTGTATATACTCTTAAGGTACACCTGAGACGGATATGATGAATACACGGAAGCAAGTGTAACTTTTATAGAGGCAAAGGACCCAATCTTTATGTTACTTTCTCCTTTGATGCAAAGAAAAGTGAAGCAAAAATGGTTCTATATTCAGAGCAGCTCATTCTCAATGGAAAATACTTGCTCATCAAGCGTTGGTGGTATAGTGGTGAGCATAGCTGCCTTCCAAGCAGTTGACCCGGGTTCGATTCCCGGCCAAACGCAAAGGTACCTGTTTTTGTGTTCACCTTTGAAATTTTCAGTAGAGAAACAGAACCCTTTTGTAATGAAAAAAATCCTGCATTTGTATATACTCTTAAGGTACACCTGAGACGGATATGATGAATACACGGAAGCAAGTGTAACTTTTATAGAGGCAAAGGACCCAATCTTTATGTTACTTTCTCCTTTGATGCAAAGAAAAGTGAAGCAAAAATGGTTCTATATTTAGAGCAGCTCATTCTCAATGGAAAATACTTGCTCATCAAGCGTTGGTGGTATAGTGGTGAGCATAGCTGCCTTCCAAGCAGTTGACCCGGGTTCGATTCCCGGCCAACGCAAAGGTCCTGTTTTTGTGTTCACCTTTGAAATTTTCAGTAGAGAAACAGAACCCTTTTGTAATGAAAAAAATCCTGCATTTGTATATACTCTTAAGGTACACCTGAGACGGATATGATGAATACACGGAAGCAAGTGTAACTTTTATAGAGGCAAAGGACCCAATCTTTATGTTACTTTCTCCTTTGATGCAAAGAAAAGTGAAGCAAAAATGGTTCTATATTCAGAGCAGCTCATTCTCAATGGAAAATACTTGCTCATCAAGCGTTGGTGGTATAGTGGTGAGCATAGCTGCCTTCCAAGCAGTTGACCCGGGTTCGATTCCCGGCCAACGCAAAGGTACCTGTTTTTGTGTTCACCTTTGAAATTTTCAGTAGAGAAACAGAACCCTTTTGTAATGAAAAAAATCCTGCATTTGTATATACTCTTAAGGTACACCTGAGACGGATATGATGAATACACGGAAGCAAGTGTAACTTTTATAGAGGCAAAGGACCCGATCTTTATGTTACTTTCTCCTTTGATGCAAAGAAAAGTGAAGCAAGAATGGTTCTATATTCAGAGCAGCTCATTCTCAATGGAAAATACTTGCTCATCAAGCGTTGGTGGTATAGTGGTGAGCATAGCTGCCTTCCAAGCAGTTGACCCGGGTTCGATTCCCGGCCAACGCAAAGGTCCTGTTTTTGTGTTCACCTTTGAAATTTTCAGTAGAGAAACAGAACCCTTTTGTAATGAAAAAAATCCTGCATTTGTATATACTCTTAAGGTACACCTGAGACGGATATGATGAATACACGGAAGCAAGTGTAACTTTTATAGAGTCAAAGGACCCAATCTTTATGTTACTTTCTCCTTTGATGCAAAGAAAAGTGAAGCAAAAATGGTTCTATATTCAGAGCAGCTCATTCTCAATGGAAAAAACTTGCTCATCAAGCGTTGGTGGTATAGTGGTGAGCATAGCTGCCTTCCAAGCAGTTGACCCGGGTTCGATTCCCGGCCAACGCAAAGGTCCTGTTTTTGTGTTCACCTTTGAAATTTTCAGTAGAGAAACAGAACCCTTTTGTAATGAAAAAAATCCTGCATTTGTATATACTCTTAAGGTACACCTGAGACGGATATGATGAATACACGGAAGCAAGTGTAACTTTTATAGAGGCAAAGGACCCAATCTTTATGTTACTTTCTCCTTTGATGCAAAGAAAAGTGAAGCAAAAATGGTTCTATATTCAGAGCAGCTCATTCTCAATGGAAAATACTTGCTCATCAAGCGTTGGTGGTATAGTGGTGAGCATAGCTGCCTTCCAAGCAGTTGACCCGGGTTCGATCCCCGGTCAACGCAAAGGTACCTGTTTTTGTGTTCACCTTTGAAATTTTCAGTAGAGAAACAGAACCCTTTTGTAATGAAAAAAATCCTGCATTTGTATATACTCTTAAGGTACACCTGAGACGGATATGATGAATACACGGAAGCAAGTGTAACTTTTATAGAGGCAAAGGACCCGATCTTTATGTTACTTTCTCCTTTGATGCAAAGAAAAGTGAAGCAAGAATGGTTCTATATTCAGAGCAGCTCATTCTCAATGGAAAATACTTGCTCATCAAGCGTTGGTGGTATAGTGGTGAGCATAGCTGCCTTCCAAGCAGTTGACCCGGGTTCGATTCCCGGCCAACGCAAAGGTCCTGTTTTTGTGTTCACCTTTGAAATTTTCAGTAGAGAAACAGAACCCTTTTGTAATGAAAAAAATCCTGCATTTGTATATACTCTTAAGGTACACCTGAGACGGATATGATGAATACACGGAAGCAAGTGTAACTTTTATAGAGTCAAAGGACCCAATCTTTATGTTACTTTCTCCTTTGATGCAAAGAAAAGTGAAGCAAAAATGGTTCTATATTCAGAGCAGCTCATTCTCAATGGAAAAAACTTGCTCATCAAGCGTTGGTGGTATAGTGGTGAGCATAGCTGCCTTCCAAGCAGTTGACCCGGGTTCGATTCCCGGCCAACGCAAAGGTCCTGTTTTTGTGTTCACCTTTGAAATTTTCAGTAGAGAAACAGAACCCTTTTGTAATGAAAAAAATCCTGCATTTGTATATACTCTTAAGGTACACCTGAGACGGATATGATGAATACACGGAAGCAAGTGTAACTTTTATAGAGGCAAAGGACCCAATCTTTATGTTACTTTCTCCTTTGATGCAAAGAAAAGTGAAGCAAAAATGGTTCTATATTCAGAGCAGCTCATTCTCAATGGAAAATACTTGCTCATCAAGCGTTGGTGGTATAGTGGTGAGCATAGCTGCCTTCCAAGCAGTTGACCCGGGTTCGATTCCCGGCCAACGCAAAGGTACCTGTTTTTGTGTTCACCTTTGAAATTTTCAGTAGAGAAACAGAACCCTTTTGTAATGAAAAAAATCCTGCATTTGTATATACTCTTAAGGTACACCTGAGACGGATATGATGAATACACGGAAGCAAGTGTAACTTTTATAGAGGCAAAGGACCCGATCTTTATGTTACTTTCTCCTTTGATGCAAAGAAAAGTGAAGCAAGAATGGTTCTATATTCAGAGCAGCTCATTCTCAATGGAAAATACTTGCTCATCAAGCGTTGGTGGTATAGTGGTGAGCATAGCTGCCTTCCAAGCAGTTGACCCGGGTTCGATTCCCGGCCAACGCAAAGGTCCTGTTTTTGTGTTCACCTTTGAAATTTTCAGTAGAGAAACAGAACCCTTTTGTAATGAAAAAAATCCTGCATTTGTATATACTCTTAAGGTACACCTGAGACGGATATGATGAATACACGGAAGCAAGTGTAACTTTTATAGAGTCAAAGGACCCAATCTTTATGTTACTTTCTCCTTTGATGCAAAGAAAAGTGAAGCAAAAATGGTTCTATATTCAGAGCAGCTCATTCTCAATGGAAAAAACTTGCTCATCAAGCGTTGGTGGTATAGTGGTGAGCATAGCTGCCTTCCAAGCAGTTGACCCGGGTTCGATTCCCGGCCAACGCAAAGGTCCTGTTTTTGTGTTCACCTTTGAAATTTTCAGTAGAGAAACAGAACCCTTTTGTAATGAAAAAAATCCTGCATTTGTATATACTCTTAAGGTACACCTGAGACGGATATGATGAATACACGGAAGCAAGTGTAACTTTTATAGAGGCAAAGGACCCAATCTTTATGTTACTTTCTCCTTTGATGCAAAGAAAAGTGAAGCAAAAATGGTTCTATATTCAGAGCAGCTCATTCTCAATGGAAAATACTTGCTCATCAAGCGTTGGTGGTATAGTGGTGAGCATAGCTGCCTTCCAAGCAGTTGACCCGGGTTCGATTCCCGGCCAACGCAAAGGTACCTGTTTTTGTGTTCACCTTTGAAATTTTCAGTAGAGAAACAGAACCCTTTTGTAATGAAAAAAATCCTGCATTTGTATATACTCTTAAGGTACACCTGAGACGGATATGATGAATACACGGAAGCAAGTGTAACTTTTATAGAGGCAAAGGACCCAATCTTTATGTTACTTTCTCCTTTGATGCAAAGAAAAGTGAAGCAAAAATGGTTCTATATTTAGAGCAGCTCATTCTCAATGGAAAATACTTGCTCATCAAGCGTTGGTGGTATAGTGGTGAGCATAGCTGCCTTCCAAGCAGTTGACCCGGGTTCGATTCCCGGCCAACGCAAAGGTCCTGTTTTTGTGTTCACCTTTGAAATTTTCAGTAGAGAAACAGAACCCTTTTGTAATGAAAAAAATCCTGCATTTGTATATACTCTTAAGGTACACCTGAGACGGATATGATGAATACACGGAAGCAAGTGTAACTTTTATAGAGGCAAAGGACCCAATCTTTATGTTACTTTCTCCTTTGATGCAAAGAAAAGTGAAGCAAAAATGGTTCTATATTCAGAGCAGCTCATTCTCAATGGAAAATACTTGCTCATCAAGCGTTGGTGGTATAGTGGTGAGCATAGCTGCCTTCCAAGCAGTTGACCCGGGTTCGATTCCCGGCCAACGCAAAGGTCCTGTTTTTGTGTTCACCTTTGAAATTTTCAGTAGAGAAACAGAACCCTTTTGTAATGAAAAAAATCCTGCATTTGTATATACTCTTAAGGTACACCTGAGACGGATATGATGAATACACGGAAGCAAGTGTAACTTTTATAGAGGCAAAGGACCCAATCTTTATGTTACTTTCTCCTTTGATGCAAAGAAAAGTGAAGCAAAAATGGTTCTATATTCAGAGCAGCTCATTCTCAATGGAAAATACTTGCTCATCAAGCGTTGGTGGTATAGTGGTGAGCATAGCTGCCTTCCAAGCAGTTGACCCGGGTTCGATTCCCGGCCAACGCAAAGGTACCTGTTTTTGTGTTCACCTTTGAAATTTTCAGTAGAGAAACAGAACCCTTTTGTAATGAAAAAAATCCTGCATTTGTATATACTCTTAAGGTACACCTGAGACGGATATGATGAATACACGGAAGCAAGTGTAACTTTTATAGAGGCAAAGGACCCAATCTTTATGTTACTTTCTCCTTTGATGCAAAGAAAAGTGAAGCAAAAATGGTTCTATATTCAGAGCAGCTCATTCTCAATGGAAAATACTTGCTCATCAAGCGTTGGTGGTATAGTGGTGAGCATAGCTGCCTTCCAAGCAGTTGACCCGGGTTCGATTCCCGGCCAACGCAAAGGTCCTGTTTTTGTGTTCACCTTTGAAATTTTCAGTAGAGAAACAGAACCCTTTTGTAATGATGAATACACGGAAGCAAGTGTAACTTTTATAGAGTCAAAGGACCCAATCTTTATGTTACTTTCTCCTTTGATGCAAAGAAAAGTGAAGCAAAAATGGTTCTATATTCAGAGCAGCTCATTCTCAATGGAAAATACTTGCTCATCAAGCGTTGGTGGTATAGTGGTGAGCATAGCTGCCTTCCAAGCAGTTGACCCGGGTTCGATTCCCGGCCAACGCAAAGGTCCTGTTTTTGTGTTCACCTTTGAAATTTTCAGTAGAGAAACAGAACCCTTTTGTAATGATGAATACACGGAAGCAAGTGTAACTTTTATAGAGGCAAAGGACCCAATCTTTATGTTACTTTCTCCTTTGATGCAAAGAAAAGTGAAGCAAAAATGGTTCTATATTCAGAGCAGCTCATTCTCAATGGAAAATACTTGCTCATCAAGCGTTGGTGGTATAGTGGTGAGCATAGCTGCCTTCCAAGCAGTTGACCCGGGTTCGATTCCCGGCCAACGCAAAGGTCCTGTTTTTGTGTTCACCTTTGAAATTTTCAGTAGAGAAACAGAACCCTTTTGTAATGAAAAAAATCCTGCATTTGTATATACTCTTAAGGTACACCTGAGACGGATATGATGAATACACGGAAGCAAGTGTAACTTTTATAGAGGCAAAGGACCCAATCTTTATGTTACTTTCTCCTTTGATGCAAAGAAAAGTGAAGCAAAAATGGTTCTATATTCAGAGCAGCTCATTCTCAATGGAAAATACTTGCTCATCAAGCGTTGGTGGTATAGTGGTGAGCATAGCTGCCTTCCAAGCAGTTGACCCGGGTTCGATTCCCGGCCAACGCAAAGGTACCTGTTTTTGTGTTCACCTTTGAAATTTTCAGTAGAGAAACAGAACCCTTTTGTAATGAAAAAAATCCTGCATTTGTATATACTCTTAAGGTACACCTGAGACGGATATGATGAATACACGGAAGCAAGTGTAACTTTTATAGAGGCAAAGGACCCGATCTTTATGTTACTTTCTCCTTTGATGCAAAGAAAAGTGAAGCAAGAATGGTTCTATATTCAGAGCAGCTCATTCTCAATGGAAAATACTTGCTCATCAAGCGTTGGTGGTATAGTGGTGAGCATAGCTGCCTTCCAAGCAGTTGACCCGGGTTCGATTCCCGGCCAACGCAAAGGTCCTGTTTTTGTGTTCACCTTTGAAATTTTCAGTAGAGAAACAGAACCCTTTTGTAATGAAAAAAATCCTGCATTTGTATATACTCTTAAGGTACACCTGAGACGGATATGATGAATACACGGAAGCAAGTGTAACTTTTATAGAGTCAAAGGACCCAATCTTTATGTTACTTTCTCCTTTGATGCAAAGAAAAGTGAAGCAAAAATGGTTCTATATTCAGAGCAGCTCATTCTCAATGGAAAAAACTTGCTCATCAAGCGTTGGTGGTATAGTGGTGAGCATAGCTGCCTTCCAAGCAGTTGACCCGGGTTCGATTCCCGGCCAACGCAAAGGTCCTGTTTTTGTGTTCACCTTTGAAATTTTCAGTAGAGAAACAGAACCCTTTTGTAATGAAAAAAATCCTGCATTTGTATATACTCTTAAGGTACACCTGAGACGGATATGATGAATACACGGAAGCAAGTGTAACTTTTATAGAGGCAAAGGACCCAATCTTTATGTTACTTTCTCCTTTGATGCAAAGAAAAGTGAAGCAAAAATGGTTCTATATTCAGAGCAGCTCATTCTCAATGGAAAATACTTGCTCATCAAGCGTTGGTGGTATAGTGGTGAGCATAGCTGCCTTCCAAGCAGTTGACCCGGGTTCGATTCCCGGCCAACGCAAAGGTACCTGTTTTTGTGTTCACCTTTGAAATTTTCAGTAGAGAAACAGAACCCTTTTGTAATGAAAAAAATCCTGCATTTGTATATACTCTTAAGGTACACCTGAGACGGATATGATGAATACACGGAAGCAAGTGTAACTTTTATAGAGGCAAAGGACCCAATCTTTATGTTACTTTCTCCTTTGATGCAAAGAAAAGTGAAGCAAAAATGGTTCTATATTTAGAGCAGCTCATTCTCAATGGAAAATACTTGCTCATCAAGCGTTGGTGGTATAGTGGTGAGCATAGCTGCCTTCCAAGCAGTTGACCCGGGTTCGATTCCCGGCCAACGCAAAGGTCCTGTTTTTGTGTTCAACTTTGAAATTTTCAGTAGAGAAACAGAACCCTTTTGTAATGAAAAAAATCCTGCATTTGTATATACTCTTAAGGTACACCTGAGACGGATATGATGAATACACGGAAGCAAGTGTAACTTTTATAGAGGCAAAGGACCCAATCTTTATGTTACTTTCTCCTTTGATGCAAAGAAAAGTGAAGCAAAAATGGTTCTATATTCAGAGCAGCTCATTCTCAATGGAAAATACTTGCTCATCAAGCGTTGGTGGTATAGTGGTGAGCATAGCTGCCTTCCAAGCAGTTGACCCGGGTTCGATTCCCGGCCAACGCAAAGGTCCTGTTTTTGTGTTCACCTTTGAAATTTTCAGTAGAGAAACAGAACCCTTTTGTAATGAAAAAAATCCTGCATTTGTATATACTCTTAAGGTACACCTGAGACGGATATGATGAATACACGGAAGCAAGTGTAACTTTTATAGAGGCAAAGGACCCAATCTTTATGTTACTTTCTCCTTTGATGCAAAGAAAAGTGAAGCAAAAATGGTTCTATATTCAGAGCAGCTCATTCTCAATGGAAAATACTTGCTCATCAAGCGTTGGTGGTATAGTGGTGAGCATAGCTGCCTTCCAAGCAGTTGACCCGGGTTCGATTCCCGGCCAACGCAAAGGTACCTGTTTTTGTGTTCACCTTTGAAATTTTCAGTAGAGAAACAGAACCCTTTTGTAATGAAAAAAATCCTGCATTTGTATATACTCTTAAGGTACACCTGAGACGGATATGATGAATACACGGAAGCAAGTGTAACTTTTATAGAGGCAAAGGACCCAATCTTTATGTTACTTTCTCCTTTGATGCAAAGAAAAGTGAAGCAAAAATGGTTCTATATTCAGAGCAGCTCATTCTCAATGGAAAATACTTGCTCATCAAGCGTTGGTGGTATAGTGGTGAGCATAGCTGCCTTCCAAGCAGTTGACCCGGGTTCGATTCCCGGCCAACGCAAAGGTACCTGTTTTTGTGTTCACCTTTGAAATTTTCAGTAGAGAAACAGAACCCTTTTGTAATGAAAAAAATCCTGCATTTGTATATACTCTTAAGGTACACCTGAGACGGATATGATGAATACACGGAAGCAAGTGTAACTTTTATAGAGGCAAAGGACCCAATCTTTATGTTACTTTCTCCTTTGATGCAAAGAAAAGTGAAGCAAAAATGGTTCTATATTTAGAGCAGCTCATTCTCAATGGAAAATACTTGCTCATCAAGCGTTGGTGGTATAGTGGTGAGCATAGCTGCCTTCCAAGCAGTTGACCCGGGTTCGATTCCCGGCCAACGCAAAGGTCCTGTTTTTGTGTTCACCTTTGAAATTTTCAGTAGAGAAACAGAACCCTTTTGTAATGAAAAAAATCCTGCATTTGTATATACTCTTAAGGTACACCTGAGACGGATATGATGAATACACGGAAGCAAGTGTAACTTTTATAGAGGCAAAGGACCCAATCTTTATGTTACTTTCTCCTTTGATGCAAAGAAAAGTGAAGCAAAAATGGTTCTATATTCAGAGCAGCTCATTCTCAATGGAAAATACTTGCTCATCAAGCGTTGGTGGTATAGTGGTGAGCATAGCTGCCTTCCAAGCAGTTGACCCGGGTTCGATTCCCGGCCAACGCAAAGGTCCTGTTTTTGTGTTCACCTTTGAAATTTTCAGTAGAGAAACAGAACCCTTTTGTAATGAAAAAAATCCTGCATTTGTATATACTCTTAAGGTACACCTGAGACGGATATGATGAATACACGGAAGCAAGTGTAACTTTTATAGAGGCAAAGGACCCAATCTTTATGTTACTTTCTCCTTTGATGCAAAGAAAAGTGAAGCAAAAATGGTTCTATATTCAGAGCAGCTCATTCTCAATGGAAAATACTTGCTCATCAAGCGTTGGTGGTATAGTGGTGAGCATAGCTGCCTTCCAAGCAGTTGACACGGGTTCGATTCCCGGCCAACGCAAAGGTACCTGTTTTTGTGTTCACCTTTGAAATTTTCAGTAGAGAAACAGAACCCTTTTGTAATGATGAATACACGGAAGCAAGTGTAACTTTTATAGAGGCAAAGGACCCAATCTTTATGTTACTTTCTCCTTTGATGCAAAGAAAAGTGAAGCAAAAATGGTTCTATATTCAGAGCAGCTCATTCTCAATGGAAAATACTTGCTCATCAAGCGTTGGTGGTATAGTGGTGAGCATAGCTGCCTTCCAAGCAGTTGACCCGGGTTCGATTCCCGGCCAACGCAAAGGTCCTGTTTTTGTGTTCACCTTTGAAATTTTCAGTAGAGAAACAGAACCCTTTTGTAATGATGAATACACGGAAGCAAGTGTAACTTTTATAGAGGCAAAGGACCCAATCTTTATGTTACTTTCTCCTTTGATGCAAAGAAAAGTGAAGCAAAAATGGTTCTATATTCAGAGCAGCTCATTCTCAATGGAAAATACTTGCTCATCAAGCGTTGGTGGTATAGTGGTGAGCATAGCTGCCTTCCAAGCAGTTGACCCGGGTTCGATTCCCGGCCAACGCAAAGGTCCTGTTTTTGTGTTCACCTTTGAAATTTTCAGTAGAGAAACAGAACCCTTTTGTAATGATGAATACACGGAAGCAAGTGTAACTTTTATAGAGGCAAAGGACCCAATCTTTATGTTACTTTCTCCTTTGATGCAAAGAAAAGTGAAGCAAAAATGGTTCTATATTCAGAGCAGCTCATTCTCAATGGAAAATACTTGCTCATCAAGCGTTGGTGGTATAGTGGTGAGCATAGCTGCCTTCCAAGCAGTTGACCCGGGTTCGATTCCCGGCCAACGCAAAGGTCCTGTTTTTGTGTTCACCTTTGAAATTTTCAGTAGAGAAACAGAACCCTTTTGTAATGAAAAAAATCCTGCATTTGTATATACTCTTAAGGTACACCTGAGACGGATATGATGAATACACGGAAGCAAGTGTAACTTTTATAGAGGCAAAGGACCCAATCTTTATGTTACTTTCTCCTTTGATGCAAAGAAAAGTGAAGCAAAAATGGTTCTATATTCAGAGCAGCTCATTCTCAATGGAAAATACTTGCTCATCAAGCGTTGGTGGTATAGTGGTGAGCATAGCTGACTTCCAAGCAGTTGACCCGGGTTCGATTCCCGGCCAACGCAAAGGTCCTGTTTTTGTGTTCACCTTTGAAATTTTCAGTAGTGAAACAGAACCCTTTTGTAATGATGAATACACGGAAGCAAGTGTAACTTTTATAGAGGCAAAGGACCCAATCTTTATGTTACTTTCTCCTTTGATGCAAAGAAAAGTGAAGCAAAAATGGTTCTATATTCAGAGCAGCTCATTCTCAATGGAAAATACTTGCTCATCAAGCGTTGGTGGTATAGTGGTGAGCATAGCTGCCTTCCAAGCAGTTGACCCGGGTTCGATTCCCGGCCAACGCAAAGGTCCTGTTTTTGTGTTCACCTTTGAAATTTTCAGTAGAGAAACAGAACCCTTTTGTAATGATGAATACACGGAAGCAAGTGTAACTTTTATAGAGGCAAAGGACCCAATCTTTATGTTACTTTCTCCTTTGATGCAAAGAAAAGTGAAGCAAAAATGGTTCTATATTCAGAGCAGCTCATTCTCAATGGAAAATACTTGCTCATCAAGCGTTGGTGGTATAGTGGTGAGCATAGCTGCCTTCCAAGCAGTTGACCCGGGTTCGATTCCCGGCCAACGCAAAGGTCCTGTTTTTGTGTTCACCTTTGAAATTTTCAGTAGAGAAACAGAACCCTTTTGTAATGATGAATACACGGAAGCAAGTGTAACTTTTATAGAGGCAAAGGACCCAATCTTTATGTTACTTTCTCCTTTGATGCAAAGAAAAGTGAAGCAAAAATGGTTCTATATTCAGAGCAGCTCATTCTCAATGGAAAATACTTGCTCATCAAGCGTTGGTGGTATAGTGGTGAGCATAGCTGCCTTCCAAGCAGTTGACCCGGGTTCGATTCCCGGCCAACGCAAAGGTCCTGTTTTTGTGTTCACCTTTGAAATTTTCAGTAGAGAAACAGAACCCTTTTGTAATGATGAATACACGGAAGCAAGTGTAACTTTTATAGAGTCAAAGGACCCAATCTTTATGTTACTTTCTCCTTTGATGCAAAGAAAAGTGAAGCAAAAATGGTTCTATATTCAGAGCAGCTCATTCTCAATGGAAAATACTTGCTCATCAAGCGTTGGTGGTATAGTGGTGAGCATAGCTGCCTTCCAAGCAGTTGACCCGGGTTCGATTCCCGGCCAACGCAAAGGTCCTGTTTTTGTGTTCACCTTTGAAATTTTCAGTAGAGAAACAGAACCCTTTTGTAATGATGAATACACGGAAGCAAGTGTAACTTTTATAGAGGCAAAGGACCCAATCTTTATGTTACTTTCTCCTTTGATGCAAAGAAAAGTGAAGCAAAAATGGTTCTATATTCAGAGCAGCTCATTCTCAATGGAAAATACTTGCTCATCAAGCGTTGGTGGTATAGTGGTGAGCATAGCTGCCTTCCAAGCAGTTGACCCGGGTTCGATTCCCGGCCAACGCAAAGGTCCTGTTTTTGTGTTCACCTTTGAAATTTTCAGTAGAGAAACAGAACCCTTTTGTAATGATGAATACACGGAAGCAAGTGTAACTTTTATAGAGGCAAAGGACCCAATCTTTATGTTACTTTCTCCTTTGATGCAAAGAAAAGTGAAGCAAAAATGGTTCTATATTCAGAGCAGCTCATTCTCAATGGAAAATACTTGCTCATCAAGCGTTGGTGGTATAGTGGTGAGCTTAGCTGCCTTCCAAGCAGTTGACCCGGGTTCGATTCCCGGCCAACGCAAAGGTCCTGTTTTTGTGTTCACCTTTGAAATTTTCAGTAGAGAAACAGAACCCTTTTGTAATGAAAAAAATCCTGCATTTGTATATACTCTTAAGGTACACCTGAGACGGATATGATGAATACACGGAAGCAAGTGTAACTTTTATAGAGGCAAAGGACCCAATCTTTATGTTACTTTCTCCTTTGATGCAAAGAAAAGTGAAGCAAAAATGGTTCTATATTCAGAGCAGCTCATTCTCAATGGAAAATACTTGCTCATCAAGCGTTGGTGGTATAGTGGTGAGCATAGCTGCCTTCCAAGCAGTTGACCCGGGTTCGATTCCCGGCCAACGCAAAGGTCCTGTTTTTGTGTTCACCTTTGAAATTTTCAGTAGAGAAACAGAACCCTTTTGTAATGATGAATACACGGAAGCAAGTGTAACTTTTATAGAGTCAAAGGACCCAATCTTTATGTTACTTTCTCCTTTGATGCAAAGAAAAGTGAAGCAAAAATGGTTCTATATTCAGAGCAGCTCATTCTCAATGGAAAATACTTGCTCATCAAGCGTTGGTGGTATAGTGGTGAGCATAGCTGCCTTCCAAGCAGTTGACCCGGGTTCGATTCCCGGCCAACGCAAAGGTCCTGTTTTTGTGTTCACCTTTGAAATTTTCAGTAGAGAAACAGAACCCTTTTGTAATGATGAATACACGGAAGCAAGTGTAACTTTTATAGAGTCAAAGGACCCAATCTTTATGTTACTTTCTCCTTTGATGCAAAGAAAAGTGAAGCAAAAATGGTTCTATATTCAGAGCAGCTCATTCTCAATGGAAAATACTTGCTCATCAAGCGTTGGTGGTATAGTGGTGAGCATAGCTGCCTTCCAAGCAGTTGACCCGGGTTCGATTCCCGGCCAACGCAAAGGTCCTGTTTTTGTGTTCACCTTTGAAATTTTCAGTAGAGAAACAGAACCCTTTTGTAATGATGAATACACGGAAGCAAGTGTAACTTTTATAGAGTCAAAGGACCCAATCTTTATGTTACTTTCTCCTTTGATGCAAAGAAAAGTGAAGCAAAAATGGTTCTATATTCAGAGCAGCTCATTCTCAATGGAAAATACTTGCTCATCAAGCGTTGGTGGTATAGTGGTGAGCATAGCTGCCTTCCAAGCAGTTGACCCGGGTTCGATTCCCGGCCAACGCAAAGGTCCTGTTTTTGTGTTCACCTTTGAAATTTTCAGTAGAGAAACAGAACCCTTTTGTAATGAAAAAAATCCTGCATTTGTATATACTCTTAAGGTACACCTGAGACGGATATGATGAATACACGGAAGCAAGTGTAACTTTTATAGAGGCAAAGGACCCAATCTTTATGTTACTTTCTCCTTTGATGCAAAGAAAAGTGAAGCAAAAATGGTTCTATATTCAGAGCAGCTCATTCTCAATGGAAAATACTTGCTCATCAAGCGTTGGTGGTATAGTGGTGAGCATAGCTGCCTTCCAAGCAGTTGACCCGGGTTCGATTCCCGGCCAACGCAAAGGTACCTGTTTTTGTGTTCACCTTTGAAATTTTCAGTAGAGAAACAGAACCCTTTTGTAATGAAAAAAATCCTGCATTTGTATATACTCTTAAGGTACACCTGAGACGGATATGATGAATACACGGAAGCAAGTGTAACTTTTATAGAGGCAAAGGACCCAATCTTTATGTTACTTTCTCCTTTGATGCAAAGAAAAGTGAAGCAAAAATGGTTCTATATTCAGAGCAGCTCATTCTCAATGGAAAATACTTGCTCATCAAGCGTTGGTGGTATAGTGGTGAGCATAGCTGCCTTCCAAGCAGTTGACCCGGGTTCGATTCCCGGCCAACGCAAAGGTCCTGTTTTTGTGTTCACCTTTGAAATTTTCAGTAGAGAAACAGAACCCTTTTGTAATGAAAAAAATCCTGCATTTGTATATACTCTTAAGGTACACCTGAGACGGATATGATGAATACACGGAAGCAAGTGTAACTTTTATAGAGGCAAAGGACCCAATCTTTATGTTACTTTCTCCTTTGATGCAAAGAAAAGTGAAGCAAAAATGGTTCTATATTCAGAGCAGCTCATTCTCAATGGAAAATACTTGCTCATCAAGCGTTGGTGGTATAGTGGTGAGCATAGCTGCCTTCCAAGCAGTTGACCCGGGTTCGATTCCCGGCCAACGCAAAGGTACCTGTTTTTGTGTTCACCTTTGAAATTTTCAGTAGAGAAACAGAACCCTTTTGTAATGAAAAAAATCCTGCATTTGTATATACTCTTAAGGTACACCTGAGACGGATATGATGAATACACGGAAGCAAGTGTAACTTTTATAGAGGCAAAGGACCCAATCTTTATGTTACTTTCTCCTTTGATGCAAAGAAAAGTGAAGCAAAAATGGTTCTATATTCAGAGCAGCTCATTCTCAATGGAAAATACTTGCTCATCAAGCGTTGGTGGTATAGTGGTGAGCATAGCTGCCTTCCAAGCAGTTGACCCGGGTTCGATTCCCGGCCAACGCAAAGGTACCTGTTTTTGTGTTCACCTTTGAAATTTTCAGTAGAGAAACAGAACCCTTTTGTAATGAAAAAAATCCTGCATTTGTATATACTCTTAAGGTACACCTGAGACGGATATGATGAATACACGGAAGCAAGTGTAACTTTTATAGAGGCAAAGGACCCAATCTTTATGTTACTTTCTCCTTTGATGCAAAGAAAAGTGAAGCAAAAATGGTTCTATATTTAGAGCAGCTCATTCTCAATGGAAAATACTTGCTCATCAAGCGTTGGTGGTATAGTGGTGAGCATAGCTGCCTTCCAAGCAGTTGACCCGGGTTCGATTCCCGGCCAACGCAAAGGTCCTGTTTTTGTGTTCACCTTTGAAATTTTCAGTAGAGAAACAGAACCCTTTTGTAATGAAAAAAATCCTGCATTTGTATATACTCTTAAGGTACACCTGAGACGGATATGATGAATACACGGAAGCAAGTGTAACTTTTATAGAGGCAAAGGACCCAATCTTTATGTTACTTTCTCCTTTGATGCAAAGAAAAGTGAAGCAAAAATGGTTCTATATTCAGAGCAGCTCATTCTCAATGGAAAATACTTGCTCATCAAGCGTTGGTGGTATAGTGGTGAGCATAGCTGCCTTCCAAGCAGTTGACCCGGGTTCGATTCCCGGCCAACGCAAAGGTCCTGTTTTTGTGTTCACCTTTGAAATTTTCAGTAGAGAAACAGAACCCTTTTGTAATGAAAAAAATCCTGCATTTGTATATACTCTTAAGGTACACCTGAGACGGATATGATGAATACACGGAAGCAAGTGTAACTTTTATAGAGGCAAAGGACCCAATCTTTATGTTACTTTCTCCTTTGATGCAAAGAAAAGTGAAGCAAAAATGGTTCTATATTCAGAGCAGCTCATTCTCAATGGAAAATACTTGCTCATCAAGCGTTGGTGGTATAGTGGTGAGCATAGCTGCCTTCCAAGCAGTTGACACGGGTTCGATTCCCGGCCAACGCAAAGGTACCTGTTTTTGTGTTCACCTTTGAAATTTTCAGTAGAGAAACAGAACCCTTTTGTAATGATGAATACACGGAAGCAAGTGTAACTTTTATAGAGGCAAAGGACCCAATCTTTATGTTACTTTCTCCTTTGATGCAAAGAAAAGTGAAGCAAAAATGGTTCTATATTCAGAGCAGCTCATTCTCAATGGAAAATACTTGCTCATCAAGCGTTGGTGGTATAGTGGTGAGCATAGCTGCCTTCCAAGCAGTTGACCCGGGTTCGATTCCCGGCCAACGCAAAGGTCCTGTTTTTGTGTTCACCTTTGAAATTTTCAGTAGAGAAACAGAACCCTTTTGTAATGATGAATACACGGAAGCAAGTGTAACTTTTATAGAGGCAAAGGACCCAATCTTTATGTTACTTTCTCCTTTGATGCAAAGAAAAGTGAAGCAAAAATGGTTCTATATTCAGAGCAGCTCATTCTCAATGGAAAATACTTGCTCATCAAGCGTTGGTGGTATAGTGGTGAGCATAGCTGCCTTCCAAGCAGTTGACCCGGGTTCGATTCCCGGCCAACGCAAAGGTCCTGTTTTTGTGTTCACCTTTGAAATTTTCAGTAGAGAAACAGAACCCTTTTGTAATGATGAATACACGGAAGCAAGTGTAACTTTTATAGAGGCAAAGGACCCAATCTTTATGTTACTTTCTCCTTTGATGCAAAGAAAAGTGAAGCAAAAATGGTTCTATATTCAGAGCAGCTCATTCTCAATGGAAAATACTTGCTCATCAAGCGTTGGTGGTATAGTGGTGAGCATAGCTGCCTTCCAAGCAGTTGACCCGGGTTCGATTCCCGGCCAACGCAAAGGTCCTGTTTTTGTGTTCACCTTTGAAATTTTCAGTAGAGAAACAGAACCCTTTTGTAATGAAAAAAATCCTGCATTTGTATATACTCTTAAGGTACACCTGAGACGGATATGATGAATACACGGAAGCAAGTGTAACTTTTATAGAGGCAAAGGACCCAATCTTTATGTTACTTTCTCCTTTGATGCAAAGAAAAGTGAAGCAAAAATGGTTCTATATTCAGAGCAGCTCATTCTCAATGGAAAATACTTGCTCATCAAGCGTTGGTGGTATAGTGGTGAGCATAGCTGACTTCCAAGCAGTTGACCCGGGTTCGATTCCCGGCCAACGCAAAGGTCCTGTTTTTGTGTTCACCTTTGAAATTTTCAGTAGTGAAACAGAACCCTTTTGTAATGATGAATACACGGAAGCAAGTGTAACTTTTATAGAGGCAAAGGACCCAATCTTTATGTTACTTTCTCCTTTGATGCAAAGAAAAGTGAAGCAAAAATGGTTCTATATTCAGAGCAGCTCATTCTCAATGGAAAATACTTGCTCATCAAGCGTTGGTGGTATAGTGGTGAGCATAGCTGCCTTCCAAGCAGTTGACCCGGGTTCGATTCCCGGCCAACGCAAAGGTCCTGTTTTTGTGTTCACCTTTGAAATTTTCAGTAGAGAAACAGAACCCTTTTGTAATGATGAATACACGGAAGCAAGTGTAACTTTTATAGAGGCAAAGGACCCAATCTTTATGTTACTTTCTCCTTTGATGCAAAGAAAAGTGAAGCAAAAATGGTTCTATATTCAGAGCAGCTCATTCTCAATGGAAAATACTTGCTCATCAAGCGTTGGTGGTATAGTGGTGAGCATAGCTGCCTTCCAAGCAGTTGACCCGGGTTCGATTCCCGGCCAACGCAAAGGTCCTGTTTTTGTGTTCACCTTTGAAATTTTCAGTAGAGAAACAGAACCCTTTTGTAATGATGAATACACGGAAGCAAGTGTAACTTTTATAGAGGCAAAGGACCCAATCTTTATGTTACTTTCTCCTTTGATGCAAAGAAAAGTGAAGCAAAAATGGTTCTATATTCAGAGCAGCTCATTCTCAATGGAAAATACTTGCTCATCAAGCGTTGGTGGTATAGTGGTGAGCATAGCTGACTTCCAAGCAGTTGACCCGGGTTCGATTCCCGGCCAACGCAAAGGTCCTGTTTTTGTGTTCACCTTTGAAATTTTCAGTAGTGAAACAGAACCCTTTTGTAATGATGAATACACGGAAGCAAGTGTAACTTTTATAGAGGCAAAGGACCCAATCTTTATGTTACTTTCTCCTTTGATGCAAAGAAAAGTGAAGCAAAAATGGTTCTATATTCAGAGCAGCTCATTCTCAATGGAAAATACTTGCTCATCAAGCGTTGGTGGTATAGTGGTGAGCATAGCTGCCTTCCAAGCAGTTGACCCGGGTTCGATTCCCGGCCAACGCAAAGGTCCTGTTTTTGTGTTCACCTTTGAAATTTTCAGTAGAGAAACAGAACCCTTTTGTAATGATGAATACACGGAAGCAAGTGTAACTTTTATAGAGGCAAAGGACCCAATCTTTATGTTACTTTCTCCTTTGATGCAAAGAAAAGTGAAGCAAAAATGGTTCTATATTCAGAGCAGCTCATTCTCAATGGAAAATACTTGCTCATCAAGCGTTGGTGGTATAGTGGTGAGCATAGCTGCCTTCCAAGCAGTTGACCCGGGTTCGATTCCCGGCCAACGCAAAGGTCCTGTTTTTGTGTTCACCTTTGAAATTTTCAGTAGAGAAACAGAACCCTTTTGTAATGATGAATACACGGAAGCAAGTGTAACTTTTATAGAGGCAAAGGACCCAATCTTTATGTTACTTTCTCCTTTGATGCAAAGAAAAGTGAAGCAAAAATGGTTCTATATTCAGAGCAGCTCATTCTCAATGGAAAATACTTGCTCATCAAGCGTTGGTGGTATAGTGGTGAGCATAGCTGCCTTCCAAGCAGTTGACCCGGGTTCGATTCCCGGCCAACGCAAAGGTCCTGTTTTTGTGTTCACCTTTGAAATTTTCAGTAGAGAAACAGAACCCTTTTGTAATGATGAATACACGGAAGCAAGTGTAACTTTTATAGAGTCAAAGGACCCAATCTTTATGTTACTTTCTCCTTTGATGCAAAGAAAAGTGAAGCAAAAATGGTTCTATATTCAGAGCAGCTCATTCTCAATGGAAAATACTTGCTCATCAAGCGTTGGTGGTATAGTGGTGAGCATAGCTGCCTTCCAAGCAGTTGACCCGGGTTCGATTCCCGGCCAACGCAAAGGTCCTGTTTTTGTGTTCACCTTTGAAATTTTCAGTAGAGAAACAGAACCCTTTTGTAATGATGAATACACGGAAGCAAGTGTAACTTTTATAGAGGCAAAGGACCCAATCTTTATGTTACTTTCTCCTTTGATGCAAAGAAAAGTGAAGCAAAAATGGTTCTATATTCAGAGCAGCTCATTCTCAATGGAAAATACTTGCTCATCAAGCGTTGGTGGTATAGTGGTGAGCATAGCTGCCTTCCAAGCAGTTGACCCGGGTTCGATTCCCGGCCAACGCAAAGGTCCTGTTTTTGTGTTCACCTTTGAAATTTTCAGTAGAGAAACAGAACCCTTTTGTAATGATGAATACACGGAAGCAAGTGTAACTTTTATAGAGGCAAAGGACCCAATCTTTATGTTACTTTCTCCTTTGATGCAAAGAAAAGTGAAGCAAAAATGGTTCTATATTCAGAGCAGCTCATTCTCAATGGAAAATACTTGCTCATCAAGCGTTGGTGGTATAGTGGTGAGCTTAGCTGCCTTCCAAGCAGTTGACCCGGGTTCGATTCCCGGCCAACGCAAAGGTCCTGTTTTTGTGTTCACCTTTGAAATTTTCAGTAGAGAAACAGAACCCTTTTGTAATGAAAAAAATCCTGCATTTGTATATACTCTTAAGGTACACCTGAGACGGATATGATGAATACACGGAAGCAAGTGTAACTTTTATAGAGGCAAAGGACCCAATCTTTATGTTACTTTCTCCTTTGATGCAAAGAAAAGTGAAGCAAAAATGGTTCTATATTCAGAGCAGCTCATTCTCAATGGAAAATACTTGCTCATCAAGCGTTGGTGGTATAGTGGTGAGCATAGCTGCCTTCCAAGCAGTTGACCCGGGTTCGATTCCCGGCCAACGCAAAGGTCCTGTTTTTGTGTTCACCTTTGAAATTTTCAGTAGAGAAACAGAACCCTTTTGTAATGATGAATACACGGAAGCAAGTGTAACTTTTATAGAGTCAAAGGACCCAATCTTTATGTTACTTTCTCCTTTGATGCAAAGAAAAGTGAAGCAAAAATGGTTCTATATTCAGAGCAGCTCATTCTCAATGGAAAATACTTGCTCATCAAGCGTTGGTGGTATAGTGGTGAGCATAGCTGCCTTCCAAGCAGTTGACCCGGGTTCGATTCCCGGCCAACGCAAAGGTCCTGTTTTTGTGTTCACCTTTGAAATTTTCAGTAGAGAAACAGAACCCTTTTGTAATGATGAATACACGGAAGCAAGTGTAACTTTTATAGAGTCAAAGGACCCAATCTTTATGTTACTTTCTCCTTTGATGCAAAGAAAAGTGAAGCAAAAATGGTTCTATATTCAGAGCAGCTCATTCTCAATGGAAAATACTTGCTCATCAAGCGTTGGTGGTATAGTGGTGAGCATAGCTGCCTTCCAAGCAGTTGACCCGGGTTCGATTCCCGGCCAACGCAAAGGTCCTGTTTTTGTGTTCACCTTTGAAATTTTCAGTAGAGAAACAGAACCCTTTTGTAATGATGAATACACGGAAGCAAGTGTAACTTTTATAGAGGCAAAGGACCCAATCTTTATGTTACTTTCTCCTTTGATGCAAAGAAAAGTGAAGCAAAAATGGTTCTATATTCAGAGCAGCTCATTCTCAATGGAAAATACTTGCTCATCAAGCGTTGGTGGTATAGTGGTGAGCATAGCTGCCTTCCAAGCAGTTGACCCGGGTTCGATTCCCGGCCAACGCAAAGGTCCTGTTTTTGTGTTCACCTTTGAAATTTTCAGTAGAGAAACAGAACCCTTTTGTAATGAAAAAAATCCTGCATTTGTATATACTCTTAAGGTACACCTGAGACGGATATGATGAATACACGGAAGCAAGTGTAACTTTTATAGAGGCAAAGGACCCAATCTTTATGTTACTTTCTCCTTTGATGCAAAGAAAAGTGAAGCAAAAATGGTTCTATATTCAGAGCAGCTCATTCTCAATGGAAAATACTTGCTCATCAAGCGTTGGTGGTATAGTGGTGAGCATAGCTGCCTTCCAAGCAGTTGACCCGGGTTCGATTCCCGGCCAACGCAAAGGTCCTGTTTTTGTGTTCATCTTTGAAATTTTCAGTAGAGAAACAGAACCCTTTTGTAATGAAAAAAATCCTGCATTTGTATATACTCTTAAGGTACACCTGAGACGGATATGATGAATACACGGAAGCAAGTGTAACTTTTATAGAGGCAAAGGACCCAATCTTTATGTTACTTTCTCCTTTGATGCAAAGAAAAGTGAAGCAAAAATGGTTCTATATTCAGAGCAGCTCATTCTCAATGGAAAATACTTGCTCATCAAGCGTTGGTGGTATAGTGGTGAGCATAGCTGCCTTCCAAGCAGTTGACCCGGGTTCGATTCTCGGCCAACGCAAAGGTACCTGTTTTTGTGTTCACCTTTGAAATTTTCAGTAGAGAAACAGAACCCTTTTATAATGAAAAAAATCCTGCATTTGTATATACTCTTAAGGTACACCTGAGACGGATATGATGAATACACGGAAGCAAGTGTAACTTTTATAGAGGCAAAGGACCCAATCTTTATGTTACTTTCTCCTTTGATGCAAAGAAAAGTGAAGCAAAAATGGTTCTATATTCAGAGCAGCTCATTCTCAATGGAAAATACTTGCTCATCAAGCGTTGGTGGTATAGTGGTGAGCATAGCTGCCTTCCAAGCAGTTGACCCGGGTTCGATTCCCGGCCAACGCAAAGGTCCTGTTTTTGTGTTCACCTTTGAAATTTTCAGTAGAGAAACAGAACCCTTTTGTAATGAAAAAAATCCTGCATTTGTATATACTCTTAAGGTACACCTGAGACGGATATGATGAATACACGGAAGCAAGTGTAACTTTTATAGAGGCAAAGGACCCAATCTTTATGTTACTTTCTCCTTTGATGCAAAGAAAAGTGAAGCAAAAATGGTTCTATATTCAGAGCAGCTCATTCTCAATGGAAAATACTTGCTCATCAAGCGTTGGTGGTATAGTGGTGAGCATAGCTGCCTTCCAAGCAGTTGACCCGGGTTCGATTCCCGGCCAACGCAAAGGTCCTGTTTTTGTGTTCACCTTTGAAATTTTCAGTAGAGAAACAGAACCCTTTTGTAATGATGAATACACGGAAGCAAGTGTAACTTTTATAGAGGCAAAGGACCCAATCTTTATGTTACTTTCTCCTTTGATGCAAAGAAAAGTGAAGCAAAAATGGTTCTATATTCAGAGCAGCTCATTCTCAATGGAAAATACTTGCTCATCAAGCGTTGGTGGTATAGTGGTGAGCATAGCTGCCTTCCAAGCAGTTGACCCGGGTTCGATTCCCGGCCAACGCAAAGGTCCTGTTTTTGTGTTCACCTTTGAAATTTTCAGTAGAGAAACAGAACCCTTTTGTAATGAAAAAAATCCTGCATTTGTATATACTCTTAAGGTACACCTGAGACGGATATGATGAATACACGGAAGCAAGTGTAACTTTTATAGAGGCAAAGGACCCAATCTTTATGTTACTTTCTCCTTTGATGCAAAGAAAAGTGAAGCAAAAATGGTTCAATATTCAGAGCAGCTCATTCTCAATGGAAAATACTTGCTCATCAAGCGTTGGTGGTATAGTGGTGAGCATAGCTGCCTTCCAAGCAGTTGACCCGGGTTCGATTCCCGGCCAACGCAAAGGTCCTGTTTTTGTGTTCACCTTTGAAATTTTCAGTAGAGAAACAGAACCCTTTTGTAATGAAAAAAATCCTGCATTTGTATATACTCTTAAGGTACACCTGAGACGGATATGATGAATACACGGAAGCAAGTGTAACTTTTATAGAGGCAAAGGACCCAATCTTTATGTTACTTTCTCCTTTGATGCAAAGAAAAGTGAAGCAAAAATGGTTCTATATTCAGAGCAGCTCATTCTCAATGGAAAATACTTGCTCATCAAGCGTTGGTGGTATAGTGGTGAGCATAGCTGCCTTCCAAGCAGTTGACCCGGGTTCGATTCTCGGCCAACGCAAAGGTACCTGTTTTTGTGTTCACCTTTGAAATTTTCAGTAGAGAAACAGAACCCTTTTATAATGAAAAAAATCCTGCATTTGTATATACTCTTAAGGTACACCTGAGACGGATATGATGAATACACGGAAGCAAGTGTAACTTTTATAGAGGCAAAGGACCCAATCTTTATGTTACTTTCTCCTTTGATGCAAAGAAAAGTGAAGCAAAAATGGTTCTATATTCAGAGCAGCTCATTCTCAATGGAAAATACTTGCTCATCAAGCGTTGGTGGTATAGTGGTGAGCATAGCTGCCTTCCAAGCAGTTGACCCGGGTTCGATTCTCGGCCAACGCAAAGGTACCTGTTTTTGTGTTCACCTTTGAAATTTTCAGTAGAGAAACAGAACCCTTTTATAATGAAAAAAATCCTGCATTTGTATATACTCTTAAGGTACACCTGAGACGGATATGATGAATACACGGAAGCAAGTGTAACTTTTATAGAGGCAAAGGACCCAATCTTTATGTTACTTTCTCCTTTGATGCAAAGAAAAGTGAAGCAAAAATGGTTCTATATTCAGAGCAGCTCATTCTCAATGGAAAATACTTGCTCATCAAGCGTTGGTGGTATAGTGGTGAGCATAGCTGCCTTCCAAGCAGTTGACCCGGGTTCGATTCCCGGCCAACGCAAAGGTCCTGTTTTTGTGTTCACCTTTGAAATTTTCAGTAGAGAAACAGAACCCTTTTGTAATGAAAAAAATCCTGCATTTGTATATACTCTTAAGGTACACCTGAGACGGATATGATGAATACACGGAAGCAAGTGTAACTTTTATAGAGGCAAAGGACCCAATCTTTATGTTACTTTCTCCTTTGATGCAAAGAAAAGTGAAGCAAAAATGGTTCTATATTCAGAGCAGCTCATTCTCAATGGAAAATACTTGCTCATCAAGCGTTGGTGGTATAGTGGTGAGCATAGCTGCCTTCCAAGCAGTTGACCCGGGTTCGATTCCCGGCCAACGCAAAGGTCCTGTTTTTGTGTTCACCTTTGAAATTTTCAGTAGAGAAACAGAACCCTTTTGTAATGATGAATACACGGAAGCAAGTGTAACTTTTATAGAGTCAAAGGACCCAATCTTTATGTTACTTTCTCCTTTGATGCAAAGAAAAGTGAAGCAAAAATGGTTCTATATTCAGAGCAGCTCATTCTCAATGGAAAATACTTGCTCATCAAGCGTTGGTGGTATAGTGGTGAGCATAGCTGCCTTCCAAGCAGTTGACCCGGGTTCGATTCCCGGCCAACGCAAAGGTCCTGTTTTTGTGTTCACCTTTGAAATTTTCAGTAGAGAAACAGAACCCTTTTGTAATGATGAATACACGGAAGCAAGTGTAACTTTTATAGAGGCAAAGGACCCAATCTTTATGTTACTTTCTCCTTTGATGCAAAGAAAAGTGAAGCAAAAATGGTTCTATATTCAGAGCAGCTCATTCTCAATGGAAAATACTTGCTCATCAAGCGTTGGTGGTATAGTGGTGAGCATAGCTGCCTTCCAAGCAGTTGACCCGGGTTCGATTCCCGGCCAACGCAAAGGTCCTGTTTTTGTGTTCACCTTTGAAATTTTCAGTAGAGAAACAGAACCCTTTTGTAATGAAAAAAATCCTGCATTTGTATATACTCTTAAGGTACACCTGAGACGGATATGATGAATACACGGAAGCAAGTGTAACTTTTATAGAGGCAAAGGACCCAATCTTTATGTTACTTTCTCCTTTGATGCAAAGAAAAGTGAAGCAAAAATGGTTCTATATTCAGAGCAGCTCATTCTCAATGGAAAATACTTGCTCATCAAGCGTTGGTGGTATAGTGGTGAGCATAGCTGCCTTCCAAGCAGTTGACCCGGGTTCGATTCCCGGCCAACGCAAAGGTCCTGTTTTTGTGTTCACCTTTGAAATTTTCAGTAGAGAAACAGAACCCTTTTGTAATGATGAATACACGGAAGCAAGTGTAACTTTTATAGAGGCAAAGGACCCAATCTTTATGTTACTTTCTCCTTTGATGCAAAGAAAAGTGAAGCAAAAATGGTTCTATATTCAGAGCAGCTCATTCTCAATGGAAAATACTTGCTCATCAAGCGTTGGTGGTATAGTGGTGAGCATAGCTGCCTTCCAAGCAGTTGACCCGGGTTCGATTCCCGGCCAACGCAAAGGTCCTGTTTTTGTGTTCACCTTTGAAATTTTCAGTAGAGAAACAGAACCCTTTTGTAATGAAAAAAATCCTGCATTTGTATATACTCTTAAGGTACACCTGAGACGGATATGATGAATACACGGAAGCAAGTGTAACTTTTATAGAGGCAAAGGACCCAATCTTTATGTTACTTTCTCCTTTGATGCAAAGAAAAGTGAAGCAAAAATGGTTCTATATTCAGAGCAGCTCATTCTCAATGGAAAATACTTGCTCATCAAGCGTTGGTGGTATAGTGGTGAGCATAGCTGCCTTCCAAGCAGTTGACCCGGGTTCGATTCCCGGCCAACGCAAAGGTCCTGTTTTTGTGTTCACCTTTGAAATTTTCAGTAGAGAAACAGAACCCTTTTGTAATGAAAAAAATCCTGCATTTGTATATACTCTTAAGGTACACCTGAGACGGATATGATGAATACACGGAAGCAAGTGTAACTTTTATAGAGGCAAAGGACCCAATCTTTATGTTACTTTCTCCTTTGATGCAAAGAAAAGTGAAGCAAAAATGGTTCTATATTCAGAGCAGCTCATTCTCAATGGAAAATACTTGCTCATCAAGCGTTGGTGGTATAGTGGTGAGCATAGCTGCCTTCCAAGCAGTTGACCCGGGTTCGATTCTCGGCCAACGCAAAGGTACCTGTTTTTGTGTTCACCTTTGAAATTTTCAGTAGAGAAACAGAACCCTTTTATAATGAAAAAAATCCTGCATTTGTATATACTCTTAAGGTACACCTGAGACGGATATGATGAATACACGGAAGCAAGTGTAACTTTTATAGAGGCAAAGGACCCAATCTTTATGTTACTTTCTCCTTTGATGCAAAGAAAAGTGAAGCAAAAATGGTTCTATATTCAGAGCAGCTCATTCTCAATGGAAAATACTTGCTCATCAAGCGTTGGTGGTATAGTGGTGAGCATAGCTGCCTTCCAAGCAGTTGACCCGGGTTCGATTCCCGGCCAACGCAAAGGTCCTGTTTTTGTGTTCACCTTTGAAATTTTCAGTAGAGAAACAGAACCCTTTTGTAATGAAAAAAATCCTGCATTTGTATATACTCTTAAGGTACACCTGAGACGGATATGATGAATACACGGAAGCAAGTGTAACTTTTATAGAGGCAAAGGACCCAATCTTTATGTTACTTTCTCCTTTGATGCAAAGAAAAGTGAAGCAAAAATGGTTCTATATTCAGAGCAGCTCATTCTCAATGGAAAATACTTGCTCATCAAGCGTTGGTGGTATAGTGGTGAGCATAGCTGCCTTCCAAGCAGTTGACCCGGGTTCGATTCCCGGCCAACGCAAAGGTCCTTTTTTTGTGTTCACCTTTGAAATTTTCAGTAGAGAAACAGAACCCTTTTGTAATGATGAATACACGGAAGCAAGTGTAACTTTTATAGAGGCAAAGGACCCAATCTTTATGTTACTTTCTCCTTTGATGCAAAGAAAAGTGAAGCAAAAATGGTTCTATATTCAGAGCAGCTCATTCTCAATGGAAAATACTTGCTCATCAAGCGTTGGTGGTATAGTGGTGAGCATAGCTGCCTTCCAAGCAGTTGACCCGGGTTCGATTCCCGGCCAACGCAAAGGTCCTGTTTTTGTGTTCACCTTTGAAATTTTCAGTAGAGAAACAGAACCCTTTTGTAATGAAAAAAATCCTGCATTTGTATATACTCTTAAGGTACACCTGAGACGGATATGATGAATACACGGAAGCAAGTGTAACTTTTATAGAGGCAAAGGACCCAATCTTTATGTTACTTTCTCCTTTGATGCAAAGAAAAGTGAAGCAAAAATGGTTCTATATTCAGAGCAGCTCATTCTCAATGGAAAATACTTGCTCATCAAGCGTTGGTGGTATAGTGGTGAGCATAGCTGCCTTCCAAGCAGTTGACCCGGGTTCGATTCCCGGCCAACGCAAAGGTCCTGTTTTTGTGTTCACCTTTGAAATTTTCAGTAGAGAAACAGAACCCTTTTGTAATGAAAAAAATCCTGCATTTGTATATACTCTTAAGGTACACCTGAGACGGATATGATGAATACACGGAAGCAAGTGTAACTTTTATAGAGGCAAAGGACCCAATCTTTATGTTACTTTCTCCTTTGATGCAAAGAAAAGTGAAGCAAAAATGGTTCTATATTCAGAGCAGCTCATTCTCAATGGAAAATACTTGCTCATCAAGCGTTGGTGGTATAGTGGTGAGCATAGCTGCCTTCCAAGCAGTTGACCCGGGTTCGATTCCCGGCCAACGCAAAGGTCCTGTTTTTGTGTTCACCTTTGAAATTTTCAGTAGAGAAACAGAACCCTTTTGTAATGATGAATACACGGAAGCAAGTGTAACTTTTATAGAGTCAAAGGACCCAATCTTTATGTTACTTTCTCCTTTGATGCAAAGAAAAGTGAAGCAAAAATGGTTCTATATTCAGAGCAGCTCATTCTCAATGGAAAATACTTGCTCATCAAGCGTTGGTGGTATAGTGGTGAGCATAGCTGCCTTCCAAGCAGTTGACCCGGGTTCGATTCCCGGCCAACGCAAAGGTCCTGTTTTTGTGTTCACCTTTGAAATTTTCAGTAGAGAAACAGAACCCTTTTGTAATGATGAATACACGGAAGCAAGTGTAACTTTTATAGAGGCAAAGGACCCAATCTTTATGTTACTTTCTCCTTTGATGCAAAGAAAAGTGAAGCAAAAATGGTTCTATATTCAGAGCAGCTCATTCTCAATGGAAAATACTTGCTCATCAAGCGTTGGTGGTATAGTGGTGAGCATAGCTGCCTTCCAAGCAGTTGACCCGGGTTCGATTCCCGGCCAACGCAAAGGTCCTGTTTTTGTGTTCACCTTTGAAATTTTCAGTAGAGAAACAGAACCCTTTTGTAATGAAAAAAATCCTGCATTTGTATATACTCTTAAGGTACACCTGAGACGGATATGATGAATACACGGAAGCAAGTGTAACTTTTATAGAGGCAAAGGACCCAATCTTTATGTTACTTTCTCCTTTGATGCAAAGAAAAGTGAAGCAAAAATGGTTCTATATTCAGAGCAGCTCATTCTCAATGGAAAATACTTGCTCATCAAGCGTTGGTGGTATAGTGGTGAGCATAGCTGCCTTCCAAGCAGTTGACCCGGGTTCGATTCCCGGCCAACGCAAAGGTCCTGTTTTGTGTTCACCTTTGAAATTTTCAGTAGAGAAACAGAACCCTTTTGTAATGAAAAAAATCCTGCATTTGTATATACTCTTAAGGTACACCTGAGACGGATATGATGAATACACGGAAGCAAGTGTAACTTTTATAGAGGCAAAGGACCCAATCTTTATGTTACTTTCTCCTTTGATGCAAAGAAAAGTGAAGCAAAAATGGTTCTATATTCAGAGCAGCTCATTCTCAATGGAAAATACTTGCTCATCAAGCGTTGGTGGTATAGTGGTGAGCATAGCTGCCTTCCAAGCAGTTGACCCGGGTTCGATTCCCGGCCAACGCAAAGGTCCTGTTTTTGTGTTCACCTTTGAAATTTTCAGTAGAGAAACAGAACCCTTTTGTAATGATGAATACACGGAAGCAAGTGTAACTTTTATAGAGTCAAAGGACCCAATCTTTATGTTACTTTCTCCTTTGATGCAAAGAAAAGTGAAGCAAAAATGGTTCTATATACAGAGCAGCTCATTCTCAATGGAAAATACTTGCTCATCAAGCGTTGGTGGTATAGTGGTGAGCATAGCTGCCTTCCAAGCAGTTGACCCGGGTTCGATTCCCGGCCAACGCAAAGGTCCTGTTTTTGTGTTCACCTTTGAAATTTTCAGTAGAGAAACAGAACCCTTTTGTAATGAAAAAAATCCTGCATTTGTATATACTCTTAAGGTACACCTGAGACGGATATGATGAATACACGGAAGCAAGTGTAACTTTTATAGAGGCAAAGGACCCAATCTTTATGTTACTTTCTCCTTTGATGCAAAGAAAAGTGAAGCAAAAATGGTTCTATATTCAGAGCAGCTCATTCTCAATGGAAAATACTTGCTCATCAAGCGTTGGTGGTATAGTGGTGAGCATAGCTGCCTTCCAAGCAGTTGACCCGGGTTCGATTCCCGGCCAACGCAAAGGTCCTGTTTTTGTGTTCACCTTTGAAATTTTCAGTAGAGAAACAGAACCCTTTTGTAATGATGAATACACGGAAGCAAGTGTAACTTTTATAGAGTCAAAGGACCCAATCTTTATGTTACTTTCTCCTTTGATGCAAAGAAAAGTGAAGCAAAAATGGTTCTATATTCAGAGCAGCTCATTCTCAATGGAAAATACTTGCTCATCAAGCGTTGGTGGTATAGTGGTGAGCATAGCTGCCTTCCAAGCAGTTGACCCGGGTTCGATTCCCGGCCAACGCAAAGGTCCTGTTTTTGTGTTCACCTTTGAAATTTTCAGTAGAGAAACAGAACCCTTTTGTAATGAAAAAAATCCTGCATTTGTATATACTCTTAAGGTACACCTGAGACGGATATGATGAATACACGGAAGCAAGTGTAACTTTTATAGAGGCAAAGGACCCAATCTTTATGTTACTTTCTCCTTTGATGCAAAGAAAAGTGAAGCAAAAATGGTTCTATATTCAGAGCAGCTCATTCTCAATGGAAAATACTTGCTCATCAAGCGTTGGTGGTATAGTGGTGAGCATAGCTGCCTTCCAAGCAGTTGACCCGGGTTCGATTCCCGGCCAACGCAAAGGTCCTGTTTTTGTGTTCACCTTTGAAATTTTCAGTAGAGAAACAGAACCCTTTTGTAATGAAAAAAATCCTGCATTTGTATATACTCTTAAGGTACACCTGAGACGGATATGATGAATACACGGAAGCAAGTGTAACTTTTATAGAGGCAAAGGACCCAATCTTTATGTTACTTTCTCCTTTGATGCAAAGAAAAGTGAAGCAAAAATGGTTCTATATTCAGAGCAGCTCATTCTCAATGGAAAATACTTGCTCATCAAGCGTTGGTGGTATAGTGGTGAGCATAGCTGCCTTCCAAGCAGTTGACCCGGGTTCGATTCCCGGCCAACGCAAAGGTCCTGTTTTTGTGTTCACCTTTGAAATTTTCAGTAGAGAAACAGAACCCTTTTGTAATGATGAATACACGGAAGCAAGTGTAACTTTTATAGAGTCAAAGGACCCAATCTTTATGTTACTTTCTCCTTTGATGCAAAGAAAAGTGAAGCAAAAATGGTTCTATATTCAGAGCAGCTCATTCTCAATGGAAAATACTTGCTCATCAAGCGTTGGTGGTATAGTGGTGAGCATAGCTGCCTTCCAAGCAGTTGACCCGGGTTCGATTCCCGGCCAACGCAAAGGTCCTGTTTTTGTGTTCACCTTTGAAATTTTCAGTAGAGAAACAGAACCCTTTTGTAATGATGAATACACGGAAGCAAGTGTAACTTTTATAGAGTCAAAGGACCCAATCTTTATGTTACTTTCTCCTTTGATGCAAAGAAAAGTGAAGCAAAAATGGTTCTATATTCAGAGCAGCTCATTCTCAATGGAAAATACTTGCTCATCAAGCGTTGGTGGTATAGTGGTGAGCATAGCTGCCTTCCAAGCAGTTGACCCGGGTTCGATTCCCGGCCAACGCAAAGGTCCTGTTTTTGTGTTCACCTTTGAAATTTTCAGTAGAGAAACAGAACCCTTTTGTAATGAAAAAAATCCTGCATTTGTATATACTCTTAAGGTACACCTGAGACGGATATGATGAATACACGGAAGCAAGTGTAACTTTTATAGAGGCAAAGGACCCAATCTTTATGTTACTTTCTCCTTTGATGCAAAGAAAAGTGAAGCAAAAATGGTTCTATATTCAGAGCAGCTCATTCTCAATGGAAAATACTTGCTCATCAAGCGTTGGTGGTATAGTGGTGAGCATAGCTGCCTTCCAAGCAGTTGACCCGGGTTCGATTCCCGGCCAACGCAAAGGTCCTGTTTTTGTGTTCACCTTTGAAATTTTCAGTAGAGAAACAGAACCCTTTTGTAATGAAAAAAATCCTGCATTTGTATATACTCTTAAGGTACACCTGAGACGGATATGATGAATACACGGAAGCAAGTGTAACTTTTATAGAGGCAAAGGACCCAATCTTTATGTTACTTTCTCCTTTGATGCAAAGAAAAGTGAAGCAAAAATGGTTCTATATTCAGAGCAGCTCATTCTCAATGGAAAATACTTGCTCATCAAGCGTTGGTGGTATAGTGGTGAGCATAGCTGCCTTCCAAGCAGTTGACCCGGGTTCGATTCCCGGCCAACGCAAAGGTCCTGTTTTTGTGTTCACCTTTGAAATTTTCAGTAGAGAAACAGAACCCTTTTGTAATGATGAATACACGGAAGCAAGTGTAACTTTTATAGAGTCAAAGGACCCAATCTTTATGTTACTTTCTCCTTTGATGCAAAGAAAAGTGAAGCAAAAATGGTTCTATATTCAGAGCAGCTCATTCTCAATGGAAAATACTTGCTCATCAAGCGTTGGTGGTATAGTGGTGAGCATAGCTGCCTTCCAAGCAGTTGACCCGGGTTCGATTCCCGGCCAACGCAAAGGTCCTGTTTTTGTGTTCACCTTTGAAATTTTCAGTAGAGAAACAGAACCCTTTTGTAATGATGAATACACGGAAGCAAGTGTAACTTTTATAGAGGCAAAGGACCCAATCTTTATGTTACTTTCTCCTTTGATGCAAAGAAAAGTGAAGCAAAAATGGTTCTATATTCAGAGCAGCTCATTCTCAATGGAAAATACTTGCTCATCAAGCGTTGGTGGTATAGTGGTGAGCATAGCTGCCTTCCAAGCAGTTGACCCGGGTTCGATTCCCGGCCAACGCAAAGGTCCTGTTTTTGTGTTCACCTTTGAAATTTTCAGTAGAGAAACAGAACCCTTTTGTAATGAAAAAAATCCTGCATTTGTATATACTCTTAAGGTACACCTGAGACGGATATGATGAATACACGGAAGCAAGTGTAACTTTTATAGAGGCAAAGGACCCAATCTTTATGTTACTTTCTCCTTTGATGCAAAGAAAAGTGAAGCAAAAATGGTTCTATATTCAGAGCAGCTCATTCTCAATGGAAAATACTTGCTCATCAAGCGTTGGTGGTATAGTGGTGAGCATAGCTGCCTTCCAAGCAGTTGACCCGGGTTCGATTCCCGGCCAACGCAAAGGTCCTGTTTTGTGTTCACCTTTGAAATTTTCAGTAGAGAAACAGAACCCTTTTGTAATGAAAAAAATCCTGCATTTGTATATACTCTTAAGGTACACCTGAGACGGATATGATGAATACACGGAAGCAAGTGTAACTTTTATAGAGGCAAAGGACCCAATCTTTATGTTACTTTCTCCTTTGATGCAAAGAAAAGTGAAGCAAAAATGGTTCTATATTCAGAGCAGCTCATTCTCAATGGAAAATACTTGCTCATCAAGCGTTGGTGGTATAGTGGTGAGCATAGCTGCCTTCCAAGCAGTTGACCCGGGTTCGATTCCCGGCCAACGCAAAGGTCCTGTTTTTGTGTTCACCTTTGAAATTTTCAGTAGAGAAACAGAACCCTTTTGTAATGATGAATACACGGAAGCAAGTGTAACTTTTATAGAGTCAAAGGACCCAATCTTTATGTTACTTTCTCCTTTGATGCAAAGAAAAGTGAAGCAAAAATGGTTCTATATACAGAGCAGCTCATTCTCAATGGAAAATACTTGCTCATCAAGCGTTGGTGGTATAGTGGTGAGCATAGCTGCCTTCCAAGCAGTTGACCCGGGTTCGATTCCCGGCCAACGCAAAGGTCCTGTTTTTGTGTTCACCTTTGAAATTTTCAGTAGAGAAACAGAACCCTTTTGTAATGAAAAAAATCCTGCATTTGTATATACTCTTAAGGTACACCTGAGACGGATATGATGAATACACGGAAGCAAGTGTAACTTTTATAGAGGCAAAGGACCCAATCTTTATGTTACTTTCTCCTTTGATGCAAAGAAAAGTGAAGCAAAAATGGTTCTATATTCAGAGCAGCTCATTCTCAATGGAAAATACTTGCTCATCAAGCGTTGGTGGTATAGTGGTGAGCATAGCTGCCTTCCAAGCAGTTGACCCGGGTTCGATTCCCGGCCAACGCAAAGGTCCTGTTTTTGTGTTCACCTTTGAAATTTTCAGTAGAGAAACAGAACCCTTTTGTAATGATGAATACACGGAAGCAAGTGTAACTTTTATAGAGTCAAAGGACCCAATCTTTATGTTACTTTCTCCTTTGATGCAAAGAAAAGTGAAGCAAAAATGGTTCTATATTCAGAGCAGCTCATTCTCAATGGAAAATACTTGCTCATCAAGCGTTGGTGGTATAGTGGTGAGCATAGCTGCCTTCCAAGCAGTTGACCCGGGTTCGATTCCCGGCCAACGCAAAGGTCCTGTTTTTGTGTTCACCTTTGAAATTTTCAGTAGAGAAACAGAACCCTTTTGTAATGAAAAAAATCCTGCATTTGTATATACTCTTAAGGTACACCTGAGACGGATATGATGAATACACGGAAGCAAGTGTAACTTTTATAGAGGCAAAGGACCCAATCTTTATGTTACTTTCTCCTTTGATGCAAAGAAAAGTGAAGCAAAAATGGTTCTATATTCAGAGCAGCTCATTCTCAATGGAAAATACTTGCTCATCAAGCGTTGGTGGTATAGTGGTGAGCATAGCTGCCTTCCAAGCAGTTGACCCGGGTTCGATTCCCGGCCAACGCAAAGGTCCTGTTTTTGTGTTCACCTTTGAAATTTTCAGTAGAGAAACAGAACCCTTTTGTAATGAAAAAAATCCTGCATTTGTATATACTCTTAAGGTACACCTGAGACGGATATGATGAATACACGGAAGCAAGTGTAACTTTTATAGAGGCAAAGGACCCAATCTTTATGTTACTTTCTCCTTTGATGCAAAGAAAAGTGAAGCAAAAATGGTTCTATATTCAGAGCAGCTCATTCTCAATGGAAAATACTTGCTCATCAAGCGTTGGTGGTATAGTGGTGAGCATAGCTGCCTTCCAAGCAGTTGACCCGGGTTCGATTCCCGGCCAACGCAAAGGTCCTGTTTTTGTGTTCACCTTTGAAATTTTCAGTAGAGAAACAGAACCCTTTTGTAATGATGAATACACGGAAGCAAGTGTAACTTTTATAGAGTCAAAGGACCCAATCTTTATGTTACTTTCTCCTTTGATGCAAAGAAAAGTGAAGCAAAAATGGTTCTATATTCAGAGCAGCTCATTCTCAATGGAAAATACTTGCTCATCAAGCGTTGGTGGTATAGTGGTGAGCATAGCTGCCTTCCAAGCAGTTGACCCGGGTTCGATTCCCGGCCAACGCAAAGGTCCTGTTTTTGTGTTCACCTTTGAAATTTTCAGTAGAGAAACAGAACCCTTTTGTAATGATGAATACACGGAAGCAAGTGTAACTTTTATAGAGTCAAAGGACCCAATCTTTATGTTACTTTCTCCTTTGATGCAAAGAAAAGTGAAGCAAAAATGGTTCTATATTCAGAGCAGCTCATTCTCAATGGAAAATACTTGCTCATCAAGCGTTGGTGGTATAGTGGTGAGCATAGCTGCCTTCCAAGCAGTTGACCCGGGTTCGATTCCCGGCCAACGCAAAGGTCCTGTTTTTGTGTTCACCTTTGAAATTTTCAGTAGAGAAACAGAACCCTTTTGTAATGAAAAAAATCCTGCATTTGTATATACTCTTAAGGTACACCTGAGACGGATATGATGAATACACGGAAGCAAGTGTAACTTTTATAGAGGCAAAGGACCCAATCTTTATGTTACTTTCTCCTTTGATGCAAAGAAAAGTGAAGCAAAAATGGTTCTATATTCAGAGCAGCTCATTCTCAATGGAAAATACTTGCTCATCAAGCGTTGGTGGTATAGTGGTGAGCATAGCTGCCTTCCAAGCAGTTGACCCGGGTTCGATTCCCGGCCAACGCAAAGGTCCTGTTTTTGTGTTCACCTTTGAAATTTTCAGTAGAGAAACAGAACCCTTTTGTAATGAAAAAAATCCTGCATTTGTATATACTCTTAAGGTACACCTGAGACGGATATGATGAATACACGGAAGCAAGTGTAACTTTTATAGAGGCAAAGGACCCAATCTTTATGTTACTTTCTCCTTTGATGCAAAGAAAAGTGAAGCAAAAATGGTTCTATATTCAGAGCAGCTCATTCTCAATGGAAAATACTTGCTCATCAAGCGTTGGTGGTATAGTGGTGAGCATAGCTGCCTTCCAAGCAGTTGACCCGGGTTCGATTCCCGGCCAACGCAAAGGTCCTGTTTTTGTGTTCACCTTTGAAATTTTCAGTAGAGAAACAGAACCCTTTTGTAATGATGAATACACGGAAGCAAGTGTAACTTTTATAGAGTCAAAGGACCCAATCTTTATGTTACTTTCTCCTTTGATGCAAAGAAAAGTGAAGCAAAAATGGTTCTATATTCAGAGCAGCTCATTCTCAATGGAAAATACTTGCTCATCAAGCGTTGGTGGTATAGTGGTGAGCATAGCTGCCTTCCAAGCAGTTGACCCGGGTTCGATTCCCGGCCAACGCAAAGGTCCTGTTTTTGTGTTCACCTTTGAAATTTTCAGTAGAGAAACAGAACCCTTTTGTAATGATGAATACACGGAAGCAAGTGTAACTTTTATAGAGTCAAAGGACCCAATCTTTATGTTACTTTCTCCTTTGATGCAAAGAAAAGTGAAGCAAAAATGGTTCTATATTCAGAGCAGCTCATTCTCAATGGAAAATACTTGCTCATCAAGCGTTGGTGGTATAGTGGTGAGCATAGCTGCCTTCCAAGCAGTTGACCCGGGTTCGATTCCCGGCCAACGCAAAGGTCCTGTTTTTGTGTTCACCTTTGAAATTTTCAGTAGAGAAACAGAACCCTTTTGTAATGAAAAAAATCCTGCATTTGTATATACTCTTAAGGTACACCTGAGACGGATATGATGAATACACGGAAGCAAGTGTAACTTTTATAGAGGCAAAGGACCCAATCTTTATGTTACTTTCTCCTTTGATGCAAAGAAAAGTGAAGCAAAAATGGTTCTATATTCAGAGCAGCTCATTCTCAATGGAAAATACTTGCTCATCAAGCGTTGGTGGTATAGTGGTGAGCATAGCTGCCTTCCAAGCAGTTGACCCGGGTTCGATTCCCGGCCAACGCAAAGGTCCTGTTTTTGTGTTCACCTTTGAAATTTTCAGTAGAGAAACAGAACCCTTTTGTAATGAAAAAAATCCTGCATTTGTATATACTCTTAAGGTACACCTGAGACGGATATGATGAATACACGGAAGCAAGTGTAACTTTTATAGAGGCAAAGGACCCAATCTTTATGTTACTTTCTCCTTTGATGCAAAGAAAAGTGAAGCAAAAATGGTTCTATATTCAGAGCAGCTCATTCTCAATGGAAAATACTTGCTCATCAAGCGTTGGTGGTATAGTGGTGAGCATAGCTGCCTTCCAAGCAGTTGACCCGGGTTCGATTCCCGGCCAACGCAAAGGTCCTGTTTTTGTGTTCACCTTTGAAATTTTCAGTAGAGAAACAGAACCCTTTTGTAATGATGAATACACGGAAGCAAGTGTAACTTTTATAGAGTCAAAGGACCCAATCTTTATGTTACTTTCTCCTTTGATGCAAAGAAAAGTGAAGCAAAAATGGTTCTATATTCAGAGCAGCTCATTCTCAATGGAAAATACTTGCTCATCAAGCGTTGGTGGTATAGTGGTGAGCATAGCTGCCTTCCAAGCAGTTGACCCGGGTTCGATTCCCGGCCAACGCAAAGGTCCTGTTTTTGTGTTCACCTTTGAAATTTTCAGTAGAGAAACAGAACCCTTTTGTAATGAAAAAAATCCTGCATTTGTATATACTCTTAAGGTACACCTGAGACGGATATGATGAATACACGGAAGCAAGTGTAACTTTTATAGAGGCAAAGGACCCAATCTTTATGTTACTTTCTCCTTTGATGCAAAGAAAAGTGAAGCAAAAATGGTTCTATATTCAGAGCAGCTCATTCTCAATGGAAAATACTTGCTCATCAAGCGTTGGTGGTATAGTGGTGAGCATAGCTGCCTTCCAAGCAGTTGACCCGGGTTCGATTCCCGGCCAACGCAAAGGTCCTGTTTTTGTGTTCACCTTTGAAATTTTCAGTAGAGAAACAGAACCCTTTTGTAATGAAAAAAATCCTGCATTTGTATATACTCTTAAGGTACACCTGAGACGGATATGATGAATACACGGAAGCAAGTGTAACTTTTATAGAGGCAAAGGACCCAATCTTTATGTTACTTTCTCCTTTGATGCAAAGAAAAGTGAAGCAAAAATGGTTCTATATTCAGAGCAGCTCATTCTCAATGGAAAATACTTGCTCATCAAGCGTTGGTGGTATAGTGGTGAGCATAGCTGCCTTCCAAGCAGTTGACCCGGGTTCGATTCCCGGCCAACGCAAAGGTCCTGTTTTTGTGTTCACCTTTGAAATTTTCAGTAGAGAAACAGAACCCTTTTGTAATGATGAATACACGGAAGCAAGTGTAACTTTTATAGAGTCAAAGGACCCAATCTTTATGTTACTTTCTCCTTTGATGCAAAGAAAAGTGAAGCAAAAATGGTTCTATATTCAGAGCAGCTCATTCTCAATGGAAAATACTTGCTCATCAAGCGTTGGTGGTATAGTGGTGAGCATAGCTGCCTTCCAAGCAGTTGACCCGGGTTCGATTCCCGGCCAACGCAAAGGTCCTGTTTTTGTGTTCACCTTTGAAATTTTCAGTAGAGAAACAGAACCCTTTTGTAATGAAAAAAATCCTGCATTTGTATATACTCTTAAGGTACACCTGAGACGGATATGATGAATACACGGAAGCAAGTGTAACTTTTATAGAGGCAAAGGACCCAATCTTTATGTTACTTTCTCCTTTGATGCAAAGAAAAGTGAAGCAAAAATGGTTCTATATTCAGAGCAGCTCATTCTCAATGGAAAATACTTGCTCATCAAGCGTTGGTGGTATAGTGGTGAGCATAGCTGCCTTCCAAGCAGTTGACCCGGGTTCGATTCCCGGCCAACGCAAAGGTCCTGTTTTTGTGTTCACCTTTGAAATTTTCAGTAGAGAAACAGAACCCTTTTGTAATGAAAAAAATCCTGCATTTGTATATACTCTTAAGGTACACCTGAGACGGATATGATGAATACACGGAAGCAAGTGTAACTTTTATAGAGGCAAAGGACCCAATCTTTATGTTACTTTCTCCTTTGATGCAAAGAAAAGTGAAGCAAAAATGGTTCTATATTCAGAGCAGCTCATTCTCAATGGAAAATACTTGCTCATCAAGCGTTGGTGGTATAGTGGTGAGCATAGCTGCCTTCCAAGCAGTTGACCCGGGTTCGATTCCCGGCCAACGCAAAGGTCCTGTTTTTGTGTTCACCTTTGAAATTTTCAGTAGAGAAACAGAACCCTTTTGTAATGATGAATACACGGAAGCAAGTGTAACTTTTATAGAGTCAAAGGACCCAATCTTTATGTTACTTTCTCCTTTGATGCAAAGAAAAGTGAAGCAAAAATGGTTCTATATTCAGAGCAGCTCATTCTCAATGGAAAATACTTGCTCATCAAGCGTTGGTGGTATAGTGGTGAGCATAGCTGCCTTCCAAGCAGTTGACCCGGGTTCGATTCCCGGCCAACGCAAAGGTCCTGTTTTTGTGTTCACCTTTGAAATTTTCAGTAGAGAAACAGAACCCTTTTGTAATGATGAATACACGGAAGCAAGTGTAACTTTTATAGAGTCAAAGGACCCAATCTTTATGTTACTTTCTCCTTTGATGCAAAGAAAAGTGAAGCAAAAATGGTTCTATATTCAGAGCAGCTCATTCTCAATGGAAAATACTTGCTCATCAAGCGTTGGTGGTATAGTGGTGAGCATAGCTGCCTTCCAAGCAGTTGACCCGGGTTCGATTCCCGGCCAACGCAAAGGTCCTGTTTTTGTGTTCACCTTTGAAATTTTCAGTAGAGAAACAGAACCCTTTTGTAATGAAAAAAATCCTGCATTTGTATATACTCTTAAGGTACACCTGAGACGGATATGATGAATACACGGAAGCAAGTGTAACTTTTATAGAGGCAAAGGACCCAATCTTTATGTTACTTTCTCCTTTGATGCAAAGAAAAGTGAAGCAAAAATGGTTCTATATTCAGAGCAGCTCATTCTCAATGGAAAATACTTGCTCATCAAGCGTTGGTGGTATAGTGGTGAGCATAGCTGCCTTCCAAGCAGTTGACCCGGGTTCGATTCCCGGCCAACGCAAAGGTCCTGTTTTTGTGTTCACCTTTGAAATTTTCAGTAGAGAAACAGAACCCTTTTGTAATGAAAAAAATCCTGCATTTGTATATACTCTTAAGGTACACCTGAGACGGATATGATGAATACACGGAAGCAAGTGTAACTTTTATAGAGGCAAAGGACCCAATCTTTATGTTACTTTCTCCTTTGATGCAAAGAAAAGTGAAGCAAAAATGGTTCTATATTCAGAGCAGCTCATTCTCAATGGAAAATACTTGCTCATCAAGCGTTGGTGGTATAGTGGTGAGCATAGCTGCCTTCCAAGCAGTTGACCCGGGTTCGATTCCCGGCCAACGCAAAGGTCCTGTTTTTGTGTTCACCTTTGAAATTTTCAGTAGAGAAACAGAACCCTTTTGTAATGATGAATACACGGAAGCAAGTGTAACTTTTATAGAGTCAAAGGACCCAATCTTTATGTTACTTTCTCCTTTGATGCAAAGAAAAGTGAAGCAAAAATGGTTCTATATTCAGAGCAGCTCATTCTCAATGGAAAATACTTGCTCATCAAGCGTTGGTGGTATAGTGGTGAGCATAGCTGCCTTCCAAGCAGTTGACCCGGGTTCGATTCCCGGCCAACGCAAAGGTCCTGTTTTTGTGTTCACCTTTGAAATTTTCAGTAGAGAAACAGAACCCTTTTGTAATGATGAATACACGGAAGCAAGTGTAACTTTTATAGAGGCAAAGGACCCAATCTTTATGTTACTTTCTCCTTTGATGCAAAGAAAAGTGAAGCAAAAATGGTTCTATATTCAGAGCAGCTCATTCTCAATGGAAAATACTTGCTCATCAAGCGTTGGTGGTATAGTGGTGAGCATAGCTGCCTTCCAAGCAGTTGACCCGGGTTCGATTCCCGGCCAACGCAAAGGTCCTGTTTTTGTGTTCACCTTTGAAATTTTCAGTAGAGAAACAGAACCCTTTTGTAATGAAAAAAATCCTGCATTTGTATATACTCTTAAGGTACACCTGAGACGGATATGATGAATACACGGAAGCAAGTGTAACTTTTATAGAGGCAAAGGACCCAATCTTTATGTTACTTTCTCCTTTGATGCAAAGAAAAGTGAAGCAAAAATGGTTCTATATTCAGAGCAGCTCATTCTCAATGGAAAATACTTGCTCATCAAGCGTTGGTGGTATAGTGGTGAGCATAGCTGCCTTCCAAGCAGTTGACCCGGGTTCGATTCCCGGCCAACGCAAAGGTCCTGTTTTTGTGTTCACCTTTGAAATTTTCAGTAGAGAAACAGAACCCTTTTGTAATGATGAATACACGGAAGCAAGTGTAACTTTTATAGAGGCAAAGGACCCAATCTTTATGTTACTTTCTCCTTTGATGCAAAGAAAAGTGAAGCAAAAATGGTTCTATATTCAGAGCAGCTCATTCTCAATGGAAAATACTTGCTCATCAAGCGTTGGTGGTATAGTGGTGAGCATAGCTGCCTTCCAAGCAGTTGACCCGGGTTCGATTCCCGGCCAACGCAAAGGTCCTGTTTTTGTGTTCACCTTTGAAATTTTCAGTAGAGAAACAGAACCCTTTTGTAATGAAAAAAATCCTGCATTTGTATATACTCTTAAGGTACACCTGAGACGGATATGATGAATACACGGAAGCAAGTGTAACTTTTATAGAGGCAAAGGACCCAATCTTTATGTTACTTTCTCCTTTGATGCAAAGAAAAGTGAAGCAAAAATGGTTCTATATTCAGAGCAGCTCATTCTCAATGGAAAATACTTGCTCATCAAGCGTTGGTGGTATAGTGGTGAGCATAGCTGCCTTCCAAGCAGTTGACCCGGGTTCGATTCTCGGCCAACGCAAAGGTACCTGTTTTTGTGTTCACCTTTGAAATTTTCAGTAGAGAAACAGAACCCTTTTATAATGAAAAAAATCCTGCATTTGTATATACTCTTAAGGTACACCTGAGACGGATATGATGAATACACGGAAGCAAGTGTAACTTTTATAGAGGCAAAGGACCCAATCTTTATGTTACTTTCTCCTTTGATGCAAAGAAAAGTGAAGCAAAAATGGTTCTATATTCAGAGCAGCTCATTCTCAATGGAAAATACTTGCTCATCAAGCGTTGGTGGTATAGTGGTGAGCATAGCTGCCTTCCAAGCAGTTGACCCGGGTTCGATTCCCGGCCAACGCAAAGGTCCTGTTTTTGTGTTCACCTTTGAAATTTTCAGTAGAGAAACAGAACCCTTTTGTAATGAAAAAAATCCTGCATTTGTATATACTCTTAAGGTACACCTGAGACGGATATGATGAATACACGGAAGCAAGTGTAACTTTTATAGAGGCAAAGGACCCAATCTTTATGTTACTTTCTCCTTTGATGCAAAGAAAAGTGAAGCAAAAATGGTTCTATATTCAGAGCAGCTCATTCTCAATGGAAAATACTTGCTCATCAAGCGTTGGTGGTATAGTGGTGAGCATAGCTGCCTTCCAAGCAGTTGACCCGGGTTCGATTCCCGGCCAACGCAAAGGTCCTGTTTTTGTGTTCACCTTTGAAATTTTCAGTAGAGAAACAGAACCCTTTTGTAATGATGAATACACGGAAGCAAGTGTAACTTTTATAGAGGCAAAGGACCCAATCTTTATGTTACTTTCTCCTTTGATGCAAAGAAAAGTGAAGCAAAAATGGTTCTATATTCAGAGCAGCTCATTCTCAATGGAAAATACTTGCTCATCAAGCGTTGGTGGTATAGTGGTGAGCATAGCTGCCTTCCAAGCAGTTGACCCGGGTTCGATTCCCGGCCAACGCAAAGGTCCTGTTTTTGTGTTCACCTTTGAAATTTTCAGTAGAGAAACAGAACCCTTTTGTAATGAAAAAAATCCTGCATTTGTATATACTCTTAAGGTACACCTGAGACGGATATGATGAATACACGGAAGCAAGTGTAACTTTTATAGAGGCAAAGGACCCAATCTTTATGTTACTTTCTCCTTTGATGCAAAGAAAAGTGAAGCAAAAATGGTTCTATATTCAGAGCAGCTCATTCTCAATGGAAAATACTTGCTCATCAAGCGTTGGTGGTATAGTGGTGAGCATAGCTGCCTTCCAAGCAGTTGACCCGGGTTCGATTCCCGGCCAACGCAAAGGTCCTGTTTTGTGTTCACCTTTGAAATTTTCAGTAGAGAAACAGAACCCTTTTGTAATGAAAAAAATCCTGCATTTGTATATACTCTTAAGGTACACCTGAGACGGATATGATGAATACACGGAAGCAAGTGTAACTTTTATAGAGGCAAAGGACCCAATCTTTATGTTACTTTCTCCTTTGATGCAAAGAAAAGTGAAGCAAAAATGGTTCTATATTCAGAGCAGCTCATTCTCAATGGAAAATACTTGCTCATCAAGCGTTGGTGGTATAGTGGTGAGCATAGCTGCCTTCCAAGCAGTTGACCCGGGTTCGATTCCCGGCCAACGCAAAGGTCCTGTTTTTGTGTTCACCTTTGAAATTTTCAGTAGAGAAACAGAACCCTTTTGTAATGATGAATACACGGAAGCAAGTGTAACTTTTATAGAGTCAAAGGACCCAATCTTTATGTTACTTTCTCCTTTGATGCAAAGAAAAGTGAAGCAAAAATGGTTCTATATTCAGAGCAGCTCATTCTCAATGGAAAATACTTGCTCATCAAGCGTTGGTGGTATAGTGGTGAGCATAGCTGCCTTCCAAGCAGTTGACCCGGGTTCGATTCCCGGCCAACGCAAAGGTCCTGTTTTTGTGTTCACCTTTGAAATTTTCAGTAGAGAAACAGAACCCTTTTGTAATGATGAATACACGGAAGCAAGTGTAACTTTTATAGAGGCAAAGGACCCAATCTTTATGTTACTTTCTCCTTTGATGCAAAGAAAAGTGAAGCAAAAATGGTTCTATATTCAGAGCAGCTCATTCTCAATGGAAAATACTTGCTCATCAAGCGTTGGTGGTATAGTGGTGAGCATAGCTGCCTTCCAAGCAGTTGACCCGGGTTCGATTCCCGGCCAACGCAAAGGTCCTGTTTTTGTGTTCACCTTTGAAATTTTCAGTAGAGAAACAGAACCCTTTTGTAATGAAAAAAATCCTGCATTTGTATATACTCTTAAGGTACACCTGAGACGGATATGATGAATACACGGAAGCAAGTGTAACTTTTATAGAGGCAAAGGACCCAATCTTTATGTTACTTTCTCCTTTGATGCAAAGAAAAGTGAAGCAAAAATGGTTCTATATTCAGAGCAGCTCATTCTCAATGGAAAATACTTGCTCATCAAGCGTTGGTGGTATAGTGGTGAGCATAGCTGCCTTCCAAGCAGTTGACCCGGGTTCGATTCCCGGCCAACGCAAAGGTCCTGTTTTGTGTTCACCTTTGAAATTTTCAGTAGAGAAACAGAACCCTTTTGTAATGAAAAAAATCCTGCATTTGTATATACTCTTAAGGTACACCTGAGACGGATATGATGAATACACGGAAGCAAGTGTAACTTTTATAGAGGCAAAGGACCCAATCTTTATGTTACTTTCTCCTTTGATGCAAAGAAAAGTGAAGCAAAAATGGTTCTATATTCAGAGCAGCTCATTCTCAATGGAAAATACTTGCTCATCAAGCGTTGGTGGTATAGTGGTGAGCATAGCTGCCTTCCAAGCAGTTGACCCGGGTTCGATTCCCGGCCAACGCAAAGGTCCTGTTTTTGTGTTCACCTTTGAAATTTTCAGTAGAGAAACAGAACCCTTTTGTAATGATGAATACACGGAAGCAAGTGTAACTTTTATAGAGTCAAAGGACCCAATCTTTATGTTACTTTCTCCTTTGATGCAAAGAAAAGTGAAGCAAAAATGGTTCTATATTCAGAGCAGCTCATTCTCAATGGAAAATACTTGCTCATCAAGCGTTGGTGGTATAGTGGTGAGCATAGCTGCCTTCCAAGCAGTTGACCCGGGTTCGATTCCCGGCCAACGCAAAGGTCCTGTTTTTGTGTTCACCTTTGAAATTTTCAGTAGAGAAACAGAACCCTTTTGTAATGATGAATACACGGAAGCAAGTGTAACTTTTATAGAGGCAAAGGACCCAATCTTTATGTTACTTTCTCCTTTGATGCAAAGAAAAGTGAAGCAAAAATGGTTCTATATTCAGAGCAGCTCATTCTCAATGGAAAATACTTGCTCATCAAGCGTTGGTGGTATAGTGGTGAGCATAGCTGCCTTCCAAGCAGTTGACCCGGGTTCGATTCCCGGCCAACGCAAAGGTCCTGTTTTTGTGTTCACCTTTGAAATTTTCAGTAGAGAAACAGAACCCTTTTGTAATGAAAAAAATCCTGCATTTGTATATACTCTTAAGGTACACCTGAGACGGATATGATGAATACACGGAAGCAAGTGTAACTTTTATAGAGGCAAAGGACCCAATCTTTATGTTACTTTCTCCTTTGATGCAAAGAAAAGTGAAGCAAAAATGGTTCTATATTCAGAGCAGCTCATTCTCAATGGAAAATACTTGCTCATCAAGCGTTGGTGGTATAGTGGTGAGCATAGCTGCCTTCCAAGCAGTTGACCCGGGTTCGATTCCCGGCCAACGCAAAGGTCCTGTTTTGTGTTCACCTTTGAAATTTTCAGTAGAGAAACAGAACCCTTTTGTAATGAAAAAAATCCTGCATTTGTATATACTCTTAAGGTACACCTGAGACGGATATGATGAATACACGGAAGCAAGTGTAACTTTTATAGAGGCAAAGGACCCAATCTTTATGTTACTTTCTCCTTTGATGCAAAGAAAAGTGAAGCAAAAATGGTTCTATATTCAGAGCAGCTCATTCTCAATGGAAAATACTTGCTCATCAAGCGTTGGTGGTATAGTGGTGAGCATAGCTGCCTTCCAAGCAGTTGACCCGGGTTCGATTCCCGGCCAACGCAAAGGTCCTGTTTTTGTGTTCACATTTGAAATTTTCAGTAGAGAAACAGAACCCTTTTGTAATGATGAATACACGGAAGCAAGTGTAACTTTTATAGAGTCAAAGGACCCAATCTTTATGTTACTTTCTCCTTTGATGCAAAGAAAAGTGAAGCAAAAATGGTTCTATATTCAGAGCAGCTCATTCTCAATGGAAAATACTTGCTCATCAAGCGTTGGTGGTATAGTGGTGAGCATAGCTGCCTTCCAAGCAGTTGACCCGGGTTCGATTCCCGGCCAACGCAAAGGTCCTGTTTTTGTGTTCACCTTTGAAATTTTCAGTAGAGAAACAGAACCCTTTTGTAATGAAAAAAATCCTGCATTTGTATATACTCTTAAGGTACACCTGAGACGGATATGATGAATACACGGAAGCAAGTGTAACTTTTATAGAGGCAAAGGACCCAATCTTTATGTTACTTTCTCCTTTGATGCAAAGAAAAGTGAAGCAAAAATGGTTCTATATTCAGAGCAGCTCATTCTCAATGGAAAATACTTGCTCATCAAGCGTTGGTGGTATAGTGGTGAGCATAGCTGCCTTCCAAGCAGTTGACCCGGGTTCGATTCCCGGCCAACGCAAAGGTCCTGTTTTTGTGTTCACCTTTGAAATTTTCAGTAGAGAAACAGAACCCTTTTGTAATGAAAAAAATCCTGCATTTGTATATACTCTTAAGGTACACCTGAGACGGATATGATGAATACACGGAAGCAAGTGTAACTTTTATAGAGGCAAAGGACCCAATCTTTATGTTACTTTCTCCTTTGATGCAAAGAAAAGTGAAGCAAAAATGGTTCTATATTCAGAGCAGCTCATTCTCAATGGAAAATACTTGCTCATCAAGCGTTGGTGGTATAGTGGTGAGCATAGCTGCCTTCCAAGCAGTTGACCCGAGTTCGATTCTCGGCCAACGCAAAGGTACCTGTTTTTGTGTTCACCTTTGAAATTTTCAGTAGAGAAACAGAACCCTTTTATAATGAAAAAAATCCTGCATTTGTATATACTCTTAAGGTACACCTGAGACGGATATGATGAATACACGGAAGCAAGTGTAACTTTTATAGAGGCAAAGGACCCAATCTTTATGTTACTTTCTAATTTGATGCAAAGAAAAGTGAAGCAAAAATGGTTCTATATTCAGAGCAGCTCATTCTCAATGGAAAATACTTGCTCATCAAGCGTTGGTGGTATAGTGGTGAGCATAGCTGCCTTCCAAGCAGTTGACCCGGGTTCGATTCCCGGCCAACGCAAAGGTCCTGTTTTTGTGTTCACCTTTGAAATTTTCAGTAGAGAAACAGAACCCTTTTGTAATGATGAATACACGGAAGCAAGTGTAACTTTTATAGAGTCAAAGGACCCAATCTTTATGTTACTTTCTCCTTTGATGCAAAGAAAAGTGAAGCAAAAATGGTTCTATATTCAGAGCAGCTCATTCTCAATGGAAAATACTTGCTCATCAAGCGTTGGTGGTATAGTGGTGAGCATAGCTGCCTTCCAAGCAGTTGACCCGGGTTCGATTCCCGGCCAACGCAAAGGTCCTGTTTTTGTGTTCACCTTTGAAATTTTCAGTAGAGAAACAGAACCCTTTTGTAATGATGAATACACGGAAGCAAGTGTAACTTTTATAGAGTCAAAGGACCCAATCTTTATGTTACTTTCTCCTTTGATGCAAAGAAAAGTGAAGCAAAAATGGTTCTATATTCAGAGCAGCTCATTCTCAATGGAAAATACTTGCTCATCAAGCGTTGGTGGTATAGTGGTGAGCATAGCTGCCTTCCAAGCAGTTGACCCGGGTTCGATTCCCGGCCAACGCAAAGGTCCTGTTTTTGTGTTCACCTTTGAAATTTTCAGTAGAGAAACAGAACCCTTTTGTAATGATGAATACACGGAAGCAAGTGTAACTTTTATAGAGGCAAAGGACCCAATCTTTATGTTACTTTCTCCTTTGATGCAAAGAAAAGTGAAGCAAAAATGGTTCTATATTCAGAGCAGCTCATTCTCAATGGAAAATACTTGCTCATCAAGCGTTGGTGGTATAGTGGTGAGCATAGCTGCCTTCCAAGCAGTTGACCCGGGTTCGATTCCCGGCCAACGCAAAGGTCCTGTTTTTGTGTTCACCTTTGAAATTTTCAGTAGAGAAACAGAACCCTTTTGTAATGAAAAAAATCCTGCATTTGTATATACTCTTAAGGTACACCTGAGACGGATATGATGAATACACGGAAGCAAGTGTAACTTTTATAGAGGCAAAGGACCCAATCTTTATGTTACTTTCTCCTTTGATGCAAAGAAAAGTGAAGCAAAAATGGTTCTATATTCAGAGCAGCTCATTCTCAATGGAAAATACTTGCTCATCAAGCGTTGGTGGTATAGTGGTGAGCATAGCTGCCTTCCAAGCAGTTGACCCGGGTTCGATTCCCGGCCAACGCAAAGGTCCTGTTTTGTGTTCACCTTTGAAATTTTCAGTAGAGAAACAGAACCCTTTTGTAATGAAAAAAATCCTGCATTTGTATATACTCTTAAGGTACACCTGAGACGGATATGATGAATACACGGAAGCAAGTGTAACTTTTATAGAGGCAAAGGACCCAATCTTTATGTTACTTTCTCCTTTGATGCAAAGAAAAGTGAAGCAAAAATGGTTCTATATTCAGAGCAGCTCATTCTCAATGGAAAATACTTGCTCATCAAGCGTTGGTGGTATAGTGGTGAGCATAGCTGCCTTCCAAGCAGTTGACCCGGGTTCGATTCCCGGCCAACGCAAAGGTCCTGTTTTTGTGTTCACCTTTGAAATTTTCAGTAGAGAAACAGAACCCTTTTGTAATGATGAATACACGGAAGCAAGTGTAACTTTTATAGAGTCAAAGGACCCAATCTTTATGTTACTTTCTCCTTTGATGCAAAGAAAAGTGAAGCAAAAATGGTTCTATATTCAGAGCAGCTCATTCTCAATGGAAAATACTTGCTCATCAAGCGTTGGTGGTATAGTGGTGAGCATAGCTGCCTTCCAAGCAGTTGACCCGGGTTCGATTCCCGGCCAACGCAAAGGTCCTGTTTTTGTGTTCACCTTTGAAATTTTCAGTAGAGAAACAGAACCCTTTTGTAATGATGAATACACGGAAGCAAGTGTAACTTTTATAGAGGCAAAGGACCCAATCTTTATGTTACTTTCTCCTTTGATGCAAAGAAAAGTGAAGCAAAAATGGTTCTATATTCAGAGCAGCTCATTCTCAATGGAAAATACTTGCTCATCAAGCGTTGGTGGTATAGTGGTGAGCATAGCTGCCTTCCAAGCAGTTGACCCGGGTTCGATTCCCGGCCAACGCAAAGGTCCTGTTTTTGTGTTCACCTTTGAAATTTTCAGTAGAGAAACAGAACCCTTTTGTAATGAAAAAAATCCTGCATTTGTATATACTCTTAAGGTACACCTGAGACGGATATGATGAATACACGGAAGCAAGTGTAACTTTTATAGAGGCAAAGGACCCAATCTTTATGTTACTTTCTCCTTTGATGCAAAGAAAAGTGAAGCAAAAATGGTTCTATATTCAGAGCAGCTCATTCTCAATGGAAAATACTTGCTCATCAAGCGTTGGTGGTATAGTGGTGAGCATAGCTGCCTTCCAAGCAGTTGACCCGGGTTCGATTCCCGGCCAACGCAAAGGTCCTGTTTTGTGTTCACCTTTGAAATTTTCAGTAGAGAAACAGAACCCTTTTGTAATGAAAAAAATCCTGCATTTGTATATACTCTTAAGGTACACCTGAGACGGATATGATGAATACACGGAAGCAAGTGTAACTTTTATAGAGGCAAAGGACCCAATCTTTATGTTACTTTCTCCTTTGATGCAAAGAAAAGTGAAGCAAAAATGGTTCTATATTCAGAGCAGCTCATTCTCAATGGAAAATACTTGCTCATCAAGCGTTGGTGGTATAGTGGTGAGCATAGCTGCCTTCCAAGCAGTTGACCCGGGTTCGATTCCCGGCCAACGCAAAGGTCCTGTTTTTGTGTTCACATTTGAAATTTTCAGTAGAGAAACAGAACCCTTTTGTAATGATGAATACACGGAAGCAAGTGTAACTTTTATAGAGTCAAAGGACCCAATCTTTATGTTACTTTCTCCTTTGATGCAAAGAAAAGTGAAGCAAAAATGGTTCTATATTCAGAGCAGCTCATTCTCAATGGAAAATACTTGCTCATCAAGCGTTGGTGGTATAGTGGTGAGCATAGCTGCCTTCCAAGCAGTTGACCCGGGTTCGATTCCCGGCCAACGCAAAGGTCCTGTTTTTGTGTTCACCTTTGAAATTTTCAGTAGAGAAACAGAACCCTTTTGTAATGAAAAAAATCCTGCATTTGTATATACTCTTAAGGTACACCTGAGACGGATATGATGAATACACGGAAGCAAGTGTAACTTTTATAGAGGCAAAGGACCCAATCTTTATGTTACTTTCTCCTTTGATGCAAAGAAAAGTGAAGCAAAAATGGTTCTATATTCAGAGCAGCTCATTCTCAATGGAAAATACTTGCTCATCAAGCGTTGGTGGTATAGTGGTGAGCATAGCTGCCTTCCAAGCAGTTGACCCGAGTTCGATTCTCGGCCAACGCAAAGGTACCTGTTTTTGTGTTCACCTTTGAAATTTTCAGTAGAGAAACAGAACCCTTTTATAATGAAAAAAATCCTGCATTTGTATATACTCTTAAGGTACACCTGAGACGGATATGATGAATACACGGAAGCAAGTGTAACTTTTATAGAGGCAAAGGACCCAATCTTTATGTTACTTTCTAATTTGATGCAAAGAAAAGTGAAGCAAAAATGGTTCTATATTCAGAGCAGCTCATTCTCAATGGAAAATACTTGCTCATCAAGCGTTGGTGGTATAGTGGTGAGCATAGCTGCCTTCCAAGCAGTTGACCCGGGTTCGATTCCCGGCCAACGCAAAGGTCCTGTTTTTGTGTTCACCTTCGAAATTTTCAGTAGAGAAACAGAACCCTTTTGTAATGATGAATACACGGAAGCAAGTGTAACTTTTATAGAGTCAAAGGACCCAATCTTTATGTTACTTTCTCCTTTGATGCAAAGAAAAGTGAAGCAAAAATGGTTCTATATTCAGAGCAGCTCATTCTCAATGGAAAATACTTGCTCATCAAGCGTTGGTGGTATAGTGGTGAGCATAGCTGCCTTCCAAGCAGTTGACCCGGGTTCGATTCCCGGCCAACGCAAAGGTCCTGTTTTTGTGTTCACCTTTGAAATTTTCAGTAGAGAAACAGAACCCTTTTGTAATGATGAATACACGGAAGCAAGTGTAACTTTTATAGAGGCAAAGGACCCAATCTTTATGTTACTTTCTCCTTTGATGCAAAGAAAAGTGAAGCAAAAATGGTTCTATATTCAGAGCAGCTCATTCTCAATGGAAAATACTTGCTCATCAAGCGTTGGTGGTATAGTGGTGAGCATAGCTGCCTTCCAAGCAGTTGACCCGGGTTCGATTCCCGGCCAACGCAAAGGTCCTGTTTTTGTGTTCACCTTTGAAATTTTCAGTAGAGAAACAGAACCCTTTTGTAATGAAAAAAATCCTGCATTTGTATATACTCTTAAGGTACACCTGAGACGGATATGATGAATACACGGAAGCAAGTGTAACTTTTATAGAGGCAAAGGACCCAATCTTTATGTTACTTTCTCCTTTGATGCAAAGAAAAGTGAAGCAAAAATGGTTCTATATTCAGAGCAGCTCATTCTCAATGGAAAATACTTGCTCATCAAGCGTTGGTGGTATAGTGGTGAGCATAGCTGCCTTCCAAGCAGTTGACCCGGGTTCGATTCCCGGCCAACGCAAAGGTCCTGTTTTGTGTTCACCTTTGAAATTTTCAGTAGAGAAACAGAACCCTTTTGTAATGAAAAAAATCCTGCATTTGTATATACTCTTAAGGTACACCTGAGACGGATATGATGAATACACGGAAGCAAGTGTAACTTTTATAGAGGCAAAGGACCCAATCTTTATGTTACTTTCTCCTTTGATGCAAAGAAAAGTGAAGCAAAAATGGTTCTATATTCAGAGCAGCTCATTCTCAATGGAAAATACTTGCTCATCAAGCGTTGGTGGTATAGTGGTGAGCATAGCTGCCTTCCAAGCAGTTGACCCGGGTTCGATTCCCGGCCAACGCAAAGGTCCTGTTTTTGTGTTCACCTTTGAAATTTTCAGTAGAGAAACAGAACCCTTTTGTAATGATGAATACACGGAAGCAAGTGTAACTTTTATAGAGTCAAAGGACCCAATCTTTATGTTACTTTCTCCTTTGATGCAAAGAAAAGTGAAGCAAAAATGGTTCTATATTCAGAGCAGCTCATTCTCAATGGAAAATACTTGCTCATCAAGCGTTGGTGGTATAGTGGTGAGCATAGCTGCCTTCCAAGCAGTTGACCCGGGTTCGATTCCCGGCCAACGCAAAGGTCCTGTTTTTGTGTTCACCTTTGAAATTTTCAGTAGAGAAACAGAACCCTTTTGTAATGAAAAAAATCCTGCATTTGTATATACTCTTAAGGTACACCTGAGACGGATATGATGAATACACGGAAGCAAGTGTAACTTTTATAGAGGCAAAGGACCCAATCTTTATGTTACTTTCTCCTTTGATGCAAAGAAAAGTGAAGCAAAAATGGTTCTATATTCAGAGCAGCTCATTCTCAATGGAAAATACTTGCTCATCAAGCGTTGGTGGTATAGTGGTGAGCATAGCTGCCTTCCAAGCAGTTGACCAGGGTTCGATTCCCGGCCAACGCAAAGGTCCTGTTTTTGTGTTCACCTTTGAAATTTTCAGTAGAGAAACAGAACCCTTTTGTAATGAAAAAAATCCTGCATTTGTATATACTCTTAAGGTACACCTGAGACGGATATGATGAATACACGGAAGCAAGTGTAACTTTTATAGAGGCAAAGGACCCAATCTTTATGTTACTTTCTCCTTTGATGCAAAGAAAAGTGAAGCAAAAATGGTTCTATATTCAGAGCAGCTCATTCTCAATGGAAAATACTTGCTCATCAAGCGTTGGTGGTATAGTGGTGAGCATAGCTGCCTTCCAAGCAGTTGACCCGGGTTCGATTCCCGGCCAACGCAAAGGTCCTGTTTTTGTGTTCACCTTTGAAATTTTCAGTAGAGAAACAGAACCCTTTTGTAATGAAAAAAATCCTGCATTTGTATATACTCTTAAGGTACACCTGAGACGGATATGATGAATACACGGAAGCAAGTGTAACTTTTATAGAGGCAAAGGACCCAATCTTTATGTTACTTTCTCCTTTGATGCAAAGAAAAGTGAAGCGAGAATGGTTCTATATTCAGAGCAGCTCATTCTCAATGGAAAATACTTGCTCATCAAGCGTTGGTGGTATAGTGGTGAGCATAGCTGCCTTCCAAGCAGTTGACCCGGGTTCGATTCCCGGCCAACGCAAAGGTCCTGTTTTTGTGTTCACTTTGAAATTTTCAGTAGAGAAACAGAACCCTTTTGTAATGAAAAAAATCCTGCATTTGTATATACTCTTAAGGTACACCTGAGACGGATATGATGAATACACGGAAGCAAGTGTAACTTTTATAGAGGCAAAGGACCCAATCTTTATGTTACTTTCTCCTTTGATGCAAAGAAAAGTGAAGCAAAAATGGTTCTATATTCAGAGCAGCTCATTCTCAATGGAAAATACTTGCTCATCAAGCGTTGGTGGTATAGTGGTGAGCATAGCTGCCTTCCAAGCAGTTGACCCGGGTTCGATTCCCGGCCAACGGAAAGGTCCTGTTTTTGTGTTCACCTTTGAAATTTTCAGTAGAGAAACAGAACCCTTTTGTAATGAAAAAAATCCTGCATTTGTATATACTCTTAAGGTACACCTGAGACGGATATGATGAATACACGGAAGCAAGTGTAACTTTTATAGAGGCAAAGGACCCAATCTTTATGTTACTTTCTCCTTTGATGCAAAGAAAAGTGAAGCAAAAATGGTTCTATATTCAGAGCAGCTCATTCTCAATGGAAAATACTTGCTCATCAAGCGTTGGTGGTATAGTGGTGAGCATAGCTGCCTTCCAAGCAGTTGACCCGGGTTCGATTCCCGGCCAACGCAAAGGTCCTGTTTTTGTGTTCACCTTTGAAATTTTCAGTAGAGAAACAGAACCCTTTTGTAATGAAAAAAATCCTGCATTTGTATATACTCTTAAGGTACACCTGAGACGGATATGATGAATACACGGAAGCAAGTGTAACTTTTATAGAGGCAAAGGACCCAATCTTTATGTTACTTTCTCCTTTGATGCAAAGAAAAGTGAAGCGAGAATGGTTCTATATTCAGAGCAGCTCATTCTCAATGGAAAATACTTGCTCATCAAGCGTTGGTGGTATAGTGGTGAGCATAGCTGCCTTCCAAGCAGTTGACCCGGGTTCGATTCCCGGCCAACGCAAAGGTCCTGTTTTTGTGTTCACTTTGAAATTTTCAGTAGAGAAACAGAACCCTTTTGTAATGAAAAAAATCCTGCATTTGTATATACTCTTAAGGTACACCTGAGACGGATATGATGAATACACGGAAGCAAGTGTAACTTTTATAGAGGCAAAGGACCCAATCTTTATGTTACTTTCTCCTTTGATGCAAAGAAAAGTTAAGCAAAAATGGTTCTATATTCAGAGCAGCTCATTCTCAATGGAAAATACTTGCTCATCAAGCGTTGGTGGTATAGTGGTGAGCATAGCTGCCTTCCAAGCAGTTGACCCGGGTTCGATTCCCGGCCAACGCAAAGGTCCTGTTTTTGTGTTCACCTTTGAAATTTTCAGTAGAGAAACAGAACCCTTTTGTAATGAAAAAAATCCTGCATTTGTATATACTCTTAAGGTACACCTGAGACGGATATGATGAATACACGGAAGCAAGTGTAACTTTTATAGAGGCAAAGGACCCAATCTTTATGTTACTTTCTCCTTTGATGCAAAGAAAAGTGAAGCAAAAATGGTTCTATATTCAGAGCAGCTCATTCTCAATGGAAAATACTTGCTCATCAAGCGTTGGTGGTATAGTGGTGAGCATAGCTGCCTTCCAAGCAGTTGACCCGGGTTCGATTCCCGGCCAACGCAAAGGTCCTGTTTTTGTGTTCACCTTTGAAATTTTCAGTAGAGAAACAGAACCCTTTTGTAATGAAAAAAATCCTGCATTTGTATATACTCTTAAGGTACACCTGAGACGGATATGATGAATACACGGAAGCAAGTGTAACTTTTATAGAGGCAAAGGACCCAATCTTTATGTTACTTTCTCCTTTGATGCAAAGAAAAGTGAAGCAAAAATGGTTCTATATTCAGAGCAGCTCATTCTCAATGGAAAATACTTGCTCATCAAGCGTTTGTGGTATAGAGGTGAGCATAGCTGCCTTCCAAGCAGTTGACCCGGGTTCGATTCCCGGCCAACGCAAAGGTCCTGTTTTTGTGTTCACCTTTGAAATTTTCAGTAGAGAAACAGAACCCTTTTGTAATGAAAAAAATCCTGCATTTGTATATACTCTTAAGGTACACCTGAGACGGATATGATGAATACACGGAAGCAAGTGTAACTTTTATAGAGGCAAAGGACCCAATCTTTATGTTACTTTCTCCTTTGATGCAAAGAAAAGTGAAGCGAGAATGGTTCTATATTCAGAGCAGCTCATTCTCAATGGAAAATACTTGCTCATCAAGCGTTGGTGGTATAGTGGTGAGCATAGCTGCCTTCCAAGCAGTTGACCCGGGTTCGATTCCCGGCCAACGCAAAGGTCCTGTTTTTGTGTTCACTTTGAAATTTTCAGTAGAGAAACAGAACCCTTTTGTAATGAAAAAAATCCTGCATTTGTATATACTCTTAAGGTACACCTGAGACGGATATGATGAATACACGGAAGCAAGTGTAACTTTTATAGAGGCAAAGGACCCAATCTTTATGTTACTTTCTCCTTTGATGCAAAGAAAAGTGAAGCAAAAATGGTTCTATATTCAGAGCAGCTCATTCTCAATGGAAAATACTTGCTCATCAAGCGTTGGTGGTATAGTGGTGAGCATAGCTGCCTTCCAAGCAGTTGACCCGGGTTCGATTCCCGGCCAACGGAAAGGTCCTGTTTTTGTGTTCACCTTTGAAATTTTCAGTAGAGAAACAGAACCCTTTTGTAATGAAAAAAATCCTGCATTTGTATATACTCTTAAGGTACACCTGAGACGGATATGATGAATACACGGAAGCAAGTGTAACTTTTATAGAGGCAAAGGACCCAATCTTTATGTTACTTTCTCCTTTGATGCAAAGAAAAGTGAAGCAAAAATGGTTCTATATTCAGAGCAGCTCATTCTCAATGGAAAATACTTGCTCATCAAGCGTTGGTGGTATAGTGGTGAGCATAGCTGCCTTCCAAGCAGTTGACCCGGGTTCGATTCCCGGCCAACGCAAAGGTCCTGTTTTTGTGTTCACCTTTGAAATTTTCAGTAGAGAAACAGAACCCTTTTGTAATGAAAAAAATCCTGCATTTGTATATACTCTTAAGGTACACCTGAGACGGATATGATGAATACACGGAAGCAAGTGTAACTTTTATAGAGGCAAAGGACCCAATCTTTATGTTACTTTCTCCTTTGATGCAAAGAAAAGTGAAGCGAGAATGGTTCTATATTCAGAGCAGCTCATTCTCAATGGAAAATACTTGCTCATCAAGCGTTGGTGGTATAGTGGTGAGCATAGCTGCCTTCCAAGCAGTTGACCCGGGTTCGATTCCCGGCCAACGCAAAGGTCCTGTTTTTGTGTTCACTTTGAAATTTTCAGTAGAGAAACAGAACCCTTTTGTAATGAAAAAAATCCTGCATTTGTATATACTCTTAAGGTACACCTGAGACGGATATGATGAATACACGGAAGCAAGTGTAACTTTTATAGAGGCAAAGGACCCAATCTTTATGTTACTTTCTCCTTTGATGCAAAGAAAAGTGAAGCAAAAATGGTTCTATATTCAGAGCAGCTCATTCTCAATGGAAAATACTTGCTCATCAAGCGTTGGTGGTATAGTGGTGAGCATAGCTGCCTTCCAAGCAGTTGACCCGGGTTCGATTCCCGGCCAACGCAAAGGTCCTGTTTTTGTGTTCACCTTTGAAATTTTCAGTAGAGAAACAGAACCCTTTTGTAATGAAAAAAATCCTGCATTTGTATATACTCTTAAGGTACACCTGAGACGGATATGATGAATACACGGAAGCAAGTGTAACTTTTATAGAGGCAAAGGACCCAATCTTTATGTTACTTTCTCCTTTGATGCAAAGAAAAGTGAAGCAAAAATGGTTCTATATTCAGAGCAGCTCATTCTCAATGGAAAATACTTGCTCATCAAGCGTTGGTGGTATAGTGGTGAGCATAGCTGCCTTCCAAGCAGTTGACCCGGGTTCGATTCCCGGCCAACGCAAAGGTCCTGTTTTTGTGTTCACCTTTGAAATTTTCAGTAGAGAAACAGAACCCTTTTGTAATGAAAAAAATCCTGCATTTGTATATACTCTTAAGGTACACCTGAGACGGATATGATGAATACACGGAAGCAAGTGTAACTTTTATAGAGGCAAAGGACCCAATCTTTATGTTACTTTCTCCTTTGATGCAAAGAAAAGTGAAGCAAGAATGGTTCTATATTCAGAGCAGCTCATTCTCAATGGAAAATACTTGCTCATCAAGCGTTGGTGGTATAGTGGTGAGCATAGCTGCCTTCCAAGCAGTTGACCCGGGTTCGATTCCCGGCCAACGCAAAGGTCCTGTTTTTGTGTTCACTTTGAAATTTTCAGTAGAGAAACAGAACCCTTTTGTAATGAAAAAAATCCTGCATTTGTATATACTCTTAAGGTACACCTGAGACGGATATGATGAATACACGGAAGCAAGTGTAACTTTTATAGAGTCAAAGGACCCAATCTTTATGTTACTTTCTCCTTTGATGCAAAGAAAAGTGAAGCAAAAATGGTTCTATATTCAGAGCAGCTCATTCTCAATGGAAAATACTTGCTCATCAAGCGTTGGTGGTATAGTGGTGAGCATAGCTGCCTTCCAAGCAGTTGACCCGGGTTCGATTCCCGGCCAACGCAAAGGTCCTGTTTTGTGTTCACCTTTGAAATTTTCAGTAGAGAAACAGAACCCTTTTGTAATGAAAAAAATCCTGCATTTGTATATACTCTTAAGGTACACCTGAGACGGATATGATGAATACACGGAAGCAAGTGTAACTTTTATAGAGGCAAAGGACCCAATCTTTATGTTACTTTCTCCTTTGATGCAAAGAAAAGTGAAGCAAAAATGGTTCTATATTCAGAGCAGCTCATTCTCAATGGAAAATACTTGCTCATCAAGCGTTGGTGGTATAGTGGTGAGCATAGCTGCCTTCCAAGCAGTTGACCCGGGTTCGATTCCCGGCCAACGCAAAGGTCCTGTTTTTGTGTTCACCTTTGAAATTTTCAGTAGAGAAACAGAACCCTTTTGTAATGAAAAAAATCCTGCATTTGTATATACTCTTAAGGTACACCTGAGACGGATATGATGAATACACGGAACAAGTGTAACTTTTATAGAGGCAAAGGACCCAATCTTTATGTTACTTTCTCCTTTGATGCAAAGAAAAGTGAAGCAAAAATGGTTCTATATTCAGAGCAGCTCATTCTCAATGGAAAATACTTGCTCATCAAGCGTTGGTGGTATAGTGGTGAGCATAGCTGCCTTCCAAGCAGTTGACCCGGGTTCGATTCCCGGCCAACGCAAAGGTCCTGTTTTGTGTTCACCTTTGAAATTTTCAGTAGAGAAACAGAACCCTTTTGTAATGAAAAAAATCCTGCATTTGTATATACTCTTAAGGTACACCTGAGACGGATATGATGAATACACGGAAGCAAGTGTAACTTTTATAGAGGCAAAGGACCCAATCTTTATGTTACTTTCTCCTTTGATGCAAAGAAAAGTGAAGCAAAAATGGTTCTATATTCAGAGCAGCTCATTCTCAATGGAAAATACTTGCTCATCAAGCGTTGGTGGTATAGTGGTGAGCATAGCTGCCTTCCAAGCAGTTGACCCGGGTTCGATTCCCGGCCAACGCAAAGGTCCTGTTTTTGTGTTCACCTTTGAAATTTTCAGTAGAGAAACAGAACCCTTTTGTAATGAAAAAAATCCTGCATTTGTATATACTCTTAAGGTACACCTGAGACGGATATGATGAATACACGGAAGCAAGTGTAACTTTTATAGAGGCAAAGGACCCAATCTTTATGTTACTTTCTCCTTTGATGCAAAGAAAAGTGAAGCGAGAATGGTTCTATATTCAGAGCAGCTCATTCTCAATGGAAAATACTTGCTCATCAAGCGTTGGTGGTATAGTGGTGAGCATAGCTGCCTTCCAAGCAGTTGACCCGGGTTCGATTCCCGGCCAACGCAAAGGTCCTGTTTTTGTGTTCACTTTGAAATTTTCAGTAGAGAAACAGAACCCTTTTGTAATGAAAAAAATCCTGCATTTGTATATACTCTTAAGGTACACCTGAGACGGATATGATGAATACACGGAAGCAAGTGTAACTTTTATAGAGGCAAAGGACCCAATCTTTATGTTACTTTCTCCTTTGATGCAAAGAAAAGTGAAGCAAAAATGGTTCTATATTCAGAGCAGCTCATTCTCAATGGAAAATACTTGCTCATCAAGCGTTGGTGGTATAGTGGTGAGCATAGCTGCCTTCCAAGCAGTTGACCCGGGTTCGATTCCCGGCCAACGCAAAGGTCCTGTTTTTGTGTTCACCTTTGAAATTTTCAGTAGAGAAACAGAACCCTTTTGTAATGAAAAAAATCCTGCATTTGTATATACTCTTAAGGTACACCTGAGACGGATATGATGAATACACGGAAGCAAGTGTAACTTTTATAGAGGCAAAGGACCCAATCTTTATGTTACTTTCTCCTTTGATGCAAAGAAAAGTGAAGCAAAAATGGTTCTATATTCAGAGCAGCTCATTCTCAATGGAAAATACTTGCTCATCAAGCGTTGGTGGTATAGTGGTGAGCATAGCTGCCTTCCAAGCAGTTGACCCGGGTTCGATTCCCGGCCAACGCAAAGGTCCTGTTTTTGTGTTCACCTTTGAAATTTTCAGTAGAGAAACAGAACCCTTTTGTAATGAAAAAAATCCTGCATTTGTATATACTCTTAAGGTACACATGAGACGGATATGATGAATACACGGAAGCAAGTGTAACTTTTATAGAGGCAAAGGACCCAATCTTTATGTTACTTTCTCCTTTGATGCAAAGAAAAGTGAAGCAAAAATGGTTCTATATTCAGAGCAGCTCATTCTTAATGGAAAATACTTGCTCATCAAGCGTTGGTGGTATAGTGGTGAGCATAGCTGCCTTCCAAGCAGTTGACCCGGGTTCGATTCCCGGCCAACGCAAAGGTCCTGTTTTTGTGTTCACCTTTGAAATTTTCAGTAGAGAAACAGAACCCTTTTGTAATGAAAAAAATCCTGCATTTGTATATACTCTTAAGGTACACCTGAGACGGATATGATGAATACACGGAAGCAAGTGTAACTTTTATAGAGGCAAAGGACCCAATCTTTATGTTACTTTCTCCTTTGATGCAAAGAAAAGTGAAGCAAGAATGGTTCTATATTCAGAGCAGCTCATTCTCAATGGAAAATACTTGCTCATCAAGCGTTGGTGGTATAGTGGTGAGCATAGCTGCCTTCCAAGCAGTTGACCCGGGTTCGATTCCTGGCCAACGCAAAGGTCCTGTTTTTGTGTTCACCTTTGAAATTTTCAGTAGAGAAACAGAACCCTTTTGTAATGAAAAAAATCCTGCATTTGTATATACTCTTAAGGTACACCTGAGACGGATATGATGAATACACGGAAGCAAGTGTAACTTTTATAGAGGCAAAGGACCCAATCTTTATGTTACTTTCTCCTTTGATGCAAAGAAAAGTGAAGCAAAAATGGTTCTATATTCAGAGCAGCTCATTCTCAATGGAAAATACTTGCTCATCAAGCGTTGGTGGTATAGTGGTGAGCATAGCTGCCTTCCAAGCAGTTGACCCGGGTTCGATTCCCGGCCAACGCAAAAGTCCTGTTTTTGTGTTCACCTTTGAAATTTTCAGTAGAGAAACAGAACCCTTTTGTAATGAAAAAAATCCTGCATTTGTATATACTCTTAAGGTACACCTGAGACGGATATGATGAATACACGGAAGCAAGTGTAACTTTTATAGAGTCAAAGGACCCAATCTTTATGTTACTTTCTCCTTTGATGCAAAGAAAAGTGAAGCAAAAATGGTTCTATATTCAGAGCAGCTCATTCTCAATGGAAAATACTTGCTCATCAAGCGTTGGTGGTATAGTGGTGAGCATAGCTGCCTTCCAAGCAGTTGACCCGGGTTCGATTCCCGGCCAACGCAAAGGACCTGTTTTGTGTTCACCTTTGAAATTTTCAGTAGAGAAACAGAACCCTTTTGTAATGAAAAAAATCCTGCATTTGTATATACTCTTAAGGTACACATGAGACGGATATGATGAATACACGGAAGCAAGTGTAACTTTTATAGAGTCAAAGGACCCAATCTTTATGTTACTTTCTCCTTTGATGCAAAGAAAAGTGAAGCAAAAATGGTTCTATATTCAGAGCAGCTCATTCTCAATGGAAAATACTTGCTCATCAAGCGTTGGTGGTATAGTGGTGAGCATAGCTGCCTTCCAAGCAGTTGACCCGGGTTCGATTCCCGGCCAACGCAAAGGTACCTGTTTTTGTGTTCACCTTTGAAATTTTCAGTAGAGAAACAGAACCCTTTTGTAATGAAAAAAATCCTGCATTTGTATATACTCTTAAGGTACACCTGAGACGGATATGATGAATACACGGAAGCAAGTGTAACTTTTATAGAGTCAAAGGACCCAATCTTTATGTTACTTTCTCCTTTGATGCAAAGAAAAGTGAAGCAAAAATGGTTCTATATTCAGAGCAGCTCATTCTCAATGGAAAATACTTGCTCATCAAGCGTTGCTGGTATAGTGGTGAGCATAGCTGCCTTCCAAGCAGTTGACCCGGGTTCGATTCCCGGCCAACGCAAAGGTCCTGTTTTGTGTTCACCTTTGAAATTTTCAGTAGAGAAACAGAACCCTTTTGTAATGAAAAAAATCCTGCATTTGTATATACTCTTAAGGTACACCTGAGACGGATATGATGAATACACGGAAGCAAGTGTAACTTTTATAGAGGCAAAGGACCCAATCTTTATGTTACTTTCTCCTTTGATGCAAAGAAAAGTGAAGCAAAAATGGTTCTATATTCAGAGCAGCTCATTCTCAATGGAAAATACTTGCTCATCAAGCGTTGGTGGTATATTGGTGAGCATAGCTGCCTTCCAAGCAGTTGACCCGGGTTCGATTCCCGGCCAACGCAAAGGTACCTGTTTTTGTGTTCACCTTTGAAATTTTCAGTAGAGAAACAGAACCCTTTTGTAATGAAAAAAATCCTGCATTTGTATATACTCTTAAGGTACACCTGAGACGGATATGATGAATACACGGAAGCAAGTGTAACTTTTATAGAGGCAAAGGACCCAATCTTTATGTTACTTTCTCCTTTGATGCAAAGAAAAGTGAAGCAAAAATGGTTCTATATTCAGAGCAGCTCATTCTCAATGGAAAATACTTGCTCATCAAGCGTTGGTGGTATAGTGGTGAGCATAGCTGCCTTCCAAGCAGTTGACCCGGGTTCGATTCCCGGCCAACGCAAAAGTCCTGTTTTTGTGTTCACCTTTGAAATTTTCAGTAGAGAAACAGAACCCTTTTGTAATGAAAAAAATCCTGCATTTGTATATACTCTTAAGGTACACCTGAGACGGATATGATGAATACACGGAAGCAAGTGTAACTTTTATAGAGTCAAAGGACCCAATCTTTATGTTACTTTCTCCTTTGATGCAAAGAAAAGTGAAGCAAAAATGGTTCTATATTCAGAGCAGCTCATTCTCAATGGAAAATACTTGCTCATCAAGCGTTGGTGGTATAGTGGTGAGCATAGCTGCCTTCCAAGCAGTTGACCCGGGTTCGATTCCCGGCCAACGCAAAGGTACCTGTTTTTGTGTTCACCTTTGAAATTTTCAGTAGAGAAACAGAACCCTTTTGTAATGAAAAAAATCCTGCATTTGTATATACTCTTAAGGTACACCTGAGACGGATATGATGAATACACGGAAGCAAGTGTAACTTTTATAGAGTCAAAGGACCCAATCTTTATGTTACTTTCTCCTTTGATGCAAAGAAAAGTGAAGCAAAAATGGTTCTATATTCAGAGCAGCTCATTCTCAATGGAAAATACTTGCTCATCAAGCGTTGGTGGTATAGTGGTGAGCATAGCTGCCTTCCAAGCAGTTGACCCGGGTTCGATTCCCGGCCAACGCAAAGGTACCTGTTTTTGTGTTCACCTTTGAAATTTTCAGTAGAGAAACAGAACCCTTTTGTAATGAAAAAAATCCTGCATTTGTATATACTCTTAAGGTACACCTGAGACGGATATGATGAATACACGGAAGCAAGTGTAACTTTTATAGAGTCAAAGGACCCAATCTTTATGTTACTTTCTCCTTTGATGCAAAGAAAAGTGAAGCAAAAATGGTTCTATATTCAGAGCAGCTCATTCTCAATGGAAAATACTTGCTCATCAAGCGTTGGTGGTATAGTGGTGAGCATAGCTGCCTTCCAAGCAGTTGACCCGGGTTCGATTCCCGGCCAACGCAAAGGTACCTGTTTTTGTGTTCACCTTTGAAATTTTCAGTAGAGAAACAGAACCCTTTTGTAATGAAAAAAATCCTGCATTTGTATATACTCTTAAGGTACACCTGAGACGGATATGATGAATACACGGAAGCAAGTGTAACTTTTATAGAGGCAAAGGACCCAATCTTTATGTTACTTTCTCCTTTGATGCAAAGAAAAGTGAAGCAAAAATGGTTCTATATTCAGAGCAGCTCATTCTCAATGGAAAATACTTGCTCATCAAGCGTTGGTGGTATAGTGGTGAGCATAGCTGCCTTCCAAGCAGTTGACCCGGGTTCGATTCCCGGCCAACGCAAAGGACCTGTTTTGTGTTCACCTTTGAAATTTTCAGTAGAGAAACAGAACCCTTTTGTAATGAAAAAAATCCTGCATTTGTATATACTCTTAAGGTACACCTGAGACGGATATGATGAATACACGGAAGCAAGTGTAACTTTTATAGAGGCAAAGGACCCAATCTTTATGTTACTTTCTCCTTTGATGCAAAGAAAAGTGAAGCAAAAATGGTTCTATATTCAGAGCAGCTCATTCTCAATGGAAAATACTTGCTCATCAAGCGTTGGTGGTATAGTGGTGAGCATAGCTGCCTTCCAAGCAGTTGACCCGGGTTCGATTCCCGGCCAACGCAAAGGACCTGTTTTGTGTTCACCTTTGAAATTTTCAGTAGAGAAACAGAACCCTTTTGTAATGAAAAAAATCCTGCATTTGTATATACTCTTAAGGTACACCTGAGACGGATATGATGAATACACGGAAGCAAGTGTAACTTTTATAGAGTCAAAGGACCCAATCTTTATGTTACTTTCTCCTTTGATGCAAAGAAAAGTGAAGCAAAAATGGTTCTATATTCAGAGCAGCTCATTCTCAATGGAAAATACTTGCTCATCAAGCGTTGGTGGTATAGTGGTGAGCATAGCTGCCTTCCAAGCAGTTGACCCGGGTTCGATTCCCGGCCAACGCAAAGGTACCTGTTTTTGTGTTCACCTTTGAAATTTTCAGTAGAGAAACAGAACCCTTTTGTAATGAAAAAAATCCTGCATTTGTATATACTCTTAAGGTACACCTGAGACGGATATGATGAATACACGGAAGCAAGTGTAACTTTTATAGAGTCAAAGGACCCAATCTTTATGTTACTTTCTCCTTTGATGCAAAGAAAAGTGAAGCAAAAATGGTTCTATATTCAGAGCAGCTCATTCTCAATGGAAAATACTTGCTCATCAAGCGTTGCTGGTATAGTGGTGAGCATAGCTGCCTTCCAAGCAGTTGACCCGGGTTCGATTCCCGGCCAACGCAAAGGTCCTGTTTTGTGTTCACCTTTGAAATTTTCAGTAGAGAAACAGAACCCTTTTGTAATGAAAAAAATCCTGCATTTGTATATACTCTTAAGGTACACCTGAGACGGATATGATGAATACACGGAAGCAAGTGTAACTTTTATAGAGGCAAAGGACCCAATCTTTATGTTACTTTCTCCTTTGATGCAAAGAAAAGTGAAGCAAAAATGGTTCTATATTCAGAGCAGCTCATTCTCAATGGAAAATACTTGCTCATCAAGCGTTGGTGGTATAGTGGTGAGCATAGCTGCCTTCCAAGCAGTTGACCCGGGTTCGATTCCCGGCCAACGCAAAGGTACCTGTTTTTGTGTTCACCTTTGAAATTTTCAGTAGAGAAACAGAACCCTTTTGTAATGAAAAAAATCCTGCATTTGTATATACTCTTAAGGTACACCTGAGACGGATATGATGAATACACGGAAGCAAGTGTAACTTTTATAGAGGCAAAGGACCCAATCTTTATGTTACTTTCTCCTTTGATGCAAAGAAAAGTGAAGCAAAAATGGTTCTATATTCAGAGCAGCTCATTCTCAATGGAAAATACTTGCTCATCAAGCGTTGGTGGTATAGTGGTGAGCATAGCTGCCTTCCAAGCAGTTGACCCGGGTTCGATTCCCGGCCAACGCAAAAGTCCTGTTTTTGTGTTCACCTTTGAAATTTTCAGTAGAGAAACAGAACCCTTTTGTAATGAAAAAAATCCTGCATTTGTATATACTCTTAAGGTACACCTGAGACGGATATGATGAATACACGGAAGCAAGTGTAACTTTTATAGAGTCAAAGGACCCAATCTTTATGTTACTTTCTCCTTTGATGCAAAGAAAAGTGAAGCAAAAATGGTTCTATATTCAGAGCAGCTCATTCTCAATGGAAAATACTTGCTCATCAAGCGTTGGTGGTATAGTGGTGAGCATAGCTGCCTTCCAAGCAGTTGACCCGGGTTCGATTCCCGGCCAACGCAAAGGTACCTGTTTTTGTGTTCACCTTTGAAATTTTCAGTAGAGAAACAGAACCCTTTTGTAATGAAAAAAATCCTGCATTTGTATATACTCTTAAGGTACACCTGAGACGGATATGATGAATACACGAAAGCAAGTGTAACTTTTATAGAGTCAAAGGACCCAATCTTTATGTTACTTTCTCCTTTGATGCAAAGAAAAGTGAAGCAAAAATGGTTCTATATTCAGAGCAGCTCATTCTCAATGGAAAATACTTGCTCATCAAGCGTTGGTGGTATAGTGGTGAGCATAGCTGCCTTCCAAGCAGTTGACCCGGGTTCGATTCCCGGCCAACGCAAAGGTACCTGTTTTTGTGTTCACCTTTGAAATTTTCAGTAGAGAAACAGAACCCTTTTGTAATGAAAAAAATCCTGCATTTGTATATACTCTTAAGGTACACCTGAGACGGATATGATGAATACACGGAAGCAAGTGTAACTTTTATAGAGTCAAAGGACCCAATCTTTATGTTACTTTCTCCTTTGATGCAAAGAAAAGTGAAGCAAAAATGGTTCTATATTCAGAGCAGCTCATTCTCAATGGAAAATACTTGCTCATCAAGCGTTGGTGGTATAGTGGTGAGCATAGCTGCCTTCCAAGCAGTTGACCCGGGTTCGATTCCCGGCCAACGCAAAGGTACCTGTTTTTGTGTTCACCTTTGAAATTTTCAGTAGAGAAACAGAACCCTTTTGTAATGAAAAAAATCCTGCATTTGTATATACTCTTAAGGTACACCTGAGACGGATATGATGAATACACGGAAGCAAGTGTAACTTTTATAGAGGCAAAGGACCCAATCTTTATGTTACTTTCTCCTTTGATGCAAAGAAAAGTGAAGCAAAAATGGTTCTATATTCAGAGCAGCTCATTCTCAATGGAAAATACTTGCTCATCAAGCGTTGGTGGTATAGTGGTGAGCATAGCTGCCTTCCAAGCAGTTGACCCGGGTTCGATTCCCGGCCAACGCAAAGGACCTGTTTTGTGTTCACCTTTGAAATTTTCAGTAGAGAAACAGAACCCTTTTGTAATGAAAAAAATCCTGCATTTGTATATACTCTTAAGGTACACCTGAGACGGATATGATGAATACACGGAAGCAAGTGTAACTTTTATAGAGGCAAAGGACCCAATCTTTATGTTACTTTCTCCTTTGATGCAAAGAAAAGTGAAGCAAAAATGGTTCTATATTCAGAGCAGCTCATTCTCAATGGAAAATACTTGCTCATCAAGCGTTGGTGGTATAGTGGTGAGCATAGCTGCCTTCCAAGCAGTTGACCCGGGTTCGATTCCCGGCCAACGCAAAGGTCCTGTTTTTGTGTTCACCTTTGAAATTTTCAGTAGAGAAACAGAACCCTTTTGTAATGAAAAAAATCCTGCATTTGTATATACTCTTAAGGTACACCTGAGACGGATATGATGAATACACGGAAGCAAGTGTAACTTTTATAGAGTCAAAGGACCCAATCTTTATGTTACTTTCTCCTTTGATGCAAAGAAAAGTGAAGCAAAAATGGTTCTATATTCAGAGCAGCTCATTCTCAATGGAAAATACTTGCTCATCAAGCGTTGGTGGTATAGTGGTGAGCATAGCTGCCTTCCAAGCAGTTGACCCGGGTTCGATTCCCGGCCAACGCAAAGGTACCTGTTTTTGTGTTCACCTTTGAAATTTTCAGTAGAGAAACAGAACCCTTTTGTAATGAAAAAAATCCTGCATTTGTATATACTCTTAAGGTACACCTGAGACGGATATGATGAATACACGGAAGCAAGTGTAACTTTTATAGAGGCAAAGGACCCAATCTTTATGTTACTTTCTCCTTTGATGCAAAGAAAAGTGAAGCAAAAATGGTTCTATATTCAGAGCAGCTCATTCTCAATGGAAAATACTTGCTCATCAAGCGTTGGTGGTATAGTGGTGAGCATAGCTGCCTTCCAAGCAGTTGACCCGGGTTCGATTCCCGGCCAACGCAAAGGACCTGTTTTGTGTTCACCTTTGAAATTTTCAGTAGAGAAACAGAACCCTTTTGTAATGAAAAAAATCCTGCATTTGTATATACTCTTAAGGTACACCTGAGACGGATATGATGAATACACGGAAGCAAGTGTAACTTTTATAGAGGCAAAGGACCCAATCTTTATGTTACTTTCTCCTTTGATGCAAAGAAAAGTGAAGCAAAAATGGTTCTATATTCAGAGCAGCTCATTCTCAATGGAAAATACTTGCTCATCAAGCGTTGGTGGTATAGTGGTGAGCATAGCTGCCTTCCAAGCAGTTGACCCGGGTTCGATTCCCGGCCAACGCAAAGGTCCTGTTTTTGTGTTCACCTTTGAAATTTTCAGTAGAGAAACAGAACCCTTTTGTAATGAAAAAAATCCTGCATTTGTATATACTCTTAAGGTACACCTGAGACGGATATGATGAATACACGGAAGCAAGTGTAACTTTTATAGAGGCAAAGGACCCAATCTTTATGTTACTTTCTCCTTTGATGCAAAGAAAAGTGAAGCAAAAATGGTTCTATATTCAGAGCAGCTCATTCTCAATGGAAAATACTTGCTCATCAAGCGTTGGTGGTATAGTGGTGAGCATAGCTGCCTTCCAAGCAGTTGACCCGGGTTCGATTCCCGGCCAACGCAAAGGTCCTGTTTTTGTGTTCACCTTTGAAATTTTCAGTAGAGAAACAGAACCCTTTTGTAATGAAAAAAATCCTGCATTTGTATATACTCTTAAGGTACACCTGAGACGGATATGATGAATACACGGAAGCAAGTGTAACTTTTATAGAGGCAAAGGACCCAATCTTTATGTTACTTTCTCCTTTGATGCAAAGAAAAGTGAAGCAAAAATGGTTCTATATTCAGAGCAGCTCATTCTCAATGGAAAATACTTGCTCATCAAGTGTTGGTGGTATAGTGGTGAGCATAGCTGCCTTCCAAGCAGTTGACCCGGGTTCGATTCCCGGCCAACGCAAAGGTCCTTTTTTTGTGTTCACCATTGAAATTTTCAGTAGAGAAACAGAACCCTTTTGTAATGAAAAAAATCCTGCATTTGTATATACTCTTAAGGTACACCTGAGACGGATATGATGAATACACGGAAGCAAGTGTAACTTTTATAGAGGCAAAGGACCCAATCTTTATGTTACTTTCTCCTTTGATGCAAAGAAAAGTGAAGCAAGAATGGTTCTATATTCAGAGCAGCTCATTCTCAATGGAAAAAACTTGCTCATCAAGCGTTGGTGGTATAGTGGTGAGCATAGCTGCCTTCCAAGCAGTTGACCCGGGTTCGATTCCCGGCCAACGCAAAGGTCTGATTTTTGTGTTCACCTTTGAAATTTTCAGTAGAGAAGCAGAACCCTTTTGTAATGAAAAAAATCCTGCAATTGTATATACTCTTAAGGTACACCTGAGACGGATATGATGAATACACGGAAGCAAGTGTAACTTTTATAGAGGCAAAGAGCCCAATCTTTATGTTACTTTCTCCTTTGATTCAAAGAAAATTGAAGCAAGCATGATTCTATATTCAGAGCAGCTCATTCTCAATTTAAAATACTTGCTCATCAAGTGTTGGTGGTATAGTGGTGAGCAATAAAAATATTAAGCAAAGGATACTAATGTATTTCTGATTATTACAGAACTTTTTTTTCTTTTGGTTGGCTGAGCATTATGAGATGGTAGTTCACAGCTAACCTCTGCTTTTTATGTGGTTATATCCCATAATGCTCAGCCAGAACTGCCTGGCTAGTCTTATGGGAACTGAATTTAATAAAATATGGGGTACTGGTATTTAAAATAAAATCCTGCCTGCTGCTATGTACCAGCTTTCCCATGATGCTCAGCCAGCATTATGGAGACTTTTGGCTGCCTTAGCATCACGAGATGGTAGTTTAAAGCTAACTTCTGCTTTTTTATGTTCTGTTAGAATCATAGAATGTGTCGGCAGATAAGAACCATTTGGTCCTATCTTGTATCTTCCTAACCGATATTACTTATAGATAGGGTTGCCACCTTTTCTTCATAAAAATACCGGCTTTGGTACTGTCTCCATAGACTTAACATTGGCCTGATGCCAATTTTTTACAGGCCTGCCGGTAAAATACCGGCCAGGTGGCAACCCTACTTATAGAAACATAGAATGTTGTGGCATTCCAATTATGCTCAGCCGGTATTGCCTGGCTAAGTCTCATGGGAACCTCATCTCCACAAGATGAGGTAATACAGAGTTCATAACTCTGTAACAGGGGACTGCAGAGGGGGTAATTAAGGGGTAATGTATTGTAGCACCTGTGACGATGTTTTTCAATGGAAAATGTGTAATTTGCATATCAGGCCACAGGTGATGTCATAAACATGAGACCCCACAGACACATTTAAAGCACATTATTCTCCTAATTTAGGCATTTGCTACAATTTTGCTAACACAATGTGTAGATCCTATCGAATCATTTTTTTTAATTCTCTATATTGACAGTATAAGCAATGTTTAGGTGATACAGCCCATCACTTGGATAAACTCTGCCCTTTAGACTTTGAAACAAAGCCGGGTGCAATTCCACCCTATTCTCTTCCGATGCTGCTCCCTTTTCCTACCCCCAGTACTAAGAGTCTTGTTACCCTTGTTTTTCTGGGTCTTGGACTCCTGGCTATCTCCGTCCCGATCTCCGAGATCTTCTCTATGGTCTGCGGCCTGAAACATGCTCACACAGCACAGGAAACACACCCCAGCCAGGAAGGAGGCAGAGCTACAGCGCACACAGTGACACGCACACATCAAGCAGCAGGACATGCCTATTCCTTAAAAGACCGTCTGTTGTGTGCATCACTGTGTGTGCAGCTAGCAAAGGCCAGAGGTGTCACTAGGGTTGGTGTTGCCTGGTGCGGAGTTACCCCCATGAATTCCCTACAATACCATGCCAAACAGATCCCTTAGTAATGCCAGTCAGATGGCCCATTTAAATATGCCACATACAGGAGCCCCACACATTATGCCACATGCAGGAGCCCATTAACTATGCCACACACAGGAGCCCTATTAACTATGTCACACACAGGAGCCCCATTAGCTATGCCACACACAGGAGCCCCATTAGCTTTGCCACACACAGGAGCCCCATTAGCTTTGCCACACACAGGAGCCCCATTAGGTATTCCACACACAGGAGCCCCATTAGCTATGCCACATACAGGAGCCCCATTAGCTATGCCACATACAGGAGCCCCATTAGCTATGCCACATACAGGAGCCCCATATTTATGACACACAGAAAAGAGACCTAAAATGATAAAGCAAGGGTTAAAAAAAAACATGTCCTAAGAGTCTGGAGTAAACCAATCATGTATCTTAATAGATACACGTTGGTTTACTTTCTGCTGTCTCTCACATCTGAGACACAGCAGTTCCTGGTTGTCGTGCGCTGACACTGTCATCACATGCACAGTCTAACAGGGCGGAGTCTCGCCCCGCGCCGTCTGCAGAATGCGTGGGTCTCTTGCTGCTAGCGCAGAGAGAGAGCCTAGTTTTTGCATGGAATCAGCAGGGGGGACCCTAACTAGGCCCCCCTGCTGATTCCATGCAAAACTAGGCTTTCTCTCTCTCAGGCAAAAATGAGCGGTGCTAGCAGCGAGGGCCAGTCGCCGACCAGACGGAATCATGGCAGCTGCCGGTCAGAGGATAAACTGGCGTGTACGAGAGTCCCATTCATAAGAAATTCTTATGAATGGAGTCCCCATTCATAAGAATTTCTTATGAATGGGGCTCTCGTTCGGTTTCTAGAAAGCCAATAGTATTACACGTATTCTATAAGCCGAAAGTCTATAAACCGAAGGTCGTTCGGTTTATAGACTTTCGGTTTATAGAATACATAGAATTACATGTAATTCTATAAACCGAAAGTCTATAAACCGAACTACCTTCGGCTTATAGACTTTCGGCTTATAGAAAATGTGTAGTACTATTGCCTTTCTATAAACCGAACGAGTGCCCCATTCATAAGAATTTCTTATGAATGGGGCTCTCGTTCGGTTTATAGAAAGCCAATAGTATTACACGTATTCTATAAAACAAACGAATAAAACGAAACGAAAATAATGAACGAATTTCGTCTGAAACTAATGCAGTAATGAACGAAATTCGTTTTAGACGAAATAACATTTTCGTCCGAATGGACAAAAACTAAACGAAAATTTTAGTTTTGCACATGTCTACAAATAACTCTTCACTTGTGCTTCTATATTAGTAGCACAAGTTAAATATAATAATGTTCCTTTAACATGCCACAGTCACTTTGACATTAACATATGCCAGTGTTAGTCTGCCGATTAAAATATGCCACAGTATGCCCATTAAACATTTCCCAGCCAGGTGCCCATTAATATGCCAGTATTATTTCGCTGTTTAATATGCCACAGCCAATTTACCCAATAATATGCCAGTATTATTTCTCTGTTTAATATGCCACAGCCAATTTGCCCAATAATATGCCAGTATTATTTCGCCATTTAATATGCCACAGCCAATTTACCCAATAATATGCCAGTATTATTTTGCCATTTAATATGCCACCGCCAATTTACCCAATAATATGCCAGTATTATTTCGCCATTAAATATGCCACAGCCAATTTACCCAATAATATGCCAGTATTATTTCGCCATTTAATATGCCACCCTCCTACCCCCTTCCTCAGTACTCACCACCTGGCTGGTCCGTGTCCCCAATCGTCTCCTCTGTGCTGTCTTTTTCCCTCCTGCTCGGAGGAGGGAAACACAGCCACCGGATATGACTTGCTGTCATATCCGGTGGCAAGGAAAGGAACTAGTTTTTAGTTTTTTTTCTCGGACCGCATCTAGCGGATGAAGCTGCCGGAAAAAGAAAAAAAACTTTTTTCCAAGAAATCGCACAGGACCCCCTAGAACAATTGCCAGGTTGCGGAAAGACAGCCCTGTCAAGGATAGCCTTGTAACCTTGTGACTTCAGGCCAGCGACCAGCTCTCTCCTCTATGGCAGAGTGAGGCCCTCGTTTTTGTATGGGGTCCGCAGGGCCTGCTGATCTCATGCAAACAAATAAGGTTTTAACCCTTTGCTAGCAGTTGAAAAATCCAGATCCTCAGGGAAAGTTCACCCCGAAAATGATGACACGGTCAGTCGAGCCCCCTCTGTGAAGGTCGGCCGAGCACCAGCCTCCAGACTAGCTGTGTCTCGGCTATGAGACACATTCAAGAATTTAACTTGGGAGATGCAGGATACATTTTTTAACGTGCTTCCTCCAAGGGGTGTAAAAAAAGTTTAATTGTCCTTTAACATGTGTTGTATTTGTGTCTCTGTACTTCATACCATGTATGATTGTTGTGTAGTATCCAAGCTGTTGGCAGAACCATTAGTATTATTTAATTTGAGACATGACCTAAAATAGCCACAATTTCCGACTGTTACTATTTTCACCAATTAATAACACTTCCTTTGGTATTGGGAGACAACTGTAACAAATAAAGTGCTGTAAAAAAAATTGTTTTAAATTGCCCAAACAATTTTTTTTTTTTAATTCACATGAGAGTGCATACATAACAAGGATACTGGACTCATAGCAGTACAAAATGAGTACAATTAATAGCGAAAGAAGAGGACAATGAAGAGCAATACGACTGACCACTGTTTCTGGCATTGTACACCCGCTTATGCATCGTTCATATTTTGCATCATATCCTTAACAAAACATATCATATGCAAGACAAAGATTGTTAAGTGGAGGTGGCTGCTCCTGGGATAGGATGTCGGCCCAACAAAATTTGTGAGTAGAACCAATTGGTGGTTTGGAAAGTTGACAAAAGCGATGACTGGACTTGATTGTCCAAAGTATTGATGTAAGGGGACCATTTTGTAAACAATGCCTTTCTTTTGGATTCCTTATTAAGTGAGGATTCCAACCAATCCATTTGGAATAAGTATTGAAGTCTAGTCAACACCATAGATAACAAAAGGGAGTTGGGAATGAACCCATTGTAATAGGATTGCTTTTTTAGAGACAGCAGACATTATTAACAACATGGTTTTCATTTTGGATGACAAGCCACAGTCCTGTTCGGAGAAAGGTGTGTTGAATAAGGCCCACTGTTTGGATAGGTGAAACTGGATATGTAATTGTTGGGTAACATATGTGTGGATATCTTTCCATGATGTTTGCATGTGAGTACAAGACCAAAGACAGATCGGCGATTGTGTACAATTAGAATTATCTGCCAAACCAATTTGCATTCGTAGTTTAGGTGTCACATAAGCTCTGTGTAATATTTTCCAAAACATTTCACTATAAGATCTGGACACCAGGGTTTTGGAGGCTAGGTTAGTGAGATCAATGAGTTGTACTAAATTATACTCTGGGATGTCTGTCGCCCAGGAATGCATGGCTGAACCCTGGGACTCCAGATCTAGAGCTGTAGAATCTTTGAGGTCGGAGTTGCGATGACAATGGTAAGATTGTCTAGTGGATTGGATTTGTCTAGATCAGTGAGGTGGGGAAAAATAGACGAATGAAAGCTCGAGAGTTGTAGATAATGTAGTGGATGGAATGTGATTGTCGGGAATCTATCGTTTAACTCCGCCAGTGATAGAAGTTTGGTCGTAAGTCTGTAAAGGAATTGGAATAATAAGTGGCCGTTTTGAGTTTTTAAAATTTGCAAAGTAGGATGAGCTGCCCCATTCTGAAAGTTCAGGTTGCCCACTAGGGGTTGAAATTTTGAATGGGTCCAATTTAGGGTCGATCATTTCTGATTGATTTTCCAGACTTGCCAGGTATGACTTAACAGAGGGTTATTAAGTTGGTCTGGAGACCATTTGTATTTTGGGAGCTGCAGGAGGGAGGCCAAGTGAGTACCAGGGGAGAACTGCTGTTCCAGAGCGTACCAGGTGTATTTTGAGCTTTCCAGGACCCAGTCTATTGCAATTCTATAGATCCTGTAAGATTGGCATGTTCACTACTCCCCGGCTGACTGGCTGCCGGAGCTTGAAAAGGGTTACTCTACTCTTTTTGTGTTGCCAGATAAAACTCGTTAATTTGCAATTAAGTTGGTTGATATCCTTTTTTTTAAGCTGTATCGGTAGCATTTGTAAGGGGTATTACACTCTGGGTAATGTTACCATTTTATATAGGTGGCATCTACCTGTAAAGGATAAGTAAAATTTCTCCCAGGTTTTGAAGTCTGTCTCAGTTTGATGCAACAATGGTTTAATGTTTCATTTATAGAGCTGAGAAAGGTTTGCAGGAATTTGTAAACCCAGGTAGGTCAATACAGAAGTCACCGTCCATTTGAATGGAAAACTAGTTCCCCATCCCCGTTTTGCCAATGGGAAGATTGGCAATGCTTCCGTCTTTTGCTGATTAATCGTAAAACCAGAGGCCCATTTAAATTGAAGCATTTCTAGTAAATGGGAGTGAGCGCTTAGGATTAGCAAGGAAACAATAGAAGATCATCTGCAAAGGCGGCCGTGCGAAGCTCCACCTGTGGGGACATTTACAGGATTCTGAGTAGGGGTTCAATTGGCAAATCAAAAAATAAAGGGGAGTGGGGGCATCCCTGTCTAGTGCCTCTACCTAATTGAAACCAGTGTGAGGTTAGAAGAATTATTTTTAATCCCCAAAGAGAGTGCCAAAATATGACGAATTTCACATCATAACCCATACCCCTACTGCTTGTCCTAAAGACAAGGGGGCTTATTTCCGGAAACATTGCTTCACTACCCCATTTAGCATAAATAAATAGTGGGAAATTTCTTTCCGTTTTATATAATTTTGGAATGGTGCTTCTGAAATGCACTGTACCTAGGCAATAATAATTCTAGGACAGACTCTAATTTGACAGGACAGGACCGCAAAAAACGTGAATGTCCAAACAAATGCTAACATGAACAGTTAGGAAGGATGAAAGCTGGGCAGGGGTGAATGTGAACACTCATACAACTAGGAAGGATGGCACAGTAGGCAGGCAGAGCAGGCAGACATAAGATGTCAGTACTGTAGTATTATAGAGAGCACAGAACATGCTGAGATTTATAGGTGAGTTGCTTGATGCAGCACATTAGATCACAATAATAGTTAAGCTAAGGGGAACCTTTTTTTGAAAATCAGTTTTTAATTTTAGACCGTGTTACCACTTTATACTACACACTACCTCTTTAAGCTCATCTGAAGAAGCCCCAGGTTCTGGTGGCAGTAACTGCCTATTTGAGGGGCTGTTTGATGGCATTCTAAGATGGCTACCTCCAGACTGAAGGCATTGCAATCTTCACATCTAAATTTAAATTAACTCCAGCCGTGAAAAAAAAAATTGAACAAGTCTTTAAATAACATGGTTTTAAACGAATTTACACAAAGGAATGTTATGTTGATAGGTATGGTTTAAATCAAAACCATCCCCCGGGCAAAACAAGAGGAAGGGGTCAGAAGACCATGTGAAAATATTGGGCTATGTCTACCATCGCCCACGAGCTGCCTTTGGTCAATAAAGGTTATTGTCAAACATCGGCTGCTGAGTCAACATTAAGGAACCAAAATATCTCATTAACTATGATTTTTGGAAGTGATGTTTATCATCTCCTGTCCAATGAGTTATCGCCGCGTCTATCAGAAATAAATGCATGCCATGCTCTTTTAAAGTTAGTTGGGAAAGGCTCAGCTATCTCTAAATTAAGAAGTGTTTCTTATTGATGTGAACATCAATCGTTTGTGACGATCATTACTTCTCTGTACTCCTGAGTGCCAGGAGGCTGTGATCCATAGCTCCATCCTTCAGGATTTTATCAATACTCTTTGTGTAGTATAAAGATCTTTTTTTTAAATTAAGATGTTAATGAATTCAAATCGTAAATCTGTAGTATACAGCTTAAAAATAAGAGATGCCTAACATTTCGGGGGGGGGGGGGGGGGGGTTTGTATACACATATATACGGTGACATACACAAATAATAGTAAACCACATGAGCTTAGTAAAAATCCTAAAAGATTATCTTTCTTTTATAAATGTTTTTTGAGATAAATTAATTCCCCGTTTTAAGAAATTATCCATATATTTAATAAATAAGAGCGTTTGGTTCAACTTTTTCGACAATTTTTACGCTGTACGTAATTAAAAGGTTTAAGATATTGAATGACTCTAATTGTATCTCCCTTTGCAGTTATTAAGGTCCAAACATCCACAGGACTAAGAAGTATTTTAGAGTAGTATGAGTTCAAAAAGTATGCAAGAGTTTGATGGGGAATAATAATATATGCATAAAAGGTAAACATTACAATAAAAATATACACATGATAAGGTTAAAAAAAAACATGTTTTTTATAGATAATTGTGTGCCGAATGTGGCGGTAAACCTAACGCGTTTCACCCCACAGGGATTCCACAGAGGTGGATACTGACAGAAATGCAATGAATAATCAATGTGTCTCAGATTGGTAGGAGAGGGAAAAAAATATATACAAAGTAACAGTAGTGCTCTCTGAAGGGTGTTTGGTTGTTTGGACTGATTAGAAGTTAAAAGGCTGTTTTTTAGTTAAAATATAGACGTGCAGGTGAAAGTATTGGCTGCCAAAACATTATAAAGATAGTGGCACAGGCAAGGTTTGAATAATTGTGACCTCTGTGCTTCAGAGCAAGAACCAAAGAAAACATTCTATACAGGTTATTTTAGCAGCTGCACTTGGGACCAACAGCCAAAAGAATGCAGAAGAGCAGCTAAGTTGTTTAGCCAGGAGCAGCAGTGCTGTATTTACCGTGAGGCATCCTAGGCGGATGCCTAGGGCGGCAAATTTTGGGGGGCGGCAGCGCCCCCAAGCACTGAAAAAAATAATAATTAAAAAATGTAAAAAAAAATTAAAATAAAAAAAAAAAAACGCGGCCCTTTAAAAAAATAAAAAAAAGACCGCGCTTGCAGGCAGAGACGGAGGTGACAGGGGATCGGAAGATCCCCCCTCACCAACGCTCTGCCTGCCAGGCTGCACGGGGAGCCAAACAGGCAGCACAGAGAAACCTCCGTGCTGCCTGTTCGGCTCCCCGTGCAGTGTGCCGACACGGAAGTGCCGACAGTCACGTGACGGGCGCGCTGACGTCATACGCGCGCCCGGTCACGTGACCTGTCGGTACAATCACCGGGAAGCCGAACAGGCAGCATGGAGGGACCATGCTGCCTGCCTGCCAGGGAAAGGTAAGTGCTGATGGGAGACTGTGTGTGTGTGTGTGTGACTGAGTGTGATGGGAGTCAGAGTGTGTGTGATGGGAGACAGTGTGTGTGACTGAGTGTGATGGGAGTCAGAGTGTGTGTGATGGGAGACAGTGTGTGTGACTGAGTGTGATGGGAGTCAGAGTGTGTGTGATGGGAGACAGTGTGTGTGACTGAGTGTGATGGGAGTCAGAGTGTGTGTGATGGGAGACAGTGTGTGTGTGACTGAGTGTGATGGGAGTAGGAGTGTGTGACTGAGTGTGAGCTTGATGTGAGTCTGAATGATGGGGCATGTCTTAGGTGTGTAACGTGGGTGTGCAGCTTGGGTAGGGGGGTGCCCAGATTTTTTCTGCCTAGGGCAGCACAAAATCAAGATACACCACTGAGGAGCAGAACTGTTTTGCAGATTGCAGTGGACACTGTTAGACCTTTTTTTCTATAACGATAATCGGATTCACTAGAACTAAACAGTCAAGTGAACTGCAAAAATCAGGCATCGACATGCTATTAACTTTGTGACATGACTGTTTTGGCCATAGATGTTCAGGACGGAGGCTTTTGTTTTAAATTCTGCGGTGTTTGTGTTTAGCTGCAATTTTCATCTACTGTCACCACACATAATAGATTTTGTGTTTTGTTTTCAGGATAGGAAAGGCTTTCTTTAGATACCATTATTTTGATCATAGCATATAATTTACTATAAAAAATAAAATATGCAGAAAATGTGAAAAAAAAAAAAAAGATTTTTCTAAATTTTACATGAAAAAAACGTTGCAAAGCAGTAACTGCAAGTAGCACATAGCTTTATTCTAACTTTTTTTTTTAAAGGAACACTAAATGTTATATTTCAAGGGTTAGAAAAGGTTAAGTTTCCTTTCAGGATTACCTATAGTGAAATTATAACTATAGCCCTAAAAAAAACAAAGAAACATTATTTGGGTGGTTTTGAGGGACACGGGCAAGCGGCCCACACCGTGTTTAGTCTCTCCTTGCACCAGTACTGCAGTGGATCTGACTGTTAAACACAAGTGATTTCTGTGATCACATGCATGAAAGTTCCATGTCATTACTGGGACTGCCTCAGAATAGAGGCAGACAGAGAGAGAGTTCCCCCAGAAAACATCATGACGACATGTGATCGTCAAGAGGTCAATGCCTGATATTTGTTATTCCCTTATCACTCTTGTGCGTAGACTACAGTGTTCCAGTTTTGTCTCTTCCTCTTGTGTCATTGAAGACCCCGCCCCCCTAAAGTTTTTGTCAAAACATAAGAACACGAGACTGACAAAAATAAATAAGTCTTGACGCATGTTGCAAGTGAGAAATGTTTTTAATTTTTTTTTTTTTTTAAATGATCATTAACATAATTAGAATTGGAAAAAGGAGGCAAAGACGAGTGAAAATGAGTTGACAGCAGTGAACCACTGGTTCGAGAATCAAATCTTTTATTAAAAACCCGACGTCGTACACACCCTGACCCCATCTAAGATCCTATTTTCCGACCACACAGTGAAAGTTAGTAAGAAAAAAAAAAATGAAATAAATAAATAAATTCAGAGAACATTAAGGAGGAGATGGCTCTTAATTATGTTTTCAATAATAAAATGTTATATATTTAATAGAAATCTATAGGCATATAGTGCATAGTGATATTTAACCTCTAAAGCGCCAGAGGGGGGGGGGGGCGTGTTGAGCCAATGGTTTGACCCTTCCTCTCTAGTGTGAAAAAAAGTTAAAATTACATATAACAACCGAAAATAAAAGGTTACAGGGGTCTTTTCAATCCGCCACTACGCAACCATACAGTGACAACATCACACTTTTAGATGCCCCCAATATGTATAAGGTACATGGTTTTCAGAGCAAACAGCAGGAAAATTACATCACTGAAAATACAGGAACATATACATATTATAATTTATGACTTTTAAAGGCATACTAAATATTTAAAAAGAATACATTTATTTTAAAAGTGCTTTAGTTGGTGTAAAAAAAAAAAAATGCTTCCTCGCAGTCCAAGGCCAGAAACATAGCTACTGTACAAAATATACTACATCACCAATATTTCCTCTTCCGGGTCACAGAATGTGGTGACCTCTGCAGTAACCTAGCTTCCTACTGGTTGCAGTGTTGTCATGGTCACCTGCATGGCCAATAGTCCTCAAAGTCACTGACCGCTTTTACGTGTTAGGTTGTCACGGACAAGCCAGTAGTGGGGAAATCGAAATAAAAACATTTTTTTAAATTTGTATTTGTTTAAACATTTAGTATTCCTTTGAGACTGGACATATTTGATCTCTGTTATGTTTCACAAGGTTAAACCAAAAAAAAGTTTATTACCGTAACAAGATGTGTTATCAAACCAAAAGTAAATAGCCATAAAATCTTCAAATTATAATCCGTATAAAAAAATATACGTACATTTCTGTATTATGTATAGTGTTCCGTACAATATCTATGATGTAGACGCTTTAGATACATTTATCTCCTTGGGGATACATTTAAAGACAAGAGCATAGGTTAATTAACAGAATTCAGCTAATGATAAGATTATTGGAATTGGGTAATAAGTCTAGTAAATAAACAGTAATGTAATGTACGTGTGGGCTATTATATACGATTAATTTATTATTCTCAAAGTGATAGTAAAACTTCTCATTTATTTTGCTCGATCTGTAAAGTATAGCATAATCTGCTTCAACGCCTGGTCTTCTAGGATCTGTGTACTAATTTATACAGAAACAACCCCCAAACCTCTTGCCTCCTCGTCATTCAAGGGCTTGAGTAAGGAACTCGGAGAAAGAGTATTACACATGTATTGGGGAGTGTACATAAGTATTCTCCTAAATGATCATTTATGATGGCAATATCCATGATAATAGTTTTGAAGGATGCTTGACAGGTTTTGTGCTGATGTCATGTAAAATAATAAAAAATACCGCAGGGCCATAATCCCATTACTCAAAACCCTTATCTATTCCTGACTAATCTTAATTTTAGCTAAATTTCTGCCAGGGCCTACACCTTTAAATTTAAAGGGAAAGAGGAGTTTTAATTGTGGGGTGCAAAGCTAAACTAGTAAGACAGTGATCTATATTGTGAGCACGGAAAAGACTATAAATATGCATACAGTGTAGTACAATTCCTATTCCACAAGTCTTTTCAAGTACACAGGCTCAAAGTGACTTCCACCTGATCAGTAGGCACAAAAACCCACCATGATCATTAAGGGTGATCTTCAGAACTCGCCGTGTGACAGACAATCCTGCTAAATTCCATGTCACCGATAATGGACACATTGGAAATGTAATCAGTTGGGTTGATGGATTAAACGGCAGCATCAGGTACAATAATAAAGTACTTGTCAGAAATTTTTGATCTATATAAATAGACAGCCTCTTGCCAAGGTGCCGCTTGTTTAAATTTCAACATATTAGCAGTTTGGTAAAACGTTTTATTCTTTTATTAAGAATACGACTGGGTTATTTGTGAGAAAAAGGTTTCTTTGTAATATACTAGGAGATGAAAAAGGGACACATGTAACAGTGCTTAGATGCTTACTTTTTGGCTTAAGCCATCTTCGTCTGAAGATTGATCTCCATTGCATGAGGATCTTGGTTTACTTGGCACAGTGTTACAGATACGAGCCGGACATCAGGGCCGTCAAGTTACGGCTAGATCTGTACTTTTCTTGGGCTAGCTGAGAAACCGGATAAAAAGGACAGTGAAACTAATTTTTAAACCCTTGCATCCTTTAAGGAGCCAAGGATTAAAATAGATGTCCTGTGTCTCCCAGCTAAACCCAAAGTGTATCTTAATAGATACGCGAGGGTTTACTCTCTGCTGTGCCTCACAGCAGGTCTGGGGGCTGACATGTTGGCACACACACACAACCATTCAAAACGGGGTCTATCTCTACCAAGGAATGAGATCAGCAGAGGGGATCAAGCAGAGAGAACCAGTCGCCGACCAGGCCGGGCTGCCTGCTTCCCATGGAATCATGGCAGCTGCCAGTCAGAGGATAAACTGGCGTGTACTATCAAAAATACCTGCCGATTTATCCTCACACTAGGGACAACTAATTTTTCACTCATGCTTCTATATTAGAAGCACAAGTGAAAAAAAAAATTCAGTAGTCCTTTAAGTTCTAGAAAAGTTTGCAGGTGAGTTGAGACGAGACAACTATGGATGGTGTAGGGTAACCCCGATTCACCCTAAACCATGTATAGTTCAGTTAACGCATCTGCAGGCTTATCTTTGGTCAGCTCCTGTTCTCTAAAACGTGAATTGTGAGGAACTGACAAAAATCAGACCTTAAGAGCAGTGTTGGAAAAAATCCTGTAAAGTGCCTGTCTTTCTAACTCTACTCTTAAAGTCTGATTGTTTTGCAGTGAGTTCACTTGCTAGTGACTAGGAACCTAATCAAGAAAAACAATATATAAAAAGACAAATCATCAAAGTTTCAGCTGTTACAGTGATGAAGATGATAATATATGAACATATCCAATGTTAACCAAAACATAAAACCCTTAACAAAATCATAAAACGATTAGTAGTCATTTTACAGGAATGGTATTTGTACGAATAACACAGATGTGAAAAGCTAACATGTCAGAGAAGATCAGGGATGAAAGAGACTCTGCCACCAAAATTTGCAGTTAGAAAGTAGAGAATAATAATAAAAAAATAAATAAAATAAATCATAAAAAAAAAATATGTATATATATTGTGTAGCTGAAAGTAAAAACACATATTAAAGTGGAAAAAATACGTTTTTCAGTGTGTCCTCATGGTTTCCGGGTAAAAGATATCATCTTGTGGCATGACATGCAAATAAAGCCACAAAGTGATGTCATAAACCAGGGACACTACAGTAATGTTCAAATCCCATTTCATATTGTTCTCTTGACCTAGGCAATTTAATTGTGATTCTACCATAAACATGTACAGAATATTCTTTATTCAATACATTCACTGTATCAACAATTTGTAGTCTGTTTAACACCGGATTGCAACCAACAAACAAAAAATGGCTGACTGAAACGTTTAGAACCAAAGATAAGTTCCGGTTCTCTCAGAACATCAAGGAGCCAATCACAATACAAATTTGTGGTTCTGGAAACAAGCTAATCTGACAATTAGGTTGCTCTCCAGAATTGCGGGAGAACAAGGCGAGTGACATCACACCGCTCTCAGGAAGCCATTTTGAATCCAAACAATACTAGTCAGTTGAGAAAATAGCAGAGTTCTCTAATCATTATGACTACAGCATTCGTGAAAAATGCTTGCCCATTGTTTTTTCTCTGTATATAAATGGGCTAATAATATAGACTGCAGTAAAGGCCGTCTTTCTGTCGATTTAGCCCAAATATTTGAAAGCAACAATATAACCTCTGCTCTTTAAAACATCCCTTAAAAAATAATCAAAGGGTCTATTTAAATTGTATTAGATTAATATTGGATGAAATTAGAAGCTAAACATAGACATAGTTGATATATCTAGGTGCACTCATTCCTGCTCTCCTCCCACACACCAGTTTTGGGCACTGGAGAAGAGTTTTGGCCCGTCATTCTCCTTTCCAAGCCTTGGGAAGTACAGCATTAGCGGAGGGATAAGAGGTATGGTGTACCTGGATTGGAAGTATGACAGCTTTTTTGTGGTTGATGGTGATCCTATATTGTTATAGCAGTCGGTCATCTTTCACCAACAATCAGTCAGAGAATGTTTTTTTTTTTTGCAAATGTATTTTGCCCTTTGATGAATAAAAAGATGTTTAAACTGCAAGAGGTGTTATTGAGTGCTTTCAAAAAGTCCATGGACATATGCCAAACGGGACAAATGAGTATTTGTTTTGCTTTTATCAAAGACATTGAACATGACCAAAGCAAAGAGTTTTTCCTGGTCACCTTCCCACTGGCAACGCAATCACCTAGGGCTTCTCCAAAATAGATCAGTATAACAATTTGATTTCATTTGCCATTAATATCTTTTAGTGCCAAAGCCGCCGACCAAAATAAAAATGAATGAGACTTTCATTAATAAGCAGAAGTATCTAGGGCTTTATATTATTATTTGTTATGTTTTTGCTCAAAATACAAAACCAGGGCTTTTGTGAGTCAATTCCATGGAAATTCACACAATACAAGACACATCTTGTATACTGCATTATTGCCTGTGCTCATTTGTTGAATAGATGTGGCACACCGGTGGTTCAACAACCATAACTTGCTCATTTAAGGGAAAAGTTGATAGAACGTCAGTACTGAGCTCTTGTGAAAAAAAGAGCGACGCCATAACAATCTTAAGGCATGTTCACAACCTTTGAATTTCATGATGTCATAAGTACCAATGCACCCTGGAAGCAGGGCAGTATCACTGATATCAATTAGGACAGTATCACCAATACCAATTCATTATAGAACTCCGCTCCTGTCGACGATTTTTGCAACTTACCAGCATTCTTCAATTCTACATAGTGCCCTGTTTAGTACGTAGACACTTCCTCGTCAACAGGTTTGGGCACCAATGTGTGAACAAAGCACCTAGAGGACCCAGGGCGTTCTAGAGGAGTACGGGAAAGAAGCCTTAGATTGCCTAACTCTGCCTGTGATCGAAATCTTAATCCAACCTCATTAAAGCCCCATCTCATTAACATAAAAATATATTCTAATCCTAATTCTTTAAAAAATGTTATATACAACAAGCCCTCAGAAACCTCACTCTTGGAGGAGAGGAGATATTCTACTCCTGTTGCTCTATTACACCACATAGTGGTCATGTGTACAATAAAGACACAATAATGTTACACAAACTGGCACCATTGTAACACCACAATGTAGGATACTCGACTGTGCTTACGTAATTAGTACTAGAATTGTAGGTTCACATTAGAGGTCTTCAACATGTCCATATGTCTGCCCATTGGCTGAATTCCTTCCTACAAGTTTCAAAATGTACTATATATAAAGCCCGAGTCTTGGGCAAAGTTCTTAATGGGGAACAATCAGCCAGAACATTTCGTTGGCTACTATGATCATTTACTTCTAGAACCTCTATCTTTACACATAACATGTAATGTCTATTCTCCTTATGTTTATATAAAAGATTTCATTAAGTGTATATGTTTTATATATAAATCCCTTTAATGAAAGAATACAAATAAATACAAATATTGCAAATATTGGCTCCAAGTAGCTCAGACAGGGAGCAGACATGTTGTTTAGAATCTTGGATAAAAGATTCTGACCCAAGATTCTGAACATGTCTGCCCCATGACAGAACTGTTAAGTGCATATAGGGCCCAGTAAAGTATAGTAACTGTATTTCTATTTAAAACATCTACATTTGATGTCATATTTCAGTTAAACAGAAGTTAATTTGTTGCCACAGTTCTTTAACAAAGACTTTCCAGCCCTTTCCATTTTATCATTTCCATTTAAGTCATAAGTAAGGTAGGTAAATAAAGCATATAGGGATTGTAAACGGCAAAACAAAGCACCACACAATGTCAGCATCAATATTAGTGTTTACTCTATGGATAAGATTTTGCTATCTTTTCCCATGGACATTTTCTCTTATATTTTTATATATTTTACGGTCCTTTAGAACCCAAAAGCATCTATATGGCATGCACTTCAATATTTTTAATGGCCAAATAAAATACTTAATCCTCCGATACATCCGACTAATTAATGTCTCATAGTATTGCTGTGGAATTGTGTGATAATTAGATATAAAAGACAGACAGGAGCATTTTGGTCTTAAAGACTGTCAATCACCCAAATGATGGACACTTGGGAGTAACATTGAATTGTCACTTCACTTCATTTTCAAAAATGTACATAGTTTTTAAGAAAGTATAAGTTTGCTATCAGTCTCTGGTATAACTACCCATTAAATTTCTTTCAAATAATGTTTCTAAAGAAATACAACACGGCCTCGGATTGAATTGCATGACTAATCTAAACATAATACTTTCCGAGAAAAGTCTACTGAACTGTGCAGAGCACCTGGCTCTCCAGGCTCCATTGGGGTAGATAGATAGACAGATATATATTTGGAAAGTTTGTCTATTGTTGCTGTTAGTTTTGAATCTGTTTGTAAACAGTACATTGATTGCTGTTTTGTAAACATTTCCTTTTAGAATATCCGACCAAATGTGCATGGAGGCCCTACAATTTAATGTGAGCTTAATCAGTATACGTATACAGGCAATTTGAAAACAAAATTAATTAAAAAAAAAAAGTGTATATTTACTCTTGTTCCCTTTAAGTACACCCATAAAACATAATGTAAAGTAAAACTGTTTAATACAAAAGTATCATGTTTGTCAGGGCAAAATTGGAGCAATCTTTGGACTCATTTTAACTCGCCTCTGATCTTGGTATACAGAATATGGTGTTTATTTAATATAGTTTACGGAGAATAAAAAAGTAACCGAAAACCCTTTAATGTAGGACGAGTTAATCCAGTAGGGCACTGTAAGACATTTCTACACATTAGATAAGTATACAGTGCTCACACCACCCACCACAAGGGATTATGTGTAGGGAGACCTTATTTGCATGTCTCTACCCAGAAACAATAGCAGTTGTGTGAGCACAGTATGAGTGTCTACAGATTGATGTGTTCAGCCAGTGTTTTAATGACTTTGGGATAAAATTTTAAGAAATTCCCCTACTATCGCTCCAATTTCACTCTGGCTAAAATGATTACTTTTTTTATGGATGGGACTCATAATGAAGTCTATAAGATTATTTAAAAAAAAAAAAGTTCTCAAAATCGAAATTCAGGTTACAAATTAAAAAGTTCTGACACCTAATATTTCAGTCTTCTATATCTTATTTAGGAAAATTCTCATGTACATCATCAATATATCTTTTTAAAATTACGATGAACAACCCCAAAGATGCTCTTGGCCCCTTACCTATATGATTAAGGTTAAACATAGAGCTAAAACCAATTCTAACCATCTTAAAGCACTGGATGCATTGGTACTATATGGCTCAGAGACATTAAAGTCCTCCTTTATTGCAGATCATGTGAATTTCCATTGAATTATTTAAGAGCAATTTAATATCCTCAGTACACACAGCCACAAGATAAAAAGACAGAGGGATTTTTATTCAGCCGAGCCCTTATTGTTTCAAAAGATAGCCCTTTGTTGTTACGTAACCACATATTAAAAATAGTGTTGGAAATGTTACCGGTAAAGAATAATATTTAAAAAAAGGAAATATAATATTAATGGTTTGCTCACGAAAATATATAGTATCAATAAAATTAGTTCGAAAATGAAATGGTTTTTAACTGTTTAAGAGCCAGATGGAAGAGACACCCCCTTCTGCAACTGGTTCTCAAAAAGTTAAAGCCTCATTATAGTGCATATTCTAGTTATTTTAACTGAAGAAAAAAAAAATGAGCCAGCAAATCAAAGCAGGCATCACAGCAGAAGGCGAAAGACCCTTTATTTCTCATAGACAAAATGCAGTATGTCATCAATATAACTTAAAATAAAATAAAAAACAAGACAAAAAAAAGCTCTCCTCTGATACTCTTTTTGTAGGTAACACAAAATAAGACTCAAAATAACAGATTTAAAAAGTGAACTAAAAACTTTCCCCCCTGTACAACTGCCGTTTTATATCCGCTGGAGTGACATTAATTCCATGTCAATCAAACTCCGGAACTGGGTGTGTTTTTCAAGTAATAGGTCCTCATGCACCATTATGTAGAAAATTGTTACAAATGTGGCAGGGAAAAAAAAAAAAAAAAAAAGTATAATCCTTCAAAGAGTTTGATATCCAAGAAGATAAATATTATATAGTCAAAGGAAAAGAAAAAAAAAAGTGGAGAGTCTTTGCACGGTCTGTAAATTCCTCTTTTTAAATGTTTTGGCAATCCTTTTTTTATTTTTTCTTTAAATTATAAATGTTGGAATTCAGTAGAAAAAGGTAGCTTTGATTTGCATTTTGTTTTATTTGTTAGTATTTACAACCTTTTTGTTATACCAGGGTGTATGATTTTGTGTATGGATTGTTTCCTTTTAAATGCCCCCGGGAGTCCAGCAGTGATTCTTGAGAACTGCTTATTTTAGCTGCCTGTCCTAGCTCTGTGCCCTCTCGTGGAGGTAAAGGTGCCACGGCACTGGGTTGCCATGACTGTACTTCCCGTGCTGATGGGTTTTCCATTGGTATAGGTTCCAGAACTGTAGGTCGCTTCAGGGTTCGACTTTTCTGAGGTTCCAAGCAAGCCTGCCCTAATCCCAGGTCTCTGCTAGTTCCTGAAGCCCCTCGATTTAATAAAAAGTCCATCCTAAGATATGGCGGCAAGTTCATCACATCACCTTGAAAAGAGAATTGGAAAGAACACACAGACGTGTTATATTAATACTTATGTGATACGTATGTGAAGTACATCAGATTATGTGAAGCCTCATGGTATATTAAAAGACCCAACATCAACAAAAAGTTTACAATACATATCTGGTGGCAAAGCACTTGGATTTGATGCCTTGTGTGCACCCAACACTGGACCAACCATTTATAGAGACATAGCCGAGCAGTGCATAAGTTGGGTACATATAATTATCTTTGACAGATAATTGGCATGTTATGGACAGGACTCTTTCTCTCTCTAAAATATATATATATATATATATATATATATATACTGTTCTTGGATACTAGCTGGGGAAAATTAAAACAGAAATAAATGTATATTCAGACTACTTACTGCACTTATATAAAAATGATATGGTGTTGCTGATTCCACAAAAAAGGTGGCAGTTGAGCAGAAAAATGACAACTGTAATGGATGCTGTCGGCACCCCATTAATATTAGGCATTGTGGAGCAACAACGACACCTTTTAGGGTGGGCATACGTGCTGCACCAGTCAGTGGTGGCCAGAATGCAGGAGGTGGAAGAACCCATCATATAAATTGATCTTTTAATCTACATAGCTGCTGGAAATGTCATTTAACATGATTTACTAACAAAGCTGTTGGTCCTCAAACGCGTTGGCCCTGAGGCACAAACTGTCTTATGTTTTATATTCATTTATGTTTAGGCCACAATGGAATATACACTTAACTGTCAACTTTTGGCAAAAATGAAGTTATGTCATCACAAACAAGCATTTTAAATATAAATGTTTTAATGAAAGAATATAAAAAAAACCAACGTACTATACCTTCTATAGCTCTTTCACTAGGTTGACGTCTTGGGTCAGATCTTCCTTCATCTGATCCATCTGACCCAAATTATAAACAACATGATAGAGTTACACAAGCAGAGAGGACTCAATAAGGCACTTTATGTATATTCTTTCATTAAATAATTTCTATTTAAAATGTCTACACTTGATGCAAAATTTCAATTAAACACAACATATTTTTTTTTGCTGACCGTTAAATCCTGCACTGCAATTCGGCCATTGACTACTGGCCTAAGAATGGTTCTCAAACTTATAATAGTGACCTACCAATCCCATTATACCTTAAAATATAAAATCACACTATATTTAACGTGATGCTGCTGCCTGTACAGTTTATCTTAAGTGCACAGCTTGTTAATATATCTGCTGTAATAATAATATTGTTTCTTGTGTCCTCCCGTTACATTTTATAGTACATTTTCACACTCAAAAGAATGTCAGGGGAAAAAATACATCAGAATTGAAAGAGATACAGAATTAGCATGAACAATTCAGAATAATGAGCCTCTATGGAAGACTGTAAGAATATTACATTCTGGTTATACTCATAGGTTATGTTGGGTACACAAAACAGTCCTAAAATGAAATCTTCAAATAAATAGAAAATAAAAAAAAAAAGAAAACAAAGAGAAAGAAAGGTCCTAAAAAACCAAACAAAAAAAAAAAAAAAAAAAACACTCACGCCAAAATAGAAAAAAACTGAGGTATAATTACACTTTTCGTATTATCAGATTATTGGAAAAATGTATGCAGATAAATCATAGCATGGGGTAATTTATTCACATGTATTATTAAATCTAACATATGATGTATAGTTATTTTAGTATGCATTCCTACATAAGCATTAATAGCCATTTCTTCCATCTCGCCTTCTTGGTAATTTCACCACCGCTATAGACAAGACAAAAAGCAGTAGAAAATCTGTTATTTAGATCACATTCATAAAACAATATTACAAATTTTTCGGAACACTGTAAAGTATTGATCTCATATATTTTCTTTTGCACACTTTCTTGTACTCCTTATTAATATTCTAGCACGCTTCCTGTACATAACCTAAAAAAGGAAGTTACCATTGGGTTTCTGCTATGAAAGAGAAATGTGGCTACAGTTATTCCGTAATTGCCTTCTGAAACTGGACTTTTTTATTTTTTATTTTTTTAGAGTAGATGATCCATATGCTGGGCATATTATCTAATCCACAGAAGAAAACAAAATCAACTTTTTTGGCAACCAAACCCTCAAGGGGAACAGGAATTCTATAGACACAAAGACAGAGTGGACAATATTAAGTTTCTAGATCCAATGCTGGCACCTCTCCTTTAAAATACAGCAAGCATGAGATAAGCTATTTAGAAAAAACTCAGGAATGAAATCTGGCACCGGGAACAAATTGCGTAAATAGTGGCGCTATGTCTGCATGCTCTTCTAAAATATAACACCATTGCCGACAAACATTGGGAATTAGAAAGAAAGCAGAGTGCCAGATCTGTACTTCTGGGTTTTGCCAACAGCCAAAAAGGTGCAGATATGCGGTTAAATTTGTGCCTAAAATCTAAACCTGATCCAATTAAAGATTGTGTTCAAAAAAGGTGCAAGCACTGTGAGTCCGTAAAAACTGTTTCTACTTAACTTGTTCGTCAATTTTGAACAAACGTACAGAATGTTCCATCAGAACCAACATAAAGTACTTAACAGCTAATATCATGCACCCTTGAGCAATCGTACAAGTTCTTGGTTACAAATATAAAGTTAATAAGCTGTGTTATCATCTACAGCGCGTTCTTCGTAAATGACCCGTTCTTCATTTTCATTGGATTTCCCTTTAAATGTCATTAGGGGTTTTTATCTATTTCATCTGAAACGGTTTTGTTCTATCAGGGAGATTAACAAAGAGTTTTCTTAAAAAGACTTATTCAAGCCTCACAATAAAACAGATTTTGGTTGTCTCTCTCATTTCCCAATTTGTTAGAGTACAATGGAGATGAGCGATCTTGCTTTTCAGACGGAGCTTTATTAAGTTTGTGGTATGGTTCATTGGCCTGAAGCTCTAATTACCTTTGTTCGGCACTGTGGACGCTCTTAATATGGGAGAGAGCAAACCTTTCAACGGCCTACATTCCGTACAAGAGAGACATTTAATAATTCACGTGTTAAAAACTAATTAGCAGCAACAACAAAAACAGATAAATGAATGACTGTGTTCTGCAACTTTATAAACCTGATAACAAAGAATGGCATAAAAAAAAATGGAAAATAAAAGACAAAGCAACACACGGATGGGAGCCAACAGATAATCACGTAGCGACTAGCAGAGCTTGTCTGTTGGAATGGATACAATCTCGGGTGGTAGTAGAGGCTGCATCTTTGTCCTAGAAGGAAGCCACTTATTCAACCTAGTTTTCTTAAACGTCGTTTATTGACTAATTCACTGCAAAATGAACCACGTAAATATGAATGTGCGTAATTGTTGGAAGCACATTCAACTTTAAGATAAAGGTTTCACCCTGTAAACAGTCAACACAATGGCCAACAAACATGACACAAAGACCAGGGGCGTCACTAGAGTTGGTGTCACCCGGTGCAGAAACTCATGGTGTCACCCTCTGGATTTCCTCCAATACAATGCCAAACAGATTCCTTAGTAATGCCAGTTAGATGGCCTATTAACTATGCCACACAGAGGAGCCCATAACTATGCCACACACAGGAGCCCCATAAATTATGCCACACCAGAGCCCCATAAATTATGCCCCACCAGAGCCCCATAAATTATGCCACACCAGAGCCCCATAAAATTTGCCACACCAGAGCCCCATAAGCTATGCCACACCTCTGCCCAATTAAATATGCCACACACACAGGTGCCCCATAATTATGCCACACAAAAGAGTCCCTTAATTATGCCACACAAAAGAGTCCCTTAATTATGCCACACATGGGGCCCGATAAATATGCCACACACAAGCTCCCTATAATTATGCACACAGGGGACCGCTATTAATTATGCAACACACAGGAGCCCCACGAGGTGACAATTGTACAATTATAGATACCAGGAATATTGTGCCACTCAGAGCCCAGTAATATTGTGCCAGTCAGATACCAGTAATATTGTGCCATTCAGTTACCAGTAATATTGTGCCACTCAGAGCCCAGTAATATTGTGCCAGTCATATACCAGGAATATTGTGCCATTCGGAGCCCAGTAATATTGTGCCAGTCAGAAACCAGTAATATTGTCCCATTCAGTTACCAGTAATATTGTGCCACTAAGAGCACAGTAATATTGTGCCAGTCATATACCAGGAATATTGTGCCATTCGGAGCCCAGTAATATTGTGCCAGTCAGATACCAGTAATATTGTGCCAGTAAGATACCAGTAATATTGTGCCAGTAAGATACCAGTAATATTGTGCCAGTCAGAGCCCAAAAATATTGTGCCAGTCAGAGCCCAAAAATATTGTGCCACTCAGAGCCCAGTAATATTGTGCCAGTCAGATACCAGGAATATTGTGTCATTCAGATACCAGTAATAGTGTGCCATTCAGAGCCCAGGAATATTGTGCCAGTCAGAGCCCAGGAATATTGTGCCATTCAGAGCCCAGTAATAGTGTGCCAGTCAGAGCCCAGTAATAGTGTGCCAGTGAGAGCCCAGTAATATTATGCCATTCAGAGCCCAGTAATAGTGTGCCAGTCAGGCCCAGTAATATTGTGCCAGTCAGATACCAGTAATATTGTGCCAGTCAGAGCCCAGTAATATTGTGCCAGTCAGAGCCCAGTAATATTGTGCCAGTCAGAACCCAGTAATAGTGTGCCAGTCAGAGCCCAGTAATATTGTGCCAGTCAGAACCCAGTAATAGTGTGCCAGTCAGAGCCCAGTAATAGTGTGCCAGTCAGAGCCCAGTAATAGTGTGCCACTCAGAGCCCAGTAATAGTGTGCCAGTCAGAGCCCAGGAATATTGTGCCAGTCAGAGCCCAGTAATATTGTGCCAGTCAGAGCCCAGGAATATTGTGCCAGTCAGAGCCCAGTAATATTGTGCCAGTCAGAGCCCAGGAATATTGTGCCAGTCAGAGCCCAGTAATATTGTGCCAGTCAGAGCCCATTAATATTGTGCCACTCAGAGCCCAGTAATATTGTGCCATTAAAGTGCTCGGTTTCAACCACCCTCTTCCCCCCTTCCCCATCACTTACCGAATGGCTGCTCCGTGTCCCCATACGGACGCCTCCTCCGTGCAGTCTTCCTTCCTGCACGGAGGAGGGAAACACAGTCATGGGATGTGACGTGACATCACATCCGGTCGCTGTGATTTTTTTTTTCCCCCCGAAAAAAAAAAAAAAGTTAAGCAGCGTGGTGCCGGCAGCACCGGTGTCACCCCCACTGGAGGTGACACCCGGTGCAGTCCGCACCCCTCGCGGGACGCCACTGACAAAGACAAAGCTGACATGGTCTGCCTTGGTAATAGCTGGGGATAATATGCGGTAATTACATGTTTTCTGTATTAGAAAATAGATCTATTATAGCTTTCACCTGTGATACCCCCATCTATATATATTCACGTAATCATTGTTTTCATTGGATTAAACTATAGGAATGACTGGCCTTAAAGGACAACTGTAGCAAAAATGAAGTTGTGTTTAATTAAAGGATTGCATCAAATGTAGGCATTGTATATAGAACTGCTTTAATGAACTAATACAAATTATGTACCTTATTGAGCCATCTTTACCCCATATAGCTCTACCAGGAGGCAGACATGTTTAGAATCTTTGGTCAGATCTTTGTTTATCTGAACAAAGGTGAGTGAAGATCTGACTCAAGATTCTAAACAACATGTCTGCCCCCCTGAGAGAACTATATGGAGTAAAGAAGGCTTAATAAGGCACTTAATTTGTATTATTTCATTAAAGATTTTCTTTATAAATCATTTACACTTGATACAATCTTTCAATTAAACATAAGTACATTTTTTCCTACAGTTGTCCTTTAAGATATATGAGGCCACATTACTGGTGTCAAACTGGGGCAAACATTTATTTCTAAAACATTTGAATGAATAACTAGGGCATAGCCATGTATCAGATGGGCTATACATTTTTAATATGAGTTTCAAGTTCCAGTTAGTTTATAGAACGTAAAAGGTTTTATTGTAAACTCATTGACTGGCACATAGTACTATGCTTTGGATTAATGGGTGCCTGGAGGTGGACATAAGTTTGGCTGCTAATGATGGAAAATGTTCTTTAATACACAATAGATTAAACATAAGAACTGAATATTGTCGCATTGGACCAGTTCTGTTTATATAATGACCTAGCACTTACGCAGACCTGGGCCAAGGTAAAGATAGTTACCCCACTGCATGGAACTTAAAAGACATTTACAGCAGTGTATTTTGTATACAGAGATATTAGCTCAGAAGCACATTTTGCTAGAGTGCTTCACAGTATGGATAATGGGGGCTAGATTGCATCATCTAGACTGTATGTGTGGTGTATAGTTTACATAGGATCCCTGGGTTAAAAAAAATGTTAGTATTATGGTTCGGGGGGGGGGGGGGGGGAGTATTAGTATTAGGGTTCAGGGGGTAGTGTTAGTATTAGGGTTCAGGGGGTAGTGTTAGTATTAGGGTTCAGGGGTAGTGTTAGTATTAGGGTTCAGGGGTAGTGTTAGTATTAGGGTTCAGGGGTAGTGTTAGTATTAGGGTTCAGGGGTAGTGTTAGTATTGGGGTTCGGAGGTAGTGTTAGTATTAGGGTTCAGTGGGTAGTGTTAGTATTAGGGTTCAGGGGGTTAGTGTTAGTATTAGGGTTTGGGTAGTGTTAGTATTAGGGTTCAGGGGGTAGTGTTAGTATTCGGGGGGGTTAGTGCAGGGCTCGACAAACCCCAGGCGCCAGGTCGCCATGGCGACCAGGAAATTAGACCTGGCGCCTGGGTGATGTAAGCCTCATGGTCCCCTTGCCACTGCCATCCGATTTTTCCGCAGCGCGAGGGGGTAAAGTATATATGTGTGTGTGAGGTGTTTGTGTATATATGTGTGTGTGAGGTGTTTGTGTATATATGTGTGTGTGAGGTGTTTGTGTATATATGTGTGTGTGAGGTGTTTGTGTATATATGTGTGTGTGAGGTGTTTGTGTATATATGTGTGTGTGAGGTGTTTGTGTATATGTGTATATGTAAAGTATGTGTGTTTGTATATATGTGAAGTAGGCGTGTGTGTTTATGAATTGTGTTTATGTTTGCGTGATTGTCTGGCTCCTAAAAAAAATGTCTGGCTCCTAAAATCAAAATAAATTTGTCAAGCCATGGGTTAGTGTATTAGGGTTCAGAGAGTTAGTGCTAGTATTTGGGTTCGGGGGGTTAGTATTAGGGTTGGGGGGGTTAGCATAGGGGTACAGGGTACATTTGAGGGGTTCAAACAGCCGCGCTGAACTGTCAGCAATGAAACAGCCGCGATCTTTCGAAACCTCCACTTTAATGCGGAAATTAGAGCCAGTGCCATGATGACTCCATGGGGGGAGGGGGGGGGGCACAGCATTATATGGTCAGAACGGAAGTATAATGCATAGCATTATCACGGCGTGTATCTGTATATTATCATTCTGTCGCTTCATATGCGGTGATCAATGTTTTATTTCTATTTTTCATGCATATATATATTAATTCATTACAATTCCTCACATCTCATTCTTCCGCTTGTGCAGGTGTTATATCTTCTGTCCTTGACTTACGTTTAATCAGTGATTTTAACAAAGCGACATTCACGGTGACTTACATGCTGCCATGGCAATCAGGTGGGCGTTGGACGCACTTCCTGTTCGCTTCCGCCTCACCAACATTGGCACAGAGTCCCCTTGTGAAGTATTTATTCTGATCTGTATAGAGTCTGTACGTATTCTTGGTGAATGCTGGCACGGCTATCTTGCTAAAGGTCTGTATCCTGGACTGAAAATATCTATTCCATTTGACCTTCAAATAAACTCAACTAACGCAATAATTCCTTACCACAGTACAATCCAGTGAGTGAAGGACGCACTGTAAGATTCTTTACACACACACACGAGGTATACAGGCTGTACTCCCACTCAGCTCGGAATTTGACTGGAGCCAATGACTAAAGAATAGCAACATTTAAAGGTGTTTTATAAAAAAAAAAAAAGCAACATATCTCAAATGGTAACTATCCTTGCAGGGTGCGCATATTGAAGAGGACCTTGCACAGAGCACACATCTCTGCTACGTGTCAGATATGCCAGAATTCGGCAAGCTACGCTTAGCTTTTACATGCATCTCCTGCATAATATACTATTTGCAGGGGAACTAGTGAACTATTGACAGTGTCGTTTCTTATTCTTCAAGGCCATATGTCCACTGGAGTACATGAAATGCAAAAAAAAAAAAAAAACAAATATAGTGCAATAAGGTCATAAAAATATAAGTTTAAATAAACCAGTGACCAATTCCCACTTACACAGTTCTGAGCAATATATTGAAAGATATTTTTGTGACAATATTGCACTATATGTTGTACTGTTTACACAGTCTGGTTATACTTTATACAAAGTACAAGTGTTTGCGCACTCATTTCTGACTAATTAAGAATCAAGGCACACTCTCAGTGAATAGGTTTTTGTACACACTGTATTTGCAGCACTCTGTGCCATTTGGGTGGCATCATAGATCACATGTTATTATACTTGAACCATCAACAAGCTTAGCGCACTGACATTTTTCATTGCAATTGTTTTTTCTAATCAACTCAAACTCTGAACACATACGGATTATACATTCTGAAGGGCAGCATGTAAACCTTATGCGTATCCCTCCAAAAAATTACATACAAACATAACGTAATAATGAGGAGGAAGATCTATGTAACGGTAGGAAAGCTGTAGCAATTCACAGAGTGTGGTTGAGAAGGAAGGCTTCTGATTAGAGTTGAGCGGACACCTGGATGTTCGGGTTCGGCCGAACTTTGGAAAAAAGTCCGGGTTCGGGGTCAAACTTGACCCCGAACCCCATTGAAGTCAATGGGGACCCGAACTTTTGGCCACTAAAATGCCTCTAAAAAAGTCCTGGAAAGGGCTAGAGGGCTGCAAAATGAAGTAAAATGTGGGTGAGTGTCTCCATTCATACGAATAGGTCAATTGACCAATTCTTATAAATGGGGACTCTATTTCTGTTTATAGAAAGCCAATAGCCATGTATTGTCGTTCGGTTTATACTTTCGGCTTATGGAATACATGTAATGCTATTGGCTTTCTATAAACAGAACTAGGACTTTCGGCTTATGGAATACATGTAATGCTATTGGCTTTCTATAAACAGAACTAGGACTTTCGGCTTATGGAATACATGTAATGATATTGGCTGTCTATAAACAGAACTAGAGTCCCCATTCATAAGAATTTCTTATGAATGGGGACTCTAGTTCGGTTTATAGACAGCCAATATCATTACATACAATGTAATCGCCGAACCCCGAACTCCAACACGGTCATACAGTGAAATGTCCGTGTTCGGGTCCGGGGTCCAAAAAACGTAAAGTTCGGTACGAACCCGAACAGTGCGGTTCGGGTTCGCTCAACACTACTGCTGAGCGAACAAGCAATAACACCTGTGATGGTGCTTTCCGGTAGGAAGTAGTTTCACCAGTTCATCGTGTGAGAAGTCATGGCCGGATCATTCTTTGCGGGACAGTTAATTTCGGGATTGCTGAAGGCGAGTATTATTAATGTTTAAAAGGGGTTAATATTATTATAAGTGTTCGGGTGGGGTTAAGTATTAGGGTTGGGGAGGGTAGCATTACTATTGGGGTTCGGGGGGGTTAATGTTAGTATTAGGGTTCAGGGGTTAGGTATTAGTATTGGGGTTCAGGGGGGTTAATGTTAGTATTGGGGTTCGGGGGGTTAATGTTAGTATTGGGGTTCGGGGGGGTTTAATGTTAGTATTGGGGATCGGGAGGTCAATGTTAATATTAGGGTTCAGGGGTTAGGTATTAATATTAGGGTTCGGGGGGTTAATGTTAGTATTTGGATTTGGGGTTAGTGTTAGCATTAGTGTTTGGGTTGGGGGGGTTAGTATGGAGGTTTGGGGGGGTTGATTTATTGGGGGGGTGTATGTAAGCGCTGGCAGTTCAGGACTGACATTGCAGCGATGATCTTTAACCGCTGACAATTCAGCGTTCAAACTGCCACGCTGAGTTGTCAGCGGTGAAGCAGCCGCAAAGAAATGTCCTAGACGCTGACCAGCTACAGTCAACGTATCGGCACTGTCCCCTGCTCAGCCGCCGGGACCTTCCCACACAGCCCAAAGCCTCCCCAGCAGCCGGACTAGACCTTTGGTGTTCGACGAACGCTGTTATTACAAATTATTATAACTATATTAAAAAATATAGATATTTAAATAGATCAATGCCAATACAATATATATTTCCCATGTTACAGATCTGAAATGTATTCTAGCCACACGTGTACACATACATATATAACACAAAATCGATCTATTCCAGTAATTACAAACGTCCCATGTGCTCTCCTGAAACGTAAATAATATCAGAGTTGCTTATTGTATTTTAGAAGTATTCCCATCTTACCAAGAATGCCCCTATCCCTCCTGCCCCCACTCTGCAAGTCCAGAAAAATTGTCATGTAGCGTACCAGGGAACAATTTGACAGAGGACCAAGGAATAAATTATCTAGTTTTATGATTAGTTGGAGCGTAGGATCAATGCGTCAGATGGCCAGGGGAAGCAGCGAGCTATAACAAATAATAAATTATTACAAGTGATCCCAAAACTATTCCACATGGAGTGCTCGCTGGCCAAGAACTCACACAATAACCAGAACAGTGCGAGTAGAGAAAGGCGGCAGCAAATGTGCAGTAATCTCAGTCTGTTACAGTGTCGCAGTGAAAGAACACATGTGCCTTTGGAGGTCCAGGTGCCATGTTGCTCCAACTCCCATGATGCTCAACCAGCCATGGTGGCTTTAATTATGGGAGCTCTGGTCCATGACAGTGCAAGTACCATAGCTTAGCCATCCCTGCACTAGAACACACACAGTGGGCTGGATTAAACACCTCACTGTTCACATGATGTATTTCTAGTGCGTTATTTCAACTTATTGGCCAGTATTCCAACAGCACAATGACGGCTAACCTTGGCACTGTTGATGTTTGGGAGCTAAGTACTCCATGATGCTCAGTCGACCTTGCAGCTGACTGAACATGACTGGATACGTTCTCAAACATCTGCAATGCGGAGGGATTAGGGCATATGAAATACTTCTCTATCCTGATTCTTGCACCGTTTATAAAAATACAATTCTACTCTAGTCTGAAATAATTAAAAGAAATGTCAGGCACAGGTGTCAAGCGGCTGCTAGGAAATGGGAGGTGTCTTAACAACCAAACGGCGGCACCATTAAAAAATGCTAAGCCAAGCAACAGACACTTTTTTCTCTCTTAAGAACACATCAGAAGATATCAATAAACCTATGTATCCATACATTCTTTTTCCAAACATTCTTGACATCTTCAACATCAGAACAGGTCCAATTCGACCATCATGGTTTGGGATCCATATTAGCTTACGACACATACAGGTAGCTTGAAGTTTGTACTTTCCTAACCATCAGCCAGGAAATCCTGAAAAGTGATACAGGAGTAGTATCGGCCTGCACATGAACAGCAAAACATGGAACGGCTCTGAATTAATTATAACCGGGTAATGAAAAGAACAGCTTAGTGTGGTATTTGGTTTCCATCATTGGCTCATCTTCATATATTTTTAAATTCGAGCGATAGTGATATTCTTGCTGACTGGTGACTTATGAAAACTGGACTTGGCTAGTTGAGCGCTAATGATATCCATGGTTATACCCAATGCCAATTTAACAATCTATTTGTGCTTTCTAGATTCAAATAGGAGTCTATACATGATGGGCTCAGTTGGCTAGAGTGCGCCATTGAATGTACTACTTAACCACTTTATGGTCTGACATTAGCTGAGCTATACCAGTATCTGGTACCCTTCCCAGATTAATTACTGTACTTGTAATTACAAGTAAAGTTTCCCCGAGCAAGTAAACTTGGAATGGGCTCTCATGGGGGACCCACATAAATAGTAAATATGGGATTCCCAGAAGACTTTTAGCAAAATGCAGCTTGAGAGCATTGTACGATCTTCAGGATTTGGATAAAAAAAGGTTATTAGGAATTAAAAGCTCAGTGAGATAAACTTAGTAACTCGAGATGGTATTGCCCGAGAAATCTAGAAGATACGCAATATAGTTAAGAGATGCAAACACTCAGCTACCCAATACGTAAGCTGTCAAAAGAGCTGTGCCTGTGGTGCATTCCAGACATGTCCACAGATGTATTTTGATTGGAATGTTATCAATTCAATCCATGGAAATGATGTTAGGAGTCGACTACGGTTCCTTGTCTTATATTCAAGCAAATACGGTACTTTCCCCCTCCCATCTTACATGACTGACATGCAGACAGACCAGTAGGAGTGACTGCCCATCGCAAGACCGTCTCGATGAAGCAGCAGCTTCACTGAATGAATAGTAATAAACAGTCTTTTGAATAGTAATAAACAGAACATACAAAGCAGGGAAGAGTGGCCTCAATATGATTTCTCCCAAGTATTTGGGAGAAATGCCAAAGATTATTGAATCTCTTTTAAATGGTACTCTGCAGAATATATACGGCATTGAGAAATAGCTCTTCATAAAAAGAAAATCATTTGGGGAATTTATTTATTATTTCAACCATTTTTTTTTTTTCATCCATTCTTACTTGTGAGATCAATCTATTAGCAGGACAAAAACATGTACTATGTAGCTTTTTAAACAACATTCTAATGAAATACGGGATATAATGAGCAATTTACCAAGTACATTTGCATTAATCAATTTTAAAAACATGCCATTCACCAATACAAGCTATCCCTTTTGGCCAATGACTTTTTAATTGAAAACAAATACATTTGTCCTTCATTATCCATGATTAAGATTTATATCAGGCGTGAACATGTCATCAGCATTAATATGTAAATGTGCCTTCGATCCAAGTCTTGAAACAAATGATAGGTCCGTGACACTAACCAAATCAATATTTTATATGCTAGTCCTCTATTGATTTATTCATTCTTTTAGCTATATACAGTAATTGAACCACGTCTTAGAAAAGCATCTATTGCAATATAATTAAAGCATTCATGATATATGACATTGCTCATTGGATTACCATTTGTGTTAAAGGAATCAAGGGTCACAGCTGAGACAGCGGGTCTGGTGGCTGGCAGTGTCCGCGCGTGCACATCTACTTGTCCCGCTCATCTGACCCCACCCCCCCACACACACACTTTTGCTGATTCCATGTAAAAACTAGGGTCTCTCTCTGCACAAGCAGATAGAGCCAGTCGCCGACCAGACGGATGTCTGATTCCCATGGAATCATGGCAGCTGCCGTGTACTATCAAAAGTGCATATCAGTTTATCGTCAAACTAGGGGGAACTCATTTTACACTTGTACTTAAAAAAATAAAGTTTTGTGTCCCATTAACATATTTTACCATGCAATTTATTTAAACCAGTAAGATTTTATATATAAGGACAGTAGCCATTTTTCTGTTCTTGAGACAAATCAGTTATTGAATTGTAAATTCCTGGTGTTGCTACCTTCTCAATTTGTATTATTAAAAAATAAAAAATAAATAAAGGAAATTAAGCAAAAATACTGATGGCAATATTTTAAAAAGTATTTCATTTACATAAAAAAAATTATGTTTAGGTTTATAATAAATTTATAGTGTGTTTAATATCAGCCTATATTATTACTGTGGTAATCTCAAAATGTTCTTTCTGGCATACGATAATATTATTATTAATATGTATTATACCAAAACCAATAACACAAATATTAGTGATGAGTTAATAATTATAATAATTATTCTATTCCACCTAGAAATTGTACATGGGTAAAAACAATCTTTTAATCTCAAATTGTTCTTTCTGGCATAGGATAATATCGTTATATAGTATTTATCAATACGTATTCTACCAAAACCAATAATAAAAATATTAGTGATGAGTTAATAATTATAATTATCTTATTCCATCTAGAAATTGTACAAAGGCAAAATCAAACATTTTAATTTGTGTTCCTTTACAGTGGATGAACAGAAATTTGTGGAATATATATATAAAATGGTAATGACATTTAGTACAGGCACCAATGTCGTACAACAAGCCAAAACAGATCTTGCCAAGCATTATTCTTGCATGTCTTTGTCTCACACAACACAGAAAGCACAGTTATAGCAGCTGTGCCCATGGATGCATCAAGCCAGCAAGAGAGAGCTTGTTATATCTGAACCCAACATGCCTGCTAGTTATGATGCACTGGGTGACAGATAATTATGCTCTTCAAGAGATGAAGTGGACTGGACACTTAACTCAACTCTGTCACCAGAAATTTGTGTTATTATTTAGCACTTAAAAACTGCCCGTGTTGATCCCTTTTTAAACGTGTTCAGCAGTTCTATTCTGTGTTTGATAAGATGGAATTAGAAGAACTCTAGCAAACCTGTACTTCCTATCATTTGTTTCCCTTGTGCACAGTGGGCATTGCATCGACTCCCCCTCTCATGCACAAGTGAATGCTAGCAGCTCAGCTCGGAAAACAACAGCTTCTTATCAGCTTCTGATACATCTGACCCCCGTTATTGTCTGAGAGAATAGAATACAAGGGAGTCCCATTCACACTGAAAGCAGGGCATATCTTAAATGGTAATTACAGTTACATTTACCGTAGCTGGGTTTAAAAGACATTTTGAGATTATAAAGCCGTTTTTAAATCTTTAAAATAAAAAAATGGACATCTGAAAATAAATGAAATATTAAGACCTCATTTTTGCATCATTGGAATCTATTCAGCTGTACCAAAGATTTTATTACAACAATGTTTGCAGCTCCCTGCCACAGAACCCATTTTTGTGGCATCGTCAGCACACCTCTTATATTAAAAAGTTACTAAACCTTTTGTATTATTGTAGAACCAAAAGCGAAGCAGTAGCGGGGTAGAATTGTGTATGTTTTTCAAGATAAATGTCATTTTCTCCTCTCCCCAGGAGCCTCCATGCAAAGTTTGACAAGTCATAGTGAAAGACTTATATATATATATATACACATATATATACACACACACATACACAAACAGCGATCAGCCATAACATTATGACCACCTGTCTAATATTGTGCAGGTTCCCTTTTGATGCCAAAACAGCCCTGACCCGTCGAGGCATGGACTCCACTAGACCTCTGAAGGTGTGCTGGGGTAACTGTCACCAAGACGTTATCAGCAGATCCTTTAAGTCCTGTAAGTTGCGAGGTGGGGCCTCCATGGATCAGACCTGTTTGTCCAGCACATCCCACAGATGCTCGATTGGATTGAGATCTGGGGAATTTGGAGGCCAAGTCAACACCTTGAACGCATTGTTGTGCTCCACAAACCATTCCTGAACCATTTTTGCTTTGTGCCACCGGGCATTATCCTGCTTAAAGAGGGCAATGCCATCAGGGAATACCTTTTCCATGAAAGGGAATACATTGTCTGCAACAATGCTTAGGTAGGTGGTACATGTCAAAGTAACACATCAATGCCAGGACCCAAGGTTTCCGAGCAGAAGATTGCCCAAAGCACCACGCAGCTGATAACGCCAATTGGTTGTTCCCAAACAAAACCGTGAAGATAGAGTACAAAGAGACTTGAAGAAGAATTGGCGAGTACGCTCAAAACTAGACACACAACAGATATATCGAGAAGAGTGCGTATACTGAACCAGTATATTTAATATTATGAAAATACAATTACAATAATCTAATACAAATAGTTCCAAAAAACATGGGACCATATACCTGACAAATATACAATAGTTGTATGAAATGTATTGCTTTACAGATGTTTAAAAGGCACAAAAAAATTCACAAGCCCGATGAGTTTCGCCCATTTAAAGGCTTTGTCAGGGGTAATAAAGTTTGATTAAAAGTTGCAAATATTCTGTAGTAATGGGTGATAGATTATGTAGAATCTGGATTTTGCTGTAAGGGTGTTGTTTTGCAAAAAATTAAGTGCTGGTGTGCGATCAGTAAACAATGTTATTGATGAGTATAATAATTGCGAATGTCAAACAAGGTAGGAAATGTTTTTTTTCCGTGGTGTTGTTAACTTAATGACCCTTACTGGGATTTCATTATATCTTTCACAAGAATATTGTTGGGCTTTTGAATCACAGATTGGGCGTGTGGTCCAAGGTGTCCAGACGAGGACCATCTCTGTAATCCATCTTTGAATAGAGGGATCTATTTAAAAGGGGAGGGTAAAACGGCACCTATCGGTGTGAATAGCAGAGTGTTGCCTCCGTTAAATAACATGTAGCAGGAGAGTTGAGGGTTATGTGTATACACAGAAGCAAATGGGCAATGATCAGCTAGAGAAACTGTTTGGCAAGTCATCTCCTAAGGGATCACTGGGAACATGGTACAGGTTGATAGAGGGCCTGGTCCCAGATAGTTATCCCAAGGCTTGGGCTAGCTCGGACTCTGACCTAGGAATGGGCAATGAGTGGGAGAGATGGTTTCAGAGCTGGAATTGTACACAAAACTGCCTTAATATGAATGAACTGCAATACAAAATTATGTTCAGATCGCACTTGGTTCCAGTGATGGTCAATAAATTTGGTCCGGAGGAGTCTTTGGTTTTCTGGCGCTGCGGGGGGGAGGAGGGCAGCTGTCACCATATATGGTGGGGATGCAAAAAATTAAGCACTACATGGGAGAAGATCTTTTTCAGTTATATCCGAGCTGACAAAGTGTTCCACTGCGCCCAACCCAGGTTTTTCCACTGCTTCACTGGGGCCTGGAGGTTTTACCTAAGCACCAAAGGTATCTTGTGGCACAGATTCTCATGGCTATGAAAAGGCTAATAGCACAAGGCTGGAAAGTTGAAGGCTCACTATATTGGGAAGAAGTAGAGACATTATTTCCTTTGTGATTGCCTTTATGGAGAGGGGGTTCTTTCAGGCTCAGTCCAAGTTGGAGCATTTCAGCCAGACATGGCAGCTGGGGGTTCAAGAGGGGCAGCCTATTCCCACAGACAGATGGTATCGGTGCTCGGGGCAATGTGTTACCGGTTGTGTTTCCATGTTGTTTTGTTTCAATTATTATTGGCATGCTGCTTGGCAATCTCTGTTTGGAATGTTAACGTACAGGGACACAACCACCATGGTGGCCAAGAGAGTGTTCTCTGGATGTAGGTCCAGGTCCGTTAGTTTAAGTGCTCAGTGATGTCCCGAAGTCTGTTTTACCCATGGTACCAGGGGATTATCTATTCAGCCAAAGATATTCTCTTTGAGTGTACCAATACTTGAAATTGTGGGCCTTCCTGGGTAAGGCCTCCTTGTGTCTTTTTGGTAGCATGTAGAAGGGAGTCCAATACCAGCAGACTAAGAGAGGCATTAGCAAAGGGTTGCTTGTCAGATTGACAGTCTAACAGACCAATAAGGGGCATGTCTATCAGTGACAGACCACCCCTTTAGATGAGTCCAGGAAGCAAAGTTCCTACTACTTTTTTTTTTTTTACTCTACATAACTAAACATAATAGAAATATAATTTAATAAGTGTGTGTGTGGGGCAGACCTCGGGATCTAAGTCATTAGAGTGCCTGAGGTAAGCAAGCATTTTTCCGTGAAAGGTAATAAAAGTCCAATTGCTGATCCACAGAACTTGCCAGCCCTTGGTATAGAGTAAATTGTACAGCATTATGGAGGAAAAAAAACTCTTGATTACCCTGGCATGGCTCCTAAAAAGTCCATTTTATGTATCATGCTGCACCTCTCACCAAATACAACAATCTCCTACTTCACACAGGAAGCGACGGGCCTGGCTGGAAAGGAACAGTGTGTTACGGTCTACGACCGAGCAAACACAGGGAACAAGGCTGAGAATGTTCACATCGCGCGGCTTCAAGGTCATTCCTCTTATATCCGAATGGCCTGCCAAGTACTAAAACCTTATAACAGGGACATGTGCGATGATTACAAGCTTTCTCCGCACTGGAAATGTTATATTTATTATGGCATGTAACGAAAGAAATAAAGCAGTGTGTCCAGCATCACAAATCAATCAGCAAATAAAGGCCCACAGGAAATGTTAGGTTTCTTATCATTTCTTCTTTTGGTGAAAAGGCTTTGTCGTTATGCTGTAAATTAAATGACAGGCTTGTATTGTGAGTGTAATACATTCTCTCTGTTACCATTGCGCATCCAACAACATTTGTTATATGATCTGTTGCCGACACTGGGCAGAGATGCTTGGAAGGCAAGGCTGAAACCTTCATTAAGGCTTACATGTTGCCTTTTGTTCCCTAAAACTGGATTAATTCAAATAGTTTAATGGCCTCTCCCTGGATATGTACCTGGATATCTTACAAGGCATTGTGTATCAGATAAGTACAAAGCGTGCACACTGTAAAAGGGAGAAGATTACATTAATTGTTCATGGAATGCCAATTACGTGTGCATTGCCATCTTTTGACCTTGAGACAGAAGTCAAGTGGTCAGAATTAAAGAATAGTAACATGTATTTATGATATTATAGAAAAACCCCAAAAAGTCCAACATGAGAAAGGTTTTTAAAATGTTCAAGAGAGTTTGTAAGCTTGCGAGCAGGGCTCTCTACCTCATGTATCAGTCTGTTCCTCTGGAGTCTAGATTGTAAGCTTGCGAGCAGGGCTCTCTACCTCATATCAGTCTGTTCCTCTGTAGTCTAGATTGTAAGCTTGCGAGCAGGGCTCTCTACCTCATATATCAGTCTGTTCCTCTGGAGTCTAGATTGTAAGCTTGCGAGTAGGACTCTCTACCTCATATATTAGTCTGTTCCTCTGGAGTCTAGATTGTAAGCTTGCGAGCAGGGCTCTCTACCTCATATATCAGTCTGTTCCTCTGGAGTCTAGATTGTAAGCTTGCGAGTAGGACTCTACCTCATATCAGTCGGTTCCTCTGGAGTCTAGATTGCAAGCTTGCGAGCAGGGCTCTCTACCTCATATTTCAGTCTGTTCCTCTAGACTGTAAGCTTGCGAGCAGGGCTCTCTACCTAATTTATCAGTCTGTTCCTCTGGAGTCTAGATTGTAAGCTTGCGAGTAGGACTCTCTACCTCATATATTAGTCTGTTCCTCTGGAGTCTAGATTGCAGGCTTGCGAGTGGGGCTCTCTACCTCATATCAGTCTGTTCCTCTGGAGTCTAGATTGTAAGCTTGCAGCCACAGCCCACTGAGTCAGGTTAGAGAGGAGGGGGGCCCTAACTCCCACAATGCTAAGCGTGTGCACACACACACACCTCGCAGGGTCCCAGGAAGTGAACATCAGAGAAGAATACTATTTGATCTATACATCAGCTTCCTATTATACCAGCAAAAATATCAATTACATTGGATTAGCTGCTAGGGGACATAGGGGGCTCCACACTTCTGTGGATGACAGGCCCAGATTAAGACTCAGCAGAAAGTTAATCCACTGACAGAAGCGCTGATGCCAAGCAATTCAAATTACAATAGCATGAAATTAAAAAAAAAAATGTTATGTTTATTAATCCAGCTACAAAGTGCGGAAACCTTTATAGTTGGAGAGTTGTTTTCCTGACAAATAACGCCATTATAATCTCACATAAACATGTTTCTTTCGGAAATCCTAGGATGTGTTAATATAATGTGATATTTCAGGAAAATATCCTGCTATTCACTTCAACTCACCTGCTATTCACTTCCACTCACCTGCTATTCACTTCCACTCACCTGCTATTCACTTCCACTCACCTTCTAGTGAATAGCCCTTTTCTTCAGAAAAATACCGGCCTTGGTACCTTCTCCAGAGACTTAACATTGGCCTGATGACAATTTGTTACCAGCCTGCCGGTAAAATACCGCCCAGGTGGCAACCCTACCTGTCCGCCAGAATTTAATTCAGGCTTCCTCCAGTTACACTCACTAACTTACGGTCAGATTAATGAAAATAAATATATTAATGTGGGAATTTTAGTCAAAGCTCCACCAGTGGGCATTTAACAGGCATTTTGGGGAAACATCCAGAGCTTTTAACTGGATGAAAAATAAATCAAGACTTGTTTTTTGCACCCTACATTTGGCAAACATTATTGTAAAACAACTGCAGCAACATTAGTCTCCCATGTATGTTCATTAAATAGTGGCCTTGTGCAAAACAAAGCCACGGGAAAAGAAAGCTGATTTAACTAGGAGATCGATGTTTGTAAGACGTTCCGGGGAGGACTTCATAAAGACTTACACATAAAATATTAGCCGCTAGTACTGGACCGAAAGGAACGTTTTTGATAGCAAATCATGAGGTTAAACATTTCTTTCCTGGTATAAATATGAAGAAGCGAGCAGCACATGTATCAAGGGTCGGAAAGCAAAGGATCATACAAGGTTAAAAAAAAAGAAATGGCAGCCCAGGCGCTGTCACCGTTTTCAATACATTGGTGGCGCGTAGAAACAGTGTGCGGGTGTTTTCTTACCTGGCCTATGTGCCTTTGGAGCCGCCATATTTTGCACTTTCCCTCCGTCTAGAGGCTTTGGAGGTGAGGCCGTAAATCTGCAGATCCCCGATTCTGACGGGGTGCTGGAGGTCAGACTGTCCGTGTACTCATTAGTCCCTGCTGTGAGCTGTTCTGACGAGGTGTCTGATATAAAGCACTCTGTGATGGTGAACTTGGCGTGCCGCAGCTGCTCCTCCATCTTGGCGTGCTCGTACGCTCTCGCCAGCTCTTCGTACGTGGAGGAGGCACTTTCTGTGGAGACCATGCTGCTCCTTGCTCTGTCTGTGCTCAGAAAGAAAGACATGGGTTACGCACGTGGATCTACAATCAAGCAAAGCCCTGTCTCCTGCACAATCCATTAAATGAAACAGAGAGGCAAACTACGTGGAACCTTATGATTACCGGTATAAAGAGCAATGTGTTGACTAAACCCCACCCACCGGGCAAATTTTCCAACACTATATCTACTACTACTGCTGCTATATGGAGGGAAGGAAAAAAAAGTATTTAAACACAATGGAGGCTATGTATAAATGCCAATTATGGGGCAACGTTCTAAAAACGGCAGTCCCAATTTAAACCAATGGAATGTTCCAAGCTTCATACGTAAGCCCAAAGTTGCAGTTTAACCCCTTCCCGACGCTAGGACGTACTATGCCGTCCTGATTTTCCGTGTCTAAAAGACGCTTGGACCGCATAGCGCGTCCAGCGTTAAACAGCTCATCCGGTTCCCAGCGATGAGCTGTGCTCGGATACCGCTGCAAGGACTTGACAGGGACAATGTAGCCGGTGCTAAAAACTTCCGGGTTCGGGCACGCCTCCGTGACGTCACATCCGGAGGTCTCACGAACTTTTAGCAGGGACCCACAGGGGCTATTAAGACCCTGATAGGGTAAAACGAAGACTACCAAATAGATGCAAATACAGTGTAATTGGCCATAAAATTGTATGCAAAAAAAGTGTTGCAAACTTTATTAGGATGAGAAGCGCAGACAGTGTTTTCGGATGCACTGTATTGTCAATTACACTGTACTTGCAAGCTCACACTTGTTTGGTTGTCTTCATTTCACACATATAATTTGAGCCCGTGACTAGCTTAGCCCACCGACATTTTTCTATTCTCCCAAATTCCCCATTTATGAATTTATACGGACACATTCCTGTACAATGAACATATTAAAACCAGATGCATAGACACGAATGCCTGGAGTTCCCCATTTATAACAATGTTCTGGCTGATACAATTCACACCATTGTAGAAAGTTCTTTATTTCTCAACCATTTTAATGGATTTCAAACTTTAATCTGTCTACTGGCACATGCTAGGAGAACCAACATTATTGAATATGAAATGCAAGGGACAAAGCAATTCCGGGAGAGAACTATAATCTCCTATCTCCCAGTAATACACTTTTCTAATCTACTTTTGTTCCCGGTTTTGATAAATGAAGTTGCCATAGGAACTGTATGATAATAACCAGGATTTATGTGTTTGGTCAAAACAAGAGATTTTTTTTTTTTTTTCTTGAATCATATTTCTTATCTAAAGATGAATTAGTCTTTCTTTAGCAGGGCGTCTTTTTGCAGATATATGACCTATAGCACATCGTTCACTGTAAGGTCAGCCCGCTAGATCATACATGGATAGTAGTGAACACAGTAGCTGATAAAGCCGAGTTTGAACAAAGGGCGTCTTAAATAAAGTGCTCACCGGTACCCCAGGTTAACACGTTTTGTTATCTGAGGATCATGCTCTACTCCGGGAGAATATATTATTAGATCCAAATAAATCAGCATTGTAGACTTCACAGAATTAAATATAGGGAAACTAGATATTCCACTGGTCACAGATTACCTTCTGGGACAATACCGAGTGTCGGAATAGCATTTCCTAGTTAGGCGTATAAAAGGGGCAGGCACAAGTACTGCTTATGGTGGGCGTTTGGACTCTTAGGAGCTTGCCACGGAGACTCTGCCTATAGAACCAAGTGTTGACAAGATGCAGGAACATAAAAAGTGGAACGTGGCTTCATCTAGTAATAAAAACCATTTCTTCTCTTACATAAATGCTTACAAAATAATGTCAAGTAGTTGGCTAATTTCTGAGAATTTACCTAAATTATTAAACGGAGTGTAGAATAAGTGCCTCAGATATAGAAAGTAATGTTCTGTCTGGCGGGAAAGGATTTCCGTCTAATTAGAGAAGTTCCTCATAATCTCAATGTCATGGTTCGAGGAACATCTTATTCTTATTGGACTGAAATAGGGCGTAAGACTTTATTTAGGAAAGAGAGAACAGAAGGGAAAAGAGAAGGGAATTTTAAACTTAAGGGCAAAATTAGAGAATTTTTCCAACTCAGCTAATTAGGCCTTAGGTTTGAAATTCCTTTCTCAGTTCCAGTTCTGTCATGAATAGGGCTATGTCTTCATTCATGATCTTTGATAACTATTTTTTACATAGCTAGTATTGATGGTACTCATTTATTAACTTTAGAAGGACGTGTAACCAGTCTCTGTAGTCAGGGCATTTACCAACTGAGCTATCTCACGGCAGTAACAATGATCCAGTAGCAAATGGTGTATTCCAGCAAACATTCCCTCTAAGTGGCGAGATACAATGGAAATGTTCAAACAGCATACTAGAACACTCAGACAATGGTTTCTGTCGGTAGTACAAAGTAGGTGGAGTCCTGGGTAAGGTTCCTTTTTGTTTTTTTTTTTTAAATAATAATAATTAAAAAAAAAAGAACTCCCCTTTAATATTTAATTCATCCCATGTTTGGAAAAATATCACAACTGGACACAAACAATGAACATATAAACAAATAAGTAGAATTAAAATGGCTTCTTTGGGGCCAATATATAGGCAGTTTCCAAACGGAGCCTCACGCTAGGGCTCGATATCACTTGCTGGATAAGGGGATCCTGAAGTCAATGGGGGTCATTTATCATGGTCCATACTGGGGCAATGTTCGAAAAAATGGAACAATCAGCAGGAACATTTCATTGGTAATTGTGCCACTTTTTAGAAGTTTGCCCTGGAATGGATCTAAAATGACTTCCAAAGTTCGACTAACAGTCGCTCGGAAAGCAGAAAAAGAAAGAATACATAAATGTACCTGTGTCCTGTGAAGGGCTCACACTGTAGCTGTCGCTCTCCTTGTCTACAGAACCAGCGGCTCGAGGAGTTGGCAGTCTCCAGTCTGTTGTTAAGGTGTGCGCAGATATTGTGGGGTGAGGTCTGTTGAGCGTCCACTGGCTGGCGTATCTATTGCGAGCAGCTGGACCAGCCTTTGCATTCTTTCTAGTGGTGGGATCTGAAAGCGGGGGGAACACGCAACATATTTATTAAACGATAATTATTCTTATAAAACAGCACATTACATGTAGTATTAAAAGTAACTGGGCCTTCGTAATTATCAGTGCAATGTGGGAGCAGGCCAAATTATGAATAGCTGTGTCTGTTCCAACGCATTTCACAAGTTTCATGAAACACGGTGCTATAGCAGACCTTTTTAGATAACACACATCAACCAGGTTCATTGCCTGAGCCGACAACAGGAAGAAAGGAATGGGAAGTAAAGAAAATCATGAGGCAGGTAAGCTTGCATGGTCACATACAGCCTTGTATCCACTGAACCATTTTCCCCCCAGGTTTCAGCCAAATGCTGGAGAGCCTTGTGAGAGGATCGGTAGAAGCTGCAAATCTGATATTTGTGCGTAAATTCAATTTTTTTAAATACAAACATTCAAATGTTAAAGAAAATTCTAATTACTTAACTTTATTATGCATTAAAAAGCTAGGTCATTTTCAAGTAGGAGTACTCCGTTAAAATACAACTGCAGCAAAAAATGATGTTCCGTTTAACTGAAAGTTTGCATCAAGTGTAGACTCTTGAAACAGAAAGGATTTTCAAGAATATGAATGAATGAGTTTATCGGGTCCGCTTTGTTCCGTATAGCTCAGTCAGGGTGCAGACATCTTGGGTTAAATGAAGGAAGCTGTGACCCAAGATTCTAAACAACATTTCTGCCCCCCCCCCCTGATTGAGCTACACATAGCAAAGAGGGCTCAATGCGGTACTATTTAAAATTCTCACACAATGTAATGTTTCTGTTAAACACAACTTAAATTATTTGCCACCAGTTGTCAATTAAGAACTATTCTGCATTCGTTATTTTTTTTAACCAAAACACTTTGGTTCCACCAGGCCTCTGCTGTGTTGCTATTTGTTCACCTTATATTTAATATATAAACTCTTAATTTATTATATGTTTAGCAATCTTTTTGTTTGTTAAAATCTTTAAAAAAGGTAAGCGCCTGGTGCCTGGAGTTAACACAATAAAAAAAAAAAAAAGGAATAGCTATTGTTTTCTCCGCCAAGATGTTTACAGTTGATACATTTATCCCACAAGGCATTGCAGTGAACTTTGATATACTTTGGATGCATCTTGTTGAATTTCTTATCATCTTGCTGAATATAGCATTAGGACAGGGGATAAAATAACCGCTGGCCACGAACGAGAAAAGGATCATTAGTCGATCTCTCTGTCACAGATGCTGACGATGAGCTAGCTTGCTCGCTAATGATTCTCAGTGATACATGGGAAGTCTGAACGCACAAGGCAAAGTTTGTAAGTCTAGCGGGCAGAGGTGTAGAGGTCATGATTTTATTCCCCATGTAAGAAGTATGACTGCAATCGCTGTGAAAAGTGTCCCAGCATCTTGGCAATCAACCTGTACTCTCAGTTATGATCTTTGATCTCTGCAATGCACAGCAAGTTTTTCGGTCCTCGATAATATAACTTTTTATTCTGATGTGTGACTGCTTATTTAAAACCATTTGGTTCTTTGCCCAGTCTCGTTGCTAGTGCAATATGGTGGATGCTCTAGCATAGGCCCCCATGCTCAACCTGGACTTTCCTGAACTTCGGTTCGCTTGATCTCCGGCTGGTTTTTCTGACTATCCATGACCTCCCACTATCTTGATCCCTTGGCTATTGATTTGCCAGCGTTGGCGTACCTGCTGATCCTAGTTATCTCTTGTTGTTTCTTGATTCCTGCCTATGATCAGACTGAGCATGTGGGCCTAGTGTCTTAACTAGGCAAGGTGTCCGGTCCGTACAAGGACCCCGTGTCCATAGAACATCATTAAAATGTTTATCACAAAACTCCAGTCATTTTCCACCATGACTAATATTGGTATCTACAAACAAAAACCTTTCCACACAAATGGATCTGTCTTATTTAGTTTTTTCCCCACTACCCATATAAAGTGTAAGAGCTATTGCTGTTGCTATAGTAACACTCCTTGCCCTCCCTCATGAAAACCTACTCCCTGCTTAACCAAGCAACATTTGAGTACAAGAGAGGGAGGCTGATTCTACAGTAATGGCAGAACTTCCTCAGGGGGAAGCATGAAAACTGCAGCAGAGGAAGCTAGCCTGCTTCCTGTGTGCCTGTGCACCTAAAGGAGATGGCTCTTAGGGGGTGGGGTAGCTACCGCCTGCCATCCGGGACACATGTATCACGACAGCAGGCAGCCATGGGTTTACTTAATTATTATTACCGCACAAGCGAGCACCGCAGCCGACCCAGGTGGCATTGACAGTGTGGTTCTGGCGCCTCACCCGAAGACAAAGGAGTTCAGGGGCAGAGTTTACAAGATGGCGCCCTCTTCATGCGGCTGAGGGCACGGGTCACTCTTTCTTTCCTGCTGTCTGGGAGGTGTTGCTTTGTTTCATCGTGCAGAGAGCGTCAGAGCATCAGGGGTCATGTGACATCCAGCACGCTCTGACTGACCAGCAGCACCACATGAGGACAGAAGACAGTCTGTGCCATGGAAGCAGACACAAACTGCCCTGGAGAGGTGAGCAGGAGGGGGCTGAGTGGAGGCACCAGACCACCAGGCCGAGAGGAGGATGCCCGAGCTACACTATGTTACCAGGAATGGAGCTTTAAACAGAAGCGGTAAGGCAGAGTGGAGGGGGTAAAACATTGATGTGTGTGATTCTGTGAATATGTTGCTGTGTGTATGACTGTGTATATGTGTGACTGTGTATGTATTCTATGTGACATGGTATGGGTATGCAACATTTATGTATATGCATGACTGCATGCATGACAGTCTGTGTATGAGCAGCTGTGTGTGTGTTTGATATTGTAGCTCTGTTACTACAACTGTGACTGTGTGTGTGCATGGCTGCGTGTGTACGTGTCGCTGCACATGTGACTGTGTGTGTGCGTGTAGCTGCATGTGACATTGCATGTGTGACTGTGTGTGTACAGGACACAAAATGTTACATTGTGTGTAAATGCCTGAAGGGGAGGATCATCAAGAGGGCGGAAAAATATACAGTCGCCTAGGGAGTCAAAAAGCCCTGATTCCGTCTCTCTGATGTCACTGAATGTAGAGGCCCCACTGAAATTACTTTCAATATACCGTATTTGCTCGAATATAAGACAAGGTTTTTTTCAGAGCAAATGCACTGAAAAATCCTCCTCGTCTTACATTCGAGGTCTGATTATAAGACATGGATCCAGGTCCCCAGCAGAGCTGCAGGGGACCTGGATCCCCCTCTCTAACAGCAGGGGATGTCTGCGCGATGAGCGCAGACTCCCCTGCTTCCGCCCGGCACGACCGCCGTGGCTTCTGTGAAGAAGCCGGGTACTTCCGCTTTCGTCACAGAAGTCCCGGCGAGCGTGCCGGGCAGCAGCAGGGGAGTCTGCGCTCGTCGCGCAGACATCCTCTGCTGCCCCACTAGCCACCAGGGAGAATCGGGCAGCTGGGGGATGTCTGCACGATACGTGCAGATATCCTCCATGCTGCCCGACACGGCAGTCTATTATGACGGACCTAGGGTAGTCTTATAATCAGGCTTTTAGTTTTTTTCCTAAAGGAATGTACAAATTTGGGGGGGCCGTCTTATAATCAGGGTCGTCTTATAATCGAGCAAATACGGTAAAACTACAGGAGAACTATAATTTGTTTTAGAGTAAAAATTCACACGTGCGTACACAAAGAAACTAAGCTAGGTAGAACTGCTTCTTGCAAAGCAAGCTTTATAAGTACAGTAGTGATTTGGGGAGATTTTAGGCTAGTAATGATCAGAGAATATGTTTGCATAATCCAAATAAAACTTTAAATATTGCTTATGTATTTGTCATTTTGAAAATCAGCAGGTTGTTGTTTTTTTTTTTTTATTAATAGAGATTTTCGAAATGGCCACCGCCAAATAAATAAAATATATCTTTGGAAGCCCAGCAGCATGTTACAGAAAAGAATGGTGTATCCCTACTGACCCAAGTATGTTACCCCTAACACATGCAGGTTGTGCTCCTCGAGTATCCATTAGTCAGGCACGGTTTCCTGAGAGTCTATGTGATCGCGGCAGGAGGCTTGGCCGCCACAGATCTTTCAAGTGGATTTAAGCCGCGTATTTGAGGAATTGAATTAGCAGCTGGATGCCAACTGATTGTCGCTTGTTAAACAGGAAAAAAGAAAAAGAGCCGTCTTTTCAAGGTAAAACGGTGGGCGTGTCTTTTAAAACGTAGAATCGAAAGAAAGTGGGCGGATCAATACATCCATCCAGGTCTCCTGGGAAAGCTTTATTACTGACCTGATTTAAATGACACATGCTGTTTAAAGGGGCGGTTCCATTTAGCTTAACCTTCTATATGTTGTACATGATTAATATAGGTGAAATTCACTTTGCTTTACAGTGAACATGATTTCCAAATACTTTGACATCCAAAGAGGAGGAGTTTGGGGGGGGGGGGGGGGGGCTGTTGTTAAAGCAACATCATTATCATTAACTCCATTACACTTTTTAGGAGAGACTTTACATCAGGGTTAGGCTGCCTGCAACTCTCCAGATTTTGCAGGACTACATTTCCCATACTCCTCTGCCGGCTTTACATGATGCAGGATGTCCCTAAAAATATTTTTTGACTAATGTAGGTGGAAAAGGTCACAGCAGATTCAGCTAAAAAAAAAAAAAAAAAGACAGAATCCTTTCCATGGTTACAAAGGAGGTGTGAATATAAACAGCCAAAATATGATCTACCAGTGCTGGCTGGAGTCTGTTATACCAATGTATACTTATTTTGATGATTACCATTAGGTATTTTACATGCTTGGTATGGTATATGAGGTTTCTCTGCACTTGTTATCACTTTGGGAACTAAAGATGAAACTTCAGCTTTACATCAGGGGTGGGAAGCCTGTGGTGCTCCGGATGTTGCAGGACTACATTTCCCATACTCCTCTGCCAGGCTCTTAGCTGAAAGAGCATTATGGGAGATGTTGTTTATCAGCAGCTGAAGGGCCACAGGTCATCCCACTCCTGCTATACATTATTGAGGGATAAAACTGATAGACAAACTTCACAGGGCTTGAAAATTCCCAGGGCTATTAAAATCTCTACCGCGTTATATACAATCTCTATGGAAGTCTCATAACCCTGGCTCCTAAAAATAACTGTGCTGGCTGTAGGGTTGCCACCAACCGGCAGGCCGGTAAAAAACTGGCTTGAGGCCAATGTTAAGTCTATGGAGGCAGTAACGTGGCCGATATTTTTTGGTAGAAAAGGTGACAACCCTAGCTGGCTATTGCATTGGTCTGCCTGGCTCCCAACGTCTTCAGATATTTGTAAAGCCCTGGCATACTGTATAAATAAATCAGTGGGATGAAATGTTCATCTCTCCGTAACTAACCTGCACTTAGTCTATATGTTAATATGGTGCTGGGGAATTTGCTAGTGTTTCATAATTATAACAAATAAGTAATTCTAAAGTCAGGTGTATGTTGTATGGCCATTCTGGTTCTAATGTCTGGCCGTCTGATATATGGGTCTACTTCTTTTTTGAGTTCCCCTACAGAACACCCTTTTCCTCATACATCAAACCTTTTTCTTCCTGTAGTATCCTCGGCTTTGATTCAGAGAATTCCCCCAAGTTTAATAATGCCAGAGAGCTGCCATGGAGACGCACTATTTTTAGTTGGGCCAGACAGAGCAGCTTTTACAAAAAGAATTGTGTATTTTTAACGCTCCGAAAAAAACGACACCGAAACCTTGTCTTTGACATTTCTATTGTCTGCTCACCCTTCCACCCCCAACGGGATCAGTAAGACTGTTAAACTCCATGCAGGTGACCACTCTCTCCAAAGGTCGTAAAATAGCGGCCATTTTGATCTTTATGTTGTGAGAACACACGGGTTTGGTTTTTATTTGTGAGGTTGCTCCAATTTTTTTTTAGCTTGACAGCAAACGTTCATGTTCCTGACAAATTTCACTTCCATCTTTTATTAATGAATCAGACCCAATTTTTATAACATGAAGTGTGAGCCTCAAAATGCGTTGGGGTACCCGTTCCGTCTCCTCCCCTCAGTCATGCCAGTGATTAAATAGCCCATGATTCTCTGTTAGCCTTGAGGCAGTCTTATACCATCACCTTGAGTCAGCCAATAGAACTGTGGGATAACTAGCTCCCAAACATCAACAGTGCCAAGCTTAGCAACCACTGACTAACAGCATCACTACAATGAGGATTTGCTTTTCATATCTCTGAAATAGGTGTCAATTGCACCCCAGAGTGTGTCCAAAAACCTAATCCGCTGGAAGAGCTGACAAAGGAGCGAAGCCAGCAGAACCCAAATATAAGCAGTGCCAAGGGTAGCTATCACGGATAAAATGCCATAATGGAGGTTTGCAGGATGCCACAGCCAATGAGACTAATGAAGGGTGCATCACGTAATGGAATGATAAAAACGACTGTGCGAAAATAGAGAGAGAGCAGGGGAAATGCTCGGATTAAATCTAGTAAAACATTTTTATGTCTCCTAATATATTAACCATGCCAGCGAGAGTCTCTGAAATTAAACCAATACATTATTAAAATCAATTCCAGCTGATTAAAGAAATGTAAATCATTTACTGGGCTTTAAATTAGCAAATGAATGACTGCAGTCTACAGTGTGTTTCATTTATAGGAATTGAAAGCAGTGCTGCCTGTACACTGTAAAGAATACCCACGGCCAGCAGGACCTGTGCCAAAGGAATAACAGGCCGTGTGTGGACAGTAACAGGACTATCTAGAAGATACTGAGAAGGGACAGTACAGGCATCATGCTACCCACATTACACCATGCATATTACAGCTTCTATTAAAGCTTTTCTGTTGTCTTGAGATACTATACTTATAAAAGGTCACTGTTGGTATTATAGACCAGCATGTGGTTGCAATGTGTAGATAGCACACATTTGCAGGGTTTTACCATCAGGCTACATTCGCCAGGGATGCCCAAATAGGTTTTAATTTTGCTGGGAACATATAATATTGAAGAAAAATGACAGATCATCCCGCTGTACGCATGGAATCAGATGTAGGAGGAGTTAAGGTAAGAGATATTCCTCTTCGTAGCAAGACATGGTAGTAATTCAAGATCTATGGCTGTGAGGGATGGCTGCTTAGGGTACAAGTAATAAGAAAAAAGAAAAAAAAAAAGATGCCTTTTTTTCTTTTACTGGGAGTGGACCGGAGTGGGCAGAAGGGGAATAATACAGCTGGATGGATCAACCTGTGCTGTCTCTTTAAAATGCTAATGAACAGACTTGTACAAGGAGGAGGATATGTCTTGTACTCACTTGTTCCTGGCCGAGCATCTGAAACATCCACCAAGGGCCCGGTGGACTGGGATACAGACTGGTAATGCACCGTGTGAGTTACAGTTAATGACTTCTGTTTTGATGACTCTCCAAAATCAGCATCCGTCAACAGCACCGTAGATCTGTCGTCTGGAAGCGAAGGGGGAGAGATTTAACTTAGAAAAAGATTTATTTCCAGAGCGAAAAAAACAAACAAAAATAAACATTAAATGCAAACATAACAGAACGTGGGGAAGACATTGTGATCTGTGAGATGACACTGCGTAGCAGCAGCAGCAGACAGGGTGGGCGATACCAGCAGTGAATTCATAGGATTTAATCATGTATTTCTGTATATACCTCTCACATACACAGCGTGAAGCAGAGCAATAAATAGATTTCTTTACCAGGCCAGATGGGTTACCTATGGATTGCTCTGTTGTACTAAGGTACTGACAAGAAGCTATAATGATTTAACCTTTGTTAATATTAAAAAAGTTGCAAAAACGTGTGTGCGGTGTTTTCCTGTTTATCACATCACCTTGATATACAAATGACATGGAACAATCTCTGCGAAACGTGGCAAGAAATCCTGAGTAAAAAAGATTTCGCAAAGAAAAGCCTGGGAGGAAAAAACGGAATGGCACTGCCGTGAGCCTCGGGGATTCAGCTGAACAATACAAGTGGTTTTGTGAAGGGAAAAGGTGCTGGAAACCCTCTGCGTAACCATTAGCTCTGGGATTTGACAAGTTGGCTTTGCGAGGAGTTAAAAAAAAAAAATCAAAAAAAAAAAACTGTGCTCATTTACATTTTTTGCCCAAACATGGGAGCAGGCTGAATGTATTGGAAACGCTGTACTTTAAAGCCTTGCAGGTTATGAGGCTGATCTTTTGCCAAAGTAGATGTAGAAAAAGTCTTGCCAAGTAAGAGAGAGGTTCTGTTAACCCCGTGAATAAGGCCCGCGGGGGGTGGGGGCGGGGGTCCTGGGCTGGAACTATTTTTGATATTATGAAATTGTTTTTTAGGCTGAAATAAGCCTAATATTTAATAAATCATGAAATTAACAAATACGGTAACTGTTTGTTTATCCAGAAAAGAAACAAAGAACAAACCATTTAAAGGACGACCGCTGAAAAAAAAAAAAAAAAAAGAAAGAAAATAAATAAATTATGTTTACTTGAAAGATTACATCAAATGTAGACATTCTAAATAGAAATTCCGTAATGAAAATATACAAATGAATCACCTCTGCTTGTACATCACTATCAGGGGGCAGACATCTTGGGACAGATGGGCCAGCTCTTCCTTCATCTGACCTGGAAGGCTAAACAACATGTCTGCCCCCTGATGGAGTTATACAAGTAGAGAGGGCCAATAAGGTGCTTTAGTTATATTCTTTCATTGAAGCATTTTAATTTACAATGCCTACCCTTGATGCAATCTTTCAGATAAACAGAACTTATTTTTTTGCGGACAGTTGTCCTTCAAGTAATGGTGGTGGGGTACAGGTGATGGAAAAACCCCTCCACCTGAAATTCAGTGGGCAGCAGAGGCGTTATCAAACATAAAACAAGCCAGAAGGCCTGCTTATCCCACAGATCTCACACATTCACCGTGCTACTGCCACTGCAAGGGATTCTGGGAAGGATAAAATATTTTTGAAAACATGGTTTTGAAGAATTCCAATTTGGGATTTTGAAGAGAAAAAAAATATACTTTAAAAAAAAAAAAATCTGGTTTATAAATATGTAATTAGGATGAAACAAACAACAAAAAAAGGCACACGTTCCTTGTATTCAACCTTTATAAGGACCTATGTTTACCAATTCAAAGATATATATTTTAATTTTGACTTTAGGGGTTTCTGTTGGAGCTGCACAAATCAGATTTGTCCTTAACTATATTTAAAAAAAAATCCAAGTGTGATCTTGGACAAATGACTTTGTATAGTTAAAAATATATGTTTTCTAGGGATGACAATAATTAATTTAATATCTTTACAAATACTAACATTAAGCGCTAGGTAAGACAAGATGGAAGCTGAGGTTTTCTGATATATGCAGTATCAGCAGATTAAGCACATAGTGTATGTGATCAATAAGTCTTTGGCACAGTATTGTGCAGACCCAGTGTAGCCTTCTCTGCACATCATCATTAATAGAGGTCTGCAAAATCTGCTTCCAAAACAAATCTCACCATGGCAACAGATCAACTTCAATATTAGAAAAATAATCCTTCTTTCCTGCACAGGAAACACAGGCTTCAAAAGAAACATCAGTGAAACGTGGAAATACGGTATTAAAAAAAATAAGTGCTGCATTGAGGAATTACTGCTACACGACCTTTCATCTTCTAATTAGGTTTATGACCAGCGCTGAGTCAGAATGTAGTTCTTCCGCTGGAATATAACCCGACACCAGAGATGGTGGGACGTCCTGTCAAGAAATGGCGGTATGCTGCTTTCTCGAGCTTGTTAATAATGTTAAAGGGACTTAATCGCCTAAACTATGGGGGTCATGTATAAACAGTGGGCCTAGATCTAAAGCAGACTGCTGACAAATTGCGTGAGTCTGCGACGCATCCGCCACATCGGTACTTCCTGGCTGTGCCAACGAAAAAAAAAAAACAGGCGCCAACAAGCGTCTAACTAGTGTCTGCCAATCTCCGCCGAGGTTGGCAGAGGTTGTTTTCCCGCACTGTCGGGATTTTTTAAAAAGGCGCAATCGCTGTTACACATAACAATGTACGTGGGGAGGTCAGCGGTGAGTCTAGGCTGATGGGGGCTCGAAGCATAACATTAAATGGGGAGTCTCCTATTTATGACATTTATGAACCTTGTGGATTGGTATGCAGATTATCCACTGAAAACCACTTCTTTTGCATATTAATCGGCAGGTGATGTCACAGACACGAGACATCATAGACGTGTTTATAGTCTATATCCAGTATGCGCAACGTTAAGGGCGACCTAATCTCTTTAATGGACAACTGTCACCAAATTAAAATGTTTTATTTTTAAAAAAAAAAATCTTTTAATTGTGATTTGTTATATAGTGGCTGATGAAATAAATGATAAACAAATGGTGTGGGAGCTCAATCCTATAGAGTATCCTTGCACTGTAGCAATAAGGACGAGGGCAAAGTCCCCCAACTTAAATACAAACACCCCCAAATGCCAGCTGACTCTGGAAGCAAAAACGAGGCAATTCCAATATAAACAATGCAAAAAATCCTTTATTAGAATGGACCATAAAAGCACAGGAGCAAAAAATAGCTTGACGAAAAAGCGTGTTTGTTCCTGCCTTGTTTTTTTGCTCCTACGTTTTTATGATCCATGGACATTCTAATAAAGATTTTTTTTGATTGGACTTGCCTCGTTTATGCTCCCAGAGTCAGCTGGCGTTTGGTGGTTTTTGTGCAGAAATAAAGGATGTCTATATAAAACGTTGGGTTCTATTTATTTTTGCAGGAGAGGCAAGCGCTGCCATGATGTCCCTTCCCTTGGATTCGACCCTAGACTTTGGCAGTCCTGCCCTCAGGTCCGAGATCTCGCTGGACACCACACGTATCAAGGTCACGGAACTAGAACACCTGAGACCGCGCTGCGGAGGAAGAGTTCTCTCTCCCACCCAACCTCGTTTTACTAAACTGAGCACTGTTAAAGAAGAATTCTGATCCTCCCGTGAGACGCAAGGCACTTGCAGGAGAGGCAAGTGCTGCCAAAAGATAATAAAACACAATGTCTTATATAGACATCCTTTATTTTTACAGCCACTATGTAAAAAAAAAAAAAGGGTTAGATTTTTTTTTTAAACATGGTTTAAAAACCGTTGTTCTATAAATAATATATTCCACTAATGCACAATTGTGGGGGAAAAAAAAAAAAAAAGATAAGAAGTATGAAAGGATACATAATTAGGTTTTACATAGATTTTTTTTTTTAAATGTGGCCAATAACAAGTGACCCTCATACCAATTGTCTCCATCGTATCCCGTTCTTCAATCAGCAGCTGTGCTCGGGGGATATCTATGTGCATTCGCAGAGTTTGCTGCTTGTTCAGGGTGTCTGAGGTCCGAGTATTTTTACTGGAGAAAAAGAAATGATGGGAAAGTGAAACAATCCTAGCTATACAATTACACATCCTGGTAATGCCGGTGATACAGGTATGGCTAGACTATAATAATCACACGTTCAGAGTAGACATTTTATTCAGAAACCAAGTGTTAACCAAGGACAAGTTCATACAATCCACTGCACTAAATATGACATTTTAATATATTCGGTCTATATGCCTGGATAAATGAAGTATGGAAGACGGTGCAAAATGTACAACTAAATTTCAATAAACCGGTAGAAATTTACGAGAATACCATTCTACTAATCCAGATAATGCCCTTCAGCTCATCCTAAGGAGTGAACAAGTGCTCACTTGAAATGAATGAGGGAGTAGCTATTTGCATATGTGTGATGCGAATGGATTTACCTAAAAATAACTGATAAAATAAACACAGAAATGGCAGAAGTAGCTCTTTAGACATGCGTGGTCACTGCTATCTTCCAGTGCATGAAGAAGCATAATCATTGAAAGAGATGAATGAATTATAGGGAGAAAACTAATTGCTGTCACAAGATACTAGCCAGCCAAAAACAGATTTTTTTATTTGATTTAATAGCTACTAAAGATTTGAAATCACATTCTCATGCTTCATATTTTTCTAATCTGTTTAGGGACTCTCAGTCACTTACAAAGGATTCATTTTTTTATATAATTTTTTTAGATCTAATAAAGGGGGTAAATAACAATAAAAATAGTTTTTTTTTTTTTTGGTAAATGGCCACCCTACATCACAAAGAATAGGTCCATAGGTAATAATATAAAAAGGGGCACACAACCCTCCCACACACAGAGACATGAACAGTTAAAATAAAAAAAAAAATGCAATTATTATTTTATTATAATACAAGGTATTTTTTGGACGGCTGGCCAGTGGAGAACTGAAAAAAAAAAAAGCTATGTACTACATTATGAAAAGACACAATAATACACTGGAAAATGCTTTTTATTCTAGCTTGTGGCAGGCATTATGTTGGCAATGTACATAACACACAGCCCTGCAGGGTTAGGAAACTGCTGGTTCTCCAGATGCTCTCACCGAGTTATAACTCCTACCATGCACAACCGGGTCAGGGACAGCCTGAGCATCACAGCCACACTTTCCCCAGCGACAAGGAGAACATAAATGCTGCACTTTATTCTTTAAATTATAATATGAATCCACATAGGGTTGCCACCTTTTCTTCAAAAAAATACCGGCCTTGGTGCTGTCTCCATAGACTTAACATTGGCCTGATGACAATTTTTCACCGGCCTGCCGGTAAAATACCGGTCAGGTGGCAACCCTAAATCCACACAGGAGTCCACCAATTGAAAGGCCCGGCCTGGATAATGGGAGTTGTAGTCCACATCAAAGGGTTGTTGTCACTGCTTGGCTATTTCTAACACTGGAAGCAAACACTAATGTACTATGTCTTTAGAAGTGGATCTTGGCTGCCTCTATTATACACGTAATACTTTGGAAAAATCCCATTTTAGAGGAAAGCAGGTAATTACAGATGGCCTTTATAACAGGCCTTTAATATCTATATTAGAATTTAACTAAGCCATTAATTACTCTAGGAAATCGCTCACATGTATCCAATTATCAGAATGTAAAGTTATTCAGAGGGAGAGTAAAGACAACACATTTTACAGAGTCCTCTATTATTACAGAGAGTCCTCTATTATTACAGAGAGTCCTCTATTATTACAGAGTCCTCTATTATTACAGAGAGTCCTCTATTATTACAGAGAGTCCTCTATTATTACAGAGAGTCCTCTATTATTACAGAGAGTCCTCTATTATTACAGAGAGTCCTCTATTATTACAGAGAGTCCTCTATTATTACAGAGAGTCCTCTATTATTACAGAGAGTCCTCTATTATTACAGAGAGTCCTCTATTATTACAGAGAGTCCTCTATTATTACAGAGAGTCCTCTATTATTACAGAGAGTCCTCTATTATTACAGAGAGTCCTCTATTATTACAGAGAGTCCTCTATTATTACGCCATCTAACAGAGGTCAGACATGGCGTGGCTTGAACACTAGCTTTCTAATAAAGGATAGCTTGAGCAGGTCGGGGAGGGATGGAGGGAAAATAAAATGAATAATAAAACTACAACAGCAGCAAGAACCTGGCAAAAATAAATCAAAACAATCCTTAATAAAATCTAACCTAAATACATATATACTTAATTATTATAAATGTGACCATATTTGAGAAATGTTTAAAAGGACCTAGTTGATAAGGAGGGAGGTGTGTAGAGTATTACTGTGTATATTTTTTTACCTGCCACATTTCGCCTTAATGCAAGCTTCTCCAGAGATGGGAAAATTGATACCGGTACTACCAGATACCAGAAAGAATGAGGCAAATCTCAAAAAGTCATAAGGGGAATTGTAAGAGACATATTCAAACTGGAAGGAGAATTCAGCATTGGGTTATATCTGATGCTTCAGTGAGCTCAGTGAGTGCAACCCTTTGGGCTTCCCTTATTGCTCTTCTAGGGACACCTTGGTCATTTACTGCTCTGTCCAGCTCTGCTTAAGGGTAGGTTGTCAGATAGGCCATGCCCCTAGAAATAGGTTTCAACATATATAATGACTGTTCAACTAGAGCCTCAAACCTATCCTCAAAGACCCCCAACGATCCAGGAATTAGGGATTACCCAGTTGTGCTTAAATAATTATATGTAGAACACCTGGTGTGGTTCCCTAAACCATTAGGGAACCATACCAGATGTTAAACATATACTGGTCCTTGAGGACAGGTTTAAGAAGCACTGACCTAGGAAACTAAACCTATTGTTGGTCAAAGGGGAATCTGCCGAGTACAAACGGCATATTCATGAATTTACTTTTCTTATTTCCCTTCATTCTGAGAAAAGCATATGGCACAGCAAGCAAAGGACTTCATGTAGTAGATATAAAAATCCACTTGACATGCATCCGTGTCTACCAGAGGTTGGCTGTGTCGGCAATGTTCTAGAGCAGCTCAAACAGCGCTAAAAAAAAATGTGAGCCAAGAACTGGGTATCGAAGTGTTAAAACTTAATTTCCACAACCAGCTATGTAATGTTAATAAGGCGTGATTCCCTTCTCTTTGGATATTCTATCCCTACAACACAGACAATAGCTTGTTGGAAAAGCAGTCCAAGATAATTAATAACCTCTACTCCATCATGCTAATTAGTAAGAGACAAAACATTTGCTGCAGAGTTCAATATCCCCAGCTCCGTGGGGCTGTAAACGATACTATTATTTATTGTTCAATAAACAGTTCCAGAATTCAACGTGATCTATTATTGCCGGGCGTGGGGGGGGGGGGGGGGGGGATTGTTTCTAGGTGACATAAAAACGCCTCAAATGGCGCCATCGTGACATAACTTATGAGTCTAATTTGTAATATAGATGAATGGTTAATTAAACACGTGTTCCTTACAAGATATTGTGCGTACATTGTAAATTACTCCTTACATCAATTTATATGGCGAGTACATTTTAACGGAAAAATTTAGCTCTTTGAGATAATTAAATGTAAATCAGATACTTCAACTAGGTTGAGCTTAAAGGGACACTCCACTTAGCAAATTAACTTTTGGCTCATCGGGTAGAGTTTATCCTGTGCATTGTACAGGGTGCTTTTGCATACGCAGGCATGCTTTAATAATCGGTTTAAAAAGTTCCTATTTTAGCCCTCCCTCCGCCCTTGCTTACTTGTAAGAGAATCAGTGCGAATTAGCTGCATTGTTAGTTCACAGTCATGAGACTGGAGTATTAACTAATATTCCAAGACAATACAGCACATAAATACAAAACAATACACTAGTTACATCAGTTAGACAAATAAATTCCCCTTGGTAGGATTACCGCTGTTTTAACTTGGCATGCCCTATCCTAAACATAAAGACCTACTCAACTTGTTCTTTTGAAGCCAAGAAATCTGCAAATATTAATGAGTGAATTATGGGACTCGGGTATGTTTGATTGAAAGATGGCATCAACTGAAGAAGTTTTAAACAGAAATGCTTTAATGAAAGCGTCTTTATACAAATAAAGCACCTTATATACCCTCTTTGCTCTGCACAATTCTATTCGAGAGTCGATATTAGAGTCAAATGGTCCAACCCAAGATGGCTGCCCCGATAGTGCTATACAAGCAAGGGCTTCAATAAGTTACTTTATGTGTCTGATTTCATTAAAGCACTTCTGTTTAAAAGGCCTGCACTTAATAGATTTTTCAATTAAACAAATAATTCATTTTGCTGACAGTTGTCCTTTTAAAAAAAGGACTGGATTTACTCAGCTTAATTTAGATTGGTAATTTATTTTTCTTTGAAGTTGCTCTTAAGATAATTTCTACACGCTTTCCCTTTAGCTACTTTTCAATCTTACATAGTGATTTATTACCCACAGCTTTTTGGATGCACCCCTGTTACACACCGCGTGTGTGTTCATAGAGATACTTTGGTCTTTGGACATATAGTAAGTATTATGAGTAGTTAACTGTACTGAACTGTAAGAATGTTTTATAATGAAAATCATAACTTCCCAGTAGTTGCCGATATTATCTTCCTTAGTCATAATTAAATTCTTACATGCACGCTGGTTTAGAGCACAAGAAATATCTCCTCATTCTCTAATAATGCTGTGTTTAACAAATACTTTATTTTTCATTTCTTACCCATTATGTCTACCTGCAATTTAATAACAAATGATATTCCACAAGCTGTGGTTGCACAGTATAATCCTGCCTTTATTAACAAATACATATTACAAGAACTATATTTGCATACAAACTATTTAAAGTCTTAGAAGAGCACTCTGAACCAGAGGCAAATATTCTTATTTTTAAATATAATTGTATTTGGCATATTTTAGTAGATGGTTTATGGGGTACAGAAAAAAACAAAAACAAATGCCACCTGCATGGTAGATATCCTGACATACCATGGCCACCATTTTGGGATGAATAACTCCATTGTGGCAGCCATGTTGCTGTATTTTGAGGGCATTATGAGAAATTACATTCGCTGTCAGTATGTGAGGAGGAATGGATCCGTTTTGGTGAATTCGGTGGCATCATGCCAAGGTCACCATTTGAGGACGAATGGATCCATTTGGGGCGGCCATGTTGGTGAACTTGGTGGCCATCTTAGTGGAATAGGAAGAAAGCTTTAAGGGAGTATAATTTTGCCCGAAAATCTATACTGTATAACCCTACTTAACGTTGTCCATAGGTTTTGCAAAATTTTATTGGTTCACATCAAATCTCCATCTGTAATGTATTTGAAACCCTGGATCAAGCCGGTCTTAAAAGTTTGGACGCCGTAACTAAATGGTACTAACAATGACAGATGGCAACGTCTCTGAATACCAGATCAAGTGGCGTCATTACGGCTTATTTCGACACGTGTGGGAGGAAGGGGAGGGGATGAGCCATTACTTCTTAAAAATCCAAAAGTTAGTTTAAAGCATCATGTTATGGTGTATGGTTGCGAAAGTGTTTCATTGTCATGGCCATGAGATTAAAAAAATCTGCTAAAAATAATGAAACAACAAATGAGAAGAACAAACCAACCACGTATCTTCTTGACTGGTGGGTATGTCCCCTCGGGCACTGCAGGAGAAGGTCACAGACAAACAGCATCAGAAGACTATTTTATACTCTCCTCATCAGAACTTCCCAGCCCCAATACTATGCAGATGACTGAGAGTATGAGAGGGAATGTACATGGAGGCCTGCCAATAATTTATGCTTTCTTGCAAATTCACATATTCAATAAAACATCTCCTTTTTGTGTTTTGTAAGAGGACCGTCCTGCTGCTCTTAGCATAATTTCCATTATGTGGTAACATATGTTCTCATAAACAATACAGAAGTAAGGGGATAAGGAATTATAAAAAAAGGGAGTAACGCCAGATTTTAAAAACAGAAAATTTAAATTGACCACGTCTGGCTGACTTATTCACTATTATAAAATGATCCACCCTGCATTGCTTAATATAAAATCACTAAATAAAACTGAAAGATACCAAGCACTAGGACATGTACTTCCTTGCCTGTCTATCAGTGTGGTCTGCACATTTGCTTCTGACGTACAAGAACTTGCTCACAGAGTTCTGCCCACAACAGCTTGCCCAGTCTAAGGGACAGTCTCACAGACTAAAAGATTGCACCGAGTGTAGAAATTTTAAATAGAAATGTTTCATGAAAGAATATAAATAATGTTAATTATTGAGCCCTCTTTGCTCTGTTTAGCTCTAATAGGGGGCGGCCATGTTGTTTAGAATCTTAGGACAGTTCTTCATTCACCTCGGTTCAGAGAAAGGAAGATCTGACCAATCTGACTCAAGATTCTAAACAACATGTCTGCCCCCTGTTAGAGCTAAACAGAGCTAAGAGGGTTCAATAAGGTACATTATTTATATTCTTTCATTAAAGCATTTCTATGCAAATCATCTACACTTGATGCAAAAAGCATCAAGTGTATAAAATCATAGAAATGATGAAATGAAAAATACTATTAAAGTACCCTGAAAGCTCTAACAGGCTGCCGACATCTTTGGTCAGATAAAGGAAGCTCTGACCCAAGATTCTAAACAACATGTCCGTCCCCTGATAGAGATTTGCAAGCAAAGAGGGGTCATGAAATTATTCTATTTGTATTCTTTCATTAAATCATGTCTATTTCAAATTCGTACACTCGGCACAATTTCTCAGTTAAACAAAAACGTCATTTTTGTCAGTAATTGTCAGTAACACCTCTTTATTGCAGGTCACTGTTTAGTGTATAGGCCTCAGTGTGTTTTGCTAGGCCCGGATAGGGTAACAAGTATGGTTGCCAATTTTTTCTTCAAGAAAATACCAGCCATGCTATTGCGCCCAAGGACTTAAAGGGACTGTGTCACCTAAACATTGCTTATACTGTGAATGTAGAGAATAAATAAACTATTGAACACTATCTATACATTGCAATGTATAGATCATTTTGAACAATGTTTCATGATAAAGTCCCTTTAACCCTGTTTTTAGGGTTTACCGACCTGCCAATAAAATACCGGCTGGGCGGAAAACCTTGAAACAAGGCATAGCAAACATAACCCCAACACAAACGTATACATCTTGTGAACACAGGAGCAGAAGAATATACAAGCTGGTAATCATTATACGAATGAAGTCTAAATACCACGATGGTTGGCTCTGTCAGTTCCACTCTCGGTACATGCTGGAGGGAAAGTATAATCATTTTAACAAAGACATTCATTTATATCTAGCAGCAGGGAGACACGTGCAGGGTCCAACATATTTCTATGGGAGGAAAGCTCGAATAGGACAAACAACCAAATGCGGCCTACTCGAGAGAGAGAGTGAGTATGTAACATGGGGAACTCTTACCTCATCAGCATTTCTGCTAAACTTTTTGCATCTGAAATAAAAAAAATAAAAAAGGAAGGAAAAAGTTAATAAACACATAGATCGTATTGATGGGATGCTAGCACTGAAACATGGCATGTTACTTGAATGGAGAGAAATTAAAATGATCTCTATTTAGCAAGCTAATGCATAGATTGAGAAAAAAAAAGGTTTAAACGTGTCTGTTGTGTCTTCTGTTTATGAGTTGTAGAGCAACTTAAAGATGGACTTAAACACAAAAAATATTTTCTGTATATTACAGACCAGTTTTCCCCATTTCACCTTTTCTTTTGAGGTCGACTTTCATTTTGAGACTAAGTCAGATTCGGCACCCAATTTTGACAGGTTTGTATCTTCCCCATAGAATGTAATGAGAGGCGAAATTAGGCACCCAATTTTCACTTGGTTTCAAAAATAGCTTCGATCATTTCACCTCCCATTACTTTCAGTCGGGGAAGATTCGAACCGGGGTTATTATTTTTCTAAGTCAAACTCGGGTTCCGAATTTGAGTCTCAAAATGAAAGTCGACCTCCTGGTGCTATTCCCAAATTTTAGTGAATAAGTCCCATTCGACCTGAAAACAAAGCCGTGGGTGAAATTATTTTGTGAAGTTGCTGCTTCACTGAGCTGGTTGCTCCTCCAGGTGTCATCTAAGCTGGGACGAAGTTTTTGTGAATATGAAAAGTAACAAAGAATGACAGGAAGTAAGAGGCAGCAGGTGAACTACGAGAAACAGGAGAGGACCAGAGCCTCAGAGGAGTTACATAAGAAACCAATGCTGGCGCTGAATAGGCAGTACAGAACACGGCGAAGATTAAAGTAGTTTATTCCAGAACATTGCACGCATGTTTCATTTTTAATATTTAATTTCTCTAACTACTTTTAATAAATGTGCCTGCATAGGATCATTGGGATAATTATTTAATTCTCCCTAGTCACAATATAAATCGCATTTTGGTGACTTTAAAATAAACCACATGAAATATATAGTTTCTAAGTGAAACATACAGACAGTCGAGGCTGAACTCACTGCCAAATGTACCAACGTATTAAAATCGATTGGTGGGATTAGGGAAGGATTTATTCCATGGTGAGAGTGCATTGTAACAGCTTCATTCGTTGTATGTTTTACTGAATGTTCAATAGGAGGAAGAGGAGTGCGTTTTATTGTAATGCACTTTGGTGATTAATCAAGAAGGACTATTTATGTGCACTTTTAATGGCATGAGGCAAGGTTATTTTGAACAGAAGTCACAGGTAGCAGAACGTTCTTTAAGGACATTCTGGAAAACAACTGGGGAAAAAAGAGGGCCGGAATAATATAAATAAACCCAAAAGAAAAGGTTTGAATTAACAAAGGGAATCATCAGGAGAGCAGCTAAAAAGCACAAATAATGCAACAGGAAACACATATTGCTAAGCTGAAATCACTTCATCAAGCTGCTGCCTCACCGAGCTGGGTTGAGCGACTGTCTGTTGTCTCCGTATGGAGTAAAGGTATAACGGTGCCACATAAGTTGGGAGGAAATATATGTAATAGGAACGGTTAAAAATGGACCGTGCAATAAGAGGAAGTAGGTGAACTGTGAGGAGAGGGCCAGAGCCTCAGATGAGTTTCACAAGAAAACAGCGCTGGAGTAGAAGAGAGAGGACAGAAGATGGTGAATATTTGTTTGTTCCAGCGTGTTCGGCCAGGATAAAAAGGTAAGTATTCAGTGATCCCTTTAATATGACAAATGTTTAAAGGAGTAAACCCTATTTTTCTTTTAATGCAGCAGAAAGCCACAGACCCAGTAAATGGGCAGAAGATGACCATCAGAAGTGTGCTTGCCATCATAGAAGCTACACAGCATGATACGCATGGCCAAGTGGCAGAGAACCATCTCCACGAAATCGTCAGCCTGGACGACACAGATCTTCAGTGTGTATATTCATTGCTCAGTGAGGTACAAAAAGTGAAGTTGGTTATTCATAAAGTGACAAAAAATATTTCACCGATTTTATGTAAATGATGACATGTACAAGAGTCAGAACATATGTGCCGCTCTTTAAAGGACAACTTTAACTGTAACGAAAACAGGATGTATTGAGTGTAGACATTTTAAATAGAAATGTTTTAATGAAAGACTATAAAAAATGTACCTAATTGAGCCCTCTTTGCTCTGTACAGCTCTAATAGGGAGCGGACATGTTGTTTAGAATCTTAGGACAGTTCTTCAATCAGATGAGAGAAGATCTCAATATTCTATACAACATGTCTGCCCTCTGTTAGAGCAGATCTAAGAGGGCTCAATAAGGTACATTATCTATATTCTTTCATTAAAGCATTTCTATGCAAACCATCTGCATGTTATGAAATCTTTCAATTAAACATTGGTTATTTTTTTTTTTTGCTACAGTTGTCGCTTAAGAAGCAGATCTGATTTATCTTGAGAGCATGTCAGAGATTCTACTCTTTCTAGATTCTTGGCTTCAACTTGAGGTTTCTAAATAATGGTCAAGGATATAAAACCTGCCGGGAAAGCATTCGAAGAAGCAGAAAAAGAGTGATTGTGCACAATACAGCCATTAGCAGGGGAACAAATAATGCATTAAAGAGAAGCTGGATAAGAGATATAGTACAGGAGACTCGCTTTACAAGCGTGTAAATAATATATTCAGGAACCAAGCTCTAGAAAGACACCTTCAAACTTCTTTTGTTCCTGCTAGCAATGTTCTTTGTGAGGTATACAGTGACAACGTGAACATTTATACAGGAATTTCCATAACAGAAAACCGCTCACACCCAGCACAATGCAAAGTAATGGGCAGTAAGGTCAGCAACTCTTAACCTGTCCCAGGTAACAAAAATAAATAAATTATAAATATCTTGCATTCTGTGAATTCTCAGGAAACAAAAATCATAAATATTTGTGGCCGATCAATAACTTTTTTCCTCTAGATGCAAAAAAAGATGAACAAAAAAATTTAGATGTAGAGTTTCAGGGCTTTGGAATTGGGCCTTGATATGCTGGGAATAAAACTGAAAAGATGGGGTCGGAGATAGGTCTGTACATGCTCCCTCCTCCAAATGGTGACATCACATCCCACAACACTTCCTGTGTTGCCTGCACAGGGAGGCCATTTTGCTAGAGACAAAAGACAACGTTTTTCTATTTTCTTGTCCCGTGGAAAGTCGGTTCACTTTAAAAAAAAAAATTGCGATCTTGATGCTTAAATCTGATAAAAACGTGAATAACTGCTATAAGGGGGCTCTTATAGTTTGAAGGAAGATTTATTTGCGATGTAGATTTATTTTTCTACAGCTGTTTTTGAAAATTGCTCGGGAACTTACCCCGCAGTCGTTTTAACCTTTGTTCTCGCCGCCTCCTTCGAACAATCAGTAAGAGTACAAAGAGTAGCAGGACTCCAATCAGGATACAAGAAATGGTCACCAGCATCTTTATGCCTCGATTGGTAGACAATCCTTCCTCACTGGTCACGATTGATTTAATGAGTGGAGGGATTGTACCTGAAAACAGTAGCACAGAAATATTTATAAGATGATTAAACAGCTTAGCATGCTAACAAATACGACAATTATTATTTCTTAGTTTCTTTAAGCCAATGACTTTTTACTAGCTTTCTATTCTACAATGTGACCTCTAAGTGAGGTCCATGAGGTTCGCAACAGTCAGTGAGGTTCTAAATTGGGGCCACTGCTGGTATATAGTAACCCACCACAAATTTCCAGTACTAATAACAAACCCTGGAAAAACTAGCTTTCTGCTTCTGATGAAGATCCAATTAGGGTCAAAACGTTGTACTGATTATTTTCACTTGTAGATGTGTGCGGAGTTCTTTTTTTAAATCTGTTTTTTATTACACTGCCTTTGTGAATGTTTTTAGGCCCTCCCATTATCAAGTTACTTTTTTTTTTCATTGTTTGGATTGTTTTGGAGTGCCGGCATTCAATCTACCACACGACATATTATATTGAGGTCTTGCCAGGTCCAAGAGTAATGTAGAGCTGCCACAGTTTCAAATTCCTCAAGGATACAACAGAAGTGCACTATTTATTGAATTGACATTGCTCATTTTCCTGCTCTGGTGTGCATTCCCTGGGAAGACATATTCCTAGAAAAGCCTTTTCAGTGGGTTTACACAGTCATCCGTTGCGTGTGTGTAGCACAATGAAACAATCCAGAAGACAAATCTTTATCACAACCACACTGCGATGTTTGTACTGGATATGTGTCCAATGCAAAATGTGTGCACGATGGTTAGAAATCTTCCTCACCTAGAGGTGCTGTTTTACCTACCATGTCCCATGTAAAATCAGTGGATATGTGCTACAAGGAGACTTCTGGCATTTTCTTTTTAAATTGTTCCTGTCCCTTCAAACTAGCATTCAAACTTTATCTGAGAGACAGAGCTGTCTTTCTCCCAAATGAGATAATGCTATGACTAACTCAAGAAAATATATTATACACTACATACAGGGAAATGGTTTGCTCATTGAAACAAAGGGCCAGCTTAAAGGACACTAAACTTTATATTGCACGTGTGCTTCTAGTATAGAGAGTGAAATGTCCATTGTCCCTAGTTTGAGGATAAACTGGCGGGTACTTTTGATGGTACAAGGCAGTTTATCCTCTGACCGACAGCTGCCATGATTCTATAGGACTTGTAAGTAATACATACATACAGTAGATACACGCGGGTTTACTCTCTGCTGCGTGTCACATGTGAGACATAGCCGCTCCTGGTTGTCGAGCCCTGGCGGCTGCCGAACGAGAGGGTCTCTCGCTGCTAGCGCAGAGACAGCGCCTCGTTTTTGCATGGTGATCAGAATGGGGGGATCCTTAACTAGCCCGTTCACATTGAGCCCATAACTGTACCGTGAAAAGGTCTTTAATAAGATTGTTAAAATGACACATGAATAAAATGCGTAATAAAGTATAAGGCGGTTTTACAAGTCGCCCTGTGGAACAAAGCAGCCTGATGGTTCAGTGTCCCATATTTCCATTTGAGTCTAGCACAATAAACGTGTGTCACCTTTATCTATGAGGTAATTAAATGGTCGTTAGTAACATTGCAGCCGCCAATGAATAAGCCTTTTCTGGGCGGTATTTTACAGCACTTTGTAATAATTGCAGCTCGTGAAATACATTGAATTCATTTGGTGAACCTTGCAGGCTGTGTAATAGATACTGCGTGGCCGGCAGACAGGAGAGTCAATAACACGAGGGAGACTCTTTCAGAGCAATTAATACATTTCTCTGTGGGGATAATTCACATTTTGCAGACGGCCTTCATAGCAAAGCTTATTTCTACTGCTAAAGTCCATGAAACCAAAGGTAAACTTGCCTGTGGCTCGACCTGCTTTGGAATGTTACATCTGAATTGCATGGCTGACAATTGTGTTGGGAATGGATTTCGGAAGATACTTCACTGCCAAATTGTATGCGTGCATGAGCGATATAGGCTTCTTCCACCTCAGAATCATGGGGAATGCGGTTCCCATTGATTCTGCGTTCCTTTAAAAGCTGCGATCACTCGTGCACACTGTTCACCATCGTGCATCTCACTGAATTTAATTCCTGTGTCAGAAATGCAATTTGGATGCCGCAATTGGCCCCTTGGTTCATTTGTGTTGGCGACACCACTGAACCAAGGGATCAAAAATGAAGTGTATAGTCGGCCCTTCCCCCCCCCCCCCCCCCAATAAATAAAATAAGTTAAATTAAGTTAATTATTAACTTTGTGTTGGAAAACACAATGGGCAAGGCTGGTAATGGGCTCATCTAGTAATTGCCATTAATGGATAGCTTTATCATAATGGTACGCCTCCCAATTGTCTGGAGTTCGTCGGGGCATTCTCGATTTGGGGGCCAGTGTTCCAATTTATGGGGACATCAAAACAAATGCCTAAAAATGCTCCAGAAAGAAAGATATGGTAGGACATGACTGAGCGCCTCCACTATTATCCTGCTTAACACCATGCCCTTTTCATAGTCTCGCATGGCAGAACTTTAGACACTCAATGCTGGGAGATATTGTGGCAAATATAAAAAAAAAAAATGTATATATGCTTCCATTGTAAACTTAAATAAAAGTGCTTATTGTATTTAATACATTCTATCATGTCTCCTCTCTCTCTTTTTTCTTACACAAGATCTATGTATTATACCACCATGATATTTACAGGTCCATGTTACCTAAATTCATTTGTATGCAATATATAGACAGACAATCTAGTAATCCAATGTAGGAAATATATATATATATATATATATAATATTTGTTTTCCATCTTTACTCCACCCACAAGTGTTTCCTCTGCACTTTGGAGTGTACACCAGTACCCTCATGACAGCACATAATCACGGGTATACAAACCCATTAAAGATAAAATCACAACAAAATATGATCCTTTCCTTGGAAAAAAAAAACAACAAACAACCCTTTTCTAAATACTGGTTACATGTTGTGAGACAGGCCTAAGTTAAAATAACAGAAAATCCATCAGACTAGACAATGGCCATAGATGATGCTGACATTTATTTCCTAGATGCCTTCCAGCTACGCCATTACAGTAATGTGCTAAATGGGTCTTGTCCCTTTAAACAGCCTTTGATTTACAACCAGAGATGAGCTTGTATCAGGCTAAATGAGGAATAACTAGCTTTAATTCCCCAGGACTCGCGAAAGAAAACCTTAAGGCTCTGGAAAAGCAGAGCCGTCTGCAACTTATTCCCCAACTCAGCCTCTGTACAGTATCTCAGACATACATCTCCATTAGCGCTGCGAGAGTATCAAACGCCGTAATCACAATCATAAATCTTACTGTTCTGCTTGACTTTGGGAGAATTTCCAGCCTGCCAAAAATCAAAGCCAAATACAATTTAAGCAAAAAGTTCGGGTTTTTTTTGTACGCTTTCTTTTTATTGGTGGGGTTTGCCCGCTCGAAATTCGAGGGCCATCCGAGGTGACGGCAACGTATTTCCCCCCGCAATTTGAAGCCTTTAAATTGTATTTTGAAGACACAATTACGCTCTGTGATTTATGGAGGGGAGAGAAGCAGAAAATCAGCTGATTTTTTTGTTTCAAGTTGAAATAAAATATTCAGATTTGTGGTTATTTATGTCAATGTAAATCAGCTTTATGCAGATGGTGTCATATAGTTTTATTTATTAGAAACAAAAAAAATCTTTTTTTTTTTTTTTATATTGATGCATTTTAAGCTACTTTCTATGGAATACCCCAAAATGATTGCGGTGATAACGATTCTAAAAATATAATTAAGGACCCTCCTTTTTTTGGACACATTTGCACTATAAGGCATCACACATTAGGGGGGGGCTCACCAGCTTTAATCTTGAGCAATGTATAGGTGGAATGTTCATCTCACATCAACTCCCCTTATAGAGCCATGCATCCAATGGGGACATGTAACGTCACCAAGGAGCGCGTGTGTTGCCCAGGAAGAGCGGTGGCATAAATATTTTAAGGGACACTAAATGTTTTTTTTTTTCCACTTGTGCTTGTAATATAGAAGCACAAGTGAAAAGTTAGTTGTTCCAAGTGTGAGGATGAACTGGCGTGTACTTTTGATAGTACACACCAGTTTATCCTCTGACCGACAGCTGCCATGCTTCCTAGCCATCTGGTTGGTGAATGGCTCTCTGCTAGTGCATAGAGAGACCCTTGTTTTTGCCTGAGATCAGCAGGGCGGACCTTAACTAGGTCCCCCTGCTGATCCCATGCAAAAACGAGGGTCTCTCACTGTGCTAGCAGCGAGAGACCCTCGCATTCAGCTGCCAGAGCCGGGCAAACTTCAGTACACGACAACCGGGAACTGCTGTGTCTTGTATTTGAGACACAGCCGTTAGTAAACCCGCATGGATCTATTAAGACACACGACGGGTTTACTTAATTCTACCGGGACATGTATTGTTTAACCCTTTCTTAGTTCAAAGAAGCATGGGTTAAACAAAGTTTAATGTTTCTTTAAATGAATTGGAGGAAGAAAAGAACAGAAAATCCCAGCACTGTTGATAGACGGTATTTATCGAACCCCTAAGGGTCCTAAGATCTAGTAGGGCTATGGATATGAACAGGCGTGAAAACTGAACAGGGGGGAAGGGGCGTGAACCCTGGAAGATTGGGATTCCCTTTTTTTTAGTGAAACATCCCTATGTTAAGAAATACCGCCTGGTTTTGTTATTGAAACCTGACATGGAAATAATAATCTAATCTACGTCATTATATAACAAAGTACTTACTTCCATCATAGTTCAGCGTCGCAAAATTTGCTTGCTTCTCTGCACAGCCCGCACTGTTACACACTCTCATCTGCAGCTCATACCACATGGCCTCCTGAAGGTCATACAGTATGTAGGATTTCGACAGAGAAGTCCTCTGTGCCAGAGTCCACACTGAGGTGCCAAACGGCCTGTACTCTAGGTTGAATGATGTGATTGGGCATCCCCCATCATTCCAGCCAATCAGATTCAGCCTCACGCGGGTCGTGTTGATGCTGGCGAACAAGTCTTGCTCTTTCGAAAATTGCGGCTCTACAGGGATATATCAAGTGTTACACAAGACTAATTAAAAGGTAATAACGACAGCCAAACTTACTACATTATTTATACAGTATCAAAACACCTGTCACATAAAAAGTGCTTCCTCTGTATCTCAAGACACGATGGGAAGGAGATTTTTTTTTTTATTTTTCTTTAAGTTGTCCTCACAGGGTTGCTGTGATTTTACAATAATTACTAATGAAAAGACTTCACGTAAATAACAGGATCTGAATCAGTTGAATAAAAAGTATACACAATGACTAAATAAAGGCAGTGAACACATGCTTTAAACATATCAGCTCTATAGTTAATATGGTATATGACATAAAATCACACATAATTATAATTATGGTCAAATGAGTAATGACAAACAAAGAATTATAAAAAACAGACACACATACACACACACAATGCCCTTGAGATTAGTTATAAACACACGGATAGATGTATTATTGCAGGAGGGTCAAATTGCGGCACTCCAGCTGTTGCAGGACTACATTTCCCATACTGCCCTGCCAGCCTCTTGTCTGTCAGAGACTTATTGGAGATGTAGGCAGGCGGTAGCTGCAGGGCTACAGTTTGACACCTATGATGTGTTGCCATACATCATCCTTGCATCACACATGCTGAAGGCTAGCTGTCCCTGCTCGTCATTGTACAGATTATATACAGGATCATATACAGGACGGGCCATTCTGCAGTTCTCTGGGTGATATTTTTGTTGACAAACTGGCTGATGGGAGAAAAAACACAGACCCATTTTGAGTTGCTCTAGGTTGACTGGTTGAGCGCCATAAGCTTTTGTGTGCTCAGACTCCTACGATGCTCAGCCATAGGACGAAAACACATTATTAGTATTATACATAAACATATGTATCCATACAAACTCTTTCAGTCTATGGGAGTTATTCAGTAAATGTGCAGTGCAGGTGAGATGAACTCTATGTTTAACAATGCATTGTGCACGAGCCACTGAACTCATCAAGCAGGAGGAACTCGCCAGGTTTGGCTATTCACAAGGCATAGTTTGAGACAGTGAGATGAATGCACTTTTAGTGAATAGCTGTTTACAAAGGGATAGTAGAAGCTTTTTATCTTTTCTATTTGTAAGTTAAGATGCTTTTCTTTTTTTCACTCCATTGTAGAAGTGGTGCTGCTGATATTACAGCTGTATTGCGGGATATAACACTGTGCCGTCTCTGAATGATGACGTCGCCTTGTGGCACTGTATGCAAATTAACTGCTACAACGGGAAGAGTACGTGTAATTTGTATTTTATGCCACAGGGTTGATGTCATAAAATAAACAGAATGGACCTGTTAAAAAATAGGAGACGGGACAGATCCATTTAAAAACAGGAGACGGCACAAACCCATTTAAAAACAGGAGACGGCACAAACCCATGAAAAAACAGGAGACGGCACGGACCCATAGAAAAACAGGAGAGGGCACAAACCCATTTAAAAACAGGAGAAGGCACGGACCCATTTAAAAACAGGAGAGGGCACGGACCCATTTAAAAACAGGAGACGGCACAAACCCATTTAAAAACAGGAGACGGCACGGACCCATTTAAACACAGGAGACGGCACGGACCCATTTAAAAACAGGAGACGGCACAAACCCATGGAAATACAGGAGACGGCACAGACCCATAGAAAAACAGGAGAGGGCACAAACCCATTTAAAAACAGGAGAAGGCACGGACCCATTTAAAAACAGGAGAGGGCACGGACCCATTTAAAAACAGGAGACGGCACAAACCCATTTAAAAACAGGAGACGGCACAGACCCATTTAAAAACAGGAGACGGCACAAACCCATAGAAAAACAGGAGACGGCACAGACCCATGGAAAAACAGGAGACGGCACAAACCCATGGAAATACAGGAGACGGCACAGACCCATAGAAAAACAGGAGAGGGCACAAACCCATTTAAAAACAGGAGAAGGCACGGACCCATTTAAAAACAGGAGAGGGCACGGACCCATTTAAAAACAGGAGACGGCACAAACCCATTTAAAAACAGGAGACGGCACGGACCCATTTAAACACAGGAGACGGCACGGACCCATTTAAAAACAGGAGACGGCACAAACCCATGGAAATACAGGAGACGGCACGGACCCATTTAAAAACAGGAGACGGCACAAACCCATTTAAAAACAGGAGACGGCACGGACCCATTTAAAAACAGGAGACGGCACAAACCCATTTAAAAACAGGAGACGGCACGGACCCATAGAAAAACAGGAGACGGCACAGACCCATTTAAAAACAGGAGACGGCACAAACCCATTTAAAAACAGGAGACGGCACGGACCCATTTAAAAACAGGAGACGGCACAAACCCATTTAAAAACAGGAGACGGCACGGACCCATTTAAAAACAGGAGAGGGCACGGACCCATTTAAAAACAGGAGACGGCACAGACCCATAGAAAAACAGGAGACGGCACAAACCCATTTAAAAACAGGAGACGGCACGGACCCATTTAAAAACAGGAGACGGCACGGACCCATGAAAATACAGGAGACGGCACGGACCCATAGAAAAACAGGAGACGGCACAGACCCATTTAAAAACAGGAGACGGCACAAACCCATGGAAATACAGGAGACGGCACGGACCCATTTAAAAAGAGGAGACAGCACGGACCCATTTAAAAACAGGAGAGGGCACGGACCCATTTAAAAACAGGAGAGGGCACGGACCCATTTAAAAACAGGAGAGGGCACGGACCCATTTAAAAACAGGAGAGGGCACGGACCCATTTAAAAACAGGAGAGGGCACGGACCCATTTAAAAACAGGAGAGGGCACGGACCCATTTAAAAACAGGAGAGGGCACAGACCCATTTAAAAACAGGAGAGGGCACGGACCCATTTAAAAACAGGAGACGGCACAGACCCATTTAAAAACAGGAGACGGCACGGACCCATGGAAATACAGGAGACGGCACGGACCCATAGAAAAACAGGAGACGGCACAAACCCATGGAAATACAGGAGACGGCACAGACCCATGGAAATACAGGAGACGGCACAAACCCATGGAAATACAGGAGACGGCACAGACCCATTTAAAAACAGGAGAAGGCAAGGACCCATTTAAAAACAGGAGAGGGCACGGACCCATTTAAAAACAGGAGACGGCACGGACCCATTTAAAAACAGGAGAGGGCACGGACCCATTTAAAAACAGGAGAGGGCACGGACCCATAGAAAAACAGGAGAGGGCACAAACCCATTTAAAAACAGGAGACGGCACAGACCCATAGAAAAACAGGAGACGGCACAGACCCATAGAAAAACAGGAGACGGCACAAACCCATTTAAAAACAGGAGACGGCACGGACCCATTTAAACACAGGAGACGGCACAGACCCATAGAAAAACAGGAGACGGCACAGACCCATTTAAAAACAGGAGACGGCACAAACCCATGGAAATACAGGAGACGGCACGGACCCATTTAAAAACAGGAGACGGCACAAACCCATTTAAAAACAGGAGACGGCACGGACCCATTTAAACACAGGAGACGGCACAGACCCATAGAAAAACAGGAGACGGCACAAACCCATTTAAAAACAGGAGAGGGCACGGACCCATGGAAATACAGGAGACGGCACGGACCCATTTAAAAACAGGAGAGGGCACGGACCCATTTAAAAACAGGAGAGGGCACGGACCCATTTAAAAACAGGAGACGGCACGGACCCATTTAAAAACAGGAGACGGCACAGACCCATTTAAAAACAGGAGACTGCACGGACCCATGGAAATACAGGAGACGGCACGGACCCATTTAAAAACAGGAGACGGCACGGACCCATTTAAAAACAGGAGACGGCACGGACCCATAGAAAAACAGGAGACGGCACAGACCCATTTAAAAACAGGAGACGGCACAAACCCATGGAAATACAGGAGACGGCACGGACCCATTTAAAAACAGGAGAAGGCACGGACCCATTTAAAAACAGGAGAGGGCACGGACCCATTTAAAAACAGGAGACGGCACGGACCCATTTAAAAACAGGAGAGGGCACGGACCCATTTAAAAACAGGAGACGGCACGGACCCATTTAAAAACAGGAGACGGTACGGACCCATTGAAAAACAGGAGACGGCACAGACCCATTTAAAAACAGGAGACGGCACAGACCCATTTAAAAACAGGAGACGGCACGGACCCATTTAAAAACAGGAGACGGCACGGACCCATTTAAAAACAGGAGACGGCACAGGCCCATAGAAAAACAGGAGACGGCACGGACCCATGGAAAAACAGGAGATGGCACAGGCCCATTTAAAAACAGGAGACGGCACAGACCCATAGAAAAACAGGAGACGGCACAGACCCATAGAAAAACAGGAGACGGCACAGACCCATTTAAAAACAGGAGACGGCACAGACCCATTTAAAAACAGGAGACGGCACGGACCCATTTAAAAACAGGAGACGGCACGGACCCATTTAAAAACAGGAGACGGCACAGACCCATTTAAAAACAGGAGACGGCACAGACCCATTTAAAAACAGGAGACGGCACGGACCCATTTAAAAACAGGAGACGGCACGGACCCATTTAAAAACAGGAGACGGTACGGACCCATAGAAAAACAGGAGACGGCACAGACCCATAGAAAAACAGGAGACGGCACAAACCCATTTAAAAACAGGAGACGGCACAGACCCATGGAAATACAGGAGACGGCACGGACCCATAGAAAAACAGGAGACGGCACAGGCCCATAGAAAAACAGGAGACGGCACAGACCCAAAGAAAAACAGCGGTAATCCAAGGGAGCACACTCACCCATCCTCTCTCTCTTTTTGGGAGAAATACCCCTTCCTCTCTTAGTCTGTACATTTGTTAACGACTGGGCGACAAAGTCCCTTTAATTGCACAAAACCCTGTTGCATTTGCAAACTTTTCAATTAACAAACTTTCTTCCAACTTTCAAACCATAGGGTTCCCTTTTCCTTCTGACTAATGTTGTTTAATGACCCTTGTGTTTTAAACAGGCAGGTGCCTGATATTTATAGAATCCGCTGATGTTCAGGAAGCAGTGCTGGTCATGCTTCATTACTTCGTAGTGGGTAGGATCACTGGGCTTCCCAGAGCCTTCTGCTAGCGTTATGTTCCAAGATCTGTATGTATTTTATGGTTTTTATTAAGATTTCTGCGAGTTTGAAAGTCTGTGCTGTGGCTTGCAGCCCCTCGGTTACATTACAAATCCCATGATCCTCAGGCAGGGAGTAGTTTGTCAAGAAGATTGCTGCTGTTCCACAGCAGGGTTGCTGATCACCATGCAGAATGATACAGCGCAACACCATAGGTTCCATGGGCTGCCTGCATCAGCACTAGATTCTGAACATGTCATCTGCACCCCATCCAAACCATTCCAAATCCCCACTCAATTTTCACAGTACTGTGTTATTCTTCCTTTTTCTACAGTGCCATATATACCACGTCTCTATAGTGCCATATAACCCCCACCAAGTTCCATAATGCCATATATCTGAACAGACTTGATATAGAAGCTGCTATATAGCACACAGAACTGCTATATCAAGACTGCGTTTATTTATGGCACTGTAGAACTCTGGGGGAATATATGGCACTATAGAGAGGTGGTATATAGGATTGTTATGCTGTTAGCAGACAGACTGGGGGAATTGGTGGCTAAAATCCCCTGCAATAATAAACATATCCCCCGAGTGCCGTTCAAAAGCATTGAAAACTACATTTACCAGCATACACTGCCACCAGTTGGAGTACCAGCCCACAGCAAGTGAAACGAAAGCATCTGCTGGAAAGCTACAATATTTGATGTAACAAAAAACAAAACACAATTTGCCTTGCAAATGGTCCTAGAAAGGATGAAGCGGATTTATCTGTACAGTAGGCAGACAAACACTACCTGACCTAGGAAAATACATGCAGACATCTCTTGAATTAGTATAAATATTTATAAAGGTCCCACACAAGGTTTATATTGGAAATAAGATACGGTCGCGAACTATGCAGCGGCACAAATAGACTCCGAGTCATGTAAGAAAAGTAGATCTCACTCCACCTCCACAAGGAACATTGGAACGACCTTGAACAGATGCACCTGAGCTGATCATTCTAGGGTTTCCATTTTCGTTGGATGCTCGGAACATAGATGGATTGAGTCCAGGGTACCCGACGTACAATGTCTTCACTTAATTAAAAGAAAACACTTGCCACTTTACCCTCGAGTGCAATCCAGTCGTTTAAAGACATCAGTCACAAAGTCCTTGAATTGGAGACACGTAATGAGGAGCAGAAGGGAGAGGTAGACAGAAGATACCTTATTAACTCGGATTCAATGATCGGAGAGTTCAGTTTTCCACCGTTAGGGTTCATTGCTAGAACTCGTGAGTAGCATATGTTTCCAGGAAGAAGAAATTTAAAAAAAAACATAGAATATATACATATAACACACTATGGCGTAACTGCATACATTCTCATTAGTTCTATAAATGTGTCGTTTTTTTTTTTTTTGGACTTTTTTTTGTGTGTTTAAATAAACATTTTTATAAAATGAAGGTGGTTCATTAGAACACACAGCTGCTTATTTATATGCCCCCCGATTTAAAAAGGTTCTTGGAATTGTCAAACAGCATTGTTTATACAATTCTCCAGCTTGCCTATCTTTCCAATTTAGCCATTAACGAGGGGTGAAACCAGATAGAACTTAAAACTATATAAGAAGATGGACAGACTACAAGAGTGGGAATAGAGTAAACAGCATTAAGAAGAGATTACACAATTGGATAGATAAAGTAATTGAGTCAGGCAAGAGAAGTTTGACGCCTCAAGATCTAGGGAGTGTTTTCAAAGAATGTAATCAAAAGTTATGCAATCTCCATTCAGAAGTCTCTAGAAAAACAATTTACAAATATTTAGCTAGATCCAGGTTACGGATAATATCTGAAGATCCGTGGAAAATCCTTGATAGGCTCATAACAAAGGAGATCTTGAGAGCTATAGACGGCTTTGGCACTTATTTTCCTACAAAACTTTTAAACTAAATATGGTTGAACATCTAGTCAAGACATTTAGAAATATTGTCCACACTGACTACTTTGATGAAGGATTGTTGAAGGCCAGCATTCTTGACATTCTGAAACAAGAGAAGATAACAAAGGAACTTGCTAATTACCGACCATTGTCTCTGATAAACATTGACACCAAATTGTTCTCTTTGGTTTTGGCAGAAAGACTGAAAGAGATCTTAGCGATGATTGTTCATTCCCACCAGATTGACGTTATTCACAGAAGAACATATATTAACAACATAAGACTTGGCTCCCACTTGTTTTGTCTCCATAAGTTATCAGGATAGGTCCAGACGTGGATTTCTGGATCACTGTGGCTAGAGGGACACCAGCCGTACCACACTTACTAGGACTATGATAGGCCAAAATGGTTGACGTGCCTCCCGAGTAGGTACCATCTGATAGGGCAGGATATTTCAGTGCTATCCGTTTTCTTTGAGATGTGGCTCCCACCTGGTATTCTGAACAGTTTAATCTGACAAATGGCACCATACAGGGGTGCTTCTTATCCCCATTACTATGAGTCTTGTCTGTAAAGCCTCGCTCATTAAATTGCAGAAATAACAGGAAACACCATTACAGAGCCGGAGAGGTCTCTTAAGTAATTTATGCAAGAAATAACTGAATACAGCCTAGTTTCTACGTGCTTAAAACTTTCATGCAAACCCCCCAAAAAATTGCTCTGTAATAAAAAGGAATATGAAATTTACATATACAAGAATCTATCTTATTCCCTGGCAAAGCCGGGCAGTAAAGCAAGTAGCTCCATAAATTATGTTATTAGATTAATTCATGATTTTTTTTCTGGTGGAAATACACTATAAAGTAGTATATGATGCCGACTAGATTAGTACATATTGACCCTCACAGTTCCGGAATATGCTGGAGAGGGCACATATCTTCATACAAGAAGGAGCTGTAGAAGAGTTTACTTTGGGACATATCGTTTGACTTGCTGACGGTGTTTGACTGGTTGTATTACTGGTATTTGTGTACAGCTGGGGATATCACCCGCTGATAAAAACCAAAATAAAAAACAAGCCAACAAAGTTCTATCCAAAGCTCAAGCAATTTTGGCGCAAATCCATAAATCTTGAAATCAGTAGAATTACTCTATGGTGTTTTGCTGATTGGTCCAAATTTAGCACTATACCTAAGAATCCCTTGATTCATTCGTCTGATACAGTACAGGCGCCATTCCTGCCTTTGATGTATTTGTTACAAGGATTTACTATCCCTTTTAACAGAACATTTGCAGAAATGTTTGCAGGACACAGTTTAAATGGATCCAACCTAATATATATTTAGCAGCATTGCAGGAACTCTGTCACCTCATTGTTTTTATTGTGAACAAAATGTATGTTAATTTAAGCAAAAAGTCCAGTAAACGTATATATTAAAGGGAAAATGTGTTTTAAATGCGTCTCTGAAGTCCCCTGTTTATGACATCACACTGTGGCACATCACACATGCCCCAATGAAAGCACTTCATTTGCATAGCACGCCACAAGGTGATAATAAAGGTGTCATAAAGAGGAGACAGCACAGACACACTGAAAACATGTTTGTCCTAATGCTGTTTGGAGATGACAGGTGACAGAGTCCCTATCAATGATTCCACTTCTATGAGCTCAGTTTCTATCAAACGTTAGTGAAACCCAAAAGGTACATTTTCTCCCAGGCTTTTCAACTCCGATTGGGTTGAATCTTTTTTCTTTTTTTTTTGCCATTTGCCCAGATCACCAGACAGAAAGCAGATTATCAGTCCGTTGGAGACCAATGCTGTTTGGCAAATTTAAAAATAAAATGTAAAAATAACTTGATAACTTATAATTACTTCCTGCTTTGGATGGGCAGGACAAGACTCCAGTACCTTTCCCAAGGGTTTTAGCCTCTATGATCTCACTGATGCGGCCTGGTCCGACTCCGTTCTGGGCGGTCAGAGTAAACTTGTACCAAGTGCCGCATTTAAGGTTTTCCAGGCGATAGGACCGTTCGCTTGGACTGATTGGAAAACTGCCCCATTGTTCGCTATTATCCTCTGAATACTGCAGGATGTACCCTGGAAGAAACAAAAAGGATTTTGTAATTAAATACAGCAACAGTATAACACAAACAGAAATATAGAAACATAGAATGTGTCGGCAGATAAGAACCATTCGGCCCATCTAGTCTGCCCAATTTTTTTTGATTACTTTTATTAGTCCCCAGTTCCCTATCTTATATCTAGGATAGCCTTGTGCCTATCCCACGCATGCTTAAACTCCTTCACTGTGTTTACCTCTACCACTTCTGCTGGCAGGCTATTCCATACATCCACTACCCTCTCAGTAAAGTAATACTTCCTGATATTACTTTTAAATCGTTGCCCCTCTAATTTAAGACTATGTCCTCTAGTTGTGGTAGTTTTTCTTTAAATATACTCTCTTCCTTTACTGTGTTGATTCCCTTTATGTATTTAAATGTTTCTATCATATCCCCCCTGTTACGTCTTTCCTCCAAGCTATACATGTTAAGATGCTTTAACCTTTCCTGGTAAGTTTTATCCTTCAACCCATGAACCAGTTTAGTAGCCCTTCTCTGAACTCTCTCCAAAGTTAGATACGGTCTCCAGTACTGCGTACAATACTCCAAGTGAACAGGTCTCGCTATAGACTCCCCTGTGGCGCCCTCCACCCCCATGACACTGCAAGTCCTCTAATAGTTAAAATGTCCAACCTTGTGCAGGACTGATAGATTACTTATGAATTGGAAGCCCACCATCCCTGAGAACATGGTCACCTTAGAACACCAGAGAATTATCTTTGCGTGGGTGAGGGCAGAGAGACCCAACACAACAGGGACAAAGCAAGCTCAAAAAACTGAATGGACTTCACAAAGCCTGAATGCTCACATCTTGACGGTAGGCAGGACCACACTCAATGTAGAGACAACAAGAAAAAGGGAACAAACCACTTCTCGTGGGGTGGAGCTAGAGGACTGACAATCAGCTGCTAAATTCACTACAACTCTCAGGTAGAGAGCCAGCTGCCATCTGACAGCTAGCAGCACTTCTTAGCCCTGAAGGTAAGCCCAGAGGGACTTGGCCCCACTCCCCCCGCACGGCAATTACCTAGGCTAGGTCTCTGATTACGAGACAATGAAGTGCTGTAGGGATCTAATGTACTTGATCAGGTTTTATAAGTAATGTGTCCTGTGCTCACTTCCAAACCAAAGACTACTAAAAAAAAAAAAAAATTGCATCACAATCCTACTAATATCGTGCTGTGATTCTGTGGCCCCCGAGCACCATGCTGTAGCGGGGGGCATAACAGTATCATGATTAATTACCGTAACTGAATTATCCATGCTACACGGCAACATATACAAAAATGTGATTGAAAGGCGTAGAAGTAATAAAAAGAAGTGGAGATTTTTTGTTGTTGCTTGGATTGAACCTTTAAATCTCTGCGAGCTAAAGGATAACAAATACTAGCTATGCGGGGGGGGGGGGGGGGTGTCGTGGAGGGGAGGGGTCAAATAAAATAAAAATGTAAAAAAATCACGCTGATATAGAAATACACACTTGAGAAGTATACACTAAGTTTAACTCATTGGGTAACCTTGAATCCGACCAGTTGATAGTGGTACAAGGAAACGGTCTGGTCACCGGACAGAACGCTACTTAATAATAATGGTTGTTACATTCGTATGCAATGTAGTATGTACTATATTTGGAGAGAACAGTCAAGAAATAAATAAACACGGATACAATCGTTTATTTAATTACAATATTGGTGTAGTTCTTTTTTGGGGGGAAGGCAGCATGAAAACAGCTACATCTTTATTTGGTCACACACACACGCACAAAAAACTCCCTCGGGGATGAGCAGAGCAGTTTAATAGTTCTTATATATATTCCAACTCGCAGAGATGAAAAACATAACCCTTGGGTGATGAAATTAATGAGAGTGATTTGGAGAGTGCTAAACACATGATGCACTGGAGATGAAATCTGAATATATATATCACAATCTCGATTTTACATTCCCCACGGCGTCAGTGGTTAGATGTGCATCAAATAATAAGGAAGTTGTTTAGAAAGAGCAAGTGGAGTCGGACTTGACGGAAGACCCCATAAGACTCTGCTTACAGCACAGCTATTGTACTATGTGGAAACAGGTAAATATTGCTGCCACTCAGATATTTTAATGGGTTTTAACAGCACTGTATTACCTGGATAATGTCTTTACTGTGCATGTGGAAAAATAATGAAAATTACCTACATTGTATTGGCACAACTGCAAGCAATTGTCTAATTTAGGAGAAAAATGTGCTTTAGATGTGGATGCTTATGACATCACCTGTGGCACGGTATGCAAATGAAGTGCTTTTCAGTGGGAAATATAGAATTTGCATACTGTGCTACAGATGATGTCATAAACAGGAGATTTAAAACACATTTGTCTCCTAATTTAGGCATTTGCATGCAGTTTTGTTAACACAATGTATAGATCATTTTCTATAATTTTTATACTCTACATGCACAGTAAAAACAATGTTCAGGTGATACAGACCCTTTACACGTAGCTCTTGCGTAATCCTGTGCAGAGAAACTGAGCCAGTAGCCAGTTTTACGCCAGCAGTCCGTTTTAGCGCCGGAAGGCAGTTTTAGCGCCAGCAGGCCTTTTTAGCGCCAGCAGGCCGTTTTAGCGCCAGCAGGCCGTTTTAGCGCCAGCAGTCCGTTTTAGTGCCAGCTTAGTATTAAGAGTCATTTTTAAAACTAGTATTAGGGTTCGGGGTTAGTTTTAGGAGGGGGGTAGTATTGGTCAGCGCTGACAGCTCGGTGCTGAAACACCCACGTTAAATGACAATCAATGTAATTGTCACAGTGAACAATTTTCGACCCTCCAAGGAACGGTACCGTGCCCCCATGTTGGAAATAAAGAGTTGTTTAATAAATAAGTTGTAAAGGAAACTTGACACAAACCAGCGACAAGATGCACACGTCTTCTCATTAGATTTGTTTGGTTAGATGAACACAAAGTGACAGATTAGAGGTAACAAACTCAGACAACTTGATATGAAGACACAAGATCAAAAAGTTGTCCTCAGTCGTTTGATTCACATCCACAAGGATTTGAAAGTCTTCATGACCACAAACGCAAGAAAGTTTTCACGTCCAAGACAGCCTATCAAGGTAAAAAAAAATAAAAATACTGGTGCTGTTCCCTCTTTGACGCACCCCCCCCCCCCCCCCCTTACTCCCCTCAAGCTTAGAAGCTAATCCTTTGATGTTATTTGCTGGTGTTGAAAATATATCTTTACTGTTCCGAGAATGAAGAGAAGAAAAATGACAGGGCATCACTGCTCTCTAAAAATAAACAAAATTATCTCGGGAGCAACAGACAAAGAAATGGTTATGATTAATGCATTGACTCTCTGTATTTGTAGCAGCCGAATAGTCTCTTTCCTGTCACCAGCTGATCATCAAAATACTGTTTGATTACACTGATGTGTGTCTCTTCCTTGGCTCTTCACCAAGCTATGTCTCCCCCGGCTAATATTACCATACATCAGGTGCCTTCCAAGTCCTAACTCTACTGAGGACCAAATAACCTCACCGCTACATGCATTTCCCTACAGTCATTGTACTCGACACGGACAGATTAAATAAAAAAATGGGGGAAAAAAAGTAAAAGCTGACTTAAAGGAGCAAGTCCACATAGAGTGCCCAATCTGCCCATCACTGCAACACACAGAAAAAAAATACAAAGGCACAGTGCTTAAATGTATTATCAGTTTACTAATGTATATATAACTTTTTATAATAAAAACAGACCTCAGTCAGCACTGACTTTCACTCCCCCGTGCACAGTAATGACATCATGGTCTCTCGCTCTCCATGAGTCTACACTCTGCAAAAGGAGCGCAATGCAGCATGGACTGAGGTCAGAGTGTGAGAGCATCACCGATAGGTCAGCTGCCTGAGTTGCTCCCAAACAGTTGGTTTATGCAGCAACAATGGGGGTTTGGCCTAACACCCCGGCATCAGCAGGTGTAGAGTTTAGAAGGTAGAAGTGTAGTAGTTTAAGCGCCTGTGAGATCTGTCGATTGCTCTTTTGAAACTGGCTGGAATTCCTATGTAAATCAGTGTAAGGGGAGGATTACATTGCAATCTGCAGCAGAATACCCTGCCCAAGAAAAGATATTAAATGTTCAAAAATCAGACTGAGAGAGAAGGACTCCTGTCCCCAGAATGAGAGTCAATCCCAGTTTTACTTTCAAAATCGCCGCTGGTACCGAAGTACCGTATTGGTTGTAGCCGGGAAAGACGATTTGGTTGCAGTTCACTAAAAAGCTGTAAACCGTGGTCAGTACTTTCCCATTCCTACTAATGCATTTAATTGTTTATAAGAATTAAATCTTTTTGACCATCATTACCTTTAAAGGGAACAGTGAAAACCAGGCACTGGAAAAAACCCTCCACCCTGCCTATCGATCAAACATGGCTACCACTGCATGATTTTTAAAATTTAGTGATCAAATGTTCCCCACCGGATAACTTTTTAGTCTACAGAACCCTAAATCTGATCCCTCAGATATACTGACCTCAAAAACGATCTTCTACACAAATAAAAAAAATTTCATGTAGCAGAAAAAAATATTCAACTGAATCATTTTGGAGAAACGTCACACACATAATACTTGGACGAGGTAGCAGAAAAAAATAAAAATACATATTTATTAAACATATTTGCTTTTAAATGTATGTTATCAGTCAAATGAGTTTGATGGAGAAACCAGGAAGAACAAGCAATATTTTTTGGGTAGAGTGATTGAAGATATTTTTTTTCTCTTAAAGTAAAATACTTTATTGGGATAGAGGACAGAGGACAAAATAGAGGTATAGCTATGGCAGATAGAATATAGAAAGGTCAATAAACTGAGGGAAGGAGTGGCAGGGGATGGCAGAAGACCAGACATTAGACTCGGCGTAAGATGCAGTAGAAGAGAGAATAATAGAATAGAGGACAACCAGAAGATACAATCTGGTAGGAGAGGAAAAGGCTGACAGAGAAGCAGGAGCTAAATGAGACAGAGGAAAATAATATCAATAAAAGCGACTGGGGTGGGGGGGAGAGATGGAAATAATAATGGGGTGTGAAATCGGATCCTAGGCTGGGGTGGAAAAACATTCTCTAAATAAATGAATTTGGTTATGCACGCCTTACCTCTAATAGAACTACCACCGTTGTCACCAGGAATCCAGGAAAGAGTAATGGATGACGACGTGGTCTTGGACACTGTTAGTCTAGGCTGGTCAGGGGGTACTAAATTAAGAATTAAATGGTTAATACACGTGTAAAAAAAATAAATAAAACAATGACGTATTTACTTCACCAGTATATAGAACCGTATTTTAAAAAAAGAAAATGTTTTATATCCAGACCTGTTTTTGTCTTAAAGTGTCGATAAATTACAAACAGTGATAAGTGATAAAATAAGACACAGTATTTACAATGTAAGATAGAACATAGGCTTATAAAGGCATATTCAATAAAAAAGACCTTCGATAGACTGATGCACTACAGAGCTAGAGCATTTCCATGATTTATAGAGATAGGCAATAAATCTGGTGTTGGGTTGTAAAGGGAATTTGTTTATAATGTCAATAAGTCAGGGACAAATGGAATAAAAACAGAGACGAAAGCATGGACACTTGAAACACTTTCAAATGGTGGCAATGAAAACATTGATGAAAAGATTAGTGTGTCAGGAGCAAATCCACAAACTGACCCGGTTTAGCAGACTTATTTCCTAAATATTATAGGAAGATCATTTTAAAAATGTGTATATCACTGATTAAAGTGAAACTCATCAGCTGTACAGTGTTTAAACTGTGAGTATAGAGAATAGTTCACAAAAGCAATCTACATATGATATTAGCGGAATTGTAAGCAAATGTATAAAGCAAGACAAAAATATGTTCGAACGGGGTCTACAGTGTCTGCGGCTTCTTTCAATGGGATCCTGTGAATAAAAGTGTTTGTGTGTACTGTGCCTTTGTCACATTAGCGGCAGCTTGCCCCTGGTGTCTCAATCAGCTAAATACACAACAAATAGCAATATAAAAATGGGTTGTGCACTTAATACACCCCTATGGCAAAAAATAAATATTTAGCACCTTAATATACTGTATCATACAATTCCCTAGGCCTGGGCAGTAATACAACACTGTACATAAAGTACAATGCTGAACATCTTGATCTAAAATCCAGACCTCTCCGAGTGCTGCAACCCAGGTTGTCCACATGTGAAGATTGTACTGATCAGGGCAGCAGGTAGGACATCTACGCTATTACTTGCAGATTTCTATGTGTTATTATTATTATTCATATTTTCTTTGAATCATTTTATGATCCAGTATATTCAGGTGTCATATAATGTGCACGAAGGGTGTATTAAAAGCACAACCCATTTTTCGATTGTTTTATACTTTTAATGATGTCATAAGCAGGAGATGCCATAGACTCTCTTAATCTATGCATTCAGTTGCGATTCTTCTAAAAAACAAAACAAATAAAAAACCAAGATCTTCCATTCCAGCAGTGGTTTTAAAAAGATGACGAGAGAGAAAGGTGGGTTGGTCAGTTCTTTTCTCCAAGCTGTGGGTCATGTAACTAATGTATCCAAGTCATCAGACACGATTCCCATGGCTTTTCTTAGCTTAGATTGAAACACGAGGAAACTGAAAGAATTACAATGTATCTGTTCACAGGAGTGGATACTTTTTCCTCTATCCATTTCCTTCATCAATTCCAAAATGTATGGTACTAAATATATATATACACGCAGGTACAGCTCCGCCCACTTTATGACCATGCTAAGAGTGACTTATAAAGGAGAATTGCACTCTGTATGGATCATACCATTCCTAGGTGGAGATGAATTGATTCAAATCAATCAAAGGACCGCCGTAGGTAAAACATGAAGCTATGTTTAGATTAAAGATTGCGTGTAGGCATTGTAAATTTAAATGCTTCATCCACTTTGCACCGTCTCCTTAAAGGAACATGAAACTTAACTTTTCACGTGTGCCCTAGGCAGACAAAATTCAGGCAACCCCCCCCCCCCCCCCTCACGTTGCACACCTACGACATGCCCAATCACCCACGTTGCACACCCACAACATGCCCCATCAACAACATTGCACACACATTAAATGCCCAATCACCCTATTACATGCACCATTACCCACATTGCATACACACTAAATGCCCCATCAACCCCATTACATGCCACCATCACCCTCATTACATACCCCCACCACGTCCATTACATGCCCCCATCACCCTAAAGCTAAAGCTTGCTGAATGGTGGGAGAGGGAGCGAAAATGTTTGAAGCACCATAAGTGTGCTTTAACACCTGCTGGCAAAGTGCTGCCCTCTGGCAAAGTGCCGCCCTAGGCAAGTGCCTTGTTTGCCTTGTGGAAGATACACTACTAAGTACACGCCAGTTTATCCTCTGCCCGCCAGCTGCCATGTTTCCATAGGAAGCAGGCATCTGTCTGGTCGCCGACTGGCTCCCATCGTTTTTGCATGGGATCAGCAGGGGGGTACCTTAACTTGACAATGCCAGTAGGCGTCAGCCTGGAGAGTAAGCCACTCTAACTGACCTCATCTGAGGGATCATACTCCTTGCAAGGTGCTGTTAATCAATATCCTGATGCTCTATAAATTAGGCATAGTCAATAATAATTTGGAATATATATTATAGTGGAATGGACTGTTCTCCAAATCGGTTTATTTACTTTGGAAAAAATGATTATTACAAGTGAATAAAATCATCATTCACAATGATGTTCAAGGTCGCTACAAAAGGGTTTATTTGATGAACAGAGAATTGTGTTAAATTGACAATTGTAGCTTCTCGTTGTAGCTACATTATCACAAGAATCCAATACATTCAGGCCATTTTACAGAGAATAAACCCAAAGGACATTTTCAGATAACCTTTTCACACATAAACACTTTGTGTTCAAAAATTTGAATACTCTGCACTCCAACGAAACCAAAATGATTTACTAGTACATGGTAATAGCCAACGTTGAAACCCTAGCTAGGGTCTTCATCTGGGAAATGTGCAAAAAAACAAAAAAAAGGCCATGTTTTTGAGCATATACCTGATGATGACCCTTGGTAGGGTTGCAACGTTGGCTATTTACATGTACCAATACATATATTTGTATTCTTTGGAGTGCCATGTACTAGTTTTTTCTTTCCGAGTATCAATTTGCTCAGACACCTTCGGACATTTAAAAACATATATGAATATTTATTAAATTTGTAGTTGTGTGCAGGGAACACTTCTATTTCTTCCCTTAAGGATTTAGCTTTGAAACAAGAAACATTAAAATGTAAACATTCAATAGCAATGAGGGATTGCGGCATATTTCCCACAGTTTAACATGCTGATACCAATTACAGGAAGGGCTTCAACTACCGCACAGAATGATTTCTTTAATCTGGAGGAACGTCAAGGAGTAACTCATGAGTGCCTATTAAAAGACGAGGTACAATCTGTACGGTATCCCGGTATCAAAAAGACTGGTAAATATAAAACCAAACTAGAAATCGGAGGACTTATAAATATGAGATGGGGAAAGCGGTTATCGTGCGAAAAAATATGTGGTAATATAAAAATAAAGTCATTTTAAGGGGTATGTTGCATTTCTATATGGAGCATAGTCGTCAAGATAGGTCCTATGAGACCTGCACCCTGATCAATAAGTTGGATTTCAGGTGTGCATATACATATCATTCACTAGGGTCACTGCTGTCATTGTTTTCCATACATCAAATAAGTTGCAGAATTAAATACAGTCAAGACGTCGACTTGTCAAATGATAAACTTGGACTGGGTTACACAACGCGCCATTGGAACACACGGGGGATGGCTGCTGACAATGGGCAGTTTCCAGGTACCCTTTACACCATTAACTAGGTCTACACCTAACGGATGATCTATTCGATGGATTCAATGGACAACATTTGCTTTTCTTTCAAAAACTATTAAAATTTGACCCCAGACTTTTGAACGGTAGTGTATGTGTCCCTGAATTCATGGTTGATTTTGGCAGCTCCGTAACTGTGTTAGATTAAAACGTTTTTGGTGATCCCAAACTCAGGTCTAGAATGGGCTGATCCCGTGACCTTGGCACTGATTACAAGGTCAAACCTGCAGGGATCACTTAGAATTCTGCTAATACAATGTACACCAGGAGCTCCCAACTTTTTACACATCATGTCCATCATTCCAATTTTCATTTACAACCCTCTACCTACACATTTTGATCACTATTGTCTCCTAGGCTTTTTTTGTCCTTTCCTTTCCCCACAATTATTTAGCTCTCTCCATTTGGTAGTCTGTTACTGGAACAACAAGGCATGTTGAATATTCATATCAGTACTCAGTAGTACTCCGACTATCCATCGAGGAGAACACTTCCCTCACAGCACGCGGCCTGGCTAAACAGAGGCTGCGGCCTGGTGCTGAGCCGCGACCAAGTGAAATGTTTTTCTTCCAGAGTGACCTGGGCCCGTCACCCCCTGATGGCGGGCCTGTTCCCAAGTCAGGATGCAGTGACTTAAGACTAATTGTTCTACATTCCCACGGTCAATATGATTTAGTTAAAAGTTTGTCAGTGACGAGGTCCCTTTAAAGGAATGAAGGTTTTACAATGGAATTTAATCATCTTCTACTAGGGCCCTTACCAATTTAGTCAGAAAAGGGAGATATGAAATAAAACCTGAACAAGAACACTTAAGAGCAAGGCTTACCTTGGACTTGCAGGTTTAGAACAATTTCATCCGATCCCCAGCTGTTGGTGGCCACACAGCTATAGTACCCAGAATCCTCTGCCTTCACAGTACGGATGATGAAGCTTCCATTGCTGTAGATGTTTCTTCGCCCATCAATCATCACTAGACTGGGTGTCCCGTTACTACCTCACAGGAAACAAAGATCATAAATTAAAGGAATTACAATCAAAATCAGTCATGAGTGAGGAAAAAAACACTACAAAAAGGGGCTTTGCTTAAACAGGCACAACATTCCCAACGGTATCAAGACTACGCTGGAGATGGCCACCGCCATAATTCATTTTGCCATGATTGACAGAGGCAGTGGTGTTTTGCTTCTACTCTCCTTCCCACACTACCTGACCAACCTAAATTCTGGAAGTCCCATGTCCCACTGAGTAGGACCGCCCCTTCCTGACCTTAGAGGAGAGGCTGTTTGACACTGATAAAGGTGTATATTCACCAAAAACATCTGACCCTATTTTGGTTTGCAATATCACCTTTGGATATAACCAAAGCACTTTTTTTTTCTTTTCTCTACATTTTTGTACTGTCCTTAGAAGAAAGAAAAAAATCACTGGAACTGTTTACCAATGGCGGTCATAGGTATAACCCATCACTGTATTAACATCACACACAGATGTGTCGAACGAATGGACCACGAAAATAAATCATCTTTTCATTTCTAGCAGCAGCAAGCTTTTGGGAAGAGCAATTCTGGTCGTCAAAGTGTTAAAAAAAAAAAAAAATGTTTTAAATGTTTGAAGATTTTAGGATTCCAAATTGTATCCTGGAAAGCTCTCTACATTCACTCAGCATATTCCTTGTCTGTGCCTGAGACTATATATATTAATAAGTGGTACAGTTAATTTAGCAGTTGGACTGGATATCTGCCATATGCAGTCCATCCATCATCTTGGCTAATTCATTGTACAGCAGCTCGCCCCTGGAACAGATGATTCACCCCATCTGTCCACGTCAAGCAGCAGTCTTAAAGACATACATACACTTTTTAGAGCATAACCTGAAATTCCTTTAAAGAAACAAAGCTGGAGTGAGATTAACCTTAGAAGCCTTCACCGTCTTACAGGTATCACAGAACTGAATAAATGTATACATTGTGCAAATATAACAGCAGATAATTGAACAGACCAGGATTTTACCGGTTTAAATGTGCTTGACCACATACAAATTGACTATCATCCTTAAGTGCAAATTAATTAAAGGACAACTGTCAGCAAAACAAAACCCATAATGTTTAATTGAAAGATTGCATCAAGTGTAGATATTTTATAATAAATGAACAAAAAGTGCCTTATTGAGCCCTATTTGCTTCAGTGTGGTTCAGAGGGCAGACATGTTGTTTAGGATCTTGAACCAAATCTTCCTTCATCTGAGCCAAGATTCTAAACATGTCTGCCCCATGATAGAGCTATACAAGCAAAGAGGACTCAATAATTTATTTGTATTCTTTTATTAAAGTATTTCTAGTTAAGAAACCTTCACCTACCAATTAAACACACAGCGTCTCTCATTAAGAGACACACACACAGCGTCTCTCACTGAGACACACACACACAGCGTCGCTCACTAAGAGACACACACACAGCGTCTCTCACTAAGAGACACACACACAGCGTCTCTCACTAAGAGACACACACACAGCGTCTCTCACTAAGAGACACACACACAGCGTCTCTCACTAAGAGACACACACACAGCGTCTCTCACTAAGAGACACACACACAGCGTCTCTCACTGAGACACACACACACAGCGTCTCTCACTAAGAGACACACACACACACAGCGTCTCTCACTAAGAGACACACACACACACAGCGTCTCTCACTAAGAGACACACACACACACAGCGTCTCTCACTAAGAGACACACACACAGCGTCTCTCACTAAGAGACACACACACAGTGTCTTTCACTAAGAGACACACACACAGCGTCTCTCACTAAGACACACACACAGCGTCTCTCACTGAGAGACACACACACAGAGCGTCTCTCACTGAGAGACACACAAACAACGTCTCTCATTGAGAGACACACACATCATCTCTCACTGAGAGACACACACACCGTCTCTAATTAAGAGACACACACAGAGTCTCTCACTAAGAGACACACAAACAGCGTCTCTCACTAAGAGACACACAAACAGCGTCTCTCACTAAGAGACACACAAACAGCGTCTCTCACTAAGAGACACACAAACAGCGTCTCTCACTAAGAGACACACAAACAGCGTCTCTCACTAAGAGACACACAAACAGCGTCTCTCACTAAGAGACACACAAACAGCGTCTCTCACTAAGAGACACACACAGCGTTTCTCACTGAGAAACACACACAGCGTCTCTCACTAAGACACACACACAGCACCTCTCACTAAGACACACACACAACGCCTCTCACTAAGACACACACACAGCGCCTCTCACTAAGACACACACACAGCGCCTCTCTCTAAGATAATAATTTCTTTGTGTTCTTTTATTAATGCATTTCAATTTAAAAAACCTTCACCTACCAATTAAACATAACTTCATTTTCTGCCGACAGTTGTCCTTTAATGACCATCAGGTTGGGTTCCTTTCCTCTACTGTTGGGGTCGCCAGAGACTTAGAAATTCCTTTAACATTTTGTATTTTTGTGGCTCGTCTAGTCTATTAAATACCTATCGAGCATTGCCTATAGAGCAATTTCTAGCCTTCATGTTATGACCAGGAGAGAAATGATTGGTGTTCCACATGTGACCAGACAACCCCCAGCTTACATCTTCTACAGCTATTGGCTGTTTGACGTGGGATTGACACACCGGCATTCCAATGACAGACAGTCGGCAGCTTGGTTATTTTGTTGGGCATTTTTTTTTAAGAGATGAGAGCACCAGCACATTTATTTTATTACGAACACAGATGAGATTTTATAGCAACCTACTGAAACCACATTACATATATTATTTAGTGTTTCATAGATATTATGTTTCCTGTGGAGGAACAACGCAAGACTAGCTTGGTTTAGGAGAGGAATTTAAAGTTAACATACTACCCGAGCTGTGCATTTAGTTGCTGGTTACCTTTCCTTCATCCATTTCACAGTAGGAGATGGATCGCCAACGGCCTTGCACGGCAGGACGATATCTCTCATCCACGGCGTGGTTACCGTACCACTGAAAGTCAGAATTCGAGCAGGAGCTATAAGGGAAAAAGATTTCAAAATTACATTTTCATTTTAATCCCTTTTTTTATTTTTTTTTAAAGTACCGTAAATTAACCCTTCCAAAAATTAACTCCAAAAAGTCAGTCTACCTCCTCTAGAAGCTCGTCTTAAAATAAATAAATTAAATGCTAAAAGTCACAACGCTCTTGTCACTTGTCCTACAAATTTAACTTGTAGGTCGTAAAAGAGATGGTTAAAATCCAGCATAATAAGCAAATGAAAAGGCAAACAAAATAATTGGCAGTATGCTTGGGAAAAAAGGTCAATTAAAATCTGAAAAGCAACAAGCGTCGATTTTCTCCCCAAAACAACTCAAGCATATTATTAAGCCATTTATCGCAACCTAAATTTGCTTTTTATTGCCCACAGGGTGATTTTCTGTGCAAGGGCGTCCTTGAGGGCAGGAAAAAGGAAGCCAAATGCTTGTAAAATCTCAGTCCTAACACAGTTATACTGTACTTGTCAAAAGTAGGGGGGTGAGGAGGGCGAAAAAAAACCTTTACTTGATCTTTGGCAAAATGTTCCGAATTTGAAAAGTCCAAAAGATTAAAAGTAGAAAAGTACGCCATGAATTATTAACGGGGCCCCCATCGAATTACTTTGTCCTTGTTCATGCTGAAGGTGACTTGGTTTCCAATGAAATTCCTATTCACACAGGAGGTCTGTACTGGCCAAGCCAAGGTGTTATTAAAACAGAGTCAGCAATTCATCATATTAAACCAAATACCATTTGTCATCACAAAAAAACAATTAATTCATATGTAATAGTACTACTGGTGTACTACTGCCTCTGAGCAAATGTATTTCATGGAAATGTTGCTATAAAACAGATTTAAAAAAGGGTCACATGAAACATGAAGACGACTTATTTAAACAAGTTATCTTTTCGACACACGGTGTCTCTCACTAAGATAAACACACAGCGTCTCTCACTAAGATAAACACACAGCATCTCTCACTAAGAGACACACACAGCGCCTCTCACTAAGACACACACAGCGCCTCTCACTGAGAGACACACACAGCGCCTCTCACTGAGAGACACACACAGCGCCTCTCACTGAGAGACACACACAGCGTCTCTCACTGAGAGACACACACAGCGTCTCTCACTGAGAGACACACACAGCGCCTCTCACTGAGAGACACACACAGCGCCTCTCACTGAGAGACACACACACAGCATCTCTCACTGAGACACACACACACAGCGTCTCTCACTAAGACACACACACACAGCGTCTCTCACTAAGACACACAGCGTCTCTCACTAAGACACACACACACAGCGTCTCTCACTAAGACACACACACAGCATCTCTCACTAAGACACACACACACAGCGTCTCTCACTAAGACACACACACAGCGTCTCTCACTAAGACACACACACAGCGTCTCTCACTAAGAGACACACACAGCATCTCTCACTAAGACACACACACAGCGTCTCTCACTAAGAGACACACACAGCGTCTCTCACTAAGAGAAACACACAGCGTCTCTCACTAAGAGAAACACACAGCATCTCTCACTGAGAGCCACACACAGCGCCTCTCACTAAGAGACACACACAGCGCCTCCCACTAAGAGACACACACAGCGCCTCCCACTAAGAGACACACACAGCGCCTCCCACTAAGAGACACACACAGCGTCTCCCACTAAGAGACACACACAGCGTCTCCCACTAAGAGACACACACAGCGTCTCCCACTAAGAGAGACACACAGCGTCTCCCACTAAGAGACACACACAGCGTCTCCCACTAAGAGACACACACAGCGTCTCCCACTAAGAGAGACACACAGCGTCTCCCACTAAGAGACACACACAGCGTCTCCCACTAAGAGACACACACAGCGTCTCCCACTAAGACACACATATACACAGCATCTCTCACTAACACACACACACAGCGTCTCTCACTATGAGACACACACAGCGTCTCTCACTATGAGACACACACAGCATCTCCCACTATGAGACACACACAGCGTCTCTCACTAAGACACACATATACACACAGTGTTTCTCACTAAGACACACACACAGCGTCTCTCACTAAGACACACACACAGCGCCTATCACTAAGAGACACACACAGCGTCTCCCACTAAGAGACACACACAGCGTCTCCCACTAAGACACACATATACACAGCATCTCTCACTAACACACACACACACACACACAGCGTCTCTCACTATGAGACACACACAGCGTCTCTCACTATGAGACACACACAGCATATCCCACTATGAGACACATATACACACAGTGTTTCTCACAAAGACACACACACACAGCGTCTCTCACTAAGACACACACACAGCGTCTCTCACTAAGACACACACATACACACAGTGTTTCTCACAAAGACACACACACACAGCGTCTCTCACTAAGACACACACACAGCGTCTCTCACTAAGACACACACATACACACAGTGTTTCTCACAAAGACACACACACACAGCGTCTCTCACTAAGACACACACACAGAGTCTCTCACTAAGACACACACACCGCGTCTCTCACTAAGACACACACAGCATCTCTAACTAAGACACACACACAGCGTCTCTCACTAAGACACACACACACAGCGTCTCTCACTAAGACACACACACAGCGTCTCTCACTAAGACACACACACAGCGTCTCTCACTAAGACACACACACAGCGTCTCTCACTAAGACACACACACAGCGTCTCTCACTAAGACACACACACAGCGTCTCTCACTAATACACACACAGCGTCTCTCACTAATACACACACAGCGTCTCTCACTAATACACACACAGCGTCTCTCACTAAGACACAAACACACTCAGTGTCTCTCACTTAGACACACACACAGCGTCTCTCACTAAGACACACACACAGCGTCTCTCACTAATACACACACAGCGTCTCTCACTAAGACACAAACACACTCAGTGTCTCTCCCTTAGACAGACACACACCGTCTCGCACTAAGACGCATACACACAGCGTTTCTTACTAAGACACACACACACCGTCTCTAACTACGAAATACACAGAAACACACACAGTGTCACTTGTACATATACACTGTCAGAGAGGGCGTGTGTGTTTCTTTTCTTACCTGGTGCAGGTTACACAGAGTTCCGTGTGAAGGAGGGACTGAGCCAGTCAGGAGAGGCTTGTGAACTCTCAGCCATTCAGGAGAGTTGAAAGGTCTCCTCTGATTGGCTAAGCTCTCCTTCTGTCAGAACTTTCAATCAGGACTTTGCTTTGTTCTGGACAGAGGCTGCCTAGGAGAATCTATAAACGGGAATGGTTGCACCGTAACTACGTCCTTAAAGGACAACTGTAGCAAAAACATAAGTAATTTTTAATTGAAAGATTGAATGGAGTGTAGACATTTTAAATAGATATGTTTTAATGAAAGACTATAAATAATGTACCTTATTGAGCCCTCTTTGCTCTGTATATCTCTAATAGGGAGCAGCCATGTTGTTTAGAATCTTAGGACAGTTCTTCATTCCCCTTGGTTCAGATGAAGGAAGATCTGACCAATCTGCCCCAAGATTCTAAACAACATGTCTGCCCCCTGTTAGAGCTAAACAGAGCTAAGAGGGCTCAATAAGGTACATTATTTATATTCTTTCATTAAAGCATTTCTATGCAAACTAGCTACACTTGATGCAATCTTTCAAATAAACATTAGTTATTTTTTTGCTACAGTTGTCCTTTAAAGATGGGCATGCCTGTACATACATTTCTACACATCCAGACAAAGTTTTATAAAAATCAAACTGCCTTTTTCAGTTTTTTTTTTTTTTAATCACACACTTTTGATGATTTTCACATCTTCCCGAGATTTTCTTTTCCATAGCGTGACACCGTCTCCCCCCCTCCCAGTCCTCTTAATTACACATTTTTGATCAAATTATGGCAAGTAAGTTGATGCGCTGTGTGCGGAAGCATAAATCATCCCTGTGAGCGAACTTAAAAAATAAAAAATAAAAAGATTTTAAACTTTCATTCTGTGGATGTCACTCTCCCCTTTAGTTTGCCGGGGAAATAATGAGAGTAATAATGAGATTTTGATGCTGCCGAGAGATTCCCTGCAGTGCGTGGCTGCCACAATCATTCATTACCGCGGCTAAATGTAACAACTGTCGCGTCCAACTCAGAAAGGGAGACCGCAAAAGCACAGGGATGTCTGTTAAAACACAATATTTAAGGTTTCTGGGTGCTTTGAGCGAGACAAATTTGTAAGGATATTAAAAAATAATTGTATATTTATTGCGGCGCTGCATTTTTTTTCTTTAATATCATACTGAAACGGTTTCACGACAGACCATGTGCTTAAGAGCTAAGCATCCTAATTGAAGTTTAGCTGAGTACATGCCCTGGAGAGAGAGCTGCAGTAGAACCCGTTTAGGAAATTGAAGGCTTGGGGATGAGAAGCTCATTGGAACCTGACCCGTAAAAGCAAGGACTAGGAAATAAACACTATGTATAAAAGCATCCAGGCACAACTATTTTAATGTAAAACTAACAATTTTCTTCACGGTACATTACTTGGCATCGAGATAAGTATATCTTGTAGAGTGCCCTTCATGCTGAAAGGGACATTTACTGTGCTGCTTTTTTTTTGCCCAATAAACACATAACATCAGGGGAGGGCTGGGAAAGGGAGCAGAGGGGCCATTGTCCCCCCCGGGCAGCACACTACCCCAGCTAAATGGGCAGTGGCTGCACCACTGTTCACTTCTAGATGTGTAGCACTTTCTCTCCAATTGTTTTGCCTGTCTGTCCATCCCTCTCTGTGCCTTCTCTTTCAGTCTCTGTCCAGCCTGTCTATTTGTGTCTGTCTCGGTCAGTCCATCACTCTCTGTACCTTCTCTGTCAATCTATCTGTCCAGCCTGTCTATTTCTGTCTGTCTCTGTCAGTCCATCACTCTCTGTACCTTCTCTGTCAGTCTACCTGTTTAAATTTATAACCTGACCATCTGGGATATTCCACCTATTTCTGTTTGGAGATGTAAAGTAGATTTCTTCAACGTGATATATAAATATATAAGCCCCAGTGGTCTTAGCTCTGGCTTATGATTAAGGATTCAAGTTGTAAAACACATTGGCCATAATGATCCATGTGAAAAAATATTTTGTAATTGGTTGCATTGTTCCAATTGGATTTTTTTTAAAGTCCTCTATTTTCTCTTTCATACGTAAGCTCGGATGGGGCATGCATTTTTAATATTCTAAAATTAAAAATATATTAAATATCCAACAGAATGGATACCCAATGAATTCCAACGGAATGGATACCCAGTGAATTCCAACGGAATGCATACCCAGTGAATTCCAACAGCATGGATACCCAGTGAATTCCAACAGCATGGATACCCAGTGAATTCCAACTAAATGGATACCCAGTGAATTCTAATGGAATGGATACCCAGTGAATTCCAACGGAATGGATACCCAGTGAATTCCAACAGCATGGATACCCAGTGAATTCCAACGAAATGGATGCCCAGTGAATTCCAACGGAATGGATGCCCAGTGAATTCCAACGGAATGGATACCCAGTAAATTCCAACGGCATAGATACCCAGTGAATTCCAACAGCATGGATACCCAGTGAATTCCAATGAAATGGATGCCCAGTGAATTCCAACAGAATGGATACCCAGTGAATTCCAACGGCATAGATACCCAGTGAATTCCAACAGAATGGATACCCAGTGAATTCCAACGAAATGGAAGCCCAGTGAATTCCAACAGAAAGGATCCCCAGTGAATTCTTATGGAATGGATACCCAGTGAATTCTAATGGAATGGATACCCAGTGAATTTCAACGGCATGGATACCCAGCGAATTCCAACGGAATGGATACCCAGTGAATTCCAACTAAATGGATGCCCAGTGAATTCCAACAGCATGGATACCCAGTGAATTCCAACAGCATGGATACCCAGTGAATTCTAATGGAATGGATACCCAGTGAATTCTAATGGAATGGAAACCCAGTGAATTCCAACAAAATGGATTACTCCCCCGTCAATTCCAGCGGAATGGATACCCAATGAATTCCAACGGAATGGATACCTAGCGAATTCCAAAGGCATGGATACCCAGTGAATTATTCTAATGGTATGGATACCCAGTGAATTCCAACGGAATGGATACCCAGTGAATTTCAACGGAATGGATAACCAGTGAATTCCAACAGAATGGATACCCAGTGAATTTCAACGGCATGGATACCCAGCGAATTCCAACGGAATGGATACCCAGTGAATTTCAACGGCATGGATACCCAGTGAATTCTAATGGAAGGGATACCCAGTGAATTCCAACATAATGGATACCCAGTGAATTCTAACAGAATGGATACCAAGTGAATTCTAACAGAATGGATACCCAGTGAATTCCAACAGAATGGATACCCAGTGAATTCCAACGGAATGGATACCCAGTGAATTCTAACAGAATGGATACCAAGTGAATTCTAATGGAAGGGATACCCAGTGAATTCTAATGGAAGGGATACCGAGCGAATTCTAATGGAAGGGATACCCAGTGAATTCCAATGAAATGGATACCCAGTGAATTCTAATGGAAGGGATACCCAGTGAATTCTAATGGAATTGATACCCAGTGAATTCCTACTCAATTTGCCCTTTCATGTTTATTAATCATAGACACAAAGGGCTTTAGTCATGAAAGAGAGGGATTGTAGGGAATGGACAAGGGAATTTGAAACTTTAGGCCAAAGTAGCAGCTGAATGGGAGCATTTTCAACTCTGCTATACTAGCTGAAAGCTTGATATGCTCTTTTTGGATATTATAAAAGCACATCAAAATAAATACTACATTAGAAATAAGATTCTGCAAAAACACCGATATTTCTGGGGTTTGGCTTGCTCCTTTCCACAGCTCATTTTGCACATTTAAAGAGCAGCTATATTTCCACGGGATAACGATGTGCAACAATTTGTGACCCTCGTGAATATCAAGCTAGTCAGTAACAAGAAGGAAGACGTGGCTGTGTGAATCTATGCAGCGACACACACCAACAGAGAATGATAGTGTTGAATGAGCGCGAGAGTAAGGGCAGGAAACCCCCAAGCCTTTCACTTTAAAGGAGCATTAAACATTGCTTAACCCTTGCTTCCTCAACAAAGCAAGGGTTAAACAAAACATGACCCGGTCTTTGAAAGTAAACCCAACATGTATCTTAATACATACACGTGGGTTTACTAACTGCTGTGTCTCGCATGCGAGTTAGTGCACAGCCAGAGTGGGGGCTCGCCCCACTCTGACAGATGAATGCGAGGGTCTCTCACTGCTAGCACAGCGAGAGACCCTCGCTTTTGCATGGAATCAACAAGGGGGACCTAGTTAAGGTCCCCCCCTGCTGATCCCACACAAAAACGAGGGGCTCTCTCTCAGCTAGCAGAAAGAGCCGGTCGCCGACCAGACGGCTGTCTGCTTCGTATGGAATCATGGCAGCTGTCGGTCAGAGGATAAACTGGCGTGGACTATCAAAGGTACCTGCCACGTTATCCTCACACTTGGAACAACTAACTTTTCACTTGTGCTTCTATATTAGGAGCACAAGTGAAAAAAAAAGGTTAGTGTTCCTTTAAAGGGCCACTAAAGTTTTGCTTAGTGGCCCTAGTAGGAGGATAGACTTGTGGGTACTCAGAATTCAGAAGCAGCAAATGCCATGCTCCCCAGAGATGCAGAAGCTGAGCTGGTTGCAGACGGTTACTCACAGATAGAGCAGTAAGAGCCCCTTGGGTTTACATGCCACTGGCCACTCTGATACCCTGGGCACGTGATGACTGTCTGGATGAGCTCTGCATCAGCAGAGAGGAAGGGCGGTGAGTAAACCTGTGTGCATCCCTAAAGATCCACTTGAGTTAACTCTGGAAAAAGACTTTTGCTTCTTCTACGGAAGTATTCCTTTAATTTGTAAGATGCAGAGAATTTCTAAATACTCTCTGCGAGGGTCAATCCAGTCCCACAGATATTTCCATTTTCTCTTTCGTCCTCCACGAGTAAGTTGTTAAATAAGGTTACATACAAATACTTTGCAAACATAAAATAATGAATTTTCTAACGTGGAGTCTGAAGTGCCGACATTATAACAAGTCCTGTTCTACAAACACTAGCCAATTCCACATGAAGATCCTTCACTCAGAACTCATTTTCTGTGTCTGCCTCCCATTTATATTATCTCCCAGCACAGACTGCAAACTGCTTTATGCAGATGTCAGGAGGAAAAAAAAACTGCACTTTGATATATTCTTTAATATTCCCAAGCAGGAGGTTACATGATTTAAACAAAATACCGTGGGATTAGAATTTGTAAAAAGAAATAAACAAAAGTTAAAAATTATACTGGGGTTTCCAATGTTCCCTCTAAAAAAAAAAAAACCAAGGAGCATTTGCAGATAAAACACAAATTTAATCCAATAACATGTTTTTAAAGGGGGCTCAGTCATCTCAGCATTGTCTGTACTGAGATTGTAGAATAAAAAAAAGATACATTCATTGTGTTATCCAGGGGGTTTTAATCTCCAACATGAAATAGGTGGTGCCTCCTATGTATGATATCACTTGTGGCTTGAAATGCAAATAAGCTCCTTTAAATGTGCCATTTGGATATTAACCACAAGGTGATGTCATAAGCAGTAGACCCCACACTTTTCTATGCATGTGTGTGCATTTTTTCACTTTTTATTTATATTGTCGGTATATACAACATTTGGGCGATGGAGCGCCTTTGGCATGAGTAAAAGGCCATTACCTTTGGCGACTGGCTCGACGGTGATGATGTCACTGCTGTTTCCTCTTCCTGCAGCTGTAACCGCTTCGACCCAGACGCTGTACTGCCTGTTTCGGCTGAGATTTGGTATTCTGTAGAAAAAGGAGTCGGGGGCAGCTTCAAATTCACTTCTTACCTGAAAGAAGAAAAAAATATATTTCTTTTAAAGGCCAGTGTATTTGTGTCTATTTCTGATGGGTGGACTGGTTAAATTGCACTATGTGCTATAAACAAGGAACCTTGTAATGCAGAGACGGATCGGCTGAAATCTAAGGAGGCTTTAGTAGAGCCCAGGCCCTGCTAGCACAGCATGGGAAAGGAATGTATCACTTTAGTCTACTAACCAAAGTGAAATACAGTCATGGTGATCAACATGGAGATGCGAAATGCTGGCAACCCATAACTCCATGGCAGAGACAGTCATTATATTAGATTAAGGATGTACAGCTGCGGCCCTTCTACTGCTGACTTCCCATATTGCTCTGCCAGCAGACTGGAAGGGGAGCATGAGAAACGTGTCTGGAGGACAACCAACGCAGTTTGACACCCCTATTTTATATCATAATGGCATTGACGAGGCCAAACCATTAATAATGTATATTTTTTACAGATGCCTTCTAGCAAAACTAAGAGATTCCTTTTTTTGGGAAATAAGTTGAGGATCCAAAGGATCAAAAAGACGATTAAAACGCTCTGCCCCATTTGGTGGAAGGTGACTGGATCGTGCAGATTAGAAGACGAGTTGGGAAGAGTATAAGATAATGTCGTTTTTTGCTCCAAATGCAATTTGAGTGCTAACATTTAAGCCAACATCTTTACAACAATTACCAAGTCACTTCCCTCGCAAAACGCACATCATTTTGGGAGACTGAAGACGGTTTCGCTGACGGGTCCATTTTAATAAGCAGTTATACTAAACAGAAATCCCCAATATATATATATGAACGTCAGGCGATCACAGAGTTCTAAAATAGCAGCATTCTCCCATGATGCATCACTCCAGAAGCCCCCAAAGGTTCCTGGAAGTTGGCATTTATTAACTACAATAAAGATCAACGCGCTCAGCTATTTACAGCTTCCTCTGGACACTTGGCTTGTGTGGTCCGCCTGTCTTTACGCACAGTTACTGCTCCGGGCAGATTATTTGAAAGCACAACTCTATATATAACAAGACTCTTGGGAGACCAAGCTCCATTTGGTTCTTCCTTTATGGTACCATTTTTATTTTTTATTTTAATGCAGTTTTTTTTTGACTGGTGTTGGTGGAATATTAGGTGTTTATTGGGTGACCCCAGTCAACAAATTTCCTTAAATTTGATTTTAAGAAAAACTAGGAGCCAATTACCAATAATCCATTTCTTTACTGACATTTTGCATAGGGTAATGGTTTATTATGATATTATAGGAAGGGAAGGAGAGTAGGAATGAGCAGGGTGATGATATTATAGGAAGGGAAGGAGAGCAGGAATGATCAGGGTGATGATATAGGAAGGGAAGGAGAGTAGGAATGAGCAGGGATTATGATATTATAGGAAGGGAAGGAGAGTAGGAATGAGCAGGGTGATGATATTATAGGAAAGGGAGGAGAATAGGAATGAGCAGGGTGATGATATTATAGGAAGGGGAGGAGAGTAGGAATGAGCAGGGTGATGATATTATAGGAAGGGGAGGAGAGTAGGAATGAGCAAGGTGATGACATTATAGGAAGGGGAGGAGAGTAGGAATGAGCAGACTGATGATATAGGAAAGGGAGGAGAGTAGGAATGAGCAGGGTGATGATATAGAAAAGGGAGGAGAGCAGGAATGAGCAGGGTAATGATATAGAAAGGCGAGGAGAGTAGGAATGAGCAGGGTGACATTATAGGAAAGGGAGGAGAGTAGGAATGAGCAGGGTGATGATATAGAAAGGCGAGGAGAGTAGGAATGAGCAGGGTGACATTATAAGAAAGGAAGGAGAGTAGGAATGAGCAGGGTGATGATATAGAAAGGCGAGGAGAGTAGGAATGAGCAGGGTGATGATATTATAGGAAGGGAAGGAGAGCAGGAATGAGCAGGGTGATGCTATTATAGGAAGGGGAGGAGAGTAGGAATGAGCAGGGTGAGGATATTCTAGGAAGGGAAAGTATGCGTGAATGGGAATGCTAATGTGAACAGTTAGTAAGGATGACAATGGTGGTGGAGCAGGAGTAAATGAGAATGTTCATATAAACAACTAGGAAGTACAACATTATAGTAGGAGGGAGCAGACAGTGAGACAGACACAAGATGTTGGCACTGTAGTATTAGAAGCAGCACAGAACATTTTGAAGACTCATAGGTAAGTAGTTCGTTCCAGCACATTAGACCAGGATAAAAAAAGAAAGCCTTAGGCGACTTGACTGTTATATGATAAATTTATATTTTCAGGGTTTAAAAGTCTTTAAACTATGAACAGACCAGTGCATGAATCATTTTGGACAACCTCCTTGACAGAGTCCCTTTAACTTGTAATGCTAAAGATGTGAAAAATACACCCAATCACTTCCATGTCATAAACTAATTATTTGCTAAAATCAACAACAACAACAACAAAAAAACACAATTTGTTTACTGGATACATTAAACAGGCAGGCGCTTGAAAATCCGATTTGGCAGGAACCATTTATTTACTTACAATCGACTGATCCGTGGGAGGATAAGAATTATAGCTGTCCTCCCAGAGCTCTCCTCACCTTTTTTTTAACCCCTTAAGAAGCACTGGAACAAGCAGTGTAACAGCTTCTCCCCGTGGGATGCCAAGGGTTAAACTATTACGATCACGCGCCTTAGCACTTTTACAAGAGTGCATATGCTTCGGCAAACTGTATCTCGATTGTACATCTGTGCAATGTGTCTAATTTGATTCCTCTATTAGATTTCTTTATATTTAAGCTGGGGGGAGCTTGTGCAATGAAGTGATGATGCTGACGATTGCTAAAGGTTCAATTAAAACACAAACACAGATGTATGGCGCGCTTCCTTTTATGAGTATGGATTACAGCAGGTGCTACAGTTACAATCCGGACATTTTAGAAACAATGTTCGTTTGGAAATGTGGTGTTCAGATTCGAGTGAGCTCTAGAGTAACCAATCGGTTTTCATGCCACAAAGTCAAAGACAAGGATGGGAAATCTGGTTAATTTTGTAATTGGCAAAAAAAAAAAACAGGGAGTCCCACCAAGAATAGACAAAGCTAAAATAACCAACCAACAGGACGTGACCTACTCACTCGCACCATTACAGCGGAGACCTTCCCATTAGCATATCAGACTTGACCCAGTCATAGACTCGAAATGCCTGGCAAGTCTCTTCTGCAAGAGGGCTTCATTGGCCTTGTCAGGGTGGTATGGCTGGTGACCATCTAGATGCAGCAGCAGAGTCCCACGTCTGGGCATACCCTCATAACGAACGGAGACAAAAACAAAGAACTGGGAGCCCCACCGAGAACCACAACGTTTTTGTAATTGGGGGGGGGGGGGGGGTGGAACTTTGTGGGGGCTCAGATATTACAACAAGTGAACAACTATGAGAAAGATGTACTATACATTTTTGTAATATGACATTTTTGTTGTTGCCACAGAAAAAAAATTGGCCTCCCAGCGGGCAGCAGTGGGGTATTTTATATCCTGCTGCTGAAACCCGTTTAGAATGTTGGGTGAGAATATCCTTTCTCTGACCCAAGATTCTAAACAACATGTCCGCCCCCCAAATAGAACTATACAGAGCAAAAAGAGCTCAATAAAGGTAGGTTTTTTTAAAAACTTAGATTTTTTTTTTTGCACACAGTTTAGGCAATGAGAGGTAAATATAAGACAAGCATAAACTTATGGTGTGCTTTTTACATCTAACCTTCAGTCGTGATTGGGTTAGCCAGTCTGCCTCCCCTCTATAAAGGGGTCATTTTTTTTTTCTACAAGTAAAAAAATACCTGATGGAACAATTATGTTTATGTGTTGAAAAAAGTGGCAGAAATGTGAAGTTTTATTCTTCCTCTGTGACTTTGTATTCACACATTTTGACTTTTTGTGCAGTGCAATGCTAAGGAATAGGGCAATCAAGGAATAGAAAGAACTGGCGCCTTTGCTATGCCTGGATTTCTAGGTATCTGTCAATAAAGATCTTAAGAGAGGACTAGATCACTTTTCTAAGATGGCGCAACTGGTGCTTCTTTCTGGCGGTAATCATTTTTGTACACGTGAGCACATATTAATTACGTCTCAATGGCTTTTCTCCCATAAACAGAGTTATACATAACATAGTGAACCTCAGGATCCATCAGACTGTAGAGAATGGGCCGTTTCATGCAGTGTTCTTGCCACTTGCAGTAGTTGCTTAATGGAGAAGATCGTATTCTGCAAACAGTGTGCATGTCCTGAAGCACTCATGATTTACTGGAATAACCTGGTCATGATCCAGGACCGCGCAATCGATTCTCTTTCTTCTGTTGCAATCTCAGCTAGTGTCTCGTATTAATAAAAAGCCTACTGGCAAACTCCAAACTTACAATCTGCCAGGTAAAAGGAAAATTTAAACTAAAATGTCTTTTCACATACAGGGAGTGGAGAATTATTAGGCAAGTTGTATTTTTGAGGATTAATTTTATTATTGAACAACCATGTTCTCAATGAACCCAAAAAACTCATTAATATCAAAGAATATTTTTGGAAGTAGTTTTTAGTTTGTTTTTAGTTTTAGCTATTTTAGGGGGATATCTGTGTGTGCAGGTGACTATTACTGTGCATAATTATTAGGCAACTTAACAAAAAACAAATATATACCCATTTAAATTATTTATTTTTACCAGTGAAACCAATATAACATCTCAACATTCACAAATATACATTTCTGACATTCAAAAACAAAACAAAATTAAATCAGTGACCAATATAGCCACCTTTCTTTGCAAGGACACTCAAAAGCCTGCCATCCATGGATTCTGTCAGTGTTTTGATCTGTTCACCATCAACATTGCGTGCAGCAGCAACCACAGCCTCCCAGACACTGTTCAGAGAGGTGTACTGTTTTCCCTCCTTGTAAATCTCACATTTGATGATAGACCACAGGTTCTCAATGGGGTTCAGATCAGGTGAACAAGGAGGCCATGTCATTAGATTTTCTTCTTTTATACCCTTTCTTGCCAGCCACGCTGTGGAGTACTTGGACGCATGTGATGGAGCATTGTCCTGCATGAAAATCATGTTTTTCTTGAACGATGCAGACTTCTTCCTGTACCACTGCTTGAAGAAGGTGTCTTCCAGGAACTGGCAGAAGGACTGGCAGTTGAGCTTGACTCCATCCTCAACCCGAAAAGGCCCCACAAGCTCATCTTTGATGATACCAGCCAAAACCAGTACTCCACCTCCACCTTGCTGGCGTCTGAGTCGGACTGGTGCTCTCTGCCCTTTACCAATCCAGCCACGGGCCCATCCATCTGGCCCATCAAGACTCACTCTCATTTCATCAGTCCATAAAACCTTAGAAAAATCAGTCTTGAGATATTTCTTGGCCCAGTCTTGACGTTTCAGCTTGTGTGTCTTGTTCAGTGGTGGTCGTCTTTCAGCCTTTCTTACCTTGGCCATGTCTCTGAGTATTGCACACCTTGTGCTTTTGGGCACTCCAGTGATGTTGCAGCTCTGAAATATGGCCAAACTGGTGGCAAGTGGCATCGTGGCAGCTGCACGCCTGACTTTTCTCAGTTCATGGGCAGTTATTTTGCGCCTTGGTTTTTCCACACGCTTCTTGCGACCCTGTTGACTATTTTGAATGAAACGCTTGATTGTTCGATGATCACGCTTCAGAAGCTTTGCAATTTTAAGAGTGCTGCATCCCTCTGCAAGATATCTCACTATTTTTGACTTTTCTGAGCCTGTCAAGTCCTTCTTTTGACCCATTTTGCCAAAGGAAAGGAAGTTGCCTAATAATTATGCACACCTGATATAGGGTGTTGATGTCATTAGACCACACCCCTTCTCATTACAGAGATGCACATCACCTAATATGCTTAATCGGTAGTAAGCTTTCGAGCCTATACAGCTTGGAGTAAGACAACATGCATAAAGAGGATGATGTGGTCAAAATACTCATTTGCCTAATAATTCTGCACTCCCTGTATATGCAAAAACCCATCTTAAAGGGACTGTCTGGTGCCTAAATCGTATCTTCCAAATGTTAATGCTTAATAATGTGCTTTCACAGTACTTTAAAATTCATGTTTTGCATTTTGCATTGCTTTAAATTTAAAATAGTTACAAGTAGATGAAATTGTGAAATTACAGCAGTTTGCAAGAAACCAGGACTGCCCACACTAGCTGAGTAAAAGTCTGTCCATTTCCTTTTTTTGCTGCAGGAACCAATGAGAATATTTTCATTCAACTGAATGGCACATCCTGTATTGCTAGTGATGTCACCAGAAAATGTGTAGCACTGTTAAGCGATCCTACGAGCAAGCTTATTACATTTAACACCATGTATTCTATTCCAGCAGCACAGGAATGACTAAATGAAACAAAACTTTATATCCTCAGTGTTTATATAACCAGTGATGCCGCACCTGAGGTAAACATGCAGAGTAATCACTGGGGAGGGCTTGAGTCAATTTTAAAAATGAGATTTATGCCGAATGCCTGCATCAAATCACACTGGGAAAAAGCCTGTGCACTATACAAGCAGTGATCTTCATCTTGCACCAAAGTGAGTTTGGGGACTTGACTGTCCCTTTAATGAAGGGTCTGGTTAGTGCTTCATTGGTTTATTCTGATAGAGGAGGTGGGATCACCCACCAGCCATCATCATTAGAACATGCAGAGGAGAGCTTATAAACTGGATACAGCCTCTCACGCGTTTCACTTTAATATTTGCACTAATTTACAGGCATTTATTCAGTATGTCATTTCCCCTTTAATGGTAATGAATGGAGGATAATTTGGTTAATAAGCGTTTGTATTGCATCTTTGGAGTTTGTCCCAAAATGTGTGGTGCTCTTCTTGTAGAGCATTGATGGGCAGCATTATCAGCAACTCACGCACTACATTTTTTTATGTCTCGAGTCTTTGGCTAACCTCAGGTTCTTGATCTGAAAAACCCACCCAAGGCTGTGCTGTCATTTTCAAGGTCGGTTTGAGTTCCCCAGCCTATTTCATTTCAACAAAATTATCCCAAAGGCTTTGTTGACCTTTCAGTTTCAAACCTCAACCAGGCATCTCGGTATGCGATGAAGCATCGTATACTAGTGTTATGTGAAAAGTCTGAATCCGTGTCACTGGATTCCTACTGCTAAAAATGCAGTATCAAGGGATGAGCTAGGGGGTGTGTGTGTGACACTGGTGAATGGTAAAATATTGGATTATTTAGCCATGGATTATTTGTTGTTTACTGCTTTTTCCAGTTCATGAAAGTGAACTTTCTTGTAAAGCAACTAGTCATTTGTCTGCAGGGGGCGCTGTTTCATTTAATCACAGCTCAAGCGCTGAGATTCTGGTTTCTACGGTACCATCTTATAGAAAAATATTTTGGCAGGGACCCATAGAGTCTATAAAAACCCTCATTAGATTGGCGCCTCCTGATCATGAACGCAAATTCAACTTCTTGGGTTTTTTTGTCTTTAAAGGGACACTAAACATTATTTTTCACTTGTGCTTCTAATATAGACGCACAAACGAAAAGGTAGATGTCCTAAGGATAAACCGACATGTATTTTTGGTACATTTTGCCAGTTTATCTTCTGACCGGTAGCTGCCATGCTTACCTGGGAAGCAGACACCACGGTCAGGTCGGGGATGGTCTCTCTCTGCTAGCACAGACCCTCGTTTTTTGCATGGGATCAGCAGAGGACACACATTAACGAGAGGAGAATTCGACAGAATCTGGGTGACCGTTCCACACGTGAGGATGTCTTTGAAGTTTTCTTTTTGAAGTGAGGGACGGCTAGTAAGGAGCTAATGCAGGATCTGAGATTGTATGTGTGGGGAGTAAGCGTGCTGCTCAGGTGGAGGGGGAGCATTCCAGAGAAGTGGTTATGGCAAGCTAGGTGGAGAGTGCGCCTGGAGGCAAGCGTCAGCCAGTTTAGCTCTTTTAACATTTTACAGTGATGCGTGTTATCGCACTGGAGGTAGGGTTGCCACGTGGCCGGTATTTTAACGGCAGGCCGGTAAAAAAACTGGCACCAGGCCAATGTTAAGTCTACGGAGACAGTACCAAAGCCGGTATTTTTCTAAAGAAAAGGTGGCAACCCTAACTGGAGGACAAGCTTACCAAGATTAACATTTGCTGAACAATACATTTAAACTCCTTTGCTGCATTAACCTCTACCACTTCTGATAGGTCTGTGACACAGACGTTCAAACATTTCAGCACTAATTCACATGATTGCATGATCGCACTACAAGGCTGGTCTAATTTATTACAGTATATTTTCCAGAAGTCAAAAGGAGCTGGTCTATGAGGAGCTCACGGATGATTTCATGGGATTGCCATCACTGCAGGTTGGTGGGGCCCAATACGAACCAACAACTGAAAACTGTAGTGTAGCTTGTCCTCAGCCATCAAATCTATCTTTCAGTCTAAGTTCAAGGATCAATGAAATTGCAATGACAATCGTTTGATATCTAAACATCATTTAGTCCATTTGGGCTCTCAGTGAATCCTTGTGTGTCAAGCCAAACCCCCCCCCCCCAACCCCCACACACACACTTTCCTCAATGGTGAACAATCCGCTAAAAGGCCTTTACTCAATATTCCGTCGACACCACAGAATGTAACTAGGATTGTGAGTTCTTAAAGAGAAATAGTAGAAGCAAAAAAAACATTTTCTTAAAATAAAAATTATGAGCAAAACACTGTGAATGTACTTTTTATCATGTATGATTGTGCATTTATTTAAAAAAAAAAAATCCTGATTCATTTGACAGCTGAGCGGTGTAGCGAGATTCTGTTGACACTATTGTGTTACTTTCTCGGTGAACTCTGAATGTATCAAAATTCACAGCTTTAGCTCAAGGTACAAATTAGCACCTCAAAGAATGGTTGAGTTTTTTTCCACTGGCTACAATAGGTCCTTGAGATCCAAATGTGCCTGTGAACGGATGGTATCAATATGGGAACAAAGACACTAGGGGGCTTTCAGGAAATGATCTGAAGCAAGCCACCATTTTAAATTGTGATTCAACTGCATAAATATTATACTGATAGAACATGATAATTAATGGTAGATAGAAAATTCAAAAAGCATTTGATTCCTCATAATGTGAGCATTTATTTAGGTAGGAGAAAAATATATATGGTTTTTGACGTTACCCCCTTCAACTCTATTCCCAACTATACAGGTCCACTTACTATCTAGACAGTACGATAAAGGTAACCTGATTCGAAAAGATAATGAGTATATATAGTCATTCTATTTTCCCAGACATTGTTTAGGAGGCAGGCAAAAAAAAAAAAACGGACTGAAAGGCACAATGTTAAGACAATTTCACATTTAAGTGTCTGCCTGTGTAGAACACAATTTCCAACTGCTTTTATTCTACACCATATGTACCAATGCTACAATCTGCACAACAGAGAGATGTCAGGCAGCTCCTGGCTTGCAGAGAGGTATTGTTTCTTTTTTTTTTCTCGAACTTTTCAACAAACATTTATTTTATAGCCGATATTTGAAAAAGCAGAATTGCAGTCTGAAGATGTACATTTTTCACAAATATTTGAGTGGCAGATTAAAGGTGCAATTCCAAAAAGCAATGAAACTTAAAGGGACACTACCACTTACATTAGATGTAACTAGATAACCTGGTCATATAAAACAAACACATACATGAATCATGTTACTGGGGTTTTTTTATGATTGAATTAATTGCATAAAATTACATATTTATCTGGCTCCATTTTGTGAATATTTCCCATGATGCAACTTCGTCCAAAATCTTCCAGCCAGTCTCACTTTACAACTGTGGCCAAAGCCTGTATGATGATGTCATAAGATACATCCTTGCTCTCTTACTGGCTCCTGTGTATCATAGTGGGCAGGACTAGGTGGCTGTGTACAACTTTTTTTTTTACCAGCCTTCCACCTAGTCCTTCCAGGACTAGGTGTCTGTGTACATCACAAAGAGAGGAGACTGACCTGATCAAACAGGATCATAACTCCGCCCCCTTGTGATGTAATAGTTACATTTCCCTCCCATTCAATGCAAGTCTATGATCAGAATTCTGACTTATAGACTCCATGCTGTGTCCCCAGCCCCAAAGTGAGATACCAGTGCTGTAAAGTCACTAGTAGTTGGCACCCAAAAATACTATTTCACAAAATGGCGGCGCCCAGTCACACTTGTTTAGTTAAATATTTTATTAAATACAGTCACATAGCAAAAACAAAAGACATATCTGAAATCAACAAAACAAAGTAATAAAAAAAAAACCTTTTCATTTTTTGGTGGGAGTGTGCCTTTAAAAATATGTAAACTTTTTTTTTTTTTAAGTGAATTTATAGTCACAGCACTAATCCTAAACATTGGGCATAGTCAAAGTTTTTGTGACTGCTCAGAAAAGGACCCATACAATATGAAATGAATAGTTTTATTGCACCCCACAAACAGCCCCTAGAATGACTGCTTGTAGAGGTCAAATGGGAAGATACATCAGGGGAACCTTGTAAGTGTGAGAAGGTCAATATTTATACTGGGAGAACAAAGTCTAGAGCAACATAAGGAGAGAAGAAAGGGGGGTGGGAGCACAAACTCACTGAGAACGGACAGCCCTACAATAGCCACCCATATGGGCAGTCCAGATCCGAAATGCATGGCTGGTCTCCTCTGCACGAGAAAAACCGTAAACCACAGACGTATGTTTCGGTCTACATTGGCCTCGTCGGTGTGGTATGGCTAAGTATCCACTAGGTGCAGCAAGCCAGGGACTCACGGCCGTGGGCATACCCTGTTATTTATGGAGAGAAGAAAGGTACTGGGAGCACAAACTCCTTTCTTATCCCCACAAGAGACCTTTCCCATTCTGCTATACTTCAAACTCTACTATTTTGGTGTTAAGTTTGAAATTCCCTACTCAGTTCGCCCTTTTGTGCATAAAGGCCTACCTTTCAAACCGTAAAACATGCGGCTGGTAAGAAAAGAATTCCCAACACCGAGCAAATGCTGAAGGAGGATTCATCGAGGGGATGTACTTCAGAACAAGTACACCCCACGCCGTTAGGTTTCAAACAGCGAAGCGCGCCTGCCACTCAGGAAAATAAGCCTTTAAGATTTGACATTTTGTAGTTGCAGGATACAGCTTATGTGCGGAGAACTCATTATCTATAATGAGTCACGAGGTTTAATTGCAGCAGACTGTGGTGTGATATTGCTGCATTTCACCAGAAATTCACACTTCGATGTGAAATTGGTCACAAATTAAGTCACTCTTTCTTTCAGCAAATAATTGGACATTTCCGACAAATTGGCATGTTAGAGACACATGCATTTCATCTTATATATCCCGCTATGTCTGTATCTCACTGTTGCCACTTACTTTTTCATCGGCTTAAAAAAATAAACCCTAAAATCCTGCACTATTCAAAAAGGTATTCACCCCTAATATGTGGGCTGCCATTTGACGGAATATTGGACCGTCAGAGAGAGCAAAGCGGGACAAACTTGCTCCGTCATTGGTATGTGCTCCTCAATTATACGGCACACAGCCAGGCTGCGGGGGTGGTTAGAATCTCCTCCCCGGGCCAGGCCTGTTAGAATCCTCTGGCCCTGGCCACAGGTGTGGTCACAATCTCCTGCTCCACTCCGGAGGTGTGGTCACAATCTCCTGCTCCACGCCGGAGGTGTGGTCACAATCTCCTGCTCCACGCCGGAGGTGTGGTCACAATCTCCTGCTCCACGCCGGAGGTGTGGTCACAATCTCCTGCTCCACTCCGGAGGTGTGGTCACAATCTCCTGCTCCACTCCGGAGGTGTGGTCACAATCTCCTGCTCCACTCCGGAGGTGTGGTCACAATCTCCTGCTCCACTCCGGAGGTGTGGTCACAATCTCCTGCTCCACTCCGGAGGTGTGGTCACAATCTCCTGCTCCACGGAGGTGTGGTTACAACCTCTTGCCCCATTGGAGTAGAGTTCAGCATCAGATGTCGTACAGCATCAGGATCTGCAGCACTGCAACATGGCAGCCTGAACATTTCAAATTAACAAAAAAAGTGTAAAGGTGCTACCTAAAAGTGTTTAATTCTGCCTGATTACAAAGTTTCTGTGTAAGCCAGTGGAGACACAGATTTTAACTTTCTGGCTAAAACATTGGCAAGCGGAATACATAATATTCCTACCTCCCAAGAAAGCTGGGCATATGCACCCCTATTCTGAGACATAACCGGTTCCAACACATCAAATAAGCCTATGAATACCTGTACGGTCATAGTAAACAGGGCTTCTCTTCAAAGGCCAAATGAGCCAAAACATTTACCATTAAAGAGACTCTGCCACCAAAATATGATTGTTTTTGCTCTATTGATTTCAGATATGTCTTTTGTTTTTTTTTATGTGAGTTTATTTAATAAAATATGTAACTAAACAAGTGTGACTGGGCACCGCCATTTTGTGTAATACAGTGTTTTTGAGTGCCACCCCCAGTGACTTTACAGCACTAGTATCTCACTTTGGGGCTGGGGACACAGAATGCAGTCTATAAGTCAGAATTCTGACCATAGACTTGCATTGAATGGGAGGGTAATGTAACTATTACATCACAAGGCACATAGTCCTGTCCACTATGATACACAGGAGCCAGTAAGAGAGCAGGGGAATATGTTATGACATCATCATCAGGCTCTGCCCACAGTTGTAAAGTGAGACTGGCTGGAAGATTTTGAAGAATTTTGCATCATGGGTAAAGTTTACAAAAAATGGATGCAGGAGATAAACACCTAATTTTATTTTTACTTTTTTTTTATGCAATTAATTCAAACATAGAAAAAAAAACCACAAAGAAAAACAGTGGCATATATCTTATCATTTGACATGTCATTGTCAATTCACATAAAATCTATGTAAGTGGTAGTGTCCCGTTAATAAAGATTTAAATGTATTGGCTCGCCTTTATACTGGATCCTCAATATACATGTATGCCTATCTGTGGCACAGGGACTGCGGTATATGGTGAACAGTCCTTGTGTAATGGAGTTGCCCGCATGTGCTGAACAAGCGGGATGTTCTGCTGTTCTATTGGTCGGCGGGATGTTCTGCTGTCCTATTGGTCGGCTTGAGTTTACAGGTGTCTAGTTCTGAACCAATCTTGAATCTGGGCGTTTTGCACAGTAATGCTTTTACTGGATTACCAATGGTAATATATGCACAAACTACGGCAACCTCATACTTGCCAACTTTTCTTACTCCCCTCGGGACATGAAGATGTGGAGCCCGAAGGGGCGGAGTTACACAATGACATGTGACATCACACAACATTGCGTGCATTGAGCTCCAGGTTGCTCGGAGCTCCTTTAGTCAGGTTTAATCTAGGTTTGTCTGCTAGACACAGTATAAACTCAATGGTGCCAAGCAGCAGTAATACTGGGACTGACCATGGATTTGCCAGGACTGGACCCTCCCACCCCCCCCAAAAAAAATTATGGGACTGTCCTGGCAAATCCGTGACTATTGGTAACTATGCAACCTCGCTGCTTACCTGAGCCTACTCTAACTAAAAATAAATAACCTTCTTTTACTGCAACAGGTAATTGATGAAATAAGGACAAATGAAACCACGTAAGCATCCTGTCTAACCAGCTACACCACTCAGCATCAGAAGAAAAACAAACAGAATCCTGGTAAAAACAATGTCACCTCAGACTGTTACTACACTGTTTCCCAGCTCACACCTGTCCCACATAGCACAGCTCCTACCAGGAGACCAGACGCACAAGACCCCAGCCATCAGTAAGTGTGTGGGTAAAGCATGGAGGGGGCATCATCTGTTATATCCAGTGACCTGCCGTGTCTCATAAATGTGCAAGAAGGCTCTAGTACGATCCAACTGCACATTACATTAACAAAGTTCTTAAATGTGTGTTATTTGTCACTGGCGTATGTGGTGCCAGCCTTTAGCCTTTATTCATTGATTAATCCAATTATCATATCCATCTCTGGGCAGACCTGACTGCACCACTGAAATACAAACCTTATTAATAAGCTTTAAAAACTTCAAAAGCTCTATCACTTGAGTTTTAAGTTATCCATCTAACTGTCACCCCCCCAGATATATACTGGGCTATTACATTTTGTATGAGTCTACCATCGTTACAGTGTATTATATTTCTCTACGATTGCAGTATAACTGTACTGACCCTGGTGTATTACTTACAGGTGTGTTTGTTTCCCCTGTTGGTGTGAGATACATACATATATATATATATATATATATATATATATATATATATAAATCTACAAATGCATAAATATTGGCTTTCTTTGTATATCTATCCAAGCAGGCTAACGGGGGTAACGACCTTTATACAGCTTGACCTAGCCAACCTGTTTATTTAAAGCTACACTGGCTGTACTTTATCCTGCCATACAATCTTATGCTGTAGCCCTCTGTCTTCTTCTCTGTTAATGCAACATGGTATAATCCAAATTATTCATATACAACATCATAGGTGACTCACAGAGATAGGGGACAATCTTTATTTTGGGGGTTAGTGTTTACTTAATTATTCTTTACGCCTAATCAGACCATGGATGCACATTGTTTGCTTGAAAGCAGGAGAACAGGAGGACCCCTTTTCCAATAATCGGTTTTCTCCGATATTTAATTAACCTGACATTGAAATCAGGACCTAATAATTTGAATATTACCAGATTACTGTGCTTGCACCCAGGTTATATTCAGGCTAACTCAATACTCTCTCTGAAACATTTATATTACCATTGCCATGGGTATGCAAGCCTGATTTTATCCTCACCTTATTCACAGTTTTTCACCTGTTTGTTTTTTATGTGTATTATTTTAATCTACCTGAATAAACGTTATGTCCTAACCTTTTGACTCCACTTACATCCATATAATATATATATATTATATATTATTATATAATATTAAATTAGAGGGGCAACGATTTAAAAGTAATATCAGGAAGTATTACTTTACTGATAGGGTAGTGGATGTATGGAATAGCCTGCCAGCAGAAGTGGTAGAGGTAAACACGGTCAAGGAGTTTAAGCATGCGTGGGATAGACACAAGGCTATCCTAGCTATAAGACCGGGAACGGGGGACTAATAAAGGTACTCAAAAAAATTGGGCAGATTAGATGGACCGAATGGTTCTTATCTGCCGACACATTCTATGTTTCTATATAAATTCTGCATATACTTTCAGTAGAATACTGAACTGTGCTAACTAACAAGAGAACTGCAGAAATCAGGCTTTCATAGGTTATCTGGAAAGCAGCTAACGTCGCTGTATTTTTATAATACCAAAAATGTACATGTTCCTTCTCAGTGAGATTATAAAACAGCATTGGGCTGAGAGACATCCATAGGCCAGACTGGGGGGGAGCAAGGGGATCTAGGAAGAGTAATTGGAATCTCCACCTCGGCAAAGCTCTGGATTATTCATGTATCTGTATCGGAAACTTCTCAGCACTGAAAGGAAAAACCTAAACATTCCAGACGCGTTTCATGGACACATCCAGGCACTCCAAATAAAAGTGCAATGGCCTCGCTCACCAAGTCATTACAGGCATGAGCAAACTAAACACCGTGCTGCAAGCCCGGGAGAGGGGAAACTCTTGCCCTGGGAAAACGTATTGAAATAAATAAATGTTCTGTATATTGTAATCACACACACAGAGTGATCGAAGATTGCGTAGGTGTGAAGTGGTTACAGGGGAGACAGCGGGTAATGGAGCCATCCTGCCACCTAGTGTCGGCTTTCTGTAACAACAGTCTACTCACACTACATTAATTGAATTAAAAATGTGCAGTCATTTGCAGATCCGGCAATAAAACTGAAAATCTTTGGCCTTATTTTCCATAGTACATATATATATATATTACTTTGTTGTATATTATTTTGAATTCCATAAACAAGGTTGCTGATTTGTCTCTGCCTGGTTATTGGGGGCGACGTTACCTGCTCCCCCCCCTCGGCATCAGAGGAGCACATTTTGGAACGTTGATTATACAAACGAAGGACTGGTAAATGCAAATTCTCTTTAAATTAACCATGGGCCCTTACCAACACTCCCAAACCACTGAAACCCTGCTCACCCACCATACAACAATCCGTGAACCATGTTACACCTATCCCTGCCTTGCTTAAGCCATGGCCGCTATCCCAGGGATCTCAGCTGAAGTGAATAGTGTGAAACGCATAGGTCAAAATGGGGGCCCGTTCTGGACACAGCCAACTATCCCATGGTTCTCAGTTGAATTATGTGGGGTCACGATTGAGTACAGTACTGTAACCATAGGGCTGTGTACAGTACTAGTAAAACTACTAGCTTTGGGCCCCATAGTTTCGAAACAGGTTACTAACCTAGTATGTGGTCTTACTAATAAAACATACTCGGAAATGCTTGAATAAATGAAAACGACTTTAGTTTGATGCATCTGGTAGAGTTACACCTGTACATGTCACAGTTATTTTTTCCTCTTTCATACAAATGTATGCTGGCAATCTCTATCAATGCTTCCTGATCTCTCTATCCTTTTTTTGTTTACATTGCATTAGCACAGTTTCTCTAAAAAGATCTTCTTGAAATGTATATGAGTGTAGTGGGGGAAGGTTACAGCAGGAAACGAGTGAGCATGTGCACAGCCCAGCACATTCAAAATGGGTACACTGCCTCTTCGTTGATCGTCAGCGGTAGTATTCATTTTTTGGAATATGCATGTATTTGATCAATTTTGTTTTTAAGCCTGCCACTTATTCCCAGAAAAATAAAACACTGGAGAAATGATTAGTCCCAGTAAATACAGATTAAACTTTTCCCAGAAGTTGCTATTATAATAATTAATTTTTTTTTCCAGTTTTTATAATGATCTAATAAAACATGTGATTTCATTGAAATGCCTAATTGAGGGATTACAGCCAGATTGGACTTCAGAGAGCAAATTAATACAGAAGAAGCGGCGATGGCAGTTTCCAGCAATGTTCTAAGTCTGGGGCATCCAACATGCGACCCGTGGGCATCGAGGTGTGGCTCGATGCCGCACGGAAGGAGCGTCAGGGAACTAAGTACCCTGCACATAGCTCATCAGTCCTGTGTGCACAACCCCTCCTCTACAATACGCGCGAGGTCAGTGCAAGGGTCAGAGAGAGGGGAGAAGTAGACCAGCAGCGTGTACAGCAGAGGAGGGGTCTGAAGATCTCAGCCCCATTCAAAAACTAAAAGAAAAACTGTGATTGGCAGGTACTGTGTGTGTGCAAGTGTGTGTGTATGTGCAAGTGTGACTATATGTAAGTGTGTGTGCAAGTGTAATTGTATGTAAGTGTGTGTGCAGGTGTAATTGTATGTAAGTGTGTGTATGTGTGGATCTGTATATAAGTGTGTGTAAGTGTGTGTGCAAGTGTAATTGTGGATCTGTATGGAAGTGTGTGTAAGTGTGTTTCTGTGTGGAAGTGTGGAAGAGGGAAAAGCAGAGGAGGGGTCTAGAGATCTCAGCCCTGTTCAAAAACTAAAATAAAGAAAAACTGTGTGGTTGGGCAGGTACTGTGTGTATGCAAGTGCGTGTGTGTCAGTGTGACTGTGTGTAAGTGTGTATGTGTCAGTGTGACTGTGTGTAAGTGTGACTATGTTTTTGTATGCGTGTGTACATGTGGCTGTATGTGTGTATTTGTGTGAATGTGTGTATTTAATGTGAAATGTTTGGGGTTTTTACGAAGAGTTTTATTGCTGTGGAGTCTGTGATACACTCACATGCTGCACATTACGGTTTATATAAAAAAAATATATATACACACATACACACACACACACACAGTATATAAATATTTACATGTTTTCTCTGAATGAAAACTGAAAGTGGCCCATGCTCACATACATTTCTGGTGAAGTGGCCCACTACAGAAAAAACTTGGACACCCCTGTTCTAAGAGGTAGGGGCTACAGGATATAAAGGTTTTGCTAAGTTGTTGTATCCCCCATACACGTCTGCCAGCCTCTGAAGGTGCATTATAGGGTATGTAGGCCTTTAGCAGCTGGAAGGCAGCAGTTTGGTGACCACTGTGCTATGACAACTTAACACTGAACAGCAGAGAATTGCCCAATTTCTTATAGCATAGCATGTATTGAACAAGAGACATTTTTAGGGCCTTTGTTCTTCTTTTTCTTCCCCCGTCTACTTTCTCCTTTTACTAAACCTTTGAAACCAGCAGTGAGACTCAAGAAACGCGACTTTGGATGACTTGCAATCTTTAATGGTTCCTGGGGTAATCACTAGTATTTGACCCTCCATTATATCTCCGACAGTATGATTGTTTACAGGTGACATTTAATACTGGCTATATTCCATATTCCATTCATTCTGTAACTGGAAGGTTAGATGGGATTCACTTATTTCTCATTTTCTTATTCGAAGGGCTTCAAATTCAATGCATTTATTTGGGAGGATTAATGATGAGCGTGTTTGTAAGGATTGGAGATGACTGACCCTGGGTAAAATACAATCATTTTACTCTACTGATGAGATATTTTCAGTTATTACAGGATTTGCTTTTATTCTTTTAACCCCCAAAGGCATCAGTTGTAACAAGTACTGAGATTGTACATCATTTTACGATTTTTACAACTAGCAAATCAACACATTTTGTTTATTGTTTTAGGATTTGTGGAGAGAATAACTATAAAGAGGTTTAAAAAAATAAACCACACATAATGTAAACTCGTTACGTAACACATTCCTAAAATATCCCACCTTCGTTAGTGATGGGCACATGATAGAGATATGATCCCAACACAAAACACCAACTGGACAAAGCAAAATGACAACAACAAAAAAAGGTACCATCAAATGTAAATCTCTACTTGCTTAATACGTACAGCAATATAGCAAACTAAGAACGTATTGTGATCAATACACCGTGCGGAGAAAAAGTGCTAGAAAATGAACAGATCAAAATATATTCTAAACGTTAACACACGAGGCATTCGTATCAGTACCTGGAAATAAGAGATCTGGAACTGGAAAACTCTAGTTGTTCTATACATTTATTTATTGTTAATTGTTATTGTTGATACGACCACTCACTGTTAGTGTCCTGTTCCTTTTTGATCCATACATTTGCAAGCATATTGGCATCTGGTGCTTCAGAAAGGAAGCTGGACAAACAGAACTAACAGGAAGCGATGGAGATACATCTGGCGCAGGAGTTTAGAGTTGGAGGCTGCACTATATCTGCATAAAATGCTGCAAGATTGTAGGATGCAATTAAAACATATTGTGTAGCTGTTAAGGTGAACAGTAGGCGTGTTACTTACAGTAGGGTAGGGGTGAGAGCAAAACACAGTGTACTTCCGGATTATCCCGTTTAATTTGAGTGGTGGGAGCCAGGACACGTACACTATGGAGGCAGAGGCTGCGGCAGCTTTGACTCCAGCAGTAGGACCTGGAACTGAAACAGGGGACAAGGAAATTAGTCATGTAACCCATGCAAATGATGCTGCATCTCATGTACTGTACCAGCAGGATGAAGGCATTAAGATTAGATTTAGAAATAGTAGCACAGCACAACCAGTATAGCGAGTCTCTGGCGACATCTAGTGGCGGATTCTGGTAATACCAATATTCCATTTTGTGTAAATTGAATTACACCGTTCCAGGTGCGAAAGCATGTGATGGTCAGAACTTTGGCTCTAGCTGACTTAAAAGACAATTGCAGCAAAAATGAAGTAAACGAAGTAATGTTTAATTGAAAGATTGTATCAAGTGTACATGATTTATACAGAAAATCTTTAATGAGAGAATACAAATAAAGTTCCTTATTAAGCCTTCTTTGCTCCATGTAGTTCTCTCAGGGGGCAGACATGTTGGTTAGAATCTTTACTCCATATCGTTCTCTCAGGGGGCAGACATGTTGTTTAGAATCTTTACTCCATATCGTTCTCTCAGGGGGCAGACATGTTGTTTAGAATCTTTACTCCATATCGTTCTCTCAGGGGGCAGACATGTTGTTTAGAATCTTTACTCCATATAGTTCTCTCAGGGGGCAGACATGTTGTTTAGAATCTTTACTCCATATCGTTCTCTCAGGGGGCAGACATGTTGGTTAGAATCTTTACTCCATATAGTTCTCTCAGGGGGCAGACATGTTGTTTAGAATCTTTACTCCATATCGTTCTCTCAGGGGGCAAACATGTTGTTTAGAATCTTGGGTCAGATCTTCACTCACCTTGGTTCAGATAAACAAAGATCTGACCAAAGATTCTAAACAAAATGTCTGCCTCCTGGTAGAGCGATATGGAGTAAATATGTACATTTTATGCAATCTTTTCATTAAACACAACTTCATTTTTTTACTTAGAGGGTGGGGGATGCATGGAATAGTTTTCCAGCAGAGGTGGTAGAGGTTAATATAGTGATGGGTATGCACAGGCTAAACATCAGATAAGACCATGGAGCAGAGGATTTCACAGCAGGTAGATGGTCTGAATGGTTCTTTATCTGCCAGAGCAGTCTGTTTGAAGGTAAATGTAAAGGAAACATTAATAAGGTCATAACTCCAGGTAAAAACCAACTGAAATGACTGTACCGGCTACAGAGAAGAACTGAGACTATAGTGTGCCAGGAGACAGACTGGCGCTGTGTGTTGCGGTCAAGGAGCAGGTATGACATCACACAGCGTCATGACGGAGTCCTGGTCACTCTCTATGGAAGGGATTGAGGACTGTAGGGGCAGGTATGACATCACACACAGTCATGCCGGAGTGCTGGTCACCCTGTACAGAAGGGACTGAGGACTGTAGGGTCAGGTATGACATCACACACAGTCATGCCGGAGTGCTGGTCACCCTGTACAGAAGGGACTGAGGACTGTAGGGACAGGTATGACATCACACACAGTCATGCCGGAGTGCTGGTCACCCTGTACAGAAGGGACTGAGGACTGTAGGGACAGGTATGACATCACACACAGTCATGCCGGAGTGCTGGTCACCCTGTACAGAAGGGACTGATGACTGTAGGGACAGGTATGACATCACACACAGTCATGCCGGAGTGCTGGTCACCCTGTACAGAAGGGACTGAGGACTGTAGGGACAGGTATGACATCACACACAGTCATGCCGGAGTGCTGGTCACTCTCTACAGAAGGGACTGAGGACTGTAGGGACAGGTATGACATCACACACAGTCATGCCGGAGTGCTGGTCACTCTCTACAGAAGGGAATGAGGACTGTAGGGACAGGTATGACATCACACACAGTCATGCCGGAGTACTGGTCACCCTGTACAGAAGGGACTGAGGACTGTGGGGGCAGGTATGACATCACACAGAGTCATGCCGGAGTCCTGGTCACCCTGTACAGAAGGGACTGAGGACTGTGGGGGCAGGTATGACATCACACACAGTAATGCCGGAGTACTGGTCACTCTACAGAAGGGACTGAGGACTGTAGGGTCAAGTATGACATCATACACAGTCATGCCGGAGTGCTGGTCACCCTGTACAGAAGGGACTGAGGACTGTAGGGTCAGGTATGACATCACACACAGTCATGCCGGAGTGCTGGTCACCCTGTACAGAAGGGACTGAGGACTGTAGGGTCAGGTATGACATCACACACAGTCATGCCGGAGTGCTGGTCACCCTGTACAGAAGGGACTGAGGACTGTAGGGGCAGGTATGACATCACACACAGTCATGACGGAGTGCTGGTCACTCTGTACAGAAGGGACTGAGGACTGTGGGGGCAGGTATGACATCACACACAGTCATGCCGGAGTGCTGGTCACTCTCTACAGAAGGGACTGAGGACTGTAGGGGCAGGTATGACATCACACACAGTAATGCCGGAGTACTGGTCACTCTACAGAAGGGACTGAGGACTGTAGGGTCAAGTATGACATCATACACAGTCATGCCGGAGTGCTGGTCACCCTGTACAGAAGGGACTGAGGACTGTAGGGTCAGGTATGACATCACACACAGTCATGCCGGAGTGCTGGTCACCCTGTACAGAAGGGACTGAGGACTGTAGGGTCAGGTATGACATCACACACAGTCATGCCGGAGTGCTGGTCACCCTGTACAGAAGGGACTGAGGACTGTAGGGGCAGGTATGACATCACACACAGTCATGACGGAGTGCTGGTCACTCTGTACAGAAGGGACTGAGGACTGTGGGGGCAGGTATGACATCACACACAGTCATGCCGGAGTGCTGGTCACTCTCTACAGAAGGGACTGAGGACTGTAGGGGCAGGTATGACATCACACACAGTCATGCCGGAGTGCTGGTCACTCTCTACAGAAGGGACTGAGGACTGTAGGGGCAGGTATGACATCACATACAGTCATGCCGGAGTGCTGGTCACTCTCTACAGAAGGGACTGAGGACTGTAGGGGCATATAGGCGCCCTAGTAAAGTACAAGGTATATAAAGTGACTGGCGCTTAAAGTGGAAAATAAAAAATAAAAACAACAGCAAAAAATAATAAAATATAAATGAAAAACAACCAATAAAATATATATATATAAATGAAAGCTAGAGTGCAGCATACACCAGTGCAAATCCCTCAAATATAGCACACAATAGTGAAAAATGTAATAATAAAAGGTGTTGGGCAATATAATACTTATAATACTTATCTAAATGATTCTTCCGGATAGTATCCAAAAAACACACTCTCATAGATACATATAAAACCAAAGAGAAACAAACATACAATGTGAAGACCTATATAGGCAAAATAGATAGATAAGACTTATCTATCTATTTTGCCTATATAGGTCTTCACATTGTATGTTTGTTTCTCTTTGGTTTTATTTGCCCTAGTAAAGTAGCCAGCGCCTGCCAAACACACCAGCTCTCGTCTGTTTTAATTTAAGCTGGGTGCTAGGTTCAACATGCCGGCAACAAGAGCCAGTGATTGGACAACAGAAGTGTCAGCCGGTGTGCTTGTAATGGAGGCACACCATAGTAAGTACAGAATGTGCCCATGGCATTTTCCATAAGATGCTGTCCTTAACTTTATTTGTATTCTCTATATATTTGCAGTATAAACAATGTATACATAATGTTATCAGAATTACAATGTCCCCTTTTTATCACATTTCATATTCCAAAGGAAATGATGTTATTTGCATATAACGCCACAAGGTGATGTCATAAACCGCAAACTGCTACCACAAATTTATACCACACTTTTCTCTTATGCATTTCCGTACATTTCTGCTAGTGAAATGTATAGATCATTTTGTATTCTTTAAATTAAGGGGCAAATAAATAAAACAACATGTCTTGAAAATCATTTTGAATTTGCAATTGGCTTCTAATGTGTCTGATCTCAATTTATTACAAAACTTCTATTACAAAAAGCAAAATACAAACAAACACAGCTTGTGACAGCAGCTCTGTGGTTCAGTTCCAGTCTGTGCAGTCTTATGTTTATATTTAGTAAAAATAGGGAGGGTTAGTTCTAGGATTTACCTTATGACCAACAGGTGAACCAAACCCTCACTATTTACCATCTCAGAGTTCTAGGCTAGTCCCTGTTCCTGTATGTCTGTATCTCTGTTATGTTACCTTTGTTTATTTCAGTGTTTGTGTATTCCTTTAAGTTATGTAGCAATGGCCTTTATATGTGCCCTGTCTGTCCTTCTGTTTGTGTTTGTCTGTGGTCCTGTGCTCTATATTATTTCTTAATTTCCAGTGTTTTTGCGACTGCTCTATCCTGCACATACATTTGGATTAACTTCTTTTTTACTCTATGGAACTTCAATAAAGCTCCTATATTTTACCAGAGCAGCCCGACTTTCTCCCTGATTTCTATATGATTTCTTAACTTTAGTTTGGTTTCTGCTTTATCCTGCTCATGTATGTTTCAGTTCTGCGTTTGCTTCAATACTCTACTGTTGGTCCTTGTTTATGTCCCTAGTCCTGTCAAGTTCCTTCTTAGCCCTGTACTATGTATTCTGTTCCATCTCAGCTTGCCTTTCTGCCTTTGCTCTGTTTAGCCTGCCTGTCTAAGTCTGCAATATCCTGCATACTACTCTCTAATGCTTTCCTCAATGCCTGCTCTAGGATGTCTGCAGGGTTTCTTCAGTCTTTGCTCTGCTTTACCGGATACAGCAGCTGCTAACTCAGAGCCCTAGTATGTGACTGCACACACCTGGGGCCTCAATCCTTCAGGGCAGTGTGGTTACCATGCACCAGGCCCTGTTATTCCATTTCTGCACACTGATCTCCTGTAATCATCTATGGGCGCTCTGGGTCCAGTCCCACCTGGACCCCGTCCGTGACAATTACAAGTAAACCCATAGATTAGGAGAAAAAGATGTTTTGATGGTCTGTGTTGCCTTCGGTTTATGACATCACACATGACTTATTCTCGATATTTTACCATATAAACAATGTTTACATGATGAAGTCCCTTTAAAAATTCCACTGGAAGGTCAGTCCAGGTATGTACTACTCCTTCTGCAAAATAGTTTTTCCTCACACGTCTCCCTTGACTTGTATCATTTTCTTACCATCCTCTTTGGTTCTGGTGAAGATCTGCTCACTGCGCACGCCATCCCCTGCCCGCGTAAATGCCAGCACCTGGATACTATAGTTTGTGTACTTCTCCAGTCCATCCAGTTCCAACAAGGGTTGCGTGGTGGTGACATTTTTAATTTCACCAAGCTCTACATAGTAACAAAAAAAGATATATAAAAACACATTCTAGAGTGTGTTATAAACTTGACAAAATGCTCTACTAAAAACAATATTTACAAACTCCCATCCCAGACACAGCTGTAACATACTTTGAGTGTTGAATGATGCTCCTTGCTGAGTGATACCTTGTCAAAAGCAGGGGTTGAATATACCCAGGTAACCATGCTGGTTTGAAGCATGCCCCGGTACCTGCATTGCGCAGGGCCAGTTGAGCTATTCTAGCAGGAGAAACTCATTGGGCTTGTCTTTGCACAATGAGGAGGGGGGAATGCAATCGGCATGTGCGCCAATGTATAAAGCAGACCCCCGACAAATTTTGGTAGGCTGCACTGCCGGCGCGAATGCGTAGATTTAGGTTGTGTCGGCATGCTTTGTGCTGGCGCAGCGTATGTGTAATGAAATCAGCCGCTGAAAAACGCCTGATTTGTGTCGGGTAACCTACGGTGGCGGTCTCTTCCCTGAACTGCAAATGGTTGGGAGTTATATCTGTGTGTGCGCAGGGCACAGACAAATCTGTCACTTGACACCAGGAAGAGATCAGTGATGGCTGAGTAGAGTCCTGGATGTGCAATGTGGGTGATGGGGTATGTCCTGGGGTGATGGGGCATATCCTGGGTGTGCAATGGAGTGACATGGCTTGTCCTCTGCATGCAGTGTGGGTGATGGGGAAAATCCTGGGTGTACAATGTGGGTGATGTGGCTGGTCCTCGGTGTGCAATGTGTGGGTTGGGACAAATAAGCACAATCACTGCCATCATTTACAGGATTAATGAACATTTGCTATATATGTATATGTTTCAAATGATTATATTTACCAAACAGTGAAACGCGTTGGACGTGGAAATTACAGAAACAGGTATTTATAGCTTGGAGAGGGTATCACTACGAATACCTGAATTTTGCAGTTCACTGCTTAGTGAATAGACCTCACACTCAACTTGATAAACATTGAGTTATTAAATTATTAACGTTTTGACCATTTAAATTTGAAGTCTGAAAAGAGCTTGAAGAGAGGCCTTTAAAAGGACAACTGTCAGCAAGAAGCTCTGTTTAACGAAAAGATCACATCAAGTGAAGGCATTTTAAACAAAGACGCTTAATGACAGAATACAAATAAAGTACCTTATTGGCTCTCTGTGTTTTGCATAGATCTACCAGGTGGCGGGCATGTTGTTTAGAATCTTGGGTCAGATGGATCAAAGCTCAGATTATTTAAAGGACAATTAAACCTTTATTTTAATCTTTGCTTTCTTAAAGAAAGCAAGGGTTTACAAAAAGTCCCCCCCCCCCCCCCAAGTAAACAGGGATATTTATAGATTCCCACGGGTTTACGTCTGGCTCTGCCTCACATGCTAAGTTGTGCAGAGAGAGACCCTCGTTTTTTACATGGGATCAGCAAAAGGGAGCTAGTGATTGCAGAGAGAGCCTCGCCGACCTGCCCATTTCCCAAGGAAGCATGGAGGTTACCAGTCAGAGGATACAATGGTATATACGGTCCAAAGAACATTCCAGTTCATCCTCAAACTACAGACAACTGACGTTTTCCACTATATTAGAAGCACTAGTGAAATAAAATGTTCAGTTGTCCATTAAGGATCTGATCGAAGATTCCACCCCCTGATCCAGCTATACTGGCACAAAGGGGGCAATAGGGCACTTTATTAGAATCCTTTCTTTAAAGTATTTCTATTTAAAATGTCTGCACTCGATGTAATCTTCCGATAAACCATAAGTTCATTTTTAACGACAGTTTCTTAAGTAAAATACAAAGTTGACGTCTTCATTTAACACACGCTGTATTGGGGGGAGGGCATGGCTTTTTAATATTTGGCTGAAATGTTGGCAAATTTAGAGGGCAAAACTTATATAATGAGCCCGATTCAATGACCCAAAACATCACTAATTACTGATGTTTAACTCAGATGTTTCTATCGTAGTCTATGGGATTCAGTGACATTAGATAGATTAACTCAGGTCATGGAATAGGCCCCAATGATTATTAGATATCACTTAACCAAGGACATGTTCTGGGTGTGTCCAGAGAGCTCAAATCCAATCAACACTCACACGTTCCCACGTGATAACCATATATGGAGATCGTTTCACATACCTCCATCCAAGAGATTGGCCCAGAATATAACCCTGAAGCCCTGGAGTATGCCGTTGAGGGCTTCTTTGGAAGGAGTAGTCCAAGAGATGGAAATGATTTCCGGTGAAGTTGCAGCAGCCTGCACATTGTCAGGGGGTCGACTGGGAACTGAAATAAGAAGGAATCGGATATATTATTGGATCATTTTCCAGCTGATGGTTTCACATTTATCATAAACCATATAAATGCCTTTATAAATGTCTCATTCAGAGACTGGTTCTGTTTAATCTGTAATATTGTATGTTACCTGTAGGTGGCACAATAATAAAGCAAACTGCACGGAATCTAAACATAGATAATAGAAACATAAACAGAACTATGTTTTATACAGGTCATTTGCCCACAATGTATATATTTGGCCCTTTCCATGGGCTCCCTCTCAGTAGATAGATCTGATTTGGCTTTAGCCATTGGCCCTTTTTGTTTTCATATGGCACCTCCAAATGTCCATTGTATGCAACAAACAAAAGTATTTTATTGCTGCTTACAAAAATAGTATTATATATATATGGGCACAATCCTTGCACCTATATATGAATGTTTATACTATTTTTGTATGCAGCAATACAATAATCTGTATATTTCATACAATTACTGACATAGTAAGGTCAAGCAATGTGATAGAGCAGCAGAAAATGCTAGCAGAATGCTTGGTTGCATAGAGAGAGGTATTAGCAGAATGCTTGGTTACATAGGGAGAGGTATTAGCAGAATACTTGGTTACATAGGGAGAGGTATTAGCAGAATGCTTGGTTGTATAGGGAGAGGTATTAGCAGAATGCTTGGTTGCATAGGGAGAGGTATTAGCAGAATGCTTGGTTGCATAGGGAGAGGTATTAGCAGAATGCTTGGTTGCATAGGGAGAGGTATTAGCAGAATGCTTGGTTGCATAGGGAGAGGTATTAGCAGAATGCTTGGTTGTATAGGGAGAGGTATTAGCAGAATGCTTGGTTGCATAGGGAGAGGTATTAGCAGAATGCTTGGTTGCATAGGGAGCGGTATTAGCAGTAGGAAGAGGGAAGTGCTCATTCCATTGTACAGAGCACTGGTGAGACCTCACTAGGCGTATTGTACGCAGTACTGGAGACCATATCACCAGAAGGATATTGATACTTTGGAGAGAGTTCAGAGAAGGGCGACTAAACTGATTCATGGGTTGAAGGATAAAAATTACCCGGAAAGGTTAAAGCATCTTAACATGTATAGCTTGGAGGAAAGACGTAACAGGGGGGATATGATAGAGACATTTAAATACATAAAGGGAATCAACACAGTAAAGGAGGAGAGTATATTTAAAAGAAGAAAAACTACCACAAATAGAGGACATAGTCTAAAATTAGGGGGGCAACTATTTAAAAGTAATATCAGGAGGTATTACTTTACTATGAGGGTAGTGGATCCGAGAATGGATCAGAGAATGGTTATGCTGAGTAACATACTCATCAGGAATCTTTAAAGGATGGCTGGTGGCAGAAATGTAAGTTATGTTAAACTGTTATGTTAAACTGAAAGCTTGAATGTGGTGTAGGCATTTTAAATCGAAATGCTTTTATAAGGTAATACAAATCAAGTACCTTATCAAGTGCTCTCTGCTTCTATAGCTCTATCAGGGGGCAGACATCTTGGATCACAAGGTCTGACACATCGGACTCCAAGATTCTAAACAACATGTCCGCCCTGTCAGAGCTATACTGAGCCAATGGAGCTCAGTAAGGTACTTTATTTGTATTCTTTCAGTAAAGCATTTCTAATTAAAACTACCTACACTTGACACAAGCTCTCAATTACTCATAACTTCATTTTCTTCCAACAGGTGTCATTTAAAAAGGTTCTTCTTTCATAGAACTCTACATCCTAAATATATATACTGCACACCTGCTAGAATGAGGGCCGGACAGAAAAGGTGCAAATAAAAAGGTTACAAAACACAGGAGAGCTGCTCCCAATCGCGGCAGAGGAGTCCCAGACGCCGGCAAGGAACACAGGAACCAGGTAAGTGTCCAATTAAAATGAAGTTTATTAAATACAAAATAATTCCAAAAAATGGTTAAGAGCTGGGTATGATGTGAGGATCAACCGGTGAGGGAAAGATCTATGAGAAGCCTACGCGTTTCGCGCCTAGCCTGGCGCTTCGTCAAATAAAAAGGTAGCAGATTTACAGCTGGGATAAATAAGGTCATCGATTGGTTCTCATTTTGCTGCAACTTAGTAAGTGATTTATGGTAATCTTCTGATTTTACGGAGCATATGTGTGGGTCAAGAGGGCACCTTCCTTAAATCTCCCGCTAAGGAGGTGCAAAATGTCATTTTTAGACAGATTACCCCCTTGCGGAGATATAACTTACCATCCTCTAGCGTGGTAGTGATGATTTCCTGAGAAGATGGACCTGTTCCGGCTCGGTTACAGGCTTGCACCACCACTCCATACTGTGTGAATTTTTTAAGGTTATCGAGTGTATATATCTCACTGTCCCCCGTGGTGTCCACAGTAATGATATTGAATTGGTAGTTGCCCCCTGTGCTGTATTCGCGGAAGCCGATCTGGTAGCCGCGGATGATGCCGTTCTGAAGGTGTTTTTTTGGCGCCTGGAACAAAATGGAGGAAACTGGTGTGAGGTACACCCTCACTAAACTGCATTAAAGCTGATTTTTCCCCTGACAACAAGCACAATTTTACTCTAATGCTTAAAGGAATACCATGTTCCCAACAAAAAACAGAATTACTTTTATTCATTCCGTCACCAGTATTTTTGGCGATTAACTTTGGAATCTTCTCTGCTGGGAGCTGCCATTTTGTTTTCTATCAGACCTAAACTGTGAATCACTTAAGCTATAATTAAAATCAAGTAAATTCCATCTGTAGCAGTGGATTGTAGAGTGTTCTACACACCAGTTATTCACTAAATCAACCAATTACACTTACAATGTTCAAAGAGTAGAAACCAATGGAATGTTTTTGGCGATTGCAGAACTTTTAGAAATTTGTGATAAAACTGGTCTTCGTACATAAACCCCAATGTGCTATAATTCTATACAATATCAGAAACACTGTGATGGTCCAGACAGTCATTCATTACACAGGGGCAGATCTAATTTGCAGGTGTGAACTTCCCAATTACAGACTGTGTCAGGAAACCTGCGTGCTCAATATAGTAGATCTTATTGTACCTTCCAGGTAACCCTGATGCTTTGTGAAGAAACAGGATCAAGTTGGACTTCTTGCGGTGGGCCATCAGGAGCTAAAAAAAAAGAAAAGAAAGACACATCATACTTTTTTATTCTGAAACACACGGTGCTCCCTTTGAGCACTATTCTATTGGTACAAATTAATCTAATGAGTTAAACTGCAGAGAACCGGCATTTAAATACAAATAGCTCGTTATCTAACTAAACGTAGTGAACAAAGTCAACCATACAAATTATTACCAGTGGTTTGGTTAGTCTTATTTATTTGAGCTATATATATATATATATATATATATATATATATTATTTTTTTATTTTCTTTTTTAAGAAAAGCAACATAAAAAAAATAAATGTAAAAATACAAATAAAACTTTTTGGGATATCAAGGGAGTGGTTTAATAACACAAACTTTGTTGCTCATGGTGGCAACAATACATTAACATGTAATTATATAGCACCAGAAATGTACTCAGTGCTTGGTACAGATCATAGGAGGGAATGAGATATCGCATTGCCAACAGTTCTGGCGGGTTTTTCAGGTCGCTTTTGCGTCAAATTTGTGTTATGCACAAGCAGCATTACGGTTAAGGTGCGCATGATCATAGCACATACACAGCCTAAAGGAAAAGGAATGAGCTCCAGACGCCCAGTAATTGTACTGGGTCAGTTAAGGCTCAATCTCATGGGGGTCACACTATCGCAGAACATGACCCATTTTAGACGAAGCCCCCTTCATGCTTCCAAAGTTGTTAAGAGACTTTCAGAGACTTCTTGTCTGAAGATAGCCGCCCCCATTATGAAAGAAAAACAGATGATAAAATAACACATTTGAACCAGATACTACAAAATGAAACACCAATAACAGACTGTCATTAACAAACAAGCTGTGGATTATTGTGGATACTATTAGACCCTCATACACACGTTTCTTCTGTAATGGTAGAAGATAAAATGTGTTTGAGATACTTGCAAGTATATGTCTGTAACACGTTTGACGATTACACTGGATGTAGTCTGACACAAACACAAATTAGCTGTTGCTGCAATAATAATTGAGTCAATAATATTTTACTAATATGATGCAGTGTAACCCTGAATAACAGATGGGTTGAAGCATTTAATGCTATAAACACAGCAGCCTGCTACGATTAAAAGTGGAATTAATTTAGCCGATTCATTTACCCTCTGAGGAATTGAAAAAAAATGTTAATATGCAGAGACATAGCAGACTGGCATTCCTAGCGAGTCCATCCAGGCAGGCATTCCTAGCGAGTCTATCTAAGGCAGGCATTCCTAGCGAGTCTATCCAGGCAGGCATTCCTAGCGAGTCTATCCAGACAGGCATTCCTAGCGAGTCTATCCAGGCAGGCATTCCTAGCGAGTCTATCCAGACAGGCATTCCTAGATAGTCTATCCAGGATGGCATTCCTAGCGAGTCTATCCAGGATGGCATTCCTAGCGAGTCTATCCAGGCAGGCATTCCTAGCGAGTCTATCCAGGCAGGCATTCCTAGCGAGTCTATCCAGGCAGGCATTCCTAGCGAGTCTATCCAGGCAGGCATTCCTAGCGAGTCTATTCAGGCAGGCATTCCTAGCGAGTCTAACAAAGCAGGCATTCCTAGCGAGTCTATCCAGGCAGGCATTCCTAGCGAGTCTATCCAGGCAGGCATTCCTAGCGAGTCTATCCCGGCAGGCATTCCTAGCGAGTCTATCCAGGCAGGCATTCCTAGCGAGTCTATCCAGGCAGGCATTCCTAGCCAGTCTATCCAGGCAGGCATTCCTAGCGAGTCTATTCAGGCAGGCATTCCTAGCGAGTCCATCCAGGCAGGCATTCCTAGCGAGTCCATCCAGGCAGGCATTCCTAGCGAGTCTATCCAGGCAGGCATTCCTAGCGAGTCTATCCAGGCAGGCATTCCTAGCGAGTCTATCCAGGCAGGCATTCCTAGCGAGTCCTTCCAGGCAGGCATTCCTAGCAAGTCTATCCAGGCAGGCATACCTAGCCAGTCTAACCAGGCAGGCATTCCTAGCGAGTCTATCCAGGCAGGCATTCCTAACGAGTCTATCCAGGCAGGCATTCCTAGCGAGTCTATCCAGGCAGGCATACCTAGCGAGTCTATCCAGGCAGGCATTCCTAACGAGTCTAACAAAGCAGGCATTCCTAGCGAGTCTAACAAAGCAGGCATTCCTAGCGAGTCTATCCAGGATGGCATTCCTAGCGAGTCTATCTAGGCAGGCATTCCTAACAAGTCTATCCAGGCAGGCATTCCTAGCGAGTCTATCCAGGCAGGTATTCCTAGCGAGTCTATCCAGGCAGGTATTCCTAGCGAGTCTATCCAGGCAGGCATTCCTAACAAGTCTATCCAGGCAGGCATTCCTAGCGAGTCTATCCAGGCAGGCATTCCTAGCGAGTCTATCCAGGCAGGCATTCCTAGCGAGTCTATCCAGGCAGGTATTCCTAGGGAGTCTATTCAGACTGGCATTTCTTGCGAGTCTATCCAGGCTGGCATTTCTAGCGAGTCTACCCAGGCTGGCATTACCAGAAAGTCTATCCAGGCTGGCATTCCTAGCAAGTCTATCCACATTAACATTCCTAGCGAGTCTATCCAGGCAGGCATACCTAGCGGGTCTACCCAGGTTGGCATACCTAGCGGGTCTATTCAGGCTGGCATACCTAGCGGGTCTATCCAGGTTGGCATACCTAGCGGGTCTATTCAGGCTGGCATACCTAGCGGGTCTACCCAGGCTGGCATTTCTAGCGAGTCTACCCAGGCTGGCATTTCTAGCGAGTCTACCCAGGCTGGCATTACCAGCGAGTCTATCCAGGCTGGCATTCCTAGCAAGTCTATCCACATTAACATTCCTAGCGAGTCTATCCAGGCAGGCATACCTAGCGGGTCTACCCAGGTTGGCATACCTAGCGGGTCTACCCAGGTTGGCATACCTAGCGGGTCTATTCAGGCTGGCATACCAAGCGGGTCTATCCAGGTTGGCATACCTAGCGGGTCTATTCAGGCTGGCATACCTAGCGGGTCTATTCAGGCTGGCATACCTAGTGGGTCTATCCAGGCTAGCATTCCTAGCGCAACAAAGAAGATGAACTAGCAGCCCATGCGTGGTTATCTGGCTCTGCACCTCTGTCCCGAGCTGTGTTTAAAGGCTGTCTAGTACAGCGGGCATTCGCCCCAAGGGGTCCATGTGTAAAGTGGATATAGGGGCAAAAAAGGTGATCATTGTTAAAATTATTTGCCTACCCACAATTCCTTGCAGTGGTGGTAGCCACTGTAGTCTTCTGGCTTGTCTGGTATGTGTAAATTTGTGTTTAACGACGCCTCTGCTACCTCCCGATGCCAGATTGTGGCTACCAAAGGGTATGTGTACAGCTGAAAGCCTAAGCTTCTGCATAGTATGTGGCCCTCAGCATGAAAACGTTGGACAGCACTTGTTCAATTGTATCAGCATATAGTTGAAGGCAGACCTGCAATATCGGGCAGTAACCTCCAGAAGGCAGTGTCACATACAGAAATCCATAGGCAACTATGTAAAAATGTCACTTCTGAAAAATGTATGGGAGACAGTGCCTAATCATATAAAAAAGGATTCATCAAGAATATAAATGACTATTTTAATTACTATTTGGTTCAATCTTCAGTAAACCAAGAAAGCTGAATAAGCTCAGTGAGATCTGTTGGCACATGTGAAGAATTAAATGGTATCTGCTCCCTGGCAAGGGAGAGCCTGTGTTGCTACAGTAACGGATCAATGGGAAAGGATCTACACACAAGAAGAAAGATCAATAGTGCGGCCAAGAGGAAGCAATCACAGTGCAACTTTGCAATATATATGCCTCGCTTGTGATCTCTCGCCTGGACTACTGTAACAGCCTCCTGACTGGACTACCTCTGGCTCGTCCGTCTCCCCTGCAATCTATGCAAAACACAGCTGCCAGCAGGGGCGTTGCTAGGTCTTCGGATGATCTGGGGCTAGAGCCCAGATGAGCTCGGTCACACACAGGGGCGAACCTAGAGCATTTGGCACCCGGGGCGGACCCTGAGTGTTGCACACACACACACACCCCCCCCCCCCCCCCGCCCCCAGGAATATTGTGCCATTCAGAACCCAGTAATATTGTGCCAGTCAGATACCAGTAATATTGTGCCAGTCAGATACCAGTAATATTGTGCCAGTCAGAGCCCAGGAATATTGTGCCAGTCAGAGCCCAGTAATATTGTGCCAGTCAGATACCAGTAGTATTGTGCCAGTCAGAGCCCAGTAATATTGTGCCAGTCAGAGCCCAGGAATATTGTGCCAGTCAGATACCAGGAATATTGTGCCAGTCAGAGCCCAGGAATATTGTGCCAGTCAGATACCAGGAATATTGTGCCAGTCAGAGCCCAGTAATATTGTGCCAGTCAGATACCAGTAGTATTGTGCCAGTCAGATCCCAGTAGTATTGTGCCAGTCAGAGCCCAGCGATATTGTGCCAGTCAGAGCCCAGGAATATTGTGCCAGTCAGAGCCCAGGAATAGTGTGCCACTCGGTGCCAGTAATATTGTGCCAGTCAGAGCCCAGCAATATTGTGCCAGTCAGAGCCCAGGAATATTGTGCCAGTCAGAGCCCAGGAATATTGTGCCAGTCAGAGCCCAGGAATATTGTGCCACTCAGAGCCCAGTAATAGTGTGCCACTCAGAGCCCAGTAATAGTGTGCCACTCAGAGCCCAGTAATAGTGTGCCACTCAGAGCCCAGTAATAGTGTGCCACTCAGAGCCCAGTAATAGTGTGCCACTCAGAGCCCAGTAATAGTGTGCCACTCAGAACCCAGAAATATTGTGCCAGTCAGAGCCCAGTAATATTGTGCTAGTCAGAGCCCAGTAATACTGTGCCAGTCAGAGCCCAGGAATATTGTGCCACTCAGAGCCGAGTAATAATGTGCAACTCAGAACCCAGTAATATTGTGCCACTCAGAACCCAGGAATATTGTGCCAGTCAGAGCCCAGGAATATTGTGCCAGTCAGAGCCCAGTAATAGTGCCAGTCAGAGCCCAGTAATAGTGCCAGTCAGAGCCGAGTAATAGTGTGCCAATCATAGCCCAGTAATTGTGCCACTCAGAACCCAGTAATATAGTGCCAGTCAGAGCCCAAGAATATTGTGCCAGTCAGAGCCCAGTAATACCCAGACACACACACACCTAGACACACACACACCGAGACACCCATACACAGTCACACTTTTTTTTTTATTTTTTACTTACCTTACACTTGGTCCGTCATCCAGGACCTTCTGCCGGATGTCCGTCCACCTGACATCCGGCAAGCAGCTAACACAGCACGACGGGGGCTGAGCTTGCACCCGTCGCGCTGTGATCTCTATGGCAAGAGGAGAGGCTAGGGAGCGAGCTCCCTATAGCAGCCTCTCCTCCCGATCGTCCCTCACTATGTCACTATGTCCCAGACAAAGGAAAGTACACCGGGGGATTTTTTTTTTTTATATATTTATAGCCCTGGAGTCTCGGGGCTAAAGAATACTTTAGCCCCAGAGTCTCCATTCGGGGCTATGAAGGGGGGACTCGGGGCTATAGCCCCAGTAGCCCACCCCTAGCGACGCCTCTGGCTGCCATACTCATCTTTCTTGCTCGCCGGTCTGATTCGCACGAGGGTGACACCTGTGCTGCCGGCATTCACCCGCACCATGATGCCTAATTTTTTTTTCTGGCAGCTGCATCCGCTGGATTCGGCCGCCGGGAAAAAAAATTAAATCCTGCGACTGTGTTTCCCTCCTCCGTGCAGGAGGGAACACTACATGGAGACGTCTGGCGGGGGACACGGAGCAGCAGCCAGGAGGTAAGTGATGGGGAAGGGGGGAGGAATAACGAGCAGGGTAATGGCACAATATTACTTGGCTCTGAATGGCACAATATTCCTGGGCTCTGACTGGCACAATATTACTGGTATCTGAATCGCACAATATTACTGGCATATGAATGGCACAATATTACTGGTATCTGAATTGTACAATATTACTGGCATATGAATGGCACAATGGTATTGACATCTGACATAATAAAAATTGGCTGTGGCTTATTAATGACAAAATGATACTGGCATATAATTGGGCAAATTTGCTGTTATAGAGAGAGAGATGTCTGTATGTATAGGTATGTATTGTTTTCGACTTGTACAATTGTCACCTCGTGGGGCTCCTGTGTGTTGTATAATTAATGGCGGTCCAATGTGTGCATAATTATGGGGCGCTTGTGTGTGGCATATTTATTGGGCCCCATATGTGGAATAATTAAGGGACTCTTGTGTGGCATAATTATGGGGCACCTGTGTGTGTGTGTGTGTGTGTGTGTGTGGCATAATTATGGGGCACCTGTGTGTGTGGCATAATTAATTGGTCAGCGGTGAGGCATAAATAGTGGGGCTCTGGTGTGGCATAATTTATGGGGCTCCTGTGTGTGGCATAGTTATGAGGCTCCTGTGTGTGGCATAGTTATGGGGTTCCTGAGGGTGGCATAGTTATGGGGCTCCTGTGTGTGGCATAGTTATGGGGCTCCTGTGTGTGGCATAGTTATGAGGCTCCTGTGTGTGGCATAATTTATGGGGCTCTGGTGTGGCATAATTTATGGGGCTCTGGTGTGTGGCATAGTTATGGGGCTCCGGTGTGTGGCATAGTTAATGGGCCATCTGACTGGCATTACTTAGGAATCTGTTTGGCATTGTATTGGAGGAAATCCAGGGGGTGACACCATGAGTTTCCGCACCGGGTGACACCAACCCTAGTGACGCCCCTGGGTGAAGGTTGTAGACTACAACTCCTATGAAGTAGTGGGAGGCTGAGCACTATAGGAGTTGGATCCCAGCAGACAACCTTTAGCCTATACGCTAGATCTAATATGAAAACATATTGCAAGGTTTGATATACAGCAGAACAACTCCTCCCATGACTCTAAGGCAGCCGAAGTGCGAGCATACCATCATGTAAATTGTAGCTCAGTAATAGCTCATATGACCCAGGCTGGCTCTATGATCACACCAAGTAGTTAAATGTTCCAGATGAAGACACTAGGTGGCGCTGTTATACATGAAATATATAGAAAGGTAGGGATGATGCCCAGATCTTATAACTGGCTGTGGATTATGGTGGGGAGCGGAGGGTAAGATTTGGTGTATTTATTTTGATCCATACTGTATCATGTTAATCTGGATTATATCAAAGCACTAGGTTGAATTTTCAGAACATGGTTGGTACTTGTGATCATTGGATGATAATGTAACCATGAGATGTCACACTCAGGGTACCACCAGACTCGTTTCTGTAGTTACCAGACAATAAAATGATTTGAAACAAAGGAAGAATATATCCAGTAAGTGATCAAAAGTAGACTGAGCCAGGGCCACACTCTCTGCAGGCCTAACCGAGCCAGGGCCACACTCTCTGCAGGCCTAACCGAGCCAGGGCCACACTCTCTGCAGGCCTAACCGAGCCAGGGCCACACTCTGTGCAGGCCTAACTGAGCCAGGGCCACACTCTGTGCAGGCCTAACTGAGCCAGGGCCACACTCTGTGCAGGCCTAACTGAGCCAGGGCCACACTCTGTGCAGGCCTAACTGAGCCAGGGCCACACTCTGTGCAGGCCTAACTGAGCCAGGGCCACACTCTGTGCAGGCCTAACTGAGCCAGGGCCACACTCTGTGCAGGCATAACTGAGCCAGGGCCGCACTCTCTGCAGGCCTAACTGAGCCAGGGTCGCACTCTCTGCAAGCCTAACTGAGCCAGGGTCGCACTCTCTCCAGGCCTAACTGAGCCAGGGTCGCACTCTCTGCAGGCCTAACTGAGCCAGGGTCGCACTCTCTGCAGGCCTAACTGAGCCAGGGTCGCACTCTCTGCAGGCCTAACTGAGCCAGGGTCGCACTCTCTGCAGGCCTAACTGAGCCAGGGTCGCACTCTCTGCAGGCTTAACTGAGCCAGGGTCGCATTCTCTGCAGGCCTAACCGAGCCAGGGCCACACTCTGTGCAGGCCTAACCGAGCCAGGGCCACACTCTGTGCAGGCCTAACCGAGCCAGGGCCACACTCTGTGCAGGCCTAACCGAGCCAGGGCCACACTCTGTGCAGGCCTAACCGAGCCAGGGCCACACTCTGTGCAGGCCTAACCGAGCCAGGGCCACACTCTGTGCAGGCCTAACCGAGCCAGGGCCACACTCTGTGCAGGCCTAACCGAGCCAGGGCCACACTCTGTGCAGGCCTAACCGAGCCAGGGCCACACTCTGTGCAGGCCTAAACGAGCCAGGGCCACACTCTGTGCAGGCCTAACCGAGCCAGGGCCACACTCTCTGCAGGCCTAACCGAGCCAGGGCCACACTCTGTGCAGGCCTAACCGAGCCAGGGCCACACTCTCTGCAGGCCTAACTGAGCCAGGGCCACACTCTCTGCAGGCCTAACTGAGCCAGGGTCACACTCTCTGCAGGCCTAACTGAGCCAGGGTCACACTCTCTGCAGACCTAATTGAGCCAGGGCCACACTCTCTGCAGACTTAACTGAGCCAGGGTCACACTCTCTGCAGACCTAATTGAGCCAGGGCCACACTCTCTGCAGACCTAACTGAGCCAGGGTCACACTCACTGCAGACCTAATTGAGCCAGGGTCACACTCTCTGCAGACCTAATTGAGCCAGGGCCACACTCTCTGCAGACCTAACTGAGCCAGGGTCACACTCACTGCAGATCTAATTGAGCCAGGGTCACACTCTCTGCAGACCTAATTGAGCCAGGGTCACACTCTCTGCAGACCTAATTGAGCCAGGGTCACACTCTCTGCAGACCTAATTGAGCCAGGGTCACACTCTCTGCAGACCTAATTGAGCCAGGGTACACTCTGGCTCAATTAGGTCAAAGGGTATAGCCCTGGCTCAATAGCGTACAGCCCTGGCTGAATTAGGTCCAAAAAAATTCTATCTAAATTTTGAAATGTTCTCTAATGCACCCCATTCCCTCTGTTCATCTACAGACACCCCCCAGCTAAAATCACGGCCTGTTGATATCACCTTTTTTATGATTGCTCAATGAGATTGTGAATGGACGGTGGCACTGCACGTACCCGCACACGGATCGTATTCTCACAGTGCCAAGGTTATCATGGTCTCCTACCTGCTTCTTCGGTGGTGATGGTGAGTTCGTTGCTGGCCTCACTCTTGCCGATGCGATTTTTGGCGTACATCCGGATGTTGTATGTTGAAGATGGGTGGAGATCGATGATGGTGGCCTGGTTCAGTTGAGGGGAGACATCTTTGGTTCTCTGCACAGAATCCCACGAATCTTTAAAAAAATATATATATATCAACACAGAAAATCATTTTCATGAAGGTACTGTAATTCAAGGGTACTATTCATCCTATATCGCTCATCTCCCAATAGGATAGGGCCTATTTCTAACATAGGGCTACCCACAGCCGTTCCAGTGGGCAGATATACCTGCAGGGTCTGTAAAAATTAGGGATCGACCGATATTGATTTTTTAGAGCCGATACCGATACCGATAACCTGTAAACTTTCAGGCCGATAGCCGATAACTTATACCGATATTTTGTGCATTTTTAGTTTTTTGGGAAAAAAAACAATTTCTACACAAATCTGCTGTTAAATGAACATGTTTATTGTTAACATTTAGCTTTTTTTTGTAAATCTTTTTCATTGCTAAATAAAAATAAATAATGCAGCAAAACAATGGTGATATGGTCAAATACAACAAATTGGACCACTTTTTTTTTTTTTTTAAATAAATATCAGTCAAAAGGTAACAAGAACAACAATGTTCAATTGCACATAGTCCATACTTAGATTAAATCTTAGTAAAATGAGCAGCAATGACATAGGCAATTATATCAAAGGGACACTACAGTAAATATAAGCAAGGCATCAAAACAGCTTAATTAACCCCTTAGTGACAAGACATTTTCACCTTGACTTTCCCTTGGTGACAATGGCTGTTTTGACATTTCTAGGGTGTTTGTGTTTAGCTGTAATGTTTTGCTTTCTCACATACAGTACCCACACAAATTATATGTTGTTTTTATCGTCATAAGAAGGGCTTTCATTAGATACCATTATGTTCATCATATCTTATAATTTACTACAAAAAAAATCATAAAATATGATGAAAAATTTAAAAAAACCTACTTTTTCTAACTTTGACCTAAAATATAATTTACACAAATAAAATCATTAAAAAAGACCCCGGCTAAATAGTTTCTAAATGTTGTCCCGAGTTCAAAAATATGCATGTTTCCATATTTTTCGGTAATGCTCCGCAGCATGCTCCGTCAATATGGCTCCCCACGATCGCTCCGTGGGGCGATCGTGGGGGTCCCAAAATAGAAATATCAGTGCTGGCTATTGCCTCGATGTCGAGGCAATAGACCAGCACTGTTAAAGCGGTTTTCGCGATCGTTGATCGCGAAAACTGCTTCATTCAAATATCGGCATTATCGGTAAAGTTAGATGCCGATACCGATAATTTAGGAAACTGTGAATATCGGCCGATAATATCGGTTAATCCGATAATCGGTCGATCCCTAGTAAAAATGGTTTTAGTTAAGTGCTGAATCATGTAAAGCAGGGGTAGACAACCGGTAAAATCATTTTCGATGTAAAACTACAGGAGAACTGTAATTTGTTTTAATGTTAAAAACACATATTAAAAAAATACAACATACGGAAAACACGATAAGTGAAACTGCGCCCTTTAACTTTGATCTGAAATTGTACCTATTATGTGGCATATTAAGAAAGTGCTAGCCCACAGAGTCAAGTTAGAGAGCAGCCCAGGGGTACAATTGCCCATCTGCCTCCCTCCCCTTCGGTCTGCCTTAATTAAGCATCATGGGATATGTAGTTCCTAAAAACTGTTTGATGCCATTGATGCCCAACTGGCTTCATGTGGCCTCTGTTCAGGCTAAAAATGTAAGATTCTCCTATATTACAACATGAAATTAACCTTATTAAGAAGACCTCACTTTAAAATAATTGGACACCAGTGTTTTAAGCTATTCTGATGAGCAATTATTCCCATAATTAAACTTATAAGGGGGATATAGGCTAAGTGGCTTTTATTGGCCATCAAGCTCCATGTTCCTGTGTGTCCGGGAATATATCCAAGGAGATGTAGCATGTAAACGTTTTTTTTTTTTTTGGCACAGCTGATTGGTGAGACTGTGCCCTCGCATGCTCGCTTCTTCTGAAAGATGGATCGGCCTGGCTTGTAAACTGCATGCTGATGGGATCTGATGCTGACTGTGCAGAACGACATCTGCTTAGCTTGGATTCTTTCCGTTTGGGGCACAGCCTGTCCCTTGCAGTAACAGAAAAAAGAAAGACGTTGCTGTCTAGTCAAATGTGAGGGCCCGGCAGGCTATGCATGAATTTCACAGCAACCTTCCAAAATCCTGCTGTTAAATGATATGTTATTAGGCTTTCTTGCTAGCCACAGGCGGAGCTGTGCCACTTCCTGGGCCAAAGCAACCTTTCACGTAATGCACTTGAAGGGTTAAAAGAAATACTGGCTCGACTGGCTATAAACTAACGATCATGTTGCCGTGGCAACTAATGCAGATCCCACGAAATGGCAAATAGGCTAATAAAACGGGAGAGATCAATATACTTTAAAATGATCAGCAGTGAACACGCCTACTGGTCAGCAGTGTTACAGCGGAGTCGGGGCAGCCTTTGGCTTTCTATGGAGCTGCCGCTGGACTACAACACACATCACTCAACTAGAGTGTGGCAAGATGGGAGTTACAGTCCTACAATACCTGGTTATCTGTCCCAGCCTAAAGGGGCTTGGTCACCTAAACATGATTTATACTGTGAATTCAGAGCATAAGAATATATCAAGAATGATCCCGACATTGTGTTAGCAGAGTTAGGGGTTTTACATGGGTCTGTGGTGTCTCCAGGTTACGACATCAGCTAGATATGCCTTATTCCCACAGCCAGCAGTCCACAAGTGAGGCCATCATAACCCCAAACTGGCATGCTGGTCAGCACCACTATCCCACGTTCCCAATTTACATTCTTTGGTGTCAGGAATGAATACTGCACACGTCATTCCCGTGGTAGGGAAACGTTGCCCGGTAGGATTGGGCACTTTACATGCACTTACACATCATTCCCCCTGTGTTCCCGTGGTAGGGAAACGTTGCCCGGTAGGATTGGGCACTTTACATGCACTTACACATCATTCCCCCTGTGTTCCCGTGGTAGGGAAACGTTGCCCGGTAGGATTGGGCACTTTACATGCACTTACACATCATTCCCCCTGTGTTCCCGTGGTAGGGAAACGTTGCCCGGTAGGATTGGGCACTTTACATGCACTTACACATCATTCCCCCTGTGTTCCCGTGGTAGGGAAACGTTGCCCGTTAGGATTGGGCACTTTACATGCACTTACACGTCATTCCCCCTGTGTTCCCGTGGTAGGGAAACGTTGCCCGGTAGGATTGGGCACTTTACATGCACTTACACGTCATTCCCGTGTTCCCGTGGTAGGGAAACGTTGCCCGGTAGGATTGGGCACTTTACATGCACTTACACGTCATTCCCCCTGTGTTCCCGTGGTAGGGAAACGTTGCCCGGTAGGATTGGGCACTTTACATGCACTTACACATCATTCCCCCTGTGTTCCCGTGGTAGGGAAACGTTGCCCGTTAGGTTTGGGCACTTTACATGCACTTACACGTCATTCCCCCTGTGTTCCCGTGGTAGGGAAACGTTGCCCGGTAGGATTGGGCACTTTACATGCACTTACACATCATTCCCCCTGTGTTCCCGTGGTAGGGAAACGTTGCCCCGTATGTTTGGGCACTTTACATGCACTTACACGTCAGTCCCGTGTTCCCGTGGTAGGGAAACGTTGCCCGGTAGGTTTGGGCACTTTACATGCACTTACACGTCATTCTGTGTTCCCGTGGTAGGGAAACGTTGCCCGGTAGATGTCCTAAGCAGGAGATATGAAGCACATGCCCCCTATTTAATGTCTGAATTTTGCTTGGAATTCTGCTAACCCCCTGTATAGATCTGTTTTGATCCATTGTTTATTCTCTTTATTCCCATGTGAACCCATCTACCATGATATAACCCTATAATAACTTTACTAAGGAAATACCTCAGGGATGATGTGTTTAAACAGGTGATCCCAGCCACGCACAGAAACAAAATGGTCTGATTTCTAATCCAAGCAGGGCACACATTCGGTCAGCATAATGTGAACACTATCTAGCGTGATTCCCCGCCTGCACATCACCAGTACTATATCTTGACCTCTGGACAAGAGTCCTAACCCTGACTCTGATTACTTTGACTGACCACATAATTACCAGAAGAGAGACTTTTCTTTCTTAAGAGTACGAGATTCGTCCTAAGACAGGCGACTTTAAGACAAAGGAACGACTGGGGAGTACGACGGGAATTTTATTTGCTGATCAGGCACAAATCTTAAAATGCTCTGATCACTAAGTTAACATAAAACCGTTTGATTTAAAACCAATCTCCAGTATCACAGTATATACAATACCTGATTTGTTCTTGCATTCAATATCGTAGCCTGTGATTGGACTGTTCCCATCAAATCCCATTGTCCATCTCAGTGCGATTGTCCGAGCTTTTACTTCACGTATCTCTATTTCGGGGGGATCCGGAGGCTCTGATTTATTACATTATTGAAAAAGAAATACGATTAGAAACATATAAAGCCGTCCATACACAAAATGGTGAACAAGATGGTAAATGTAACATGAACCACGGAATATTCCGAGATTGACAAACATGCTGGGCGGAGCCAGTTGGGCAGTGGGTGGGGTTATTTGTCACTCACTCTCTGAAGATTTGGTTCATGCCCATGAGGTACCAGACAGAGACTCATTCAAGTATGACCACAAATAACAACAAATTATGATCCATGTAGATTTTCTAAAATACATAAAGCCGGAACTTCAATCTATGTCATTACAGTCAACGTATTCATTATCCTGAAAAGAACAAGATGGTCACCATGACCAACTCAAGAACTATTCAAGATTGTGCTTGGAATATGGTTTAAAGTTGCGTAGTGTACGCACCTTGGACTGTTAGCTGTATTATTCCTCTGTCCTCCCCAAATGAATTGATCGCGTGACAAGAGAAAAAGCCAGAATCCTCGCGGACAGTCGGCAAAATCTACAAATAAAAATAATGGAACCGTTAAAGGAGATGTAGCATTTAGACTTCTATTAACACATGCTGTGTTACCCTTGAATGTCTCAAAATATACTTATGAGTTATTAAAAAAAAATAGTACAAAGTACAGTCATTACAATTAGCAAGCTTTCCTTTGGACGTTTCCTCAGAGGTCATAGGTCATGCTCTAAAGAGGGACTGGAAGCGGTTTTCAGGGGACAGAGCGTTATAAGCTGGCATCAACATCATTATACCTATATATTTCTTTTACTGCATACTAGATCATTATACCTATATATTTCTTTTACTGCATACTAGATCATTATACTTATATATTTCTTTTACTGCATACTAGATCATTATACTTATATATTTCTTTTACTGCATACTAGATCATTATACCTATATATTTATTTTACTGCATACTAGATCATTATACCTATATATTTATTTTACTGCATACTAGATCATTATACTTATATATTTCTTTTACTGCATACTAGATCATTATACTTATATATTTCTTTTACTGCATACTAGATCATTATACTTATATATTTCTTTTACTGCATACTAGATCATTATATTTATATTGTTCTTTTACTGCATACTAGATCATTATATTTATATATTTATTTTACTGCATACTAGATCATTATATTTATATTTTTCTTTTACTGCATACTAGATCATTATACCTATATATTTCTTTTACTGCATACTAGATCATTATATTTATATTTTTCTTTTACTGCATACTAGATCATTATACCTATATTTTTCTTTTACTGCATACTAGATCATTATACCTATATATTTCTTTTACCGCATACTAGATCATTATACCTATATATTTATTTTACTGCATACTAGATCATTATACCTATATATTTCTTTTACTGCATACTAGATCATTATACCTATATATTTCTTTTACTGCATACTAGATCATTATACCTATATATTTCTTTTACTGCATACTAGATCATTATACCTATATATTTCTTTTACTGCATACTAGATCATTATACCTATATATTTATTTTACTGCATACTAGATCATTATATTTATATTTTTCTTTTACTGCATACTAGATCATTATATTTATATATTTCTTTTACTGCATACTAGATCATTATACCTATATATTTCTTTTACTGCATACTAGATTATTATATTTATATTTTTCTTTTACTGCATACTAGATCATTATACCTATATTTTTCTTTTACTGCATACTAGATCATTATACCTATATATTTCTTTTACCGCATACTAGATCATTATACCTATATATTTATTTTACTGCATACTAGATCATTATACCTATATATTTCTTTTACTGCATACTAGATCATTATACCTATATATTTCTTTTACTGCATACTAGATCATTATACCTATATATTTCTTTTACTGCATACTAGATCATTATACCTATATATTTCTTTTACTGCATACTAGATCATTATACCTATATATTTATTTTACTGCATACTAGATCATTATATTTATATTTTTCTTTTACTGCATACTAGATCATTATATTTATATATTTCTTTTACTGCATACTAGATCATTATACCTATATATTTCTTTTACTGCATACTAGATTATTATATTTATATATTTCTTTTACTGCATACTAGATCATTATACCTATATATTTCTTTTACTGCATACTAGATCATTATACCTATATATTTCTTTTACTGCATACTAGATCATTATACCTATATATTTCTTTTACTGCATACTAGATCATTATACCTATATATTTCTTTTACTGCATACTAGATCATTATACCTATATATTTCTTTTACTGCATACTAGATCATTATACCTATATATTTCTTTTACTGCATACTAGATCATTATACCTATATTTTTCTTTTACTGCATACTAGATCATTATACCTATATATTTATTTTACTGCATACTAGATCATTATATTTATATTTTTCTTTTACTGCATACTAGATCATTATACTTATATATTTCTTTTACTGCATACTAGATTATTATATTTATATATTTCTTTTACTGCATACTAGATCATTATACCTATATATTTCTTTTACTGCATACTAGATCATTATACCTATATATTTCTTTTACTGCATACTAGATCATTATACCTATATATTTCTTTTACTGCATACTAGATCATTATATTTATATTTTTCTTTTACTGCATGCTAGATCATTATACCTATATATTTCTTTTACTGCATACTAGATCATTATACTTATATATTTCTTTTACTGCATACTAGATTATTATATTTATATATTTCTTTTACTGCATACTAGATCATTATACCTATATATTTCTTTTACTGCATACTAGATCATTATACCTATATATTTATTTTACTGCATACTAGATCATTATATTTATATATTTCTTTTACTGCATACTAGATCATTATACTTATATATTTCTTTTACTGCATACTAGATCATTATATTTATATATTTCTTTTACTGCATACTAGATCATTATACCTATATATTTATTTTACTGCATACTAGATCATTATACTTATATATTTCTTTTACTGCATACTAGATCATTATATTTATATTTTTCTTTTACTGCATACTAGATCATTATATTTATATTTTTCTTTTACTGTATACTAGATCATTATATTTATATATTTCTTTTACTGCATACTAGATCATTATATTTATATTTTTCTTTTACTGCATACTAGATCATTATACTTATATATTTCTTTTACTGCATACTAGATTATTATATTTATATATTTCTTTTACTGCATACTAGATCATTATATTTATATATTTCTTTTACTGCATACTAGATCATTATACCTATATATTTCTTTTACTGCATACTAGATCATTATACTTATATATTTCTTTTACTGCATACTAGATCATTATATTTATATTTTTCTTTTACTGCATACTAGATCATTATATTTATATTTTTCTTTTACTGCATACTAGATCATTATATTTATATATTTATTTTACTGCATACTAGATCATTATATTTATATTGTTCTTTTACTGCATACTAGATCATTATACTTATATTTTTCTTTTACTGCATACTAGATTATTATATTTATATATTTCTTTTACTGCATACTAGATCATTATACTTATATATTTCTTTTACTGCATACTAGATCATTATACCTATATATTTCTTTTACTGCATACTAGATCATTATATTTATATATTTCTTTTACTGCATACTAGATCATTATATTTATATATTTCTTTTACTGCATACTAGATCATTATACTTATATATTTCTTTTATAGCATACTAGATCATTATATTTATATATTTCTTTTACTGCATACTAGATCATTATATTTATATTTTTCTTTTACTGCATACTAGATCATTATACTTATATATTTCTTTTACTGCATACTAGATCATTATATTTATATATTTCTTTTACTGCATACTAGATCATTATATTTATATATTTCTTTTACTGCATACTAGATTATTATATTTATATTTTTCTTTTACTGCATACTAGATCATTATATTTATATATTTCTTTTACTGCATACTAGATCATTATATTTATATATTTCTTTTACTGCATACTAGATCATTATACTTATATATTTCTTTTACTGCATACTAGATCATTATACCTATATATTTTTTTTACTGCATACTAGATCATTATACCTATATATTTCTTTTACTGCATACTAGATTATTATACTTATATATTTCTTTTACTGCATACTAGATTATTATATTTATATATTTCTTTTACTGCATACTAGAATGGAATAAAAGTAATTTTGAAAATAAATTGCGCTTTGTCAACTATTAAGAATAGCTCGCTAAAAGGTCATTATTAATCTACAACAAAAAGCGGCATCATGAATATGACTAAAAAAAAAAACCCACCCCCCCCAAAAAAATAAGAAGAAAATAATTGAAATACAGCAGATAGTAATTTGTCCATTTAATACGCTAATATTCTTAAAGTAATGCCAACATTTTAAAGTCATTAATCCCCCCTGATTTTGTTCACTTAATCATTTCTTAAAATATCTATTATATTTATTTTGGAAGTTATCATTTCCCACATACTACTACTTGTTTCCCTTCGTCTGTTGATAGGTGGGGTCTGTGCCAGGGCTTCCTTATCCATCTATCAAACCATTAGTTCGACACACCAACAGGACCATTAGCAAAGGTTTGTCTATTTAACGGACAGTCTGATAGACCAATACAGTTGAAGAGCGTATTTGAGGCCTGAGTTAAGAGAATAAATTAAGTCTCTGCAGTTGAGTCCTACGTGCAAATTAAAGGGAAACTAAACTTTATATTTCACTTGTGCTAATAATATAGAGACAAGTGAAGGAAAATGTTGTCTCTAGTGTGAGGATCTACTGGCATGTACTCTTGATGCCAGTTTATCCTGTGACTGGCAGCTGCCATACTTCCATGGGAAGCAGGCAACCTGGTCTGGTTGACTAGGTGACCCCCACACTCAACCGTCCGCGATCAGACGAGGCTCTGATGTGATTGGCTGCGCAAATGCAGGTCTCCCATGAGTAGAACATCCGTCGTCATTTATTGTACCTGCAGGGTAGAGACTACTTCCTCCCCGACATCTTTGGTAGACACTAGGTAGCGGGACATCTCCGGGACATTAATCATTCGATCTTCCTTCTCCCAGCGCACGATAATGGGCTTTTCCCCGTGGGCCGTACAGCTCATTTCCTTCTTCTGACCTTGTGTCGCCAACGTGGTGTTCGGATAGGAAGTGATCATGGCGGGAACTAAAACCAAGCACAACAAACCAGTTATGGCAAGGAACACCTGGGCGAGCAAAACAACAAAATATCAGGATGTACAGACTGTATGTACTCAAATTTAACAAGCGTTTTTAATATACTTTTCAAAATATCAGGAACTGTTAATGAGAAGATCAAAATTACGTCAGAGGACAGTAGTTTTTGCGTTACTCTAAAAAAATATTGGCAATAATTGAAACAGTATTATTTGAAATCATGTTAGTATCGAATTAAGCATGCTTGCTGCTTTCAGAACGGACAAGGTCTACTTGACCACTTGGTTCAAATTTAAATAAATCTACAAAAGATTAAACTTGAATCAGTGTTAAAGTCTCACCTTAACTCCACCTACTGTGTGTAGCTGAAGGAGTCCACGCATACAGTTGTACATAGGTTGCTAACTTTGAAATGCTGCCCTACATAATGTACAATTCACATCTGGTCAGGGGGAAATTCATTTGTAACTGTCCACTTCTAAGAGATTCTTGATTAATTGGTTCTCCCTGAACACACATTATTTAGGACACTTTAGAGCCAATTAGATTTTTGGGGGTTTTTTTTCGAACCCAGATCCCAACCAAAATGCTGGAGAACCAATAGAAAACTGCATGCCTGATATATAAATTTTTTATAAAGGACTGAACTTTAAAATGCATTAAAACACCAACTTCAGGAATATTTATTGAACATATTCCATGCATATATACCATTTCTTCAGTCTAAAAATAACAAAGTAGGACATTGTGTCAAAGGACATCGTAATACATTGCAAAATGACTCATGATTAGCGCTAATTAGCACCTGACACAATCCACTCTGCCACCTTCTGGTAGTCTGTGAATACAACACTGGAAATTAATGTTTAATGAAGGCCTGTTATAACAGTGTATATTGCATTAGAAGTAGGGTTGCCACCCGGCCGGTAAAATATTGGCTTGATGCTAAGCTTGATGTTAAGTCTATGGAGGTACCAGCAAAGCCGGTATCTTTTTGTAGAAAAGGTGGCAACCCTTATCAGAAGGCCTGTTATAACAGTGTATATTGCATTAGAAGGCCTGTTATAATGGTGTATATTGCATTAGAAGGCCTGTTATAATGGTGTATATTGCATTAGAAGGCCTGTTATAATGGTGTATATTGCATTAGAAGGCCTGTTATAACAGTGTATATTGCATTAGAAGGCCTGTTATAACGGTGTATATTTCATTAGAAGGCCTGTTATAACTGTGTATATTTCATTAGAAGGCCTGTTATAACGGCGTATATTGCATTAGAAGGACTGTTATAACGGCGTATATTGCATTAGAAGGCCTGTTATAATGGTGTATATTGCATTAGAAGGCCTGTTATAATGGCGTATATTGCATTAGAAGGCCTGTTATAATGGCGTATATTGCATTAGAAGGCCATGCTAGTGATCTTACCTAGTGTACTGAATAGAGGACATGACACAAAAGACAAGGACCGAGATAATACGAGGAACTTACTAGCGGAATTGAGGATCAGAGACAGGAAATTAAGGCCATTATCTGCTTATTTTTGTGAACCCTTGAGGGTTAATAAAACTACTGCTTATTATTTGTTAATGTACGGTGGTGAAACCTTTCCAAACATAAAAATTACTGACGTTTGACCACAACAAATTGTTTTCAAGAAGGATTTTTTTCCCCCGACTGAAAGCAAAATTTTAAATTGCTGAAATAAGGGTTTTTATTTGCCTTCTTTTGGATCAACAGCGGCAACCGAGGCACAGGAAACGAGATGAACCTAATGGACGCAAGTCTTTCTTTTATTTCACCCTAAATTACTATGTAACTATCTGTCAACATGAGAACATACCAAGGAAAACAATTAAGAAAAAAAAAAAAGGGGAAAGTAAATTATATTTTAAATAATACTTGAAAAGTTGTTTATTGGTTCTAATTCAATGACGGAATCCATCTCCTCGGGACTGGGATATCATTGGCTTATTTACAAAAGGTATATGCTCAAACATTCTACATAAAACAGCACGATTGCTAGTGGATATCGCAAAGATTTTGTTGGTCTACAGAGAAACGAACATTTTTAGCTAGAAAGCTTCCATTACTAAATTGTGGGCCAGTCCGACATTAGAAGGATTAATTACTGCAATGATAAAAGAGCAGGTTACGGGTCCTGGAGGAAGGCGTGTTTCTACAATGGGTTCCCACGTACACAGGAGAGCTGGGGTAATTAAAAGCAGCAAAAAAAAAACAGCTGACTGCGTCTAAAATGGTGTTTGGGACGGTGATAAAACATTGTGAGATTTTGGCTCGCTGCGGTATACAAACCATGTGACTTTGATTCTGAGCATTAATCATACGCGTGTACTGGAAGGAAGGCCGAAGCCTTATATTTGATGTAAGGCTTTAATGGAAGTCACAGGCTCTCGAGGAGCTTGGCAGCAAAAGCAAAGCCATCTTGATGTGACTGGATGCGTCTGGGTGAAGGAGGTAAGCATTTAGGGTTTATATCTTATACACTTTCAAACAGGCTCAGCTCCTGGTACAGATTTATACATTTATTTAGCATGAGAAATAGGATTTGAACCTGGAAAGAGTTTGTTTATTTTTTCAATAAAAAGAAGTCCCTGCTCTCCTACAGTGCATTATAAATAGGGGGTTTTGAAGCTGACGTGTTTGAAGGTTTAAATAGTATAATCCAGTGTCTGTTAATACCACACCAGAGACAGGGTTTTTCTATTTTTTTTTTTTTTTAATATGGTTCTCAAAATGACGTGAGAAAAAAAAATGTAAGGGTCGACTCCAAAAAGAGAGAGAATTACAGGGAATCGAGACTTTCACATTCTAGACAGACGTAGCAGAGTTAAAACAGTTCTCCAATGCAGCACAATACGAGATGTTTTCCAACTCAGTTACTTTGGCATTTATTGTAAAATTCCCATCTCCCTGCAATTCTCGCTTTATTGAGTAGATCCTATGGTCTAATTGCTGAGGTGTAAATTTGTGCTGGATTAACATTACACGTATGGCATACTCCTTGTGAAGATACACATTATTTATTAGGCACACAAGCAGACGTGAATAAAGTGATATGCAGTGTGCAGCATGTGTATCAGAGAGCTCCACAGCAATCACACTCACACACTGCACATTAATGTGGAGCTCTCTGATACACATGCTGCACACTAGTGTGGTTTTATTGCTTTGGAGCTCTGTGAACCACTCGCACCTGCACATTACAGTGAGATTTTATGCTGTGGAGCTCTGTAATACACACACTGCACATAACTGTGAGTCTGATTGCTGTGGAGCTCTGTGATACACACACTGCACATTACTGTATCACAGAGCTCCCCAGCAGTTACTCACTGTAATGTGCAGTCTGTGTGTGTATAACAGAGCTACCCCAACAATACAGCTCACTGTAATGTGCAGTGTGTGTGTCACAGACTGGTGAGCCATAGACAAATGTCCCAAAATGTTTTAAATAAACCCATTTATATGGACAATACGGGTAGTCAAGTAATTTGAGCCACATGCTGAGGACTTCATGCCATGCCATATACTGGGTGTACCGGGCTAGTGTGGGGGTCACCAAGGATTTTACATAGCCGCTTCCATTCTCCTTGTCCATTAGCTGAATATACAAACATCATCCATTGTTATGCTTTTCTGAAGCTCATATAACACAGACTCCAAGTGCCTTCTGTAATAGTATAATATTCTAGTCCTTTAGGGTTTTTTGGTAGCACACCGAACACGCGTCCAATCTCAAAATGATTATTTTGACTATTTGCTAAGTGCCTTCCTTTGTCAAACAATTACCCAGCGCAAGGTTGAGTTTTAAATAGTAACTGGATAAGAGCTGAACAGACGCAATGGATAACAAAACAGCCAGATATAATAAGGTCCTTTTAGAAAAGCTCAGACCTACGAAATCACAGGCATCTTGTGAATACAAAGCCGCTGTGCGGAAAAATTACGTACGGCTTTTAATTACAATACCAGAACAGTTATATAAAATGAATAAAAAGGAAACGTGATGTCTGGGCTTTACAATGTTGGAGGTCACTATCAGTTTATATAAGGCACCTAAATAGGGCCAGAGTAAGGTAATTATCTAATGTTAATAAAAAAATACCCAATCCTCAGGAAGATTTGATTTGCAATGAAACACCAGGCCTCTGCATGCAAACTGTAGGGGGAAAGGATGGGTTATCTAAAATACATTCTGCCATTAGTGTATGGCTGGGAACACTTCAATGAAGATCCAAAAGCAATACATCATTATGAAAGGTATACTCCAAGAATGGAGTTTGATGTATCTAGTAGTGTCTAGCCTGTGCTCCTTGGATCACACAGTCAAATATTACAATAAAATGTAAAAAGTTAATTTAATAGTAGAGCTTTAAACAAGGACAAAATCGAAAGTACAATTTTCTAGCTTAAAACAGCATTTAATTGGTGCTCCTTACTAGGCACCATTCAAAAGATCAAGTTTAATCCAAATAGAAAACAGACTTGGAGGAGGGTATCCTATGGAGCCGGCATCTGCTATTGGTCGGTCAGTGAACCAATCACATGGGACACTCTAAATACACCTCCTTGCTGAGGAGAGCTACTTATATCCTAGCAGCTAAAGGTTATATGCCGCTAAGGTGATGCAACCACTGGATGCTCAAAGTGTCTCTTTTACCTGGGATTAATCTTCATTATATATTTATCCTAAAGTTGTGTTTTTGTTTTGCTTCATTGATAGAAGCAAAAGTAAAAAAGAGTAAAACCGATGTGCATCGTCACGCGGATTTACTCTGAGCTCTGCCTCTCAGCCGAGGCAGAGCTAGCCTGGATGCTGGGGCACGTTTCCACGGTCAGTGTGCACTCATCTGTTCAGCGCAGGCGCTTACCTCTTCCCATGGAAGCATCATGGCTGCCGGTCATAGGATAAACTGGCATGTACCTTAAGAAGTATATGCCAGCTTATCCTCATACTAGGGCCAATGATCTTTTCACTTATGCTTCTATATTACACGCACTCATGGGGGGGGAATTATCAGTGGCTCTTTAACTGTGCAGCTGGTGTCAGAAGTGGCTTTTACCTTATTATAACTTGCTCCCTAAAAGGGTTTTAAAAACACTGATATTCCAGAACCATGGAATATATATACACAGGCATTGAAAACAAATAGAAACACATCGCACTTCCTCAGCATACACTTCACAAATCAAAAGCAAAATGGAAAAAAAAACTCTATAAAACACTTTAATTTATCACCAGGAAAACAGAAAAACATTTTGTCTTTCCTGAAAATGAAAGTCAGTCCTATGTCTACAGTAGAATGAACTAAAGGGAAAATGGCAAGAGGAACATTACAGACATGTTCTTGCATTTGATTACATACTAAATATACCGTATTTGCTCGAATATAAGACAAGGTTTTTTTCAGAGCAAATGCTCTGAAAAATACCCCTCGTCTTACATTCGAGGTCGTTTTATAATCTGACCTCAAATTGACAGCTGGGGGAGGGGGAGAGAGGCCGCATTGGCACAAAAGGAAATAAAAACAAGAAATGCATTTGTATAATATAATTTTTTTATTAAATATTAAAAAGAAATTTACATATATACAAGTTAAACTTTTTTTCCTATAGGGTAGTCTCATATTCAGTCTTTTAGTTTTTTCCCTAAATGAATATACAAAGTTTGGGGGGTCGTCTTATAATCAGGGTCGTCTTATAATCGAGCAAATACGGTACTCAAAATACACAAAACTTTTTTGACTTAACATTTTCCTCAAAGCCAATTTTTTTACAAGCCAGCCGGTTAAATACCGACTGGGTGGCAACACTAGCTACACCCTGTGCAGTTGCATACCTAGACACAGTCCTTTTTTTGTGTATGAGACCACTATGCATAGTGGAGACGCATTGGGTTATAGGTCAGAGGTCAAATACTATTTTAACCCTCTGAATGCCAATGTCCTTGCATTACCAGGGCCTGGCATGCCATCTTTTACACTGTCTACACTGCACGTATTTCAGAATGCAGATCTCCATCCTTCCAGCGAGGAGATTAAGAGATTTCATCTCCTTCCCACTTCAAAGAGGCTTTGTTCTGATAAGCAAAACAGCTTGCCGTTACCTTCAGTTAAACTTTCTTAAATACTGAATATGAAAGATGGGCGACCTTGCTTAGATTTCAGCCCTGCCCCTATGTATTCAGCCAGGAATACAACTGAATATTATTTGAACATAAGATTTATTTATTTTTCTTACTTTTTATTTGTACAAGGACAGAAATGATATTTATTATTTGGAGTTTTTGGATTATTTACTACAGATTAGAAAACAAAGCATGGTTTAGTAGCGTGTGAGCCATTAAAAAAAAAAAAAAAAGAAGAATGAATAAAGCTAATGAAAGCCTCGAGGAGAGGACTCACATTGTCTCAAAAGCTTACTCTACAATACACTGGAAAATAATTATTGTAGAGTTTGGGAAGCAAACAGACCAAATCAAGATATTCAAAGAACATACAAAGAACACAGAGACTGTGTTATAACAAGTAGGGCACTGTGCGATATTAAAAATACACATGGGATGGGACAATGGTGGCATATCCAGTGGTGTGGGCAGGACTGAAGGATGGGCTTGGGGGTTTTCTACCACCCTTACTACAAAA